>CM077583.1:46530907-47771037 GCA_039657365.1 Stephania yunnanensis | reverse complement strand
CACCTAACTTAATTTTAAACCTTAAGGACAAAGTTTAGAATGAGTTTAGGAGTATTTTAGGTGAAGTATGACATTGAAGGCAATGAAAGGAAAAAAAGGTAGAAGTAAAGTTCAGAATTACTTTTAAATATGATATTCAAGTTGATGAGATTTTTCATATTACTTTCGAAATCAAGTAAATATGCATTTCACTTTTCTTTATTTTTAGTTAGGAAAAGACTGATAATGAATATATAATAGATCTTGAATTGAAGTGATATTTTGTTATCCAAGTGAATTTTATGATAGAAGAAATTAATTTTATACCCTTTTTTATTAACTTTGCTACTTGATGTGAACATTAAATTGGATACCTTGTGTTAGTCATGATAATGGGTAAAAAACTGAAACAATAGTGCAAAATGAACAAGATAGATTTCTAAAAATCAGATATTACAAAAACTATTGGTTGATTATTTTTATAGTATATATTAAACTATTATGCCACAATTGAAAGAAGAAATAGGTTAGAAATCGATGATTCTTTATAACTTAGAAATAATTACTTCTTCAACTTTGACGGATAGTGAGAAGTGATAACAAGATTTTATAAAATAAATATATAGAGAGAGTCCTATGAATTCCGAGAGGATATGGAGCAGGGAATCAATAGTAGAAAAAAGTGAGAATGTCCAAAGGAAATGGAGCAGGGACTTAAAAGCAAAAGTAAAAAAAAAAGTTAAAAAGAAACAATTAAAATAGAGTAAAAAAAATGATGAGAGACGAAAAAGATGGATGTTCTTAACCTCTTCAAAAGAAAAGATCCAACTCGAGTACTTGAAGCTAGAGTTGAATAAAATATTTCTTAATCTAACATGTTTTAAATGGCATATTCATTGGTGTCTTGGCAAAATCCCTATTGATTTTGATTGTGGTATTATTATGAAGTATTTTCTAAAATTGAAACTAATCAAGTGATTTTTGTGTTTTGAGGTTCTATATTAGTTATCATAAGATTGATGCTTGTCATTGGAGATTGAAAAAATATATGTTATGCACTAACCTTAGTAATGAAATTTAAGTTCTAAAGAGTGTTATATTAAGTGGTTGAGTTATCATTAAATGAAGTTTTGATTTGGCTAAATCTTTCTATTTTATCATCACTTTCATTTACTTATGGGTAATATATTTCCTTTTGAAAATCACTTCTATTTTAAAATTTATATTATTTAAAGTTGAGTGAATTAATTTGAAATCAATATATATATATATATATATATATGAATGGAAATAGAATATGATTGATAATATTCATTTGCTCGAGATAACAAAGTGTTGAGTTAGAGGTATTTGACAAATCAATAATTAGACAGATTTTATAATATAATTTAGGTTGATTTTTGGCATAAATGATGATATTACACTAGTTATTCTCTTATTTTTGTGATTTCGGCTTTTAAATAAGAAAATGAAGAAATGGAAGAAAAGAAAAAAAAAACACAAAATGGTCAACAGAAAAATTACATCAACGATTAGCCAGCGATTTGGAATAACACTAGGAATCGCCATATAAATCGTCGATAGTAGAAGGCCATCGAATCCACAGCAAATTGGAAAATGAACAAAAAATCGCCAGCAGAATCGGCAGAGCACGGAGAGCTAAACTCAGTGATTTACTTAGCGACTTATGCATTAGTAAGGAATTGCTGACAAATCGCTGAGGCCGATGATGATTTTTTTAGATTAATATGAGGAATTTGTATTTATCTAGGATATGCATTTTTAGGGGAACTATATATGGGAACAAAGAGCTTCAAAATAACTCTCTCCAATTACTCTTTAATTATTCATCACTTTTTTGTCTCTTTTATTGAGTTATATATGTGAAGCAACATTGAAGCATTGATTTAAAGATATTTATTTACTTAATTATGTCTTTTAGTTACCTATTAGCATTTTTTATTTACAGCATGTGTGAATAGTCTATCAATCTAAATAAACCCTAAGCATGTAATATACTTTGGATTGTTATATAGTTATAATTATGGAATCACATACTTAATGATTTAAATCGATTCATACACATCAATAACGGATAAAAGCTAGTTGTTTTTGCATATTACAACTAGTAATTCTCTATGTTGATTGCATAATGGCCAATGTGTTCCTTAATATAGAGTATTCAATTCTATGTCTATAGTTATTGATAACAATTATAGAAGTAGTAACTAAGATTAATCTATAGGTCATTTCCCGAGTATATGTCTTAGGTGATTGTGTTCCAAGTTGTTTATTATGCGGCTTTGGTAAGATTGACTTAGATTAGACATGATTTTCATTGAACTTAATGCTATTGTATTTCTACGGTGTTGCGTTATCCAATGGGTATACTTATAATGATAAGAATGTGGCATTTCCATTGAATTTAGGAAAATATGTGGTTGGCTAAAGGCTATCAACCTATTATGAATTATGATTCAATGATTCTAAGATTCCATATAAAATAATTATAGCTATATTATGAAGTGATGTTATGTTTTGGAGTTTGAAAATAATCCGTGCATATTATGATGTTTAGTGGGGTTTGTTTAGATGCTTGTTAGATATTTTATTTAAGTTGATTTATCAATTATTTATTAATTAATTTGTGAATATGAATTTAGGTTATTTAATTTAAGTTGTTTAAAGTTTAGTTATTTTAATTAATTATTAGTTTATACGCATGTTGTTTAGTGTTTATTTTTTCGTTTAATTAAAGTAATTAAATCAAAATAAGTTAAATCCGATAAAACTTTAGGGTAGCTTAGATTCTTAAAAGATTTTAAAAATCCATGTGGAGACGATATCCTATTTACCACTACTACAAGTAATTATCGAGTTGTTCCATTCATGTCCTGGATTAGAAGCTTCAATGGCCATGATAACTCTTAAAGCCTAAGTTTATTAAACACGTGATTAATATGTCTAAAGCATTACACTCAGAATCAACAAAAACTCTAACCATTGCACTTTGTATTATCACTTTTTATTCATATTTCAAAGCATAGCATTCACACCATAGGATCCATTGACCCCTAAGATAAATAGACTACTCGCACATCATTGAAACATACATATAACAATTCAATATAGAATTCATTGCAAAATATAGATGAATATAAATATTACCTTGAGTTAATCAATGAAGCCAAATATTGATTGCAAACGTGGAGTCTTCAACTTATCTCCAACAAAAACTCCTTAATACTCAAAGTCAATGCTAAATTACTCTAATGGAGGCTAATCTTCTTCTATGTGGTTATGTGGTTGGCTCTCTCATATTTACCACGACCTAATACCTATTTATACTCCTTAATAACAATTAGAAACCCTAAATTACAATTTAACCCAAATTAGAACTCTACTTTCTAATTTGTACTAAGTTGGCGCTATCACTAATGCCCCGACGCCGTGTGTGTTAAGTCACGACGCTGCCACTACGCCAAACTTGAATTAATAACTTTTTGGAAAGATTGAGGACTATTATGTTATAGAATCTTGATATTTGCTTGTGGAACCGTAGACTTAGGTGATTTCTTTCATTGATATTACATTTTTTTGCGAACATTTCATTTTTGCTAATTTAGTTAATTATTTCCTTGAACTTTCTAAACAACTTGGAAATTTTTATACTGTTCACTAATAAAAGAATTTCCGTGCGCTAGGATTAGTTAAACGGCGGTCCCATTGGCCGTCATATAACCATGGTGGTTCCGTTGACCGGTCAGCGGACGAGGGAATAGGGGGCAGTGCCCATTTTTTTAGGAGACGAATTTCAATTCCAAAAATAAAAATTCGCTATCGAAAATGATATTTTTGCTGATTTTATTATCCTAAATTAACCCCTTAAGTTATCCGATATTATGTCAATTAAAACATTTTAATTAACCCGAGCCCATATCTGACTAATCATCTTATCCTAATCCAATTAGGACTTAAGATATTTGAATCCTAGCATATCACTAATAACAAGATTCTTGATATTTATCTCCTATCCAATAGGGATAACAAAACCGATTTTGCTAATATCTCCTAATCTAATTTGTTATCTATCTCTTATCAAATAAAAACTTCATAACAAAATAGATATAATGAGATAAATAAATTATTTTGAAAAATAATCATTTGCAATTTCGGTCCTCATCCAAATAATCACAAACATGTAATTGAATCATGAACTACTATCCCAATCGAACCTAATCATATTAGTTTCGAATTAATATTAAGACTTATACAATTTAAGAAACTTAAAACAATGTAACCTAAATATGCATACCGAATTACATAGATTTCATCCATGCATCAATACACGAAAAATAAAGATTATACCTAATGGTGTCATGGATCACAGAACACGAAATTCAATTCATTAAAATTATTCGAATTAACCTAACATGGTTACTTGCATGTACGAAACTGATTTCAATTAAATCACGAATATATGTATCATATACACAAAATATGATAATAAATCTCACAGAAAACTTATGTATATCACGTATACATCAACTATTAACATGATTTCAATCATATATCATGTATATATCAGAAGAACACATTCAATGAATTTAATGGGATCGAACTCGATGGCTCTGATACCACAGTTGGGTTTTGGGGTTCATACGCAACAGAGATTACAAAACTATTAAAAAAAAAACCCCAACAGGATCCGAATCTAATTCCATTAAAACGTTTAAACCAAGAAAACTTAATCAAACCTCGGTCGCAAAATACCTTTCTGAAGGTTGATCGATCTCAAAGGTGTTGCCAATGACGAACTCTCTCTTCCAGCAGTCCACAAACGAACAACGATCGAGATTCAAAGTGCTAGCTTCAAGAGGGTACCAAACCTTTTTGTTTCTCTCCAAAACGATCCGTGTGTACCGGAGAATTCTAATTCGTTTTTAAACGAAAATAGAGTTTCGGCCCTAAAACTTTCGTTTGTGTGTTCTAACTTAAATCGTCTATTTATAGAACCCTTGTATAAAGATTTGTTAAGTAAATTACACATATACCCCTACTTAAAGAAGTATAAGTGTAATACACCACAAGGACGTTTTTGTCATGAATTTTATCATATAATTTTTTTTCTCAACCATCTTAAAATCTCGCGAAACCATTCTTAGCGTACGACCCAATAGGCTCATACAACGTTGCGCATACCAAAACACATTTTGGTATACAAGTTATAAGCGACCTCTAGCAAGACATTATGACTACCCAAGTTGTATGAATATCAAATCGATACAAGTTAATCAATAGTGTATATAACATCCTTTTGTCACACGATATACTTTGGATCAAACATAAGTCATGGAATTGTCATCCAACATGTTCAATCGTACTAGTCTCGATCTCTAGGTAGACTAAAAACATCCAAGTGACATTGATCAATATCAATTCACTTAGACTGGACCTTTTAATAGTCTACACATTGAGGGATCCACTGGATATCTCTCTTTATATGAGATGGACAAATTCTATCTCGATTACACAACTTCATCACATTGCTCACATAATAACCAATCACAACCTTTATAATCATTCCATTAAAGACAACGTTTGATTGTGTCAAATCACCGTGTTCTTAATGTTGAAGTCTCTGTAATCTCAAGTCGATGACCGAAAAATATACCTATCATGAGAAACAACTATGACTTAATCCATGTGATGTTCTCATAGCGGGCGTTCCAAGATTTTCTTCCCTAACAAGTACTCGTGATCTTGATTCGTATCCATATACGTATAATCATCATATGATCATCAATCAAGACTCACACTAGTCTTAATTCATTATAGTTCCCAAGATAATGATCGATCTAGGGACATTAAGGATATTTCTGCAAATACCCATGGATCTTATTATAATGTAAACATGCAAATTAATTATAATAAACGATAAATGAAATCTTCTATTTTATTAACTATAAGTATTCATAAAGACAGTTAATGGATTGACCTAGGGCACATGCCCCAACATTAAGGAATGCCTTTTCTACTTTCCACCTGGCTAACTCTTAGAATGATATGGCAACCGCGTTTTTAAATGAATACTTCCCTGAGGATAGAGTTGCACAGCTCGTCAAGGATATATGAATCATTAAAATGAAGTCGGGTGAATCATTTGGTGCATATTGGGATCGCTATAAGCGATTGATTGCTAGTTTCCCACAGCATGGTCAGTCTAAGAAGGCCATAGCCCGTTTCTTCTATGTTGACATGTCACCCATAGAACGACGCACGATTGATAATGCATGTGGAGGTCACATTAGAGATAAAGCTCTGGCCTAAATGAAGCAACTGTATGAGGACATCGCACAACAGTCACGCCTTTATGGTGATCTTGATGCTACTGCTTACTAAAGTCTGACTGGAGGGAGTGTCTCGAGTTCTACTGACCTAAAAATTGACCAACTGACCTTTATGATGGAGCGTCTCCTCTCCTATAGCAAAGTGCAAGCCAAAGCTTGTGGCTTCTGTACTGCCACAAATCATGCAAATAATGAATGTCCTACTCTCTTTGAGGACAATCAACAAGCCAAAGCCGTAGGTAATCAGTTCCAAGGACCGCCTAGAGTCTCATTTGGGAATACATACAATCATGTAATAGCGAGGAATAACCCGAACTTCAGTTATGGGCCTCAAAATCATAACTATTAGACATTCGTCCATATAGTTCAACCGTTGTCTACACCCTCTAATAATTCATCTTCACTTAAGGATAAGTTCAAAGCTTTTATGGGTCAACAAAGCCAATCTATGAGTGAGATGGCCCAATTCAAGGCTACCACCGAGAAGTTCATCAACGAAACTAAATCGGCGGTCCGGACTTTTGAAGTTCAAATTGACCGAGATGACACAAAGAAAGCGGACATCTCAAGGATAAAGGAAAGTTTCCTTCTCAAACTTACCCGAATCCTAACGCGAGTGCTAACGCAGATCAAACTCCGAAGCGGTAAGGAGATGAAGGGACCCAAAAGAAACAATGGGTCATTTGATGCCAAAGACCAGGCAAATGAGGAAGAACACTAGTTAGTAGTGACTCCGTCTGCTCTAAATAGATGGTAGCTACTCAAAAAGAAACACCGCACACATTCAGGTCAAACCTCATTTTCCACAACGACTCATCTTAGATAAGAAAAATGAGGAAGAGAGAGAAATCCTCGAAACCTTTCAGCGAGTGGAAATCAATATTCCACTCCTCGATGCTCCGAAGCAAGTCCCTAGGTATACAGTGTTTCTTAAGGAACTATGCACTAACAAAGGGAAACTCAAAGGCAATAAAATAGTATAAATGGGAGAAACCGTCAAGGCTATCCTACGGAAGAAGTTGCCTCCTAAATGCAAGGATCATGGGATTCTCTCAGTACCTTGTGTATAGGTGATGTAAGCATTCAAAGGGCTATATGCGACCTTGACACTTCCATTAATGTCATGCTATTGTCTATTTATGAGACATTGAAGGCAGGCCCATTAGAAGAGACTAGTATTGTCATTCAATTTGCAGATCATTTAGTTATCAGACCCATTGGTGTTCTTGAGGACATTCTAGTCCGAGTGAACAAGTTTTATTTCCTGTTGATTTCTACGTGGTAGATACAAAGGAGGAACCATTCCCTAATGCTTCGTCAATTCTCCTTGAACGTCCATTTTTGAAAATGGTGAAGACGAAGATAGATATTGATGATGGATCTCTTATCATGGAGTTTGATGGTGAATTCATCAAGTTTAACATCTATGACGCGATGCGATACCCCAATGATTCGTCGTCTGTGGTATGTACCATGGACTGTATGGATCCATTCGTTGAGCATACCTTACTCACGAGTGGCAATAATGAAGTTAAAGTAGTGTTAGAGAATCATCTCGACATTATTCATATCCACGAGAGTGTTCTGACCCCTCGATACTGATGTCAAGGATGTTGTTTTAGAGTTGGATTCATTCCAACCCCTAGCCCTAAGTGTCTGTTATTTGGAATTGCCTACTTCTGACTCCGAACTTTCTCCCACTTTGGTTAAAGCTCCCACACTTGAAATGTAATCCATTACCAGAGCACCTATAGTACATGTTTTTGGGGGAGAAAACACACTCCCTGTGATCATTTCGGTCAAACTTACACAATTGGAGGAAGAGAGACACTTGCGTACTCTAGGAGTTTAAACATGCTATTGGGTGGACCATAGTGGATATCAAAGGTTTGAGCCCTTCCATTTGCATGCATCATATATATATATATATATATATGGAAGAGGGGTTAAAACCTACGAGAGAAACCCGAGGAGGCTCAATCGCCTATGATGGATGTTATAAATAAGGAGATATTGAAGCTCATTGATGCTTTGGCATGATTTAACCCATATCTAATAGTAAATGTGTAAGCCTTATCCAAGTGGTTCCTAAGAAAACGAGAGTCACAAAGAGTCGCCAATTCACATGGTGAGTTGGTTCCGACTCGCATTCAAAATGGATGGTGGTTATGCATTGACTATAGGAAGTTAAATGTTTCCACTAGGAAGGATTACTTCACTATTCCATTCATTGATCGATATTGGAGATACTAGCCGGTCGTTCTCATTACTATTGTCTCGACGATTATTTCGATTTTCATCAGATACCGACAATGTTTGAAGACCAAGAAAATACGACTTTCACTTATTTGTTTTGCACTTTTGCCTATCAGCGCATGCCCTTTAGATTATGCAATGCACCTGCCACCTTTCAAATGTGCATAATGAACATCTTTCAGACTTTGTTGAGCATTTCATTGAGGTCTTCATGGATGACTTTACTGTTTACGGTGATTCGCTCAATAGTTGTCTTATCAATTTGACAAAGGTACTCAGCAGGTGTATTGAGAAGTACCTGATTCTAAATTATGAAAAGTGTCATTTTATGGTGGACCAAGGTCTTATTTTAGGACACATTGTCTCAGCCAGAGGCGTAGAGGTAGACCAAGCTAAAATTGATGTTATCAAGAAACTTCCCTACCCTACGAACGTGCGAGAGATTAGATCTTTCCTTGGACACGCCGATTTTTATCGTCGTTTCATCAAGGACTTTTCGAAGATCGCACAACCCCTATGCCATCTACAATAAAAGTACGTACCTTTTAAGTTTGATAAGGCATGTAATAGTGCATTTGATGCACTGAAAGACTCACTTACTAGCACATCAGTGATTCATGCCCCTAATTGGGAGCTTCCATTTAAGATTATGTGTGATGCTAGTAATCATGCAGTGGGTGCAGTCTTAGGACAGAGAGTCGGGAGAGCTTCACATGTCATTTAATATGCTTCTCATACTCTAGACGCGGCTCAAATGAACTACACTGCTACTGAGAATGAGCTCTTTGCCGTTATCTTTGCACTTGAGAAGTTTCAGCCTTATCTTTCGGGAACCAAGGTTATCATTTACTTTGATCACGCTGCCTTGAAGTACCTGATGAGTAAAAAGGATGTCAAACCTAGGCTCATTAGATGGATACTCCTACTACTTGACATCACAATTAAAGATAAAAGTGGTGTAGGGAATCTAGTCGCAGACCATCTCAGTAGGATTGAGAATGGAGAGCGTCCTACCCTCTTAAGGATGATTTTCCCGACGAGTACATTTATGTTGTTATGGAAGATCTCCTTGGTACGCCGATTTGGTGAATTATATCACCTCGGGCGAGCTATCTCCTCATCTTTCGAAAACTCAAAAAATAAAGTAAGGAGTGATGTTAAGTACTATGTAGGGGATGACACGTACTTATGGCGATTCTGCTCCGACCAGGTTATTAGGCGTTGTGTCCCTCCAACTGAGAGCCACTCCATATTGGCTTTTTGTCATACTAACGCATGTGATGGCCACTTCGGTCCCCGTCAGACAGAAAGGAAAGTTCTTGAGAGTGGGTTTTACTGGCCCACTATTTTCCATGATTCATACATGTTTACCAAGTTTTTTCATAACTGTCAGAAAACTGGTAACCTTGGTCATCGGGACCAAATGCCACTTACCCCAATTCATGTTTGTGAGATATTTAACGTATGAGGTATAGACTTCATGGGATGTTCCTAATGTCATTTGGTAATGTTTACATACTCTTGACAGTGGACTACGTGTCTAAGCGGGTGGAAGCTAAGGCTACACGCACTAATGACTCTAAAGTGGTATGTGAATTCCTCAAATCGAGGATTTTCACAACATTTGGTACCCCACATGCCCTGATTAGTGATATAGGCACTTAATCTTGCAACCATATGGTTAAAAGTATTTTGATGAGGTACAATGTCACTCATTGAACATCTAAAGCGTATCATCCCCAAATAAGTGGCTAAGCAGAGGTCTCTAATAGGGATATCAAATCCATCTTGGAAAAGACGATGAATCCTACCCGTAAAGATTGGAGTACACATCTTGATAATGCAGTTTGGGCTTACCGAATGGAGTTTGAAACGTCAATTGGGATGTCCACATATTGCCTTATGTTTGGTAAAGATTGCCACCGCCACCGAGCTCAAGCATAAATCATACTGGGCTGCAAAACAACTTAATATGAAGCTCGATAAAGCAGGAAAAGAGAGAAAACTCACTCTCCAAGAATTGGAGGAAATCAGGAACGACACATATGAAAACGCGCGGATTTATAAAGAAAAAACAAAAGCGTTCCATGATAGCAATCGCTTTAGGAAATCTTTTCGTGTTGGTCAGAAAGTGTTTTTATTTCAATCATGTCTTAAGATTTTTGCAGGTAAGCTGAGATCGAGGTAGACATGACCATATGTTGTGATTGCAGTGTATGATTACGGTGCAGTGGAGATTTAGAGTTTGGAGACTGGCAATGCTTTTAAATTAAACGGCTAAAGATTGAAGATTTTTTATGAAGACTTCCCAAGCCATATTGTAAAGGTCGTCTCACTTGCACTACCAAGGTATACATTGATTGGCGGACTCGGACCAAGTCGAGCCAACGACTTTAACTAGAAGCGCTTACTTGGAAGGCGCCCAAAGTTTGATAAGGATCATTTTATTTATTTATTTTCGTATTTTTATCATTATACATGAACTTATATCATTTCCTTCATCTCTATATCTATCGTGTTCTTTTACCATCTTGTTTGTTTTCTATGTGTCGACCTTTTGACTTGTTTTGAACATTTGGGACAAATTTCAGAATAAGTTTAGGGGTATTTTAGGGATTGTGGATTGTGTTTGATGGATTTTCTTGCTAAATGTCGTAGGTATGATCATTACTTTTTTGAAATTATGCGGTTATTGGATGGTAATGGTAGTGTTTTATATCATTTATTCCATTTCTTTCATTTCTTGTCCATTCATACTTTTCTCTCATTTCATTAGGATTTGATACACTTTCATGCATGTATTTAGTATAGTTTTATTTTTTTAGTTATTTAGAGTCACCCGAAACTTTGTTCATGCCTTTGGTTGTGGATGAGTAAATTATAGTTGCCTTTTTGACTTGAAACTTAGAGAAAACTAGGAGAAACACTCAATCGAGTCTGTAGCTCAACATTTTTATGATTTCATGATTAGGGACTTAGTTGATGGTTGGACTTTGTGCTAGATAACGAAAGGGAGTATATGGTCGGACTTATGCAAGCATTGATATTTTGACCCACATTGGGGGATTTGCTTAATGAAAGTGAGAAGAGCTAACATGAGTTTTTCTAAAAAATAGAGAGTCCCACAAGTTTTATAGGAAATGGAGCAAGGAATCTTGTGGTGGAAGAATTGAGAAAAGCGGTCCATAGGAAATGTAGCAGGGATCGTACTGCTTGAAAGAAAAATTGAGGAAAAATAGAAAGAATAAGATGAATAAAGGTGGAAGTTGTGAAACTCCTCAAATAAAAGATTTAGCTCGAGTGCTTTCACTTGATTAAGTGAGATTTTAAACTTCCGTACTTGAATGTATAAAACAAGAAAACTCGTGAGTAGTTGATCGTATTTGTCTCGATCGGATCTGTCTTTATTTTTTATCTAAATTGTGTTTGAATTGCGAGTCTTGACATATCATAACTCTGAAATTTTCTGAGTTGCTTATGTGACGGCCCTGCCACCCCAGGGTGACGTGTCTCTGTGCACTCCTCGCCCGGTAGGCCCAGTTACACGTGTCCGACACTGCCCGTCCTTCTCATATCTCGAAATTCGTGTCCACATGTATTGTATTAAATTAGTTAGTGGATTTTTGTATTTTCTTAACCTATTCTCTTTAAGTAGTTAAATATTTAATAGGTTCACTAATTTGTAGTTTATTATAATCCTAACCATACTAGTGGGTTGTATCGTACAAGTTAACTTAAATCAGGGGAAGCTTTAATTGATACAATTACGAAAAATAATTTAGCATGATAAACATTATCTATACGAGCGTCCTATGGTGGAAAACCCGAAAAAGTACTCTGTATATAAACGACAGCAGTACCATAACACATGGTATATACATGTACAAGGTCATCTCAAATCTCTCAATAACTAAAATAAATATCAAAACATCAAAATAATATAAACACTTACGAATATATCCAAGACCGTCAACAAAGTGAGATAGTCGCCTAAGTCCTTCTTTTGCCGCTACTCATAGAAAGGTCTGCACTTAGTTACCCAACAAATACAATGACGAGTCCAGTGAGTAAATTCCTAAGAAAAGTCCACATAATATTCAGCAAGAAATCAAATAGAAGTATAAATCATGTATGTATGATATATGGCAACAAAAATACATAATTACATGAATATAGGGCAATAAAAAAGATTCAGCAAAAGATACCATGACAGCTTAACACAAATAACAAACAATAATCAAATAAGCAAAGGATTAACAACTAGTACATACCAACCAAACATGCTTGAAAATAAGGCATAATAGCAGTTAATGATATAAACGAGAATGTAAGCACACCACATTTAAGTCAATATACACGTAAATATCCTTAATGAAAACCTAAGGATGTGTCGCGTGTAGCAAACTATATCATATTTCGGAGTTGAAGATCTTTCCAGGGGTTTCTTCCACCACCTCCACTGTCCCCGTCCTTAGTCATCGCGGACCGGTCAAATCTCTCGAGACACCGATACATGTGCATTGTGCGGCTGCAAATGGTCGCAATTCACTAGGGGCATGATCACACGTGCTATAGTATAGCGTACCCAAGTCTGTCCATACATCCTGTTTTAAAACCCCAATAAATTGATTAATTAGTTAGACAAACCAGTAAAGGAAAACAGTTCGACACCCATCACATTCATAAGAAAAATAAACTGAATTTTGTGAAGCATTATCAACTGTTTTACGTACCTCAATCCGCGCTCCGACTTCCTCGGACTCCCGAATCCAACCCGACTAGCTCCCAATACCCGATATCCCTGAGTTCGATGTCTTCTCAGTTCAAATATAGTGAGTTTTAAGATTAATTTAGTTTCTACTAACTCTTCAAACCAATATTTATTTCAAAACCTAAAAATTATTAAATAGTCTTTTATTATGTTAATTCTTTCGAAAAAAGTTAAAAATAGTAAGAATCGGTATGTCGAAAATGGGTTTCAACTAGCTACGTTATTAAAACACATCTTTTTTCGAATTCTCAGTGTCGAGCCAGCGCTGATAGAGCTTATTAGCGTGCTAATCGTGAAACTAAACTCGAGTTTCCGTCCAGAATCATTAGCGCGCTAATTTTCCTCATTAGCGTGCTAATTGCCCTTTGTGATAGAATTTTCATCTAAAGAATTATTTCCCAAAGTCTCCAATTAACTAAATAAACCCCATTTAACACCCTCTTCATATCAAATTGACCTAAAACAACAATTAGAACAACCTTAAAACAACAATTTGATTGATTTCCTCAAATCTTGTAAATTCATTAGTTTTCCCCATTTCATCAAATTCCAATTCAAGCAAAAACAATTGATAATTCCTTATTGGAAATGATCATTTAACACATAATTCATCAACACAACACCAAAAACCAGTGATCTAACCCTTAAATTCGTTTTTCCATCAGAACTCTTTAAACGGGTTCATTAGATAGAGGAGATGATGAAGAAGATGATTACCTAAGTTTAATTCCTCCAATTTGATGTTGTCCGGCTCTAATTCCATCAACAAATCCTTCTCCCTTTGCTTTCCTGACGAATCAGTTGGTTTTTTGCTTAAATTTGTCTGGTTTGATCAACTTGGCATATATATTAAGGTGATAGTGTTTCCTAGCCCTTAATCTCCATAGATTTACGTATCCCGAGGACTATCTAGTGGTCCATCTCTTGCCATGTATCCCACTAACCCTTACTAACTCAACCTTAAGTGACACCATTTTGTTACTCGCATGGTTCCTAGATGTGTTTAGGTGTATCTCAAGGACAATCCTATAGTTTACAATTAATTACTCAAACTATATGCCTTGATTTATTGATTTAATTCACCTTAGCTTAGGCCCACATAATATCTATGATTAATGGTTTTATTCACCAAAAATTATCAACTTGCGGTCCCGGTAACCCTCGACTACCCAACACTCAGTGCCCTGGGTCCCGACATGAAATTCAAGGTACACCATAGCCTATCATTTTAATTGAATTAACTTAGCCTATGGTCACATTAATAATTTTAATTCATAAACTAATCATATTAATGCGAATTAGTGGAGTTTCCTAGTGTACCCATAGTTTAGCTACTCGACTCTCACATTGACACGCATTTCGAAGCGACACCCATCGCACAACGTCGCCCGATATTAACATATACGCATGCAATGCAATATAATAATAATAAATTTAAACACCACATATATACAACCACCATCTATATATAACATATTTCCTCAGTTCTCGTGTCTGAGTCAGCTGAGAGGTCTACGTAACACCCGAATTTTGATCGTTAATTCTCGATATTAACGTTCATCCTAGTTTAATTAACTTGGGTCGTTACACTTGTTAATTTGGTGGCTATGTAAATGAAAGGGACTTCATGAATTTTGAATTAAGTATAGGTCTATTTTATGTTGTCATTTACACATTTGCTCGAGATGTGCAAAGTCTTAAGTTTGGAGGTATTTGACAAGTTAGTTTTTACATGCTTTTATTAGTTTATTTTAGCATATTTAATGTGGAAAGTTTCCAAAATATACATTTAATTATATTTATTGGTCATTTTTAGGTGAAACGGAGTGCGCGGTTTAATTTGTGGCAAAAAAATACTCAAAATGGAGTATTTATATGCAATGATCAGGCACCAGACAATTTGCCTCGAGTTACACGTTGCGCGGTGGGTGGAATAAGAGACAGCAGACCAAATGACGCAGGGAGACACAGTTAAGTAACTCGAGTTGAGTTGTTGATGGATTGCCTCGAAATCCGCATTACACTATCTCCCGCACATTCGCACAATGCGTGTGATTTCTAGTTCGCTGCGACGTGGCAGTTGTTGATTCGCCTAGCTCCCCAACCGCAGCCACGCGACAACAACAGATACGTCCACATGTCATCAGCATCCAGCTCAACAGCAACTCCCTCATTCCAGCAGCCATCAGTTATTCCTCGAGATGCGGTCGTTGATGTCTCCCAAAACTTCACACAACTCGTGCGAGTTTTCAGTCCATCTCCAGCTCGTCACATATCTCCTCCCAATTCGTCTAGTTCTTCCATAATTAGTTGGCTCGCTCAATCGCCTGCTGCCACGTCAACTTGAACCAGCAAACTCAGCCACTAGCGTGCTGCTACGTGTACGAAACCCATTTTCACCCTAAAAACAACCTCTAGATGCTCCTCGGCGCATGTGTTACAAGACCAACCCTCGAAATTAGTTTCCTTCACCTCCAGATAGCAATATTTAGTGGTTTTTTATATTATGAACTAGGGTATTCATACATGGTGTCGACATTGGAGCCGCCACACATAATTTTTGATACTTTAAAATTGTAGAGATGATATCCGGCGAGACCAATCTTCGCCTAGGTCGAAGGAAAAACAAGTGGGATTCATGATTCGTGGCATATACTATGTGAGATCTATGATTTTTATTTAGTTTAATTCAATTTCTCCTATTTCATTGTTGTTGCTTTTAATGAAATGGTTTAGATCTAGGGTATGTATGTGGTAAGTGCATGCTTTTAGGGGGACAACCTATAATTATTTGGACCGATAGTATCTGTATAATTGTACTTTTGGACTAATAAAGTAAGGAACACTCACCCATTTGCCGTAAAACCCTTTCGGTTCTTGAGTGTTCAACAATTAAATATAGGTTAAATCGAAAGCGGATGTGATCTGATTATTTAGGACTAGTGTTCCCACGGATCCATATTATTGCGTTTAGTGTGTTAAATTTTATTGGTGGATGTCTATGGTTATATATTAATTAGAGAAATAGTTAGTGGCGGATGTCATAGCTATCGAGATTAGAGGAATTAGGAATTTCTGACGGACGTTGATTTTCTACAACTAATCTAGGAGAACTTGAATTAATAACTTTTTGGAAAGATTGAGAACCATTTTATGTCATTGAATCTTGATTTTTGCTTGTGGAACCATAGACTTAGGTGATTTCTTTAATTGATATTTTTTTTTTTTGCGAACTTTTTATTTTTGCTAATTTAGTAAATTGTTTCCTTGAACTTTATGAAAACCCCCCTATTATTAGTTAATTTATAGTATAACTCAAGTCTTGTGGATTCAACCCCGTATTTACCACTACTTCACCATTGTGGTTGGTAACTCAATTGCGAGTTATATTTGGCACGCATGACACGTGACCACTGAACTTTAGAGACTTTTCCTCAAGGATCCTAGTATAATTTATTATGTATTAGAGTGTATTTAGACCCTTAGTTTGGGTTTTAGGCTAGGCTAGATAGGTTAAGTATGTTTTGAGAAAGTGCAGATTTTTCTGCTGCCCAGAACCCCTAGCTCACTAGGAGTTTTCTCTAGCACGTGTAGCACTCTAGAACCCAAAATTATGGGTTTCCTCTCGAGAATAGCCTCCTCCAAAGCCCCGAATCTCCATTCTCCCCCACTAGGCATCCATAACATCCACCTCCATCCCACATACACCAGGCACTTCATATAATTCATCTTTCACATCAAAATTTAGAGATTTGAACATGTATTTCGACTAAATGGTTCAAGAACACATAAACTTGCAAATGCTATAAGTTTTTGATTTCAAAATTGATTTTCAAAATTCTATAGAACTGGTATTATTAGAATGAAACTAGGAGTTCAAATTCACTATTAGTTTTAAAAATAAACTCATTTTGAAATCTAGAATTCAGATACAGTTGCATGCAAAAAACCTAAATATTGTTCAAGCTTTGTAAAACTCAAAAATTAAGACTTGGATTCAAATCAATGCTTCAATTTAATTATAAACACATCACAAATAATTTGAAATTAGTTATTTATAGGAACCCCTTTGATTTCATCACTCAATTCATCAATTGTACCATGAAGATGAAAATTTAGTTACCTAGGGTTTGTAGAGAATTCCTAGCGCTTGAACTAATTTGTCGATTTAACCAATTCAGCCCTCCAACACCACTCTTTTTGAGAAGTTTTAGATCTAATCTCTTTTCTAGCATTAAGAATGATGCATGAAGAGAATGAGCACTTACTTTCGGTTTTTTTATAGTTTCTCTTTTCATCAAGTTTGGACATGCACATCTCCATGTGATTAAAAGACTAAAATTCACTCCTACTACCCCACTAAAATCGGCTTTCTAACACAAAACTCACACACAAATCTCATAATGATGGATTGTAGTGAGTATCTCTAGGTGTATCAAGTGTGTAGGATTTCTAAATTAAACATTAAGCCTTCTAATTTGATTTGATTTATTAAAAATTATAAACCATTTAAATAAATTGATATTTTAAAAATTATAGGCCATGTAAATAAATTGATATTTTAGTCACATCAATTTATATAAACTATTTAATTGACTCACCAATCACTCTCTGCTCGGTCTCATGTCGACATGCATCTCGATGCATGCCCTCACTCTCATGTTGACGCCTTTACACAACAAGTAGAAGTGACTTAATAAGTCTGCACATATATAATACACTAAGAAGACATCACATAATTATAAAATATACCTCGGCCACGTGCCTCGATTAGTATGCATATTGCGATGTGGGTCCCACGTCACAAGTCAGTGATCCTAATTAAGGATTAAGAAACGATTAGAAGTTTGGGTCGTGACATAGAATAATTGGGAGAGCTGATCCATGGTGAAAACATTGAATTCGATGATGGGGTTGACGAAATTGAAAGTTGGATGTTCTCCACTTTGGCCCTCAAGTACTGCATAATCCCTTCATCCATGGGATTAAGGTATTGTTTGGCAATGCTAGCTGATAATCTAGCTGATAGTTGAAAGGCTCGTAACTGATAGCTGAAAGCTGATAATCTAGCTGATGAACTAAACTGTGTTTGGAAAAAAAAATTTAGCTGATTAAGTAGCTAATCATAGTTAAATGACATAAAAGACATTATTTGTTAATAATTTTTTAAAAAAAAATTCACGTGTATACTCATATAATTAATATATTTAATATTATATCACATGTGTAAACATATTAATTAAAGAATAATATTTGACCAACAAACATTTGTTTGAGTAGTAAGAAACTTGTTCTAATTTGGGCTGAGATGAGCGCCCTCAAATAGGGTTCGCTAGTGCGTGGACATGAATAAGTGTATGCCATTGAAAATAGGAGTTGTGGTTTTATGGTCACTAAACTTCATTCTCTTTGGTCATCACAGGGACAAATGGAAGCCTTACAAAACATTGTGTGTTTAGCGACATTAATTTAGTCATTTAATGACATTAATTAGTGTCTCTAAAAATTTTACCCACGCATCATATAATGTTGCACTTGTGTTGGTAAAAGTGATGTCGCCCCATTTTTTTGCGACGCAAAATGTATGTGTTGATAATATTTATTTAAGACACTTTTGAAATAAGTGTCCTTAACGTGGGGACATTTTTTTATTTATGTGTCTTTAATTTTAGGACATTTATTTCTTATGCGTCCTTAACTTGACAACACTTGTTCACTTAATGTCTCTAATTAGCAACTCTTACACACTTAATGTCCTTAAATTAACAACACTTATGCACTTAGTGTCTCCAAATTAGCAACCCTTAAACACTTAGTGTCCTTAAATTGACGACACTTGTGCACTTAATGTCTCCAAATTAGCAACCCTTAAACATTTAGTGTCCTTAAATTGATAACACTTGTGCACTTAATGTCTCTAAATTATCAACTCTTACACACTTAGTGTCTTTAAATTGACAACATTTGTGCACTTAATGTCTCCAAATTAGCAACCTTTAAACATTTAGTGTCCTTAAATTGACAACACTTGTGCACTTAATGTCTGCAAATTAGCAACTCTTACACACTTAGTGTCTTTAAATTGACAACATTTTTATACTTAATGTCTCCAAATTAGCAACATTTACACACTTAATGTCCTTAAATTAACAACACTTGTGCACTTAATGTCTTTAAATTAGCAACCTTTATACACTTAATGTCCTTAAATTTACAACACTTGTGCACTTAATGTCTTCAAATTAGCAATCTTATTATTATTATTATTATTATTATTATTATTATTATTATTATTATTATTATTATTATTATTATTATTATTATTATTTGTAGCTATCTTAAATTGACAACACTTGTGCACTTAATGTCTGCAAATTAGCAACTCTTACACACTTAGTGTCTTTAAATTGACAACATTTTTACACTTAATGTCTCCAAATTAGCAACATTTAGACACTTAATGTCCTTAAATTAACAACACTTGTGCACTTAATGTCTTTAAATTAGCAACCTTTATACACTTAATGTCCTTAAATTTACAACACTTGTGCACTTAATGTCTTCAAATTAGCAATCTTATTATTATTATTATTATTATTATTATTATTATTATTATTATTATTATTATTATTATTATTATTATTATTATTGTTATTATTATTATTATTATTATTATTATTATTATTATTATTATTATTATTATTATTTGTAGCTATAAAAACTAACATAAAGAAAGACAAATGAAAACAATTTATATACTTTTCAATTATTTTTCAATTTAAAAGAGAACTACAATACTTTCCAAAAATATAGTTTTACTCACAATGATATCAACATATATACTAAAAAGATATAAACTTCCAACTATGTAAAACAAAAGTATAAGATGATATTTTTGAATTGATATGCTCATCTTTCTCAACATTACCACCGCACCAAAAACCTTATGTTCAACACTTTTCTACAACTGCAAAACAAACAAAATCAACCCAAACACAATTAAATCAAGATATATATGAGTCAAAATCATGAGGTAGTCAATATCATCATAAATCACTTTTTCAATATACATAATGAATTGGGCAAACTAACATACATAAAAACATATATGTAATTTTCACGAACATCTCTCCACTTAACAATAAGCAATTGTAATACCAAACTTTATATCGCAGCACAGCTAGATCTGAATTTGGACGAAGCGCAGAGGCAGTGAGCGGAAGCCTCGAGTCAAATTGTAAACTTTTCAAACCAATAAAAATGATATATTAATTACTAGACATACATATACGGCTAAAATCTCTATAAAATTGAAAATGTCAATTGTTAATCTAAAATTCATATCATTGACGACCATAGAACTTTACCAGTTTTAGCCCCCGACAGCATCCATTTTATCAGAGTAAACAATAAACCGCAAAACATAAACAAGTGTAAGAGTTGATTCAGAGAAGTATTTAAGACATGTAAATATGAACAAGTGCATCCAACCAAACAACCATATTGCGCTCATGATTAACTATTTAAAACATGCTAGCGTTCACGCACTTTTTTCCATTATGGCACAACAAAACTTCATGCTAAGTGACGAAGTCTTATGTACATCCTATATGTTTCAATCTATGGGGTTAGCCTAACTGGGTCAGTGGTAATGGAGTGTCATTCATCCCTGGATTCATCAAGATCAACAATTATTAATTTGCTTGACATGAAACTGATTATTTTAGATAAACAATTGGTTCAAGTCAATTGCAGGAGATAAAAAGAAACTACTGGTTATTTTAATAAGCATGAAAGTTTAATAAAAAAAAATTAAGACATTTAAGAAATTCACAAACCTGGTCATCAATGGAAATGACATTGTTTTTAGGTGTTGGAGAAAGATCACCCAGAAACTCCCCAATAGTTCACGAAAAAAAGTTAATATGGAATTAAAGAAATGCACAAACATTATTGGAAAGTGAAAGAATGTTTGAAATGAACATCCAACTTGTGAAAATAGCTTTTGAAAGAGTTCCATACTGGTGCGAAACTCATCCGTATCCCTTGTGACACTGTTCAACCTTATTTCATGTTCATTTATGACATCGTTTAACCTTTCTTCATAGGTTTTAGTCATACTGTTCAACTTTTCGTCATAGTCCATCTTCATTGCGATTGATTTTCTCTTGTAGTCCTCATTCATACTCTCTATCTTTGCTTCATAAAGGGAATGCATATTCTCCATTTGGTGTTGAAGCCAATCTACTTCAAATTGAGATGCCATTTTTTTGGTTGTAGTGTACCAGAAAGTTGTGTTGGTGTGACCCCCAATCCATAGCCTCTTACCCTCCCATATTTGTCTTCTTTGAAAATCGAGGCAAATAAAACATCTTCTATATCGTAAGCACTATGATTTCCCACCGTCGCAGCATGTTCTTCAACAAGCCTGATCGCTTTCTCCGCTAATTCTTGTGCCTCTCTATTGATGAAATTCCCATCTTTTCGTTTATGGGTGACAAAAAAAACTCAACTCTCCCTAGCCTTTTCTTTTGGGTCATCTCTTCTGGCAACATGAAACAAAAAGATTAATTAATTTCAAGACTATATATATATATATATATATTAATAGTAGAGAACTTACATAATCGTGTCACTACAAGGAAAATGAAATTTAGAAACGGAATTAGAAAAGGAATTAAGTTCCGTTGCTAAAAAAATAAGTTAGATACGGAATTGAGACAGACTAAATTAGAGGCGGAATTGAGACGGATCAGAGACGGAAATAGAGACAAAAATAGAGACGGAATTTAATTCCGTCTCTAAAAAAATGGCGCCAACATTCCCACCAAAAATTTCGTTTCTTATGACCGTTCATCAAACCTCGGGATTTGTGTATGCTTGGATCAAGCCCCCTCCTATCTCCCCCAAAAAAAAACCAAAACGAAAAAACCCCAAATCCTTCTCGTCCAAAATCCCCCACAAAACCCATATATCCGATCGTCTCGTTCGATCGTCTCGTCCCCTCCCCAAAAATCCCCAAATCCCGTTCGATCGTCCCGTCCAAAATCTCCAAATCGGTCTCGTTCTTTGCTCTCAACTCTCGTCTCTTCGTCTCGTCGTGCTGGTCTCTCTGGTCTCTCTGGTCTCGCCGTCTCTCTGGTCTCTCCGTCTCGTCGCGCTGGTCTCCGTCATCGGCTCTCAACTCTCTCTCTCTCTGGTCTCTCCGTCTCTTGCTCGGTCATGGCTTTTCGTTCTCTTATTGGTAAGAGTTTACTTCGTCTTTACATGACTTTTGGCAACGATGCTTACTCTCTCATGAATCTTGTATGACCTTTTGAGCTTCTCACACCCCTTTTTGAATTCTTTTGGTTATTTTTATTGCTTTATTAGTTTGTTTTCCTCCACAAGTTGGTATTCAGATCAACACTGCCCATTAACATCTGTTGTTTCTCTGTTTTGGATTTTACAATATTTCGTGGGGATTGATCACTTGAATGTGTGTATGTATTTGACTTCTATTTTGGTGATTAGTATATGTGACTTTCATGTATTAGTGAAGCAATGTACAGGCCACTGGGGGCCAATGTGACTAAATCAAAGAGAAAAGTTGAAAACGATTTGGACTTTTGATACATGGTATAGGTCAGAGTATTGTATGACTTTGGTGATTGTGTGAATTAAAATGATACAATATGGGCATGCAGGTCTAAATGAGATCTTTATTGTATAGTTCTAAAAAAATAAGAAGCAATGACTTTCGTCCTGAGTAATATGTTTTAAATGAATTACTCTAGCTAATTGTTGTACTGTTTTAGTTTTATCGTCTCGACTCTTGAAATCTAACTTTATATGATGACAAAGCTAGTGATATTTAGGGGTTTTTTGGGGGAATTTGGATGAGATGGATTTGGGGTTTTGGTGTGCTTTTTTTTTTTTTTTTTGGTGCTTGAATTCTGGTTCGTTTGTATATTTTTATGTGTTTGAGATGGGATTATTCTTGTAATTGATATTTTGTATTGTAAGTGGGGTGCATTGATGTGGCAACAAAGACTTTTTAAATTGAAGGTGAAGAAAAATTATTCAGTGAGATTTGTAGTCTTGCATTGTTTAAAATGCTTTTATAAAAGTTGTGGTTATGTCTAATTATTGTTTAATGTATAAAAGCTAATTAATTTGGGGATGTTCGAAGAACTCTAAAGTATTTTCTTACCATGATTGTAAAGTAATTTTCGTAATTGGGGCGATCTTTGTTATTCTTTGTTCCTTGACTGTATTAAGTATTTGTTTCACATTTATATGTATGTCTCAAATCTTTTTAGCTACATAAAGCTCTATGTCTTAAAAACGAAAATCTGCGAATTACTTGAAAACGTTATGGATTTGGATATCCCAAAGAGATTTATGGAAATTTGGACTTTCTTCAAAAGAGAAAACCATATTTTAGTCAGTTATATACACTTCAACTAAAAAAAACACAAAATCATTATGTATTAGAAAATAAATTATTAAGCATAAGTAAGCTACAACAACATGAAGAGCAATGACAAAGCTTCAGTCCTAATTAGTATGGGTCTCAACATGAACGAAATTTATTATACCCCTAATTAGAAGTCAACTTCCACTAGCTTGCACTTGCAGCAGTTTTTTACTTCCCTGCAATTATATATAGAATTATGAATTCATGAATACTTAATTCACATTGGTTGGCTGTGATATGATGTCTAGCTTTCTTGAATTTGTTCCTTGTTTAGTTACTTGATCTTTGTATTATTTCTAATCTCATTGCCCTTTTGACTCCTCTACCGACCCTTACTAGAAAAAACTCAATGAGTTGACATTTAGAACTCGTATTTGAGTTGCATATTCTCTATTTTGATTTAGTGTTTTTGACTCATCTAGCCGACTTCGAAACTTCACTTCGGTGTGTCAATATGCTCGAGTGGGAAGCTATACTTGGAAGGCCTTTTGGGATTCCTTAAGAGTCACATTGTCTTTCTTTTCTTGTTTGAATACATCACTCCATTATACTACTATCTTAACTTGAAAAATCAGAAATGTCACTGAGTTCAAGTGGAAGCAAATAACTTTGATTTCAATTTTGGGATCAAATTGAGTCAAAAGTGGTGGCTTCTCTTGGGTGTCTACGCTATCAAACTTGAAGTGGATATTATAATATCATCATTGATAATGACCTTTTTTCAAATTTCTCAAGTTATTAATTGTTTTATTTTTCTTCTTCGCAATCGATTTAGACAAAACTTTTTATTCTGTATTAAGAGTGCACATATTCTCCAGTTTGTCAGACTTGGAAGTAATTCTTTTATTTGGTTGATTGTATTGCTTTGGTGCTTATATCCAAACAAGGAAGCTATTGTTGCTGAAAGTAAAACTTGTTTGATTACACAAAGGAAATGATATAGTATAGGAATAAACTAATTGTGCATGATTAGCTATCGAGATTTGTATGACCTTTTTCATGATAAATGAGTAACTAAATAAAGAGGTAAACATGTTAGTGCCATGGTTTGGTAATTTTATTTGTAGTAATAAATTAATAATGTTTTTTCATAGTGCACTATGTAAGATTTACTTTTTGTTTATTCTTGGAGGTATTTTAAATTTTTGTTGTTATGTTGATACAGTTGGCAGGTAGTTGTTATGATGCCAGATGTTGGAAAGGTAGAACTACCTTATTGTCTATGACCTGTGAAGGAATAAACTTTTGATCGTGTGACAAATTTAAAGAGTTCAGCTTCTTTTAATTGTTGATTGCTTCTGCAGGTTTTATTTTAACTATTTCTTGAGTGATTTGATTTGTTACGTGGTTGATTGTGCGGTGAATGTGTGCACAACGTTCTGAATCTTTTTGAATTTCGATCTTGAATCTCCGTCTCTTTCATTGCTCTCTTCTCTCTCGTCGCTTCTGTGCTTACCGCTCCGCTCTCTCTCGTCAAGGTAACAATCAAAAAAAATATTTTTAACACCCGAATTCTCTTGAAATTGTTTTTGCTCACATTTTCCTCCGGATTGGCTTTCATGTGCATTTGTTGGTGTTCTTCACTTGATCTATTAAGTTAATGTTGTGTTTTTTGTTTGGTTTAGAAGTTTTTGTTCTCGCTTCTTCTCTTGCATTCTTAGTGTTTTGTGGTTATGCTTGTTCTATTTTTAGGTTTATTAATATTTAATATATCATTTCAACATTTTAATTGAGAAATTCAAGATTTCTATTGATTTTGTATTTGGTAGGTATTTCATGTTTATTTTATCGATAAAGCATGTCATGATCAACATTATAATACATTAAAATCATGTATTGAGGTAATTACTTGGTCGTTTGATGTTATAGTTGTTAGTAATTTCATATTCATGCACTTGCTAGGGATGATTGATTAGTTAGTTGTTGTTGGTTACTATTGAATAGTACCTATAATTATATAATTTCTACTACTAGTTAGGATTCGAAACACTAGGATTACTCTTTTAGTTAATGTTGTTATTTCACATAAAATTTCTAGAGAATTGAATAAACCTATAACCTTAAGGAGGTACGAGTGAACAAGTAGTAGGCGCTTTGATACTATGTGGTATTTGTATGCCTCTTATAACTTATGATTTATTTATTTTTTTGAACTCCTTGTTGCTTATATTTTTACGACCAATTATCATACTGCTTTTGGTATCGGTCATGTACCGAGCTAGGTATTAAGAAAATTGTTTCCAACCCCTCTATTCAATGGCCGAAGCAAAGCTATTTGTTCATGTAGTTAGGTAGGTCCTCAGATTCCCCCTTCTAATAAATTGTGTTAGTTGGACACACAAGTTGCCATGTACCGTCGGAAATTATGAAACTAGTCGACTAATTTAATTGCCATGTACCGTCGGTTTTCAGCTCATGAAAAACCCCTAACGAATACTTGTACATATATGCATATTTATGGTCATTGTAGTGTACTAATTTGGACTATGCTTTAGAGATGTGGAGGCTTCTTGACCCGGAGGCACACTTGATAAGCTTGAAGCAACTCATGGATCGGGTTATATGTGTCAAATCAGGCAAGAATACATTTTTTTTCCTTTCCTCTTTTATTTCTTTTTCACATGTACCTTGAAAGTGTTTGAAATTTGCATCTGTTAGCATTGTTTTGATGTCTTATTCTTATTCTCAATAAGAAAAAGTCCACATCACTATGTATATTAATAGGGACCCTTGACTGGACTAGTATATTTTTTAGAGAAAGAGACTATATATATATATATATTTATAGGAATTTAGTTACAAAAGATAGGCTATTATGGACAAGGTGTTCACACTCATTTGGCTACACAAAACAACCCTGAAAAATACAATGCGAGTTGATATTTACTGCGTCTCCCTTTCTCTCCTTCATTTATTTATTGTCAATTTAAGGATATGGCTGGCTGAGATAGAAGGCTTGCTCCGGTCATCAGAAGTTTATCATTCTCATTTTTGTTGTTGAACGAGGTAGGCGAATTCTTAACAATTGTCAATTCCAACAAGAGATAATGTTCAATAATTGATTAGAATTTTGAAACAAATTGTACCTACATATGTTCCGATCTCAGTGCTTTCATTGAATACGCCATCAAAGTATCAGGATAGACTACTATTAGCAGTGGGTAAAGGATCTGGTTCATTGGAAATATGGATTTATGACGTAACTTGTAGCGACTTTCAAGCTACTGGCTCATATGAAGTACACATCCAAGCTATAAGTTAACGTTAATTTAAAACTTTTTTACTCACCCAACATTGATGGACATGATTTTTGTAAATTTATTTCGGTGACAGGTTTAGCTTGGGCTTTAGATGGATGTTGTTTGTACAGCTGCAACCAGGTATTTTTGGTCTTTCTGTTGCTGTTAGATATGCTATACGGATATAATTCACTCTCTTGTAGACATTATTTTTAGGTAGGTTAACTTTTCCTTGACGGTACATGATAATTCATTCCGTGGCTGGATTATGCATTTGATTCATGCTTTGGACTGGCAACTTCCCCTTGAAACACAGTTCTTGCCATGGTATGATTTATGTCTTTTATATAATTTTATTTTTCGTCAAATTTGTGTCCTGGTATTTGCTCTATCTATCATGGGATGGATGTGAGCAGCATTAAATTATTTTGGATTCAAGTCAGCATGTTTATGAATATTGATGGATAGAAATTAGAAGTGAAAAGACAATGCAACCTTTTTAGTTCATTAACTAGCTTTCTATTTTTCTAAATGAACATGTGTTCTATTTACTGTTTCCTTAGTTATCACCTGTAGGTATCCATCTTCAAATTGTTGATTTTGATTCTACATGTATCCCTTAATTATTTTTCTTAAATCTTGCCGTGATATTGCAATGGTCACTCGCGTGTGCTCTTTTTATTCCTTGTGGAAATTAATGTTGGAAATTCTCTTGCTTTCATATTGAAATGCAGTTTATGGAGCTCGGCTATCATTTTGCTTGTCTTGGCCATGGTTGTTATGGATGTCATGGTAAGTCTTTCTTTTCATCACGTCACGCTATTATTCAACCTAGAACAGTTAATAACCTGTATATACCTAAAAAAAGAGAGCTTATATACTCTTTTTCGTACTCTGCAAAGTTGTCAATGTTGAACATTCAGGTGTGAAATTCTGCTACATTTTCTAATTCCGTATTATTTTAAGATTAACCACGTAAATACCTTGATAGTATCATTGAAAGAAAAAAATTTCTAGTTGGAAGTAGGAACATATTCTTCTGACTGACATGAATGGATGGGCATTAAGCAATAAGCTTTTAAATTCTTTCATTTTCGAAGGCCAAGTTGTTTTTTTTTTTTTCCATCCTGAGATTTGGCAGAAAACTAGTCATGTTTTTCATGATTCCAAAGATATATGAAACCGAACTAGCTAATAAGATCATCTGACAAAATAAATTCTAATGCTGGAACAAGTGTGCTATTTTAGGAACCTTAGATGAGTGACTAAAAGAATCTTAATGCGGTAAAATATCCACATAAATAAAAATTGCTAGATTATCTCATCCACAAATCCGACTCTAGGAAATTTCTCTGCAAAGTTTGGCCTACTAGAATCTTTATTTTCATATTTCTTAAAATCTAGTCAATAGGTGCCAACTTCCTACCTTGAAACCCACATAGAATTCATATTGCACAAGTTTCTTTGTTAGAAAATCTGAAATGCAACGTTACTCTCATTGTGAGTATTATACCTGATTGATGTGTGACTTGGGTGCTTTTCTTTTCTTGGTCTTTTCACTAGTCGTTTAGCATATATATTTAATTGTCTTCATCTAACCTTTTCCTTTAAAAAAATTAACAAACAAAGCTTCAATCACAAAGTAGTTGGGATTGACTACATGGATCCAACTTTATATGTAATTCCATTTGATGTAGTTGACCATTTCACTTAGTAATCTATTAAATCTTTTTATCTTAGGTGTACGGTGTACCCCTGTACTTATGAATTATTTCAATTTCTAGCACATCAAGTCTTCTAACTAGCAAATTTGTAGGTTGACTCAAACCACAACAAGCACCCTTCTCTTATTTTATTTTATTATATTTTCTCTGCTAATGCTACTCTTACTTTCCCGTAAATTTCCATATTCATTATTCTATTATTGCGTGTTTTACAACACTATCTCGTATCTACTAAACTCCATTTTATGTAGATGTTGTTTCTTTATCGCCCAACCGCCAGGCATAATTGGTTTAATTCTAGTTTAATAGAATTTTCTTATAGTTTAATTGTGGTGTTTGGTTGCATATCATACAGCTTGAGTTTTATGTACTATACATCCTCCTTTACTATCATTACAGAAGGTGGTTGTGTGTTTTATTGAGTTTTGTGTCCACATAATATATGCTCATGTGTAGGCAAGCACTGGAGATGGAGAGAGTCGCATGAAGGAAGCATTGAGTACCGTGGGAGCCTCTGTCTTGAGGTTGACTCTCACTCTCTTATAACTAATAAATGTGACCTGAAATGTTTGCATGTCACTGGTTCTTTTTGTGGAAACAAAAACCATACGTGAATTTCACTGTAAAGAGAACTTGTGCTAGGGTGTACAAGTCTACGTACAATTTTCATGAATGCTTAAATTATGTCCATGTGATTAATGGAAATGATGGTAGCTTGATTAGATCTCACATTTGAGTTAATGCTATGTTTCAAGTAACCGGTCTATTCAATAATAACCTCTTATGTTTATGATACTTCCGCAGTGGAATCACCCTTACAAAACTAATTGGAGTGATCGTCCTACATTTTGCAAGATCGAAAGTTTTTGTGGTGCATAATTCTACTCTCTCAATTATTTCAATTGTATATGCATCAACTAGCTAAGTTTTCACCATTTTAATTCAAAGCAATCTGTCCTTTGCAGGTTTATTATTTCCAAATGTACTTGGCGCTGCTCTTTATAGGATTCTTGCATGGCCTTGTGTTTCTTCCTGTAAGTTAATTGAATCCTTTTTTGCCTATTCTCGTTTTAATCTATGATTACACCAATCAAATTTACAAAAATTCTACATATATGAATGAAAATCAGCAATCAAATTAATCAATCTTCTAACATATAGCGAATGTTTAAAATTAAGGAACCTATCATGGGATGGATGTGAGCAACATTAAATTATTTTGGATTCAAGTCAGCATGTTTATGAATATTGATGGATAGAAATTAGAAGTGAAAAGACAATGCAACCTTTTTAGTTCATTATTCATGAAGATTTGGGTGATCAGGAGAGCTATGTAATTACTACATGTTGGAAGGTACATTTGAAGATGCATGTAGCAAAGCATGGTAATTCAAATACATAGTTAGCGGACACGTCAAGGAAAGAGCTGTGTTTGAGGGATTGGATAAGTGATTGTGTTTCACCATGTCAATTAAAGAACATATAAATATTTTTGTCTTGATTGATGACATGCTATTCGTATTTAATTTCATTCTTAGCATTTTAATTTGATAATCATATCATCCATGTTTAAGATATGTATCTGATTTTAATATTGACAGACATGCCTACTTATTCTCTCATCTTTTTTTTATTTGCAGACTATTTGGTTTATGTACTTGATATCTTAGACACTCACTGCTCCATTAATTTTATGGATGATACGCTATAAATTGACATTATCCTGCATTATCTGATAAATTGAATGCAGTGATAGGACCCTTTCTTCATTCTTCCTCAAGTTTTAATGGTATTAATGTGATCCAAATTGCGAAAGCTAAATATGCAATTTTGCTAAGTGGAACGCTTTGCTTTGTCACGACCTATTGAGTTGTTCAAACATGTATCATGTCATTTAATTTTCACTCATGTATTATTGAGGCTACCATGTTAATTTAGTAAGTTTGATTTGTCTTTGTAAATGACGTGCTCCATATTTTTCAGCTGGAAGCATTGTATCCTGATGTCCACATAAATGTTCATGAATATGGGAATCGATATTGCAAAGGTGTAAGTATTATTTTTTACGCTCATATTGTGGATGGTTTGAAGGATAATCTGATTTTTAGATAATTTCTTTTTTCAGGGTGTATTTGGAATCTATCAAGGTGCAAGTAACCATGAAGAGCTACACAATTTGATGAAAGCAACAATTATGATTTGTCGGCTCAAGAAAGATGTTCTCTCTGAGCTGCCTGTAACTTTTATAGTTGTTTACATGACTTTTAGATTGATAATTCTTTTTGTGCATATTTAGAGGATTGTAAGTTTTTTTTTCTTTTTTTTGTGGTTGTTGAACAATAGGATTGGTGGTTTTTGTGAATACTTAGAAATTTGGAGCATTTTTTATACTAGACAATTTTTCGTGGATATATAAATCTTTTTCAAATTTTGAATTTTACATTTTTTTCTCATTTGAATATTTGTTGATATATATTGTCGATGTATGAATGTCAAATTTTGCTTTTTTGGGGGATGTTAGCACCCCCAAGGAGTTGTTGGAGGGGGTGCAGGCGATGGAGTAGGTCCTATGGTTTTAATTTCAAGTTATAGGTCGGAGAACCAATTGGATTATGTATATGTTTGAAAATTAACATAAAAAGGAAAATTAGAGACGGATTAGCAACGGAATTCATACATTCCGTTGTTATTCCGTCTCTAATTTTCCAGGAATATAAGTTAATCAGAAACGAAATCAGAGACGGAAATAATGGATTCCATCTCTGATTCCGTTGCTAATCAGAAACAGAATCAGAGACGGAATTCATGAATTCCTTCTCTGATCCGTTGCTAATCAGAGACGGATCAAAACGGAATAAAAAAATTTCGTCTCTGATTCCGTTTCTGATTAGCAACGGAATCGAAGACGAAATTCATGAATTTATTATTTCCGTCTCTGATTCCGTCTCTGATTAGAAACGGAATCAGAGACGGAATGCAATTACGAATGAATCATTTTGAAAAAAATCCATTTCTGTTCCGTCTCTGTTCCGCTTCTAATTTTCGTCTCCAAATCCGACTCTAATTAGAAACGGATTTATTCCGTCTCTAATTAGAAACAGATTTATTCCGTCTCTAATCCGTCTCTAATCAGAAACGGAATCAAATTTCCGTTTCTGATTGAATCAGCGACGATGATTTTAGAGACGAAATTTATTCCATCTCTGTTCCGTTTCTGATTTCAATTAGAGACGGAATTTATGCAAATCAGAGACGGAAATTTTCGTTTTTGATTTGCTATTTTTGTAGTGTGTCTAACTCTAGCAAAGCTTTTGGATCCAGACGTATGTGGCGTCTTATAGTATGTTCGTGCCGTTTTACCCCTTTCAGAGAGATGCTTTAAGAAAATATAAAAAAAATGATGTATCACATTTATGATCCAATTCCATTAAAACACATGTTACCACATGAATATTGTAAAATGAATATTGTAAGAAGATGATGTATCACATTTAAGAAATTTCAGTGGCAAAATGATTATTTAACAAGCTTCAGCTGTTGAAAGCAATGAAAAATAATAGCTAAGCAAGATAAACGGTACCTCAATAAAACTATAAAGAAATCACATTAACAATAGCTATCCAACTTATATTTTTATCAAGCTAATTTTTTGTCATGGAAATATTTTAAGCCGATATACATTTTGCTTTATTTTATTTTATTTTAATGTTTAAGTTTAAGGTGACCACATTACAATCACTATAGACACATTAAGCTGGTGAAGCAAGAGATAGAAGAGATTATGGTGCGATGGCTGGGTCGAGACCTAGAGAGGATTCATGGGTGCTCACCCAAACGATTGAGCCGCCTGAGCACTGTGTGGAGTACATGCGGTTGTATGGGTTGTTGGATTTGGACTGAATGATCCAGATTTGGCTCCCCTTTTTAAGTGAATAACTTGATTGGGTTTCGGTTGTGTATTGAAGTTATGTATGTAGTGTGGCTCATTTGACAAGCATGTTTTTAAGTGAAACTCTTTTATCGGCTCGAATTAGATAAAGAAGTTTGAGTTTATAGACTCGATTTCGATTAGATAAAATAGTTTGAGTTTTGAGATTTAACAACACTTTGTAAATTATGCGTCTTTAGATTTAAAATCTAACAACACTTGTAAGTTATGTGTCTTTAGATTTAAAATCTAACAACATTCGTAAGTTGTGTCTTTACTTTTAAAATCTAACAACGCTTGTAAATTTTGCGTCTTTAAATTTAAAACTTAACAACACAAGTAAATTAAATGTCCTTAAATTTAAAGTTTAACAACACTTATAAATTATGTGTTTTTATATTTAAAGTCTTACAACACTTGTAAATTATGTGTCCTTAGATTTGAGATTTAACAACACTTGTAAATTATATGTCATTAAATTTAAAACTTAACAACACTAGTAAATTATATGTCCTTAAATTTGAATCTTGACAACACATGTAAATTAGGGTCTCCAAATTTTAAATTTGGTGTCACTAATTTACCAAGCGTCTCTAATATAGGAGACACTTATAAATTATGTGTATTTAAATATTGAAATTGACAACACTTATTGCTTGTGTCATTATTTTTAATTTTAGCAACACTTATAAATTATGTGTCTTTCGAATTGAAACTTGAAAACACTTTTAAATTAGTGTCTCCAAATTTTAAATTTGGCAACACTTTTTTAACAAGTGTCCTTAATTTTGAGACACTTGTACATTATACGTCTCGAGATTTTGAATTTGACGACGTTTTAATATCGAGTGTCCTTAATTTTGAGACACTTGTATGTTAAGCGTCTCAAAATTTTAAACTTGGCAACGCTTATATATCATGTGTCTCTAAAATTTAAATTTGAAGACATTTTTTATTAGTGTTGGTAAAAAAATGTTGCTATAGACCCACTTTGTTGTAGTGAAGTGATGGATATGGGAAATGGATTATTTGCGGCGAAATTGAATTGCAAAGCGTTTACCTTCATGCTCTATCGGGTGGTCCTCGGGTGGTTTTTGATCGTTATTTGGGGGTCCAACAATGGCGTCCGGATTTCTCTGTTGAGACTCCATCATTTGCTTCGATGCCAGTATGGGTTCGTTTCCCAGTGCTACCTTTGGAGTATTATGAAGATGATATACCACCATGACTGTTGCACGTTGCAGTTTTGCAAGAATTTGTATTGAAATCAATTTAGAGCTCCCTTTAATCCCTTATTTTCAGATTGATGATTGGACGCAACATGTCGTCTAAGAAAGTCTTCACTCTATGTGTTTCTTGTGTGGTCGTCTCGGTCACACAGTGGTGGATTGTGAATGTAATGAAGTGAAACAGATTGAGCAACCAATGGAGGCAGCCTCAGTAAAGTCCACAAACCACATCTCTACTAATCAAGGTGTGAGGAGTTAGTCCTCGGAGGAAGAAAAGGGTTTTGGACCATGGCTGATGGTTCAGAAGTGTAGGAGGCCAGCCTCGACCAAACCCAATGAAGCCAACCGCGATCACCAAACTGCTACACAGTCAAGGGCTACTTTAAATTTATAAAAGTAAGGTATTTTTCCTTTTGAAAAGGATTCATTGATGATGTGGCTCCATGCGTTGATGTGTTTTGATGAGGTGGAATGAATGACTCATTTTTAAAAGGAGTCATTTATACAAACTACAATAGCTCTTAACTACTCCTCAAAAGGAGTAATTTGTTCAACTCGAAGCGGTGAACTCATGCAAACAACATGTACGTATCGAGATGGACAAGCCGCGTCACATACGTATCTCGATATGGACAACTGCATCATGCACGCATCTCGAGGTAGACAACTAATGTAAAGGACACGCACGTATATGGACGTGGACAACTCACGCAAACGTCACTCACGTATCGTAAGGTGTGCAACTCATGTAACCCCGTGCAATCCATGCAAACGTCGCGCACGTATCTCGAGGTGGACAACTCATACAACCTCATCAAATCAATGTAAACCGTGCGAAGATCATGCATGTATTTCGAGGTGGACAACCCATGTAATCTCGTGCAATCGAAGTAAACCATGTAAATGTCACACACGTGTCTCGAGGTAGACAACATATGCAAACGACATGCATGTATCTCGAGGTGGACAACCCATGCAAACAACATGTATGCATCTCGAGGTGGACAATTCATGCAAACGTTACGCAAGTATCTCGAGGGGCAACCCGTGCATATTTACTACAAACCATGCAACACAATCGTGATCATAAGAAGAGATATGCAAATGAAAAACTGTAAAGACCAAAACCATGTTATCTCTTTGTATAAAACTTAAAATTAAAACAATAAGGAAGTTTTGAAAGTATGATTTCATTCCATCAAAAAAACTTATCATACAGGTCTATCGACGGTTACGTTGATGTTGCTGCTTCGTGATGCAAACTAGACGTACTCTATGTCGAGTTGGATGTTGTGTTTGTACATCCGATTGAGTTTGTCGAGGTTGCTAATCTTGCATTGAATTTTGTTGAATCGATTGATGTTCTTCCTCCGGTTCTGTATAAGGTTGACTAGTTCCTGATTAGGTTTTATAGGGGAGATTAGAGCTTAATTAGGGATTAGGTCGGGCGGTGCCCCTTATTTGTAGTTGGGGCCGTCACAGGTTCACTCGACTCACCTCAAGTATTAATGCTTCCAAAAAAAGAGGTTGAACCGTTCCAAAATCTGACTTCCTGTATGTGGTTGGCCGAAAGGAACATGAAGCGGTGGCATGCTTAACATGTTCATGAATGAGTCATCTCCACTATATGACATATTGTGATTATAACATGGTGGAGTAAATGGACTCCGCATGTATTGAGGCAATGAAGGGTACATTGGATGTCTAGACATTCCATGGTCCATACATGAAAACGACGACCCGGCTGCATAAAGATCAAAATGGTAAGGAGGAAGATTCATGATCGGCGCGCTAGGTACAAACATTTGAGGTTCTGGATGCATTGGGGACAATGTAGGAATGTAGCCATGAGAAGAATGACGTAGTGGGGATGAGTATTGGCTACTGTCACCAATAGTCTCTGTTCTTCTCGCTCTCGGACGAGATGAACATGGTGTAGGAGAACATCGGCTACTCTCGGCAGCAGTCTCTGTCCGACGAGATGGACATGGTGGTCGAGGACGTCTAGTGCTCCCACCCACGTCTGTGTTTGTGTTGTTCTTCTTCTCACATCTCTATTTGACTCGCCCTGATCATCTTCTTCTTCATTCTACTCATTTATGGCATGTTCGACATCAATTCCACTATTCCATAGAGTAGACCTTTGCCTTTCGTCTTCATCTAAAATTTTGATGCCTTCATCAAGTGCAGCAAGACCTTGCTCTTACACATATTCAATGAACACTCGATGCGGTCGACGCACCAAGTTACACTGATATAAAAACAGGATTACACACAATTTAAGATGTAAATCGTAAAGAAAAAGAATAATAGTTTAAAGGTTACCGAATAGTCACGTAAAGCCCCGTCGTGTCCAATGAATCTTCTAGTGTCTGATCGATACCACGTCATGTAATCATGTTGATCGTGTCCTTCTTTTTGTTCCTCTGTGACTATGCTGTCACCACGATTTTCCCACATCTGTATATAGTTTGCATGAAAAGCTACCCAATTTTCTTGAACGCGTCATCTCATCTCGATGTGGTGTAGTCGGGTGTCGTAATCACAGTTTGGTAGCACGGCCTGTATCATTCCAAATTGTCTCAAAACTCTTTTTGGTCGATGCCACTCGACTATGTGAAAAAAATTAGGGGACACGTCGATAGCCAACTACCGTGACCGTCGATATAATATTCGGCAAGGGACCCAATGACTTCGCATATAGTTGCCACACTACGTCATCCTCATTCGGCCAGTCGAGTGCATCACGGTAAGCTGATAAAATGTGTGTCGCACTCTGAGTAACTGAAAAAGCATATCCATCTGTAACGAAACTATAAATTAGTAAAATAAATGTAGTTAATATTATAGAAATCATGATATAGCATTTGTATTACATGTGTCCCAAAGGGACGTCATTAAGCATCTCTTCTCCCACTACGAAAAACAGCCGAACAGAAACAATAATTTCGGTTCCTGATTAGCATAAATTCCATCTCTAATTCAATTCTGCAACGAAACAGAGACGGAATCTATTCCGTCTCTAAAATTGTCGTCGCTAATATAGTCAGCACCAGAAATGTGTTTCCGTTGCTGATTAGAGACGGATTAGAGACTGAATTTAGAAACGGAACAAAAACGGAACAGAAATGCAAATTATTCCAAAGTGAGTGGTTTTACTTGCATTCCGTTGCTAATCCGTCCCTAATTAGCAATGGATTAGCAACGGAATGTATGAATCCCGTTGCTAATCCGTTGCAAATTAGAGACGGATTAGCAACGGAATTTATAAATTCCGTTGCTAATCTGTTGCTAATTAGAGACGGATTAGCAACGGACTTTACGAACTCCGTTGCTAATCCGTCTCTATTCTATTTCTAAACTATGTTTACCCGATTTTTTCATTCTATTTCTTCACAAATTATAGACGGATTAGCAACGGAATTTATAAATTCCGTTTTGATCCATCTCTATTCCGTTTCTATGCCCAATTTTTTTAAAAAAAATATTCAAAAGAATCAAATTGGTTCTCCGAAACTTCTAAAACTAAAAATAACAACAGGATCTGGTCTATCGCCTGCACCCCCTCCAACAACTCCTTGGGGGTGCTAACACCCCCAAAAAAGCAAAATGTCACATACATACACTAATCAACAATATATATCAACAACAAAGACTCAAATGAGAAAAAACATACAATTCGATATTAAAAAAGATTTATATATTCACGAAACGTAGTCAAGTATAATAAATGTCTAAGATACCAAAGTATCCACAAAAAACTACAATTCTCATTATTCTACAACAACCATAAAAATACCTAAGTATCGTAAAGTTGCCCATCCCTCGTTGTGCTAGCACCTGGGATGTGCTAGCATCAGCATTTGCGTATCTTCTCTTCTTTCTCCCTAACGACCCGAGACAGTAGACACGTCCTTTGGGACACTCACTCGCCACCTTGTAGTACACCGCCTCATCATCCACCGGCTGGTTCGGTGTAGTCTGGGTCAGCTCCTGACGCCTCCTTCGGAGCTTAGCCTGCATGGATCAACAATAAACAACTAAAATGATATGCTTGTAAGATCAAACAATGGCGGCTACCACATACTTCACAATTTACACAAGTTCAAACAATTCTCTCCTACGCACATCTACGAGCCCTAAAAAACATTCAAATTAGTTATAGCTTAGATTACATCTATTCACGTTATTTAAGTTTTCTTTTCCTCTATTGTTACCATGAATTGATGGTATTTATTGTCTTTTACATTAATTCACTACCAATATTGAAATGAAAAGAAAAACACACAAACACACATAATGGTAACAATATAATAGTAGCATTAAATTTGTTTTCTTAAGTAGGGGTACCTTAAGCTTTACTGTTCATTTTCGTGATTTCAATTACTTACAAAAAAAATCATAAATGCACAAGGAAAAAGAAATAAAGATTTGAGGAATGCCCGCGTGACCCTTAGAGAGGCATTGCAGTACAAACAGTCCAAAATAATTAAGTTACTAGATAGTAACTCGAGTGGCTGTTGACATGTGAAGCTTACAAATGATCAATGGCATCACTCAGTTAAACAATTCCATTATAGTTTTCTACCATAGGCAACCTTTGGCCAAAGCCCAATCTACACGGCCTCCTAAACAACAAAATATAGGTATTTAACTAGTTATGAAACATGAAACTGAATCATACTATAAAACATAACCAATAGATAAGACAACCAACATAATCAAGAGACATTGGATAATAGAAATGCATTTTGACTAAAATGATCGCACCCAAACAGTGAAATACAGATGTTCACAATCTCAATTTGTTGCAAGAATTTCACGTGCCATTTATACAAATATGGATCATATAGACTGGTTCATGCACAGTAAAGAATGAAACATCCAACAAATAGCATGAGGCATATCAATTACGAGTTTTTTTTCCTTTTTCATCAATGTGCAGTAGATTAAGGTTAGAAAGTTGGTGTTCAGCAAGATCACGCCCATCTTCTTTGTCTTTAATAAGCTTTAAAAACTCTACTTAACACAAGCTCTTTTTGATATACGTCTTCCTACATAGAGAGATCAAAGGTATAAGCAATTACTTGCAAAATGGATTAGTATGTAGGTAAGATGCAAGGACGCTCTTTCAGGGTGAGGAGTTATAACTAATTAATGGGAAGCTTAAAGGCTTTAGTCCAACATAAAGCTTTAGAGACAAATCAAGCCATTTGGTATTAGTAGTGGTTGTTGTTTATTCATTTTCTTATATATATGTCTTTAATTATAAGAACTTTTTAAGTAAGGCAACACACTGCAACTTATTAAGTAAGGCTAAGCACCCAATATTTCATTTCCAACAAATCATGAATATATGTACCTACATTACTATCAGCCATAACACATTGCAACTCATTAAGTAAGGGAAAGTACAAAGTTTGGCTCCCTAAATCATTCCTATCGAAGACTTCATGTTTTAGGATTTACAAACAAGCATCACACCATAAACATATTGACATATGTGTGTACATTCACCAATATATACAGTAACACAAATCGTAATATGTTATTTAGAAAGAAACTCAATATCTCATATATCAACGACATTAAAGGAATGCGAGCCATAGAACGAAATAAAGACAAAGAATGCTATGCGACAATTTTTAACACGATTATTTTAGCCAAAGAAATCATAGATAGTAATACACAATGCACGACATTACCAATATAAGATCGGTAATCAAAAAAACCAAATGATTTAATGTCAACTCAGAAATGAAAATGAAATAAAGAGATTTGCCTCAAAGGATTTACTTACCTCAAATGCATGCAATTTGTAGCCTATACCGGCTCTCGGCCACTCCAAACTCGCGTTCCACACCTTGTAAGTCCTCTTCAAGCTCCAACAGTGTCCTAACAAATTTAGTTTTAACTTTTTTTTTAGGTTGGTCAAGTGGTTTTTAATACTAAATCTTAGCTCCAAACATTTAGTATCTTTATAGTTCATTTCATGATTCAAAATCCACTTCTTTAAGGCATTGAAGGTTTATGCTAGAACTTCGAATTGGAAAAATTGATCTTATTTTGGTTATATTATTTGCGAAATTGTTCGAAAATGGTATATCAATGGAGAGATTACCTCACCTGGCAGTGACGAACAGCTACAAACATCGGCGACCAGCAGCGGGGGCTGCACAAGCAGCGGCGGCAGAGGGCAACAACGATGGTTTCTGAGGCAGCGATGAAGAGCATTCCATGGCAACGACGAAGATCGGCGAACGTCGGCGTGGGCCGCATAGCTAGAGGCGGCAGACGCCCTAAGTAGACGCAACGAAGAGCGGTGAATGGCCGAGGGGCTGCGCGGCCAGCGGCGGCAGAGGGCCGAGGCAGCGGCGATCGAAGAGCGTTCCACGGTAGCGGCGAACAGCGGCGGGGTCTGCATAGCCACCAGCGACAGAGGGCCAAGGCAGACGACCTTGGTTTCCAACGCGGTGACAAACAGCAGCGACTAACGGCGGGGGCTGCACAGGCAGGGATGGCAATTGACACCACCTCCGGCAGACGCGACGTCCACTCGCATGACGCGATTTTCGAGAGCCCCAACTCCGCAAACGACGCTTATTTCAGGGTTTGGGAGGCAGATTTCAGGGAGAGAGAGACTCAGCGTTGACGGAGAATCGGTCAAGAGAGAGAGAAAAGAGAGTCGACGGTCGCGAGAGAGAGTGAGAGAGAGAAAAAGAGGAGGGAGAGAGTGGTGAGAATGGCGGGTTGATTGAGAGAGGCGAGACATCCGTCCCCTCTTTACAAATCTTCACATCGAAGCATGCACGAATCTCGAGACGTAACGGATGGTTACAAGAAATTCAACTTTTGGTCGGAACCTTGGAGCCATTATTTTAAGACGGAATTTAATTCCGTCTCTATTCCGTGTCTATTTCCGTCTCTGATCTCTCTCTATTCTATCTCTGAATGATTCCGTCTCTAATTATTTATTCGTAGCAACGGAAATAAATTTCGTTGCTAATTCCGTTTCTAACTAACCATTTTTTTGTAGTGTCCATCCATTATTCGAGGTTGAACTCTAGGAACACCCAACCGCCTTGGTGCTATGAATGGAAATCTATCACATGCCCACAGTTGTACAAGAATTGACGTCCCGCAACTTCATGTGCACCCGCGCGAGATTCGCGGCACAACTCTTTGTACAAAAAAGCCAAACAGGCACTCCCCCAACTATATTGTCCAGCTGCGTCAAAATCCTCGAGCAACAGTAGAAACATCAAATGTACACATTGATTTGACTTGTCGGCAAATAGACAACCACTGATTAGTTGGAGTATGTACGATCGAACATACTGTCGCACCGATTTCTCATCGCTGTCGTCATGTATAGCTGGTACGTTACGTCCAAGCCATTCTACTTTAAGTTTATTTCCATGAAGGTCATCTCTAATAGGAATTCGACCAAGTAGCTTCTCACACACCTCAACATAGTTTGTATCGGTAGTTCCCGTCATAGGCATACCTTTGATAAGTAAGCCGAGTTGTATCTGTACGTCCTGGAGTGTAATAGTGCACTCGCCACATTGCATGTGAAATGTATGTGTCTCTGGGCGCAATCTCTCAACGAATGCGGTAATCAAAGCCCAATCAAGGCCGAAAAATGATACGCGCGAAATCCCATAAAACCCGCTAGAACGTAGATATGGGATCATTTGAGAATGACACTCCACCGTTCGCTCAACGACACCCCGTCGTCGACACACGCACAATGTTTCGTACACCTTATAATTGAAAATAAGATGTCAATATATATATATATATATATATATTATACGGTTATTTATGAAAATTAGATGTATCCAGCTTCAAAAGTTTACCTGAGCCGTCCACGCTCGCGAGAATCAGTGTAGATGTAATAGTGAAACATTTGATGGACTTGGATCCATCGGTGTACAAACTACAATTTATGGACTTTTAAAAACTAGTCGTGTTGTTCAAAAAATCGCCACAATTCATTATTAAAGGTTCAAAAAATAACGAATACCTAAACATTTCATGACGTGAAATTTTCGGACACTTCAAAAAGTTCAATATAATCAAATTATATACTTAAGCCATGAACAAACAATATACAAAATGGACTATTAGTTTTAATTGGAAGATTGAGCTCTGGCTAGATAATATTTTTGTTATGTCTCTCTGCACGACAAATGTCGCATCGATTTTTCCTAGTAGGGAATCGATCGCGATCTTTATTTGGACATGTTGTTCTTTTAATGTCCTTTTTGATGACATATGTCACATCGTAAGGCTCTTGAAACATTAGGAAGACTCATCTCGTTTTGCCTTTGCGTTCCCTTTGGTCTCCCTCGGCCATGTCTGCACTTTGGGTCTGGTATGATATTCGTCGCAAAAGTCGAACAATATTTCTCATTTGGAATGGCTTTAAAATTAGAGGAGTAACATTGCACGTACACATATATCAGGTAGTATAGTTCAATAAATTGTGAGTAGCTCACTCGAATAAAGGCACATGCAGCTAACACGTGTGAGCAAAGGAAACCAAATGATTGCCATTTATTGCAACTGCACACGTGGTCCTTTAGGATGACGACTTGGGTATTGTTGTCTTTATACATACCATCTCCATGTCATCCAGTAAGCACTTCAAACTCCCCTATGTCACGATTTATCAAATTGACTCGATGCCTCTTTGCGGCTTGTTCGTAATTTGTGAGTTTATTCATGACATTTCGTGTATGATCGGTCGTTTGAGGTTGCTTCATTGATTTCCTGTTTACGTCGATCGTGGTATGTCACTAATCTATAGTAAATCATTTGAGTCATCGTTGTTATTGGCAAGAATCGAGCCCCCTTCAATATACCGTTAAAACACTCTACGATTGAAAAATAAATTTGTGTAAGCAATATTACTTCAGTGATAACTAAATTGTTGAATGCATAACAAAATTCGCATGTCATACATACCAACACCATTAGAATTCATATATCCGTACCGCATGCCTCCGTCATGCGATTGAGTTTATATCTCTTTGGGGATGACTTTGACATATTGCACACATTGAGGGATTCGCGATAATAAATATGCAAAACGCTCCATGCACGCATTAAATTTTCGAACTTGATGTTGACCAGCTGCTCGAGAAAGTAGGTTTTTTAGGGTTCATTTTTTAATTGAGTGTTGAAAGTACTGACCAAGTGTCGCAGACAATAACGGTGGTATCCTTTTGGCGAACAAAAACCATTGGTCGGTATGTTGACCACCTCTAGAATGGCATGGTGACGATCAGAAATAATGCAAATATCATTTATATCTGGCACATGTTTGCGCGACATCCTCAAAAACCATCCCCACGAATCTGTAGATTCGGTTTATGCCATAGCAAATGCTACCGGTAGTATGTATCCATTACCATCAATAGATATGACAATCATTAGCTTACCACTATATTTTCCATATAAGAAAGTCGCGTCAATTTGAAGCAGAGGCCCGCAAAACCTGAAAGCTTGTATTGATGCTTCGAATGCGAAAAATACACAACAAAATTGAGGACACTTAGTCTTTATCTCATCTAAAGCTCATTGTCTATGTGACCACTCAATTGTTGTCCCCAGACTCTTAATCTTTACAGCTACCAACCAGCTTGGCAATCTTGCGTATGACTCATCCTAATCTCCAAGTGCATTTGCAACTGCCTTCCTTTTGGCATCCCACATTCATTTGTAGTTTACTTCGTGTTCGTATTTTCCCTTAATTATTTGTATTAATGTCTTGATAGTTATTGCTTGATATATCTGGACAATGCTTTGGATATCTCGCGCAAGCATAATGGCATCGAGTTGGGCATGATCGCGTTCTACGTTGGGGTTTATACAGTTGTGCGGCATGTCTAATTGTGTGATCTCCTATAATTGTGTTTTCTTTCGCAAATAAGCACGAAGACGCCACATGCACTCGTCTTGCGCATTTATGCACTTGATCGCACAAAAAGTTGTAGTTGATTCCATCACATGATATTGACAATGTATGTTAACTTGTCATACTTTGACGGCATGTTGTAAGTCTTTTTTGTTGTTAAAACACATCCCTATTTCCAAATCAAAATTAGACATGTCCCCCCAGTTTATTGATGAGAATGTTGGGTCGCAGTGGCGTTAGCCACCACCCTATCGATTTCATTATACACTGGCAATTCATCATCAATTGCTTCCTCCATGAAATTCTTTTCATTGATAGCAAATTGCTCATCATCTAGCACGTTTTCCACCCCTTGGCGGTTCATACTTTGGGTCATCCATAACAACATTTAGGTTTTCCCAATCGACAAATGGTGCAGCATCCTCGGGGTACGCATGTCCTCGTCCCCGTCATTAATTTCATCATCTTCGTTAGGTTCATCATAACCATGTGGTGATTGCATATGCAATCTTTCCATCATCGATTTAGTGTTTGACATGCTGACATCTTCATCTACTAGTTGTGAATAAACTGTATAATTTTAAAAATAGTCGATTGGCTCAAATATTAAATAAATATTTACCCTTGAAGTTAATGGTAGATTGGCCACTATCGCCTACATCAAGTCGAAGTGCGTCGCGTCTTCCAACAATACGGGGACAAAATACTGTGAACCCTCGAAGAGTATTATTGCGTGACGATAAGTCATCCTTACTATAGTTTCTATAGATGAGATATTGAATGCGTTACACACATGATCCATCAATTATTGTCTACTTGTCCCAAACTTTAACATCAATACTGCTGATGGAGGTGCATTGTACCTAATGTCATTCCTACCATTTTCAATTTCACCGTTCGCATAAAAAAGGAATAGGATGTTCCTATGTTACATGACCTACATAATTTATCGAACAATGATGATGTAAAAAATTGCATATATATCAAACGTCATTCGTTCATCAAATTGATGATTTAAATCGCAAGCAAATTTCTTGATATAGAGGATCGCCTTAATAGCGCAACTACAGAGCATACTCATTCGTCTGCATGAAGTATCAATTAATAACTCATATTTAAATTACAATCAAATTAGGTCATATGTTAAAAAAAAACAAAAAAAACAAAAAAAAAATAACTTACCATGAACTTTTTTGGTTTTAACCATCAAACTCCACATATTATTATTTTTTTAACAAACAAACTCCACGTAAAATTATTATTTTTTACTAAAATATCAAGTCGAACATAATCAAACTTAAATAAATAAATTTTTGTACTTACTAATTTTCCTCTTTTTTCTATCTTCAATTCGATAATCCCCGAAAAAAACAATAACTTAGCTTTTATTTATATATAAATATTACTAAATACAATGCTATTATTTAAAAATTAAATAAAAAAACCCGAACCTCTTAATTTTTAACAACCTCCTCAACCATAAAAAACCCACTTATGCTGATCTTCTATTTGATATTCCCTGAAAAAATAAAAAATTTGATTTACTTTTTACTTAAATAAATATTATTAACTACAATGCTATTCTTTAATAATAAAATAAAATAATTTGATCCTATTCAGTTTTAACAACCTGTTCAACCACAAAAAATCCTAACAAATCCAATTTTCTCACAACTCAATCGACTCAACTCTGTCACTACCCAACCCACAACTCACTCAACTCGTCACTACCCAACCCGCAACTCACTCAACTCTATCACTACCCAACCTAATTAAATCTATCGGTATTTGACAAAAAAAAATTGATCCAACCCACAACCCAACTCAACCCCTCTCTCTCTCTCTCTCTCTCTCTCTCTCTCTCTCTCTCTCTCTCTCTCTCTCTCTCTCTCTTTGTTCTCTCTTCGTTGCCCTCTCTTTTTGTTTCTACACCCACCAATAACACCCCCCACCAACAACCACCATTAAATAAACCTCATTCAATGTATGAACACCGCCTAGACCCCTCAATCGTAGCTGTAACCTCGAGAACGCAGGGAATATATTCTCCACATTCTCGAGGAAGAGGACGGTCACGAGCTAAAAATACACGAATGGCGCATTCTCCGAATGTGCCATTCGTGTATTTTCAACAGACTGAATTTTCTACAACTAATAACGCATTTCCGAAAGACGTTTTACCTTGCTTTTGGAATAAAAAAAAACCTAACTTATTTTACTCATTTATATTAATTTTCGCAGTACATCTGTAAAAATATTTTATAAAAAAGCCAGTGCTCCACGTTCTGTGAAGCAGCCGACATCTTCTGTCCATAAAAAAATGCCTACACAGATCACAACACCAAATACAAATAAGAAGTCGTCACCTCCACCTAATAGGCTAATACCCCCAGCCGTCTTACAGGGGTGAACTCAATTGAGATTTTAATAGACTTTTGGTTACTTTTATAAGTTGATGACTTTTTTAAAGTTTGTAGATTTTCGTAGATTTTTAAAGACTTCGATAAACTTTTAAGTAAACTTCTTTTTGATGAATTTTATCAACATTTAAGATTTTTAGTGACTTTTATGAACTTCTTAAATTTGATTTTGATTGATACTAGTAAATTTTTGTGATTTTAATATTGAAACAAATATTTTGCACTTTATTATAAAAAAGACGAATAATTATATTTATTTTTCTTAAGAACTATTATTAATTTTTTAAAAGTATTTTTTATATTTTAACAAAAAATCATATAAACATAGTAATGAATTACGACTATCAAGATAGTAACATAATAAATAAGTAAATAAATATCAACAAAACAAATATGCAAATGAATAATCTTTCAGTGGCAAAAAAGAACCAAGTAATTGTTGAACTTTGTAGTTCGAATTTTGCATTGGAAAGTAACTAAGCCTTTAGTCCCACATAGGAGAGAAAGGTTTGGTTTCTCACTTAATATATGTTTTCTGAAATCAAATTTGATGTGATTTGTGTTTTTTGAGAGAGAGTCGATTTTGTAGTTTGAAGGTTCTTTGATTGGTGCTTTGATCAAAGAGCAAACCAGTTGTATCCTGGAGACAGAACTCCTAGTTAAATTCAACACCGAGTTGGTGGAAGTTTTATGTCTTAGGTCATTGCACTGCAAGCCTCTGGTACACTTTGTTTATTAATCTTCTTAATTGTTAAATCAGCATGTTTAGTTGCTTGTGATAACAGTGCCATGTTCAGATTTATGCTTAAATTAGATTGCTTGGATTAACAATCTGAGACAAAAAATATTTGGTATTCTTACACATTTTGATTTAATTCTACTTGCTTGTTTATTATTATTGTTTTCTGATTTGAATATACTTATTGTTTTGTATATTTTAGAATCTGAATCTGAAATGGCATCATCTCATATTGTTAATGATAAGACAATCTCTACTACTGCATCCGATTCTAAGGATGAGAGGCCTGAAAAGTTTAAGGGACTTGATTTCAAGAGATGGCAACAGAAAACAATTTTCGGGTTGACCACTATGAATTTAGCCAACGTCATCAGAGAAGAGGTTCCTAAGACGGATGAGAATCCGATCACCAAGGAAACCATGATGACAATCGAGGCATGGAAAAGTTATGACTTCCTTTGCAGGAACTATATTCTGAATAGACTTGATGACACTCTATATGATGTTTATTCTGAGTGTGAGACTGCAAAGGATGTTTGGGATTTGCTGGAAAAGAAATATCGAACTGAAGATGCAGGAGCAAAAAAGTTCGTGGTTTGCAAATTCTTGAAATATAACATGGTCGACTCAAAGTCTGTGGTGAAGCAAGTCGAAGAACTGCAAGTGTTGATTCATGAGTTACATGCTGAGGGATTTATCGTGAATGAGCATTTTCAAACTGGTTCTATCATTGAGAAATTACCTCCATCTTAGAATGACTTCAAGGTGTATCTGAAGCATAAGCGCCGAGATATGTCAATTGAAGATCTTATATTGATGTTGCGTGTTGAAAAAGATCATAGGAAAGGAGACAAGATGGAAGGAAGTGACATTGATGCAAAAGCAAACATGGCGGAAGGAAGCAATTCTAAAGTTTAGAAATTCCAGGAGAAAAAATTCAAAAGAGGAGCATCCACCAAATAGTTTGCACCGAAGGGAAAGGATTTTAAGAAAATCCAAGGAAGCTGATGGGTATGTGGAAAACAAGGTCACAGGGCCCAAGATTGTCATCACAAGAAAGAACAAAATCATGGCAATTCTGGTTTGAACAACCAAGTGAATATTGCTGATATCCAAATCGATGAAATGGACATTGATCTCATTGTTGTTTTGTCTAAAACTAACATGGTCTTTGACACTCGGGGCTGGTGGATTGACATCGGTGTAACTCGGCACATTTGCAACGACAACAGCTTGTTTTCAGAGTTTCTTCCTGTTGATAGTGAAGAAAAGTTTTATATGGGAAATTCATCCTCTTCAATGGTTGAAGGCAAGGGTATTGTTAAGATGAAGTTCACTAGTGGGAAAATAATCACTTTACTCAATGTGTTGTATGTTCCAGAGATCAGGAAGAACCTTGTATTTGGCCCTTTACTTAACAAGAAAGGGTTCAAGTTAGTGTTTGAGTCTGACAAGTTTGTTCTCACCAAGGGTGGAATGTATGTAGGTAAGGGATACCTCACAAAGGGTCTCTTTAAGCTCAATGTTATAATTGTTAACTCTACTGGTAATAGAACGATCGTTTCTGCGTATATGGTTCATGCATTTAATTTATGGCATGCTAGATTAGGACATGTGAATAAAATATCTATTTACAGAATGATTAAATTAAATTTATTGCCTAAGTTCAACATTGATTTAAATAAAAATGTGAAATATGCACTAAATCAAGATTCGCAAGGCAAACTTTCAAATCGGTCCAAGAGAGATCAAATGAATTATTATGATTGATTTATAGTGATCTTTGTGATTTTAAATCCATTCCTACTACAGGGGAAAAATTATTACATCACCTTTATTGATGATTGTAGTAAATATTGCCAAATGTATTTGATTAAAAATAAAAATGAGGCCTTATATATGTTTAAAATATATAAGGCAGAGGTAGAAAATCAATTAGACAAGAAAATTAAGGCATTAAGAATAGATAGAGGTGGAGAATATGAATATGCTGAATTTGCATAATTATGTAGCAAATATGGAATTATACATCAAACGACTACACCCTATACACCTCAACAGAATGGTGTAGCAGAGAGGAAAAATAGAACTCTAAAAAATATGATTAATTCCATGTTGAATGATTCTGGACTTTCTCAGAATTTGTGGGGTGAAGCGTTACTCACTGCGAATCACATTTTGAATAGAGTGCCTTTCAAGAAATTAGATAAATCTCCTTTTGAGATATGGAGAGGCAGAAAACCCACTTACAAAACTTTGAAAGTGTGAGGTTGCTTGGCAAATGTCCAAATTCCCTTACCAATGAGAACTAAGTTAGGACCTAAAACCGTAGATTGTGTGTTCATTGGTTTTGCTAAGAATAGTGCAACATATAGATTCTTAGTTGTTAAATCACATATTTCAGATATTAGTGAAAATTCTATTATAGAATTTGTTGATGCTGAATTTTTTGAACACATTTTTCCTTTTAAGGAAAACCAAAGTGGTTCGTCGCTTAAAAGAATTGCTGAAGAGAGCTTAGATGAATCATCGACTTATAAGGTTCATGAACAAGAGTTAGAACCTAGAAGAGGAAAAAGAGTTAAGGTCACGAAAAACTTTGGACCTGATTTTATTAACATGTTAACTGAAAATGAGCCACAAACCTATAAAGAAGCTATGTCTTCACCAGACGCTCCATTTTGGATGGAAGCTATCAATAGTGAGATTGAATCCATTTTACAAAATAATACGTGGGAATTGGTTGATCTACCATCAGGAATCAAACCAATTGGATATAAATGGATCTTCAAAAAGAAACTAAAGGCTGGTGGCACTATTGAGAAATACAAGGCACGTTTGGTTGCTAAAGGATATAGACAAAAAGAAGGTTTGGATTACTTCGACACTTATTCTCTTGTTTGAAGAATAACTTCCGTTAGGATGTTAATTTCCATAGCTGCTTTGTACGACATGGAAATACATCAAATGGATGTTAAAACAACATTTTTAAATGGAGAATTAGAAAAAGAAATTTATATGGATCAAACTGAAGGGTTCGTAGTAAAAGGCCAAGAAAACAAAGTTTGTAGACTTGTTAAGTCTTTGTATGGACTTAAACAAGCTCCAAAAAAATGGCATGAGAAACTTGATCATACTATGATGGAAAATGGTTTTAAAATAAATGAATGTGACAAATGTGTGTACGTTAAAGAAATGAAGAACTCATTTATCATAGTATGTCTTTACGTTGGTGACATGTTAATTATGAGCTCAAGCAAGGATGCCATAATGTCAACAAAGAAGATGTTGAATTCTAGTTTTGACATGAAAGACTTAGGTCTAGCTAATGTAATACTAGGAATTCAAATCAAAAGGAATAACGAAGGTTATATCCTAACACAATCTCATTATGTCGATTGAATCTTAAAAAGATTCAATCGATTCGATTGCGAACCTGCTCCAACTCCTTTTGATGCCAATTGTCATCTAAAGAAGAACTCTAAAGAGTCGATTTGTCAATTAGAATATTCCCAAGTTATTAGGAGTTTAATGTACCTGATGAACTCTACTAGACCTAACATTGATTATGCAATAAGCAGGTTAGGTAGATACACAAGTAGTCCAAATAATGATCATTGGACAGCATTGATAAGAGTTCTAAGGTATCTCAAGTATACCTTGAATTATGGATTTGTTTATACAAAGTATCCACCAGTACTTGAAGGCTATAGTGATGCAAATTGGATTTCTGATAATGCAGAAATCAATTCAACTAGTGGATATGTATTTACATTTGGCGGAGCATCAATTTCTTGGAAATCAACAAAACGAACGTGTATAGCACGATCCACCATGGAATCTGAATTCATTGCTCTTGACAAGGCAGCTGAAGAAGCTGAATGGCTAAGAAATTTCTTAGAAGATATTCGTTGCTGACCAAAACCAGTCATAGCAATATGCATACATTGTGATAGTATGACAGCATAAGCAAGAGCTAAGAACAACATATATAATGGTAAGTCGAGACATATAAGGCGCCGACATAATACTATAAGACAATTACTCACAAGTGGAGTAATTAGTATTGATTATGTTAAGTCTAAGGAAAACATTGCAGATCCTTTGACTAATGGCTTACCAAGAGATCAAGTGAAGATATTATCGAGGGGAATGGGCTTAAAGCCTATAGAGTAAGTCAAGTCTGGGAAACCTAACCTAGGCGATTGGAGATCCCATGGTCTAGGTTCAATAGCAAACTGGTTAGACTTGACTTAACAAACAGGACACATAATTACCTGTTCCTATGATGAAGTAAGTGTGTTGATAAGATGTTTAGGGTATGCAATATGCATTTAATGACATAGTAATGTCACCTATATGGTAGTAAATGTGGGGTCGCATTTATGAGAATGAAATTAGGCTAAGTTCTCTAAAGCTATCATGAAACCAGGATCTGTTTAGGACCAAAATGAACAAAAACGTATGAACTGCATTTAGATTCAAGTCATGAGTAAGACATATTGTCTTGGTTTACTATAAAAGTGAACAGTTCAAGATAAATAAATACATCAACTGCGTCACAAAGTAAACCCGATATGCTTTACTAAGGTTAGTTCAAGTCTTTACGACACTCTTCCTTATAAGCATGACTTGATCATCTCTCTCTCGTGTATAATTATTATTTTTTGTTTATGATTTGGCAAAGTTAAGACATATGGGGTGTTACTATTTCCAATACAAATGTGGGGTATTGTTGAACTTTGTAGTTCAAATTTTGTATTGGAAAGTAACTAAGCCTTTAGTCCCACATAGGAGAAAAAAGTTTGGTTTCTCACTTAATATATGTTCCAACACACTTCACTATTGTTTAAGTAAGAAGTGGGTTAAAGTGAGTGGACCACGGGGTTTCACTAGGTAATCACCCTATTTAAATAATCTTTGACAATGACCTTGGGCCTTGGGGCTTTGGTTTGTTCAAGACTTAGCCATTCATAAACATAGTTATTCTTTTTCCATTTTTTATTTTTATTTTCATTTTTTGAATAAAACAAAAGAGCACCAACAGTTGCTAAGTTCGAATTAGGAGTTAATTAACTATCAATTAGTGGCACACTAATTAAGACCACTAATTAGATAGTTATTGAAAAAACTATCCACTAATTGGACAGTTAGATAATTCTCTATAATAGAAGAGTCTCTTGACATAGAAAACATATGTTTTTCGAAATCAAATTTGATGTGATCTGTGTTTTTTGAGAGAGAGTCGATTTTGCAGTTTGAAGGTTCTTTGATTGGTGCTTTGATCAAAAAGCAAACCAGTTGTATCCTGGAGACAGAACTCCTAGTTGAATTCAGCACCGAGTTGGAAGAAATTTTCTGTCTTAGGTCATTGCACTGCAAGCCTCTGGTACACTTTGTTTATTAATCTTCTTAATTGTTAAATCAGCATGTTTAGTTGCTTGTGATAACATCTGTCATGTTCAGATTTATGCTTAAATTAGATTGCTTGGATTAACAACGAAGAGATGATTGTCCATATTGATGATGAGGAATGTATGGTGAGTTATATCATTGATGAGAATGAGGTTTGGGATTTTCGAGTGTTAAGATTAGAGTTGCCTCTTTCTGTCCAACAATGGATTAGAGGAATTCCAATTTCTTGGAGGAGGGTGGATGATGCCCAAATATAGACAGCATCATCAGATGGAAAGTTCACAGTATCTTCAGCTTATACATTTCTACAGAATCAAGGTCAGGATAGTACAATTGATTGGAGATGGGTTTGGCGCATTCCGGGACCCCAAAAATTCAGGTTTTTCCTATGGAAAGCTTTCCATGATAGATTGGTCACTGAGACAACAAGATATAGGAGGACAATTGTAGAGTCTCCTTCATGTAAGAGATGTAATGGGGCAGAAGAAACTGTTTTGCACGCACTGAGAGACTATTCGATATCAAGACAAATTTGGTGGGCAATTGTAGGTCAGGTTATGAGGGATTACTTCTTTACTAGACCACAATGATTTGCGGCAGAGTTTGCGAATCCCGGGGAGCTCTGAATCTAAAGCATTCCAAATGGATGAGGTGGGAGTCACCAGAATCACTATGGATCAAGTTAAATACTGATGGTGCATGAAAAGGGAACCCAGGTTTAGCTTTCTTTGGTGGCGTCTTTCGTGACTTCAGAGGGGCATGGGAAGTGGGGGTTCATGGGTTGAATTGGCCACAACACAAATCTCATTGCAGAACTTTGGGCAATCAAAGAGGGCCTTCAATTGGCTTGGGACTTCGACTTTCGTAAATTAATCGTGGAGTCTGATTCAATTGTTGCTTCGCATCTAATCAAGTGGCAGACTTTTCAGCCAATTTAGCTTTACACTAGAGATGATTTCTTGTTGTTATGACCTATCCACCTGAGGGAATAAGTTCTGTTTTACGAACAGACCCTCATGGTCGTTGATGGATATGTTATTCCCTATTTAACCAATAAATAAATAAATAAGCGCAATAAAAGTGAGACAAAAATCTAGCGTTTTAGATTTTAAAGTTTCATCTAGCTTATTTTGAAAATAAGTTACTAATCAAACACAGCTTATTTGTCAAAGTAGCTTATAATCTAATCACTCCACTCATTTATACAAGTCATTCTAGCAAAAACTTCTTATTCAAAATTTAAGAATGTATTTATTGTTTTTTTTGTCCATTTTACTCATATAAAATTTAAACATTTATGATTCTTCAATTTTTTATTTTATTTAATGTTAAAGAACATAAATGTAAATTACACTCGTAATTAAGTTTGGCTTAATTCTTGTGTCCTTACCTTAAACGACTTATATAAATGATCGAATGAAGTAGTTTTTAAGCTAGCTGATAAACTAGTTTGGACTTATCAAATAGAACCTAAAAGTTAAACCTCATGGCAGTTGGAGTAGATTATTATTGTTGGTGTTCATCATCCGATTATTTGGTTAATAAATTCTTGTATTCTTGTATCTTTGATCTCTCTATCTCGCTGTCTTTAGACCAAAAAAAAAAAAAAAATCTAACGACAAACTCTACATGGCTCCCTCTTATATAGAGAGAGATGAGATCGATTGGGATAATTTTTTTCTTTTGCAGATATTATTTAGATATTAAGATTGTAATTGTAATAAGAGGGTTAGTTTCTCTTAAGGTCACCCAATTTTATAAATTATAACATTTTGGTCACAAAAGTTACTTATGAAACACAAAAATTACAAATTTTTTAAAAATATTACAACAGAGGTCACTCAAGTTTTTTTTTAGTCTTTTTCTGGTGAATTCGTCAACGTGGCAAAGACACTGCGCCACGTTCGCAATTAAGGATCAAAAATACCCCTCACTCCAAATTAGTCAACTTCTTTAATTTTATTAAAAAAATCAAGAAATCTTTAACTCAAAAAAATAAATCCCGAGATTTAAACCTAAAAAATCTCAAAATTTATACATTTTCCAAACTCTAGAAATTAAACCTCCTAAAAAAACAGTTTCATTTCTATAGTGTGAATATTTTACATTTGATGTTTTGAGACTAATAAATCTATTCTTTATAATTGATATTTGTTAGCATTGTGTTGCAATTCTTTCTTTTTTTTTGAAACATTGTAGGTGACATGTTACTGCAAATTAATTTGTAAGATTTGTTGTTCCAAGTAAAAAGGGTTTATCTATATTTGTTAATTATAAATTTTCATATTCTTTTAAAAAGTTTATGTTATTGCACCAAAAAACTGTAGAGATAGATCACATTCATTGAAAAGAAAAACAATGTTTAGGATAATGTAGAGATAGTTTAGCACCAAAGCTAAAATGTCGCCTTTTTGAGTTCTTTAATTTTTTTTTTAGGGTGAATAATGTTTTGAGACTGTGAGGATTGTAAGATTAAAAAAAAAAATTAGTTGTCTGATTTAGAGTTGGGGTATTTTTGACCTTTAATTGCCGACGTGGCGTATATCATTGCCACATCGGCAATTTTTCTAGAAAATGATCAGAAAAAAAAAGGCTTGGGTGACCATTGTTAAAAGATTTTTAAAAGATTTGTGATTTTTGTGATAAAAAGATAACTTTTGTGATCAAAATGTTATAATTTATGAAGTTAGGTGACCATAAGAGAAATAAACCTTGTAATAAGATAACAATAAGTCTTTAATAATTTACAAAATTGCCACTACTTATGATAAATAATCTACAGCGCACACACGCCTATAACTTTTTTTTTTTAAGTTTTTTATATAAAGTTTTATTTTTTTAAGATTTCTAATTGTAGTAAGACAACAATTAATAAATGTCTTAATTAATGAAATTGCCACTACTATCGATAAATATGTTTTTCCATCTTTTTTTTTGGGTTTCCCACTTGCATGGTCTCGGACACCAACCGCACTATCTAATTTACGCTCGAGAACTGTTAGACTTCATATGGAGGTGGCCCTCCTAACCCAGTTTCTTTCTTTCACATGAAACATTAAATATTTTTACTTCTTTTCGGTGAGAATATTTTTCTTTTTTTAGAAAAAAATGTTAAATGTAAGTTTCTTCTTAGTTACTAAATATTTTTTAGATTCATATATCAAAATTATTTTCCCCAATGAAAATCAATATTTTGATTGAATGTATAACAATAATTTTGTATTTTTTTTTTTAGAATCGTTCACCTGAGCTCATAAAGGTGGGATGATGCATTTCCATTGTGCTATATAGCCTATAGGCGTGGTTGGCCATCAATTTTATATTTGTTTTACATGTGACTTTAATTTTTTTTTAGTGAAAATGCTTAGTTTTAGCCAGTGTGTAAGTGTTATCTATATTATTTCTTATGAAAAAGTGTTTTTTATTACAAAATTAATAAATTAAATTAAAATACCAAAATAAATATTATTAATTAACTAATACACTCGCTTTCAAGATTTAGTTTATTAGGCTAAGAATTTTGTGTTAATAACCAAAAAAAAATACGAACTATTAAGTTTGCAAATTCATATATATCACAAACTTTACTTTTATTTGCAAATCTATCATAATCCCTACATTAAATTCAACCACTTTCATAAAATATAAAAATCCGCAAAAAAAGGCTCCAACTAGTTGCATATAATGTTCACCATATCAGGTCTTGGATTGTTCTTTTTTTTTTTCTTAAAGATATAACTATGTCTATATGTAAGCTTAATTTTTTCAAATTTCGATAATAAACATCAACTTTTTTTTTGTAATCCATTGGATATGTGGTCGCACAACCATTGTTAAACCAAGCCGCACTTTCAAAATTTCAAAATTATTAAGTGCATCACGATTCAAAATTTTTTTCCTCTAGACTAGATTGAAGAAAGCATTAGATTCCTTTTTTGAGTCTTTAGAGATCCTTAGTTATATATATAATGATATAAAACAATTGTCAAAATGAGATGAAATAAAAACACCAAAATATGGTAAAATAGACCGAAAAATTGAAGCAAATATAATGTTTGCGATAGATTTGGGAAAAGAAAAACGTGTGTGATATATTTGACACTACAAAAAAAAATGCTTGAATCAGTGACCGGTAATAGTGACGGATAAAGGTGTCAAATCTTTGTTCGGCCCACTGGCTCGATTTTGTTCGGCCCGAAAAAAAGGTTTGGATAGTATTTTTAAAAATATGAGTCGGGTTTGAATAAGGGTTTGATGTCCAAATTAAAATTCGGGCCGAGTCTGGAAAAGACCCTCTAAGCCTTGACCCGACCCGAATTTCAAAAGATACATATTTTATTTTGAAAATATACTTCCATACATTGCTAAAAGGTAATGTACTTTTGTAATTTTTTCTCATAAATTAGTGACAAAATATCAAAAATCTAAAGTTGACACTTCCAAGCTACGGAAAGTACATTTGCACTCAAGTAGTTGCAGTACTACCAAATAGTTACTGCTAAAATGTATAATAAAACAACTAACCATATATTATAGTTCTATATAAGCCTTGGGGCAATCAACTCAAAATTATAGATTGCATAGGCCAAGACTCCATAGGATCCTGTACAATAGAAATTACTTTTAACCCTAAAAAACTGCAGTAAATGAATGTGTATAAACAAAGTACAAAAACACCTAACTTGGTAAAGCTCTGCCCTAGCCATACTCACATTGAAGTACCTTTCTTTATATTCTTTCATATGATTCGGCTTGAGATTTTTCTTCAATTAAATGATTATAATATTAATAAGATTGATTAAATTTATCGATTAAGCACCTAACTTTGAGTCAATCACTTCAAAAACTTGGATACCGTACCCTAGACTCTTAAAATTAGTACTTAAAACTCACCAAAAATAAATAAGTAAAGCACAAACCAACTTAGAGGTCAATGAACCAACCCTGGGTTTCATGCATTGGTTAGGACCTAGCTAGCTACTAGTTGTTTAATTAATTGAAGTTCTTTAAGGTTACAAGTTCGATTTTTCTAGTTTTTCGAGATATATATATATATATATATATATATATATATATATATATATATCTTTCACAATGATGAGTTTCTTTTATGGAATATTCGAGAGTAATCATAGGTACCGCAATATAATAATATGGAAAACATGAGAAATAAGTTTGTTCCATGAGAAGGTTATATACATCAACTTCGTTTACCCAAAATATAAGATGAAACAAATCACCACGACATCAAGAAAACTCATCATGCAGGTCTATTACGACGGTTACGTTGACGTTGTTGCTTGGTGATGCAAACCAGACGTACTCTATGTTTAGTTGGACGATGTGTTTGTACATCCGGTTGAGGTTGTTGAGGTTGCTGATCTTGCATTGAATGGCGTTGAGTCGATTGATGTTCTTCCTCTGGTGCTTCACTCGACTCACCTCTGCTACTGATCCTCCAAAAAATAGGAGGTTGAGCCATCCCAAAATAGTGGCTTCCTATATGCGGTTGGGGGAAAAGAACATGAGGCTGCGACATGGTCAACAAGTTCATGAAGGAGCCATCTCCACTATATGACATATTGTAATTATAACATGGTGGAGTATATAGACTCGGCATGTATTGAGGCAATGACGGATACATTTGATGTCTATACATTCCATGGTCCACATATGAAAACGACGGCCTGGGTGCATAAGGATCAAAATGGTAAGGAGGAAGATTCATGATCGACGACCTGGGTACAAACATTTGAGGTTCTGGTTGCATAGTGGACGATGCAGGAATGTAGCCATGAGAAGAATGACTTGGTGGGGATGATCGTTGGCTACTCTCACCAACAGTCCTTGTTCTACTAGCTCTCGGACGAGATGAACGTGCTGGAGGAGATTGTCTGCTACTCTCTGCAGCAATCTCAGTCTGAGTAGATGGACGTGGTGGATGAGGACGCCTAGGCGTTCCCGCACAGTCTCTGGTCGTGTTCGTCTTCTTCTCACATCTCTATTTGTTTCGCATTGATCGTCTTCTTCATTTTCCTGTTCATTATCCTCATTTATGTCCTGTTCGACGTCAATTTTGTTATGCCAAAGAATAGACCTTTGCATTTCATCTTCGTCTAAAATTTTAATCCCTTCGTCAAGCGCAGTAAGACCTTGCTAGTACCCATCCTTAATAAACACTCGCCTCAGTCGATGCACCAAGTTACACTGATATAAAAACATGAGTTCAAAGCACACAATATAAGATATTAGTTGTTCGAGAAAAAATAAGAGTTAGAAGTTTACCGAGTAGTCACATAAAGCCCCGTCGTGTCCAATGAATCTTCTAGTGACCGAGCGATACCACGTCATGTAGTCTCGATGATCGTGCCCTTCATTATGTGCTGATGTGGCAATGTTGTCGCCACGATTTTCCCACATGTGTATATAGCTTGCGTGAAAAGCTAACCAATTTTCTTGATTACGTCCACGCAATTCGATGCGGTGCAGTTGGGTGTTGTAAGCACAATTTGGTGGCACCACTTGTATCATTTTGAATTGTCTCATAACTCTTTCTGCTCGATGCCACTCGACTATGTGAAAACAAATTAGGGGACACGTCAAAAGCTAACTACTGTGACTGTTAGTACAATAATCGGAAAGAGACCCTATGGCTTCAGCATATGGTTGTCATACTACATCATCCCCATTTTGCGAGTCGAGTGCATCACGGTAAGCCGATATGACGTGTGTCACACTCTGTGTAACCGAAAATGCATCGAGCCATCTGTGTAGAAAACAATAAGTTAAGAAAAATGACTTGATGGACTAGATGTTAATGAAATTAAGGAAAAATATTTGTATTACCTGTGTCCCAATGGAATGTCCATAAGCATATGTTCTCCATCCATTGTTCGCGGTTGAACTCTAGAAACACCCAGGCGCCGCGGTGCTATGAATGGAAATATGTCCCATGCCCGAAGTAAACCTTTACCCAAATAAAGAGTCATAAACTAAACTCAAGTAACTTAACTAACTAACCTAACCTAATCTAACATAACCTAACCTAACTATGTGAACTAAACTCAATTAACCTAACGTAACGTAACGTATCGTAACGTAACCCAACTATGTAAACTAAAGTAACTAAACTAAACTCTACTAAACTAAACCAACGAACCTAACCTAACTCAACTATACTAACCTAAAGTTGTCGAACAACAAAACCTAAAGTAAACTAATCAAACATAACTACCTTAATTAACCATAACTACCCTAACTATGTGAACTAAACTCAACTAACCTAACGTAACCTAACCTAACCTAACCTAACCTAACTATGTAAACTAAAGTAATTAAACTAAACTAACGAACCTAACCTAACTCAACTATACTAACCTAAAATTGTCGAACAACAAAACCAAAAGTAAACTAATCAAATATAACTACCCTAACTAACCATAACTACCCTAACTAATCAAACATAACTACCCTAACTATGTGAACTAAACTCAACTAACCTAACGTAACCTAACCTAACCTAACTATGTAAACTAAATTAACTAAACTAAACTCTACTAAACTAAACTAACGAATCTAACCTAACTAAACTATACTAACCTCATCGCTAACCTCAACACCTAATCTAAACTAACTTAACTAACTAAACTAACTAACCTAACCAAACTAAACTAACATAACCTAACTACCTACATCTAACTAACTAAACTAACCACCTAAGCTAAACTAAACATCTAACTTAAACTAACTAAATTAACTACCTCAACTAATTAAACTACACTAACCTCCTCCTTCTCCTCCTCCATGCTACGTTGGCCATTCTGCCATTCATTGCCGTCGCAGCTCCCTCCTCTCTGTTGTCGGCGCCATTGTTCCTTCCTCCACGTACCACTACCATTGCTCCTTCCTTAGCCCCCGCAGCTCCTTGCTTCGGTGCCCCGTCAACTCCCTCTCCTCCTTCTCCGCCGTGCGTATGCACAGCCGCTTTTCCTTCGACCCTAACTCGTCCCCTGCTTCTTCCTCCCTCCGCGGTGTGTCTCTCCACGGACCTCTTCCCCCTCCCCTCCTTAAATAGCCGACGCCTCCCTCCTCTACAGTAGTCTCGTAACCCCTACCACCCTCTACCTTGTACCCCTACCTTCCTCCTTCCCGAAACCAACGCAGAGAATATATTCTTTGCGTCGGTTTCGGAAAAAAGAAAGTGGGGTGCACATATAGCGCCTTTTGAGAAGGCGCTATCTACGCACCCCCACGCAAACGGGTTTGGCCCGGTCCACCTGGATCTACATGGACGTGGACATGTACACCAATAGCGCCTTCTCAGAAGGAGCTATTGGTGTAAGCCCGTCCACGTGGATCCACGTGGACATGTACACCAATAGCGCCTTCTCAAAAGGAGCTATTGGTGTAAGCCCGTCCACGTGGCGTACATTACACTGATAGTGCCTTTTCAAAAGGCGTTATCAGTGTAATGTACGCCACCTGGCCCGAACACATGGATAGCGCCTTTTGAAAAGGCGCTATCCATGTGTCCGCGTCATCAAAAAAATGTACCACTATGATAATGCCTTTTCTTTGGGCGACATTGCCTATTTGTGAGAAATAAAAACAATTCAGCCTTATTTTCCTCTTTTAAAGTACAAACATGTGTACTTTTGTGATTTTTTCAGAGAAAAAGTAAAATAATGTGTAAGTATAGTATGTTGAGTTGAATTAAAACTATTGTTTAAAATTATATAAACTTAAATGATGTATACTTCACTAAGAGATTTTTTGTATAATTAAAAAAAATTAAATGGACGAATTAAATTTCATGTAGGAGAAAAACAAAAGGTTAATAATATTATATATATACAAACATAAAGCACTTTAAAATTAAATAAAAAATATATTAAAATATATATAATTGATTGATATATATATATATATATGAATATAGTACAATAATTTTATACTATATATATATATATATCTTACATAATATGTAATGAAATAAAAACTTAGTTAAACACAAAAATTTAAAAATAAAATAAAGCACTTATTAACTTATATATATATATAGATATATATATATATATATATATATATATATATATATATATACTATATGGATGTACAAATTATATTATATATACAACTTATACTATATATTTGTATAAAGAAGCACTTAAAAACTAATAATTATATACGAATACATAACAACGCTTTTAATAATAAAACAGTTTTATAATGTGTTTTATAAATTAATTCTGAAATTTATTTAAAAAAAAAATTGAAAAACAACAATTTTATTATTAATTTTAATTAAAATAAATTCTAAAATCTATTTGGAAAAAGCAAAAAATGAAAAAAAGGTTTTTTTAAAATTATTCTTTTTCCAGAATAGCGATGAGCTCGGCGACTGGTTCCGTTGTTGTTCATGTCCACGTGATTATCGGGCAAGCCATGTGGCAAATATTGTCGACGAGATTAGTGACGGGTGTCCATCGCTTATTGTGGTGACGTGGCCAAATAATTAGTTGGCATGTTCCACGTGTCGTAAAAAGCGACGGGCTTTGGTGACGGGAATAACGACGGGCACCCGTCGCAAAAAAAATAGTGACAAGCAAATTAGCGATACCCTATTAATGATGGGACGTACCAGAATAGCGACGGGTTTCCCGATCACTATTCTGATACATTTTTGTAGTGTGAAAAATACCGAAGTCTATTCTAGATTTGCAAAAAAATCCAATAATTTATGTTTTTTTAAGTATTAACCCAAAAAGTTTTGTGTATAAAGCATTTTAGGAAAAAAATATATTTTTGTGAAATTTTATGAGAAGATTATTTAAGTTTTTTTAATGTAAAATACTACCTTTCAAAATAAGAATTCGGGAACTACGGTGAGTAGTTGAATTCAGTGGCCATGGTCTAGCATTTCCACCAGAACGGACAAGCTAGGTTCGAGTCAATCTTGTGGAACTACGATGAAAGTTATTTCAAAAATCTAGTGTTACGTCATATGATGTATGTAAAGTTAGTGAGATGTGTTTGATGATCTTCAATAATAAGTCATGAGATCAAATGCCTTCATACAACTTCAAATATGTTGGTTTCTCTCGAGTCTAGGCTGGGGCACCCATCGGCTAAAAAGGCTTGGGGAAATGCAATATTTATAAAAAAAAATTGAGATAAATTACTAGCTTAATTCATTATTTTCTCAAAAATATATATACATCACGAATCTTCTGCTACTTATCAGATCCAAACCGCTTTCAACTTAGCTAGGGCTAGCCTTAAAGTTGGGTTGCGTAACCCTTGTGCATTTCAGCTATACAAAGACCATTTACGACTAAGTCAAAAATCCGCCTATACACAATAAGGGAGAGGATAAACAAAAGAATCTGGTAAGTAATCTAGATTTGGTATTGTATATACTAGTCAACCGACATGTGTTCCGCACGTGAGACATGAAAAAAAACCTGCTTTAAATGTGCGGCATTGAAATGAGAATTGATGGTTTAATTGGACATATTTTTGAATATGCAGTTTTTATTGGAACAATTTGAAATTTCGTTTTAATTGGATTGAGAAAAAAGTGGAGTGAAATAAGAAAACGTAAGATAGACTTCCGTTTTGAAAATTACCTAAAAATAAGTTTAATTATTTTCTAAAAACGCCCTCATTTTTTACTTTTTAAAGTTGTCTTGATCAAATTAAAAAAATGCATTTGAGGGCATTCTTAGAATTATGATAAGTTTTGTACTAATAGAATGTCAAATAGGATTGACATTATATATAGTATAGATATAAATATAGATAATCCACGTAATAGCCTGTAACACCGATTACCATACCATTCGATCGTTTCTTCAAGCGTTTGTCACACCCTACTACAACAATTTAGGCAATTAGCAACAAACTTTCAAGAACAAAACAAAATTTTATTGCAATATACTATTTTTTAGCAACAAATTATCAATTTTGCACCTATTCATCATGGGAAAAACATCAACGAATGCATTTGCTTCAAATCAATCTCTTAGCAATAATGTGTTTGGTTTTTTTTTTTTTAATTTTGAAAGTGAAAACCACAAACAGCAACAAATGTTTTATTGCTAAATGGAACTTTTAGGAACAAAAAACGACGACTAATTTTGATCACTACGTCCTCTTTCCTCGAGAAACTCGTCTTGTGACTTCTCTCTGTATTTCTCTCGACAAAAAAACCATAAACCATCGCGACCTCTCCAGGTTTCTCTAGATCTCGCAATTCTCGCTCTCTTCGAAGAGATCTCTCGCGGACTCACCGAATCTCTCTCTTGGATGTCTCTCATAAACTCACCAGATCTTTCTCGATCTCTCTCGCGATCTCTTTCGCAATCCCTCTCGGTTTGATTTGTGTTCTTCGTTACGGTTGGAAATCTGCTTGTGTTACTCACAATTTCGATTCTTCTCTCGCAGCTCCGATTTCGCCTCTATCGCAGCTCTGATTTCGCCTCTACAGCAGCTCCGATTTCAATTTGTTCAGAGGGCCGCTAAGGACACCCCACCTATTAATGAAGACACCCAGTTAATGTGCGCACAAACCGATTTACATGGGGCACCCAAAAATTAGACTCGAAATACCGAAAATACCCCTCGTGGAAATCCCTGAGCACCCCACCACCCCCACCACCACTTTCACTTAACCCTGAGCACCCTACCACCCCTACCACCACCTTTACCGAACTGTTGTGCAAGAACCCATTTGGTTTGAACCGACCAGTGAGAGGAATCCCCGAAATATTGTTTCTCGTGTCTCGCCTTGCGTTTCTTCTTCGGTTTACGGCTTTTTCGCAGTTCGTAGGGTCGTGGTGTGAGCCGATTTCGTCTCCAAGTTAGGGTTCGGTTGAAGATCGTCGAACACACATTATTTGCGCGAAATCGTTCGTTTGAAGGTACGTTTTTAATGTAATTAAGTTACATTTGGTAGAGTAGTTGTAATGTGTGTGTGGCGGTGGGTTTAATAGTTAAAGAAATGGGAATTCGCGGTTCTCGGCCACACAAAGGCGAGATCGTGCTAGCTTGTCTCGGCCTCGCATGGCGAGACGAAACTACATTTTGGGAACTCGAAGTCTCGGCCACAAAGGCGGAAGAGTTCACGGTGTCTCGATTACGCATGGCGAGAGTACTCTAGTTCTCTCGGCCGAGACATGACGAGAGCTAGAATTAGTGGTAGGTAATGTGGTGTCGGTGGTGTACAACCGAGAATGTGCTCATACTCTCGGTTGTACACTGGCTAGCGTGTTAGAGTAGGCTCGGGCGTGATTGGCCGAGATCAAGGCGAATTGTAATGGTCGACCCATCTTGGTGGTGCACAACCGAGAACTTATCATTGGACTCGGTTGTACACTTCCGATATGTAGGACTCCTTGTCGGTCAAGGGTGACCGAAAATATGGGTTGTTTGACAAACCTGCTTGACCGAGACATCAAAAATGGATGAATCTGAACATTTTTTTTTGTAAATTTTTTTTGGGTTCTATTCCATGCGCTTATATGTTGTAATTTTTTCAGGTATGGCTCGTCCGAAGGTACCGGTGACTAGGGAGGAGGCTGGTATTGAGGTGCCGAGGCCTAACCAGGGGCGAGGTGGCCGGAGACCCCGACAGCATCGTACCGGGGGCGAGGTGGCTCTGTCATTCAGGGCCGACACGTCAGTTCCAGAGAACATTTCCAACTAACAGTACAACTAACTTTCCAAATAACCTTACACGAATGAAAATGTTGTCACGACAGTATGAACCTGTGAGGGCCCAGTCCCACCGTGTAGCTTACTATCCACATACACACCGGACGCTGGGTCCTCAAGACCGTGTATGGCTTAATATCCACACATACACGTTTTACCCCACCCCCACAACTCGAACTCGTGACCATGAGGTCAAATACACGAGCCCATCAAGTTGTGTACCAATTGAGCTAGGTAACTTTCGAGTATGTGTGGATATTAAGCCATACACGGTCTTGAGGACCCAGCGTCCGGTGTGTATGTGGATAGTAAGCTACACGGTGGGACTGGGCCCTCACAGAACCAAAACGTAATTAAGTATATATCAACATAACATTTGAAGTCACTATACAAGAATCAAAATGTACAACAATACCCCAAAGTCTCAAACGATATTTTAAGTATATATCAATATGACATTCAAAGTAACTTTCGAAATTGCTAAAGGTACATTCATCAAGAGTTCTAGGAACAATTTTAACACTATGGTGTACCTAAATCTACTACGGATATGGTGGCTTCATCAACAGTTGCAATGGGCGCGATGTCTCGAAATACGAATCCATCTCGCCAACATTTCGCGCAGTCCTCAACATAACGGTCCCACGAAGGATATAACGATGGCAACAGTGCATTCACACGCAACTTCACCTGTCAAAGTGAACAGTATAACATAAAGATATTGTCACAACCCCGCTCAGGGGGAAAACAAAACAATTCAAGAAAATTCATAGATAGAAACTTCGATAGAGACATCACCATACTCTCGGTCTTACCATACCGTGACCTAAGTACACCTCTCGGTCCTCTAGGACCGAGACATCACCATACATCTCGGTCCTGCGAGGCCGATACAATCGCGCACATCGACAGAAACTTCGGATAACCGCAAAAAAAACACAATAAATTTGCAAAATTACCTCAACTTCGACCTCCTCTTGCACCGTAGCAGTACAATCCTCCATTATATAGTGGAAACAAGTTCGGATTTGAGCAAATTACCAAACCCTACGTCGACAAACAAATCATCATTTTCACAGTTTTTCACAACTACACAGTTCTAATAAACCATCATATGGTTGTCAAATATTGTTACCTCGCTGTCGGATGATGTCAATCCGCAAGAATCGATAAAAAGTCGACAAACGCAGTGTGGATTTGTGGTTCAACCTTGTGGTGGGGTGCCTTTTTTCTTTGTCAAAATGATTTGTGGGGTTTGAATCATTATATATACAGGGGCAAAAGGGTCTTTTTCAGTTTTGCTGGAATTTTTACAAAAAATTTGGGTGCCTTCATTAATAGGTGGGTAGCGGCCCTCTATGTTCGTAAATGGTGCAGTGGATCAGAGAAGGAAAAGAACGACTCGGTTTCTAGGTGAAGACTTGTATGTTGTTCAGTTTCATCTCAATACGGCGTGAATCTAGGTTTTAATTAAGCATTTTAGGGAAACGAGCGTTCCTGGATGTGTTTTTGTTCAATTTTTTGTGGTGAATTTCTTGGATTATCGGAGTACTTGTTCTGTTGTTTGATCAATTGAGAACTTGTGTTTCTCATATTTCTCATTTGATTTTTGAAAATTCTGGCTGAGATTCGGTCATTCCATAGCTAGGCTTGCATTTACTTTTCAATGTCATTCTCTTGATTCTGCTTTTCTTTGGTTCGGTAATGGAGAGAACATTGGCAAAGCTTGAAGAACTTGTCAATGGAATCTTTTGAGTATTCTATAGATTTCTCACGGATTGGGGTGTTATTGGACGAGGTATATCTTTGAGCATAAAGTGACCTTGTTAGGAGAAATGAAAGCTATCATGGAATTTTGAAGTATGTATGGTGATTTGCGAAGAATTAGATGTAAAAGTTGTTGACTTGGAGTGCAACGATGTAGAAAAAGGATGTTTAGCGCAATGCTTGTCTTACATAATTTTTTAACTTCTAGCAATAGTTTCCTTACTTATTGATTACAAATGTGGTGGGTTGCACTATGGAGTGCTCTAGTTCCCAAGATGCGGAAATTACTATTTTTCTTACTTATAAATCTTGATAAGTTGCATGCTAATCGGTATTAGTTTGATTGTGGAAGATGTGGAAAGTGCCAATCTTAGGAACATAATCTTCAAAGTCCCTTTGGAAGGTCTAAAATTGGGCTGTAAGTTTTATGGGAGATGATTATGGTCATCAACTATCTAGTATTGAATTATCTTGGACTACGAAAAGAATATTGGATGAACAGTCCTTTTGGTTTTTGTTATATGGCTAAGTTTCAAGTTGAGAGTTTATTAACCCAATTCAATTAATTTGCTATGTGTATATAGCTAAATTAATTTGCTATGTGTATATAGCTAAGTTCATCTTCTATTCATGTTAGTTCCAACTCATTTAATATGGAACTTTCTGAAAGTTTTAAACGAGTCGCCATGTTAACAAATTATTCTCAATTTTTTATTTGTAAATGCTTAGATTTAGTTTCAAGTCAAAATCATTGTTTTTTTTTTTCATGTTTTTCATCTTATGTAGTTATTTGTATAAAAAAAATTAGTAGTTATGTAAGGTCTATAACCATGAGAGAGATGTTGAAGCAGAATTGCTCGATTCTTTTAAAATTCAAAGAGCTTCAATTAAAGTGATGATGGTCTTCCATTGTTAGCTAGTAATCTTTCTGCGAAAGGACTCGCTAACTTTATATTTTCCGAGTTGTTATATTAACTTTTATTAATGTAGTAAGAAGATTTAGACTCTCATTCTCTTCATATCTTGTTTACTTCATGAAGGGACAAATCCTCAAATGAAAACTAATGCCTTGAAACTCTAAATTACTATTTTAATTTATTGATGAATTAAACAAAGATCAATACTTGTTGAATTAATTCTTAGAGCTAATTTTGTTCCTAAATTGTGTTCCATCATTCCTCATGATTCTTATTTGGGATTCTATTTTTGCTTTTTAATTTTGATATTCCTTTTTTTTCCTTCTTATATTTGGTTCTCTTATATATTTTTTGTCTTATGTTACGTTTCTTATTTGGGATTTTGCTTTTGCTTTCTAATTTTGATATTTCATTTTTCATATATTCGGTTCTTTTATTCTCTATGATATATGATTCTTAATTTTTTTTTCTAGTTTTGATATTTTTTTCTTATATTTGGTAATTTTATTCTCAATAGTATATGATTCTTATTTGGGGTTTTTTTTTGTTTTCTAATTTTGATGTTTCTTTTTTTATTATATATTTTGGTTCTTATATTTCTTTATGATTATTATTTGGCATATTTTCTTACTTTCTAATTTTAATACTTCTTTTTTCTTAAATTTAGTTCTTTTAGTCTTTATTATGATTCTTATTATTTATCTTACTTATTTGGGTTTTCTTTTGCTTTCTAATTTTTATATTTCTTTTTTCTTATTATTTAAGATGAGAAGTTGTAATGGTTATTACTTATTAGCTCTTTCTATTGTCTCCTACCTTTAATGTCACACGATGATTAATCGAATGCAAGTATAATGAGGGTTACCATAATTGCTTTTTTTTTGCCATGTTACCTTGATTAAGTTGTTGAGCTTCTAATGCAAAAGGGTCTACATGAATGAGAAGAGCTAATTTGGGGAGATTGTTACTTAATTTCTTCTTTTGGGTCCGTTGAAATTTTTGATTTGGGTGCGTCTACAAGGAAATGGGAAATATGCAAACCTATGGAATAAGTATTTTATAGTCCTTTCAAGGAATTCTTTTCTTTTGAATCAAAATACCTTTAAAGACATCTGATGTATGCGTTTTCATGGCCCTGCATTGATGGCACAAAACAAGCAGGGGAAGAGAGATTAGTAGAAATGATATGCAATACTGCTTCTGTTTTCAAATCTTATGGTTTTCTCCATTTGAGTCTTTAATATAAAGTCATTTAGGAGAAGTAAGCTGGTCAGTTAAAGTTGATAGCACATAAGTTCATTTGTTAGATCGTAGAAAAGAATATCTAAATGAATGTTAGTATTACTTTGAAATTTGGAATTGGTAGCATGCTATGTTTGCTAGTAGTTGTAGCATGGTTAGTTTCAGGAATGGTTTTGTGAGCTTATTCATAGCCTAAATTACTTATTAGTAGAAAAAAAAATATAATATTGTTGTCTACCTCTAATATTTAATGGTTTTATTTTGGTTTGTGGTGTAGAGTTTACTTATTGAGTTTTACTATGATCGTCCTTATGTCATGAATATTCTGTAGGCAGTAATTCCAACATTTCTCAATCACTCTTACTCTCTACACACCAAAACTTGGTTGCAGAACAAGGGTCTGTAGTCTGTAATTTGTAATCAAAACAACATCTTTTGATTCAATTTCTTAAGTTTTTTTTGTTCAATGTTTTTGATTTGGTTGTTTGATCCATGTAAAAGTTTGATCTATGTAGCCGACCGCAGTTAATTTGGGACTGAGGCTATGTTGTTGTTGTTGTTTTTGATTTGGTTGCTAGCTTCTGTTTCTTGGTTTGATGTTCTCGAGTGCTGATGAGTTTGTGGCATTAATTTTGTTATTAGAGATTTTAGTTTCAGCAATGATTAATTATATCTCTACGACATGATTCTGCCATGGATTTGTAGTTTGAAGTGGACTTTATTTTACTTTTGTAGTCGAATCTAGCATGCAACACTATTCTCGCATGATTTGGTAATTTATATGATTTTTTTAAAGTTGATGGTTGTTGGTTGTTATTTTCTTAAAAGTTGATTGTAGCATTTATACACATTGCATTGGTAAAGTCTAGCAATTTATCATGTTGTTGTACTTCGTAAGTTGGAAATGATTTGATGACCCATTTTGGGACACTCGGAATGGCACTTGGTTGTTGGTGTCCATTCATTTGCATATCGATGTTTGCACGCACACAAATTGATGTGTATTGAAGGGGCACCAACAACCGGGTGTCTGAAACAGGTGACCCTAGCATTGCCCTTGTAATTTATATGAGTTTTTGTTTAAGTGGGTGCATCATCTCTACACACTTGGTGAATGTGTCACAATTATTAGTTTGCTGTTTTAGATTGTGGGAAGTCTTGATCTCGATCTATTTTCAGTTTTTTAACCTTTAATCCAACTGTTTTTTTATTTATTTATTTAATAACAATTAGAGTAAACTTCAATGAATGAGTTACAATATTTTTTTCACGTTGGTTCATGTGTTCAGTCACAATCACGTTATATTTTGGTTCTTAGTTTCAATAGATTATATGTTGGGCAAAAAGGCTTTTCCCACATAGTAAATGCCCCATTTAACGATTGTGATTTTTTGGCCCCTTTATCATTCTGTTGAAAACGTAACACCCACCTTATGCCCATAATTTTTCATTAACATATTCGTTATTATTATTATTATTATTACATTTGCCCCTTTATTATTCTGTTGAGATATCTTTCTAACTTGTTCATTGTGCCCTCTTTAGATTTTGATAGTTTATTTGCAATTGCAGGAACTTGATGACAAAGCAAGTTTTGAAAGAGCTAGGATTTGTAAGAGGGCAAAATGCTAGAGCTCCCGAAAATGAAATCGAAGTAATTAACAGTAGCAGTGGGAAAGCGGTGATGATGATCATGGGTGGAGCGTGATTGTTACATCAGGTGATAAACTTTTTGAAATGATTTGTAGTCTAGTTGTTCAAATTACCTTCTTAGGTGTGTTTTAGGAATAGATGAATTGGTGCCTTTACAACTTACATGTGATTTTGAAATTAAGTATAACTCGATTTCATTTTGTAGTTATTTGTGTAACAATTCAATTTTCATATTTAATTTGATTTCAGTTGAATTCCAAATCTAAATTCAACTATAATTTTTCTTTTATAATTCAATTGTTGTTAGTACTTTTTTTTTGTTGCAGGAAACAACTCTAGCAACAAAAAAATAATTAATTTTGCTGCTAGAGTTCTTTCTTCCAACAAAAAAAGTACCAACAACAATTGAATTATAAAGAACGATTATAGTTTCAGCGACGAAAGAAATTTGATGCTGAAAATTTCTTTAGCAACGAATACTTCATTTGTTAGTGGGAACTATTATGTACGGACTATTAGCCACAAAGTTAGCAAAGAAAAATTTTCGTTCATAACCAGATTTAGGAGCGAAAAGTCTAATTTTAGGAACAAAAATGTTCGTTGCTAAATGTGTTTTTTTTTGTTCCTAAAGCCATGCAAACAACGTGCATGTTCTTCCATCCTCCATATCCATATCTAAATGTAGAAAAATACTAGAATGATAACAACAATGTCACCCTATAAGACACGTTGGCTTTTAAGAGCCTTCCAGATGACCTCGACTTGCGTGTTATGTATTGAGATTTGTGTTTGTCCACATTCCAAGGCGCATATGAATGGCTATTGTGAGCCGGTGTATCTTGTGATATGAGATGTCATTATCATTCTAGGACTACACCAGAAAGAGATTGAAAGAAAATCTAGTACAAAGACAGCATGCGTGCACTTTTGAATTTTAAAAGATGAGGACAACATTATTAAACCATGGTTTCTTTTAATTTCATGTCTACCAAATAATATTGTATTTCACTGAATTAAAGTAATTAAAATTTAACAGCAGCAAATTGGATTAATTAAAGTTTTGAGGGTAAAAAAAATTAACATATGAAAATATAAGTCGAAATAAGCATTGGAATTCTACTCTATAATCTATACATATTACTGATCATCGAATTATCTGTAATAGAATCGATATTATTAGACTTCTAAATTAAATCAAAATCTCGATCTATAGCTAGCTAGAAAACAATTTGCTTCATCAATTAATTAAATCTGGAAGCTTAAGAAAAAAAAAAAGGAATTTAATTATTGGAAAAAACTGACTGCAAATCAATAAACTGATCTTGTATATTGATGCGAAAAAATGTTAAATGTTTTAGTAGCATGTAATTGTTGTTAATTAATACAAAACTAAGCTAAAATTCCTCTGCTTCGCAATGGGCTTTCTTTCCCTTGTTTCGCAGTAGGCATGCCTCTTCTCCAGTGAGTAAATCAAGGTCTACTCTTATAAGCTTTCTACTTCCCTCCCACTTCCCAACCTAGTCTTTCCCCACCTAAGCTTTTCTCGCCTGTGAGGTTCAACCTTCCCGACTTACCTAGCCTTCTGCCTTCTCCCCTTTATTACTCCCTTCCTAACCACCAGTCTTAAATTCCCCTTACCTGCTCCAACCGTGGTCCTTGAGCTACTCGGATAATTTTAAAGGGTGTACTCTTCAAGATCCAGAGCGTAATGCTTGTAAGATAGCAAAAACGTCCAAAGGAGAGAATGTCCTCATGTGCGAAAGGAGTGTTCTAGGTCGTCTCACTACTGTTCAAAACTTCTATAATAATGGACTTAAGGTGGCAATGCTGAAAGCCTGGAACATTCAAGGCCCGTTATCGTTTGTGGAGGTGGCGAATAACCTTTTCCAGATCTCTTTTAAGAACCTTCAACTACGATAGCATTTTTCGGATGACAGACCTTGGTTATATGAAAACTTCATATTCAACTAGGGTCTAAGATATCCATTTTTTTGAATGTCGCCTCTGAGTTCAAGTTCACGATCTCCCCTTGGATTGTTGTAATACAGCGGTTCAAAAGCAGGTAGTGGGGCAGCTAGGGAAAGTTATTGGTACAGGAGAAGAGGCGCAATCAATCCAAAAGGTATATTCGAATCCGAGTACTTTTCGACACGTAGTCCTCAGTGATGAGGGGTAGATACATCCGAGATGAAGATGATTCAGTTCATCGGGTTACATTCAAGTACGAGAGGATTAAGATCCTCTGTCACATCTATAGTAAGCCCACCCATAAGACCAACTTCTACGGTCAGCTATTAGAGGGCGGAGAGCTTTACCCTTTTGCCAAGGATCTGCTGGCGGATTCCCCAATCAAGAAACCCAATCCACCACAAGAGAGCAATCAAAGAAGGTGTCCCAGTCATCGAGGAACATCTCAGGATTAGTTCTTATTAAAGGTTGATCTCATATTCGAAGAAGAAATCACTAGTCCAACTAAGAATTTTCCTGTGCGTTCTGAAGCGGAAGCATTAGATGTTGAAGTGACGAAAAAGACTGGGTTGGTGACTTCTAAATCACGTATGGCTCGCATCATAAATGACTCTCCATAGCATTTATTACATCAAGGGGCTTAAAGAAGCAAAAGAAGCGCTAAATTAGTCTCGTCTGACTCCTCAAAATTAACTCATGGGGCGTCCAAGAAAAGTGTCAGCTTCCAAGGCTAAGAAAAAACCCAGTGTGGGCCCTCCTCTTACCCCTATTAGGCCCTAACAAAGGGCCCAAGTTGAGATCGACAATAATATCTCAAGGAAGGGAACAATTAAGGCCCTCTCCTTTGATATTCCTGAGGTAAGTCAGAGTCCTAGTGTTGAGGAATGGTTCCACAATTTCGGACACCTATTAGAAGACACCAAGGCTATCACCCATACTCAACTCCTTCACCGATTCAGATTTGAGCTCGGATAAACATGCCGATCTCTATAAGTCATTTGAAGATAAATTTTAGACCAAAGGGATTCTTCGAAAGCCAAAGGGGGGTGTATTCAATTGAGATTTTTAGAGACTTTTAGTTACTTTTATAAATGGATGACTTTTAGAGACTTTTAGAGACTTTGTAGATTTTTGTAAACTTTTAAAAACTTTAGTAGACTTTGATAGACTTTATTTTTAATGACTTTTAGTAACTTTAATGGACTTTTGTAAGGACTTTAATAGACTTTGATAAACTTTTATTTGGATGACTTTTGATAAACATCCATGTAAATCTCGAAATCGAACAGGGGTATGTGCCCCAACTAAGTGAGGTGCCGAGGTCAGGTAATTCATGAGCGTAGATTAGTCGACGGACGCGGTTACCAACTAAGTGAGGTGTCACCCACTGGCTTGGTATAAAGGATTGTTGCAGACGGGTGAGAGTTGGACTCCATAGAGGGTTAGAAAAGTTTGTTTATTTTTTATAAAAAAAATTGTAAATCAAAAAAAAAGGAAAAAAAAGAAAAACTAATACAAGTGTCAACGAATTTGATCCCTAATTATTTCAATATGAAAATAAATGTAACTAGAACAACCAATTTGATAGAGAAAGATATGCAGAGGAATGAGAGAGCGTACAGAAGAGGAGGAGGAGGAGATGAGAAGCAGAGCGCCAACTAAAGAAGAATGAGGGATTAGGAGAACGCTGAAGAGAGCCTTCACTGCTGAAAATGCCATTTTTTTTTTTTTTTTACTGGTTTGAGCTCTCTGGACGCGCGACAACGCTAGGAGGAGAGAAGAATTGAGAATTTGAGATAGGGAGGAAAAGATTCGGATTTGGCAAGTTGAAGGTTGAAGGTTGAAGGTTGAAGGTTGAAGGTTGAAGAGAGGGAGAGAGATTTCGTGATGAGAGAGAGAGAGAGGCCACGAAGAAGAAAAAAGAAAGTCTCCAAAAGTTTCTCGTGGAGGCAAAGAGATGGAGAAGACTTTCAACATATATAGGGTTAGGTGAAAAGTCTCCAAAAGTCATCCAAACCCACAAATCTACCAAATTTCTAAACAAATTGAATACCCCTTACTTTTAGAGACTCTAAAAGTTTAAATTGAATACTCCCAAAACTTTTAGAGACTTTTTAAAAGTCTCTAAAAGTTCACATTGAATACACCAAACTTTTAGAGACTCTCTAAAAGTTTTAATTGAATACCCCTAAACTTTTTTAGTCAATAAAAGTAACTAAAAATCTCTAAAAATCTCAATTGAATACACCCCTGAAAGATTTCACTTAAGAAGAGAACTAGAGAAGGTTCGGTTCTAATTTCGACAGTGGCGCAAATGATCCCCCAATAGAATAACGACGCCCAAATGGGGGGACACGGAGGAAATACTGAAAGCAGAGGAAACTTCCTCTGATGCGGGGAGCTCTGAACATCCGAAACCAAAAAAATAAAAGTCACTTATTGCATCAGCTTCGACGGCGGTAGCATCCGGCCATGATGGGGCCCAAGGTTTCCCGTGAAGATCGCGGTGTAGAATTGCAGGGGGTTGGGACCTAGTCTTAGGGATTTCGTCCGTGAATTCTCCCCAAGTATCCTTTTTTAGAGTGAAACTAATAAGCAAAATAGTTTTTTGAAGATGGTTAAACACAAGTTAAATTATAGTTGCATGCTCTTAGTGCCCCTACTAGCATGGCAGGAGGTCTCGCCATCTTTTGGAATGATCACCATAGTATACAGGTGGTAAAATTCTCTCCCTTTTGTATTGAACTGAAAATTGTAGATGTTAACCATAATTTTGAATGGAGAATGTTTAGGGTGTATTTTGACTATGTTCGGTCAAAGTGACTTGCCTAATTCAATTATTTTTTGAATAGGTTCATGGGTTCGGCAGATGATTTTATCCTCATAGGTGATTTTAATTCCCTCGTTTTTCGGAAGAGAAAAAAGGAGGCTCCCTTTGGGAAAGTTCTGAGCATGAGGAACTTTCCATAATTGTCGATAATCTCCACTTAACCGATCTTCGCTTCCTGGGTCCTCAACTCACGTGGTCTAATAGACAGTTTGGGATAATCTTATCCATGCTCGTCTAGATAGAGAACTAGCAACTATTAATTGGTTGAGCACTATCCAACTGCGGTGGTTTCTCACCATAGGTTATCGGGATCGAATTTTCTTGTTCTTGTTCTTGTTCTTCTTCTTCTTCTTCTTCTTCTTGATACTGAGCCTCACTCTGAAACGCCAAAGCAATTTTTCTGTTTAGATAATCGATGGCTGGAAAATGATGGTTGTACTCAAATGATAGTAGACTCATGGAATTCCCTGACGAGACTAGGTCCACAAAGGATCACTCAGTAGCTAGGAAGATTAGCATTAGCCCTTCTCAAGTGGAGAGTAAAAAACCCTCAATGCAATTCCCAGAGAATAATAGAGGCCTTTAAACGGGAACTCAGTTTGATACAATCATCTCATACTGATGATGGGACCAGAACTTGAGAATCATAGGATAAATTAGATAAAGCATATAGAGAAGAGGAACGTTACTGGAGGGATAAATTACATTCTCGGTGGCTCCAACTAAGGGATGAGAATACCTCTTATTTCCATGAAGTTATGAAAGGGAGAAGACGTTCGAACAAGATTAATTGTTTGTTGTCTCCTTCGAGAGTTAGGATATTTGAAGAGGATGGTATTATGTCTGAAGTAACATGTTATTTTGAGTCCATTTTCGCGTCAAAAAAACACTCATCCAACATTAATCCTTAGGTTCTAGCATTTTCAGATGATCTTAACATAAGAGTCTTTAAGGCAGATAACACTTTCTCCTTCAACCATTTTTCAAGGAGGAGTTGAAGGGGGCCCTCAAGAGTATGAATGCAAACAAAATGCCAGGCCTAGACGGGATTACCAATAGATTCTTCCAGCAGTATTGGGATGTAGTTAAGGAAGACGTCATGAGTGCTATCAATTCCTTTCACTCTACAAGTCTCCTCCTACATGTCAAAACGAAACTTTCATTACTCTCATGTCAAAAGGAGATAACCCTAAAAGTGTGGGGGACTGTAGACCTATCAGCCTGTGCAACTCGATGTATAAGATTTTAAAAAAGTCTCTAGCTAATAAGTTAAAGAAAATCCTTAATATGGTGATATCTCAGTCACAGAATGTTTTCATTGTTGGGAGACATTGTCAAGAATATAATTCTGGCCCATGAAGTGCTTCACTCCATGTAGGATTGCAGCAAGAGTTCCTTTGATTCAACCCTCAAATTGGCATCTCTAAAGCATATGATAAGATTGAGAGGAGTTTTCTTTTGGAGGTAATGAAAAGACTAAGGTTCGCTGATAAGTGGTGCAAATGGATAAATGCTTATATCTCTACTATCACATAACGAGTTCTCATCAATGGTGATCTTTTGAAAACAATCGTTCCTATGAGAGGTATCCGCCAAGGAGATCCTCTATCACCCTTCCTCTTCTTCTTAGGAACGAAGGCCCTTTCCTCTTACCTCACCAATACCGAACTGAGGAATCAATTCAAGGAATTCAAGCTCAATCCTCACACCCCGTCTATTTCGCATTTGCTCTTCGCGGATGATTCCCCCTTAATTCCCGAATCTGCGAAACTTCATTTCCACTTATCCTTGAACCCACATTTGTCCTTGTACACTGATGCAGTAAGGGATCTAGATTCAGGAATACGATGGGTCCTCTTTTCATCCACTGATTTCCCATAATGGCGGGCTCTGTGCCCTTGAGCCTCCCCCTAATTGTACAAGTAGCTGAAAGTTGGGTTGTTCTTCAAGCAATAGCTCATAGTGAAGGGAATGAAGGAATGCTTCATGTGTATTCTGACGCATCGATCATCATCAATACCCTCAATTCCCAATCTCCAGAGGATATCACTATTGAACTTATTTGTCATGATATTAGGCATCTCTGTGCCAAGAGAGAGCCCGCTCTGTTTCAACATATTAGTAGGTCGGAATTGAAGAATTGGAGAATCATAAATGTTTGAATTGTATAAGGGTAAAATGAGTAAAAACGTAATAAATACACTTTTGAATTTCGAAAATGACTTAAAATTTTGAATAATAAGTTTTTGCTAAAACGAGTTATCTAAATTACAGGAGGGAGTATTATTCTTCATTAACTAGCTAGGGAGATTAATTACTTACTTTAGCACGCATGGGGGATGATTCCTTGTGATCATCATCCTCCTCCTCAACTTGCTGCAGGCGATCAACGACCTGATCATCATCATCATGGCCGCGCTTCTTAATCATCTCCATCTACGAGTCGAAGTTGCCTTGATATTCATAAAGACATATGTATGGAGGAATATCTTCATCATCATCCTCATCAGGTAGCATTATTAACTCTTGTTGTTTTGTGGTTGATCATCATCAATACATATGTAGGCGCGCAGATGGCGGTTGCTGCAGCTCAAATTGTTGAATTAGCAGCCAATGGTCTGCCACCTCCTCAATTACATCTATAGATGACTCCAACCTTTGAATCCAATCTTTACTATTCAATTGCGCTTGTTATAAGTCTTGACTATTGTAGCTTTGATGATCAGGCAGTACTGATGATCTAATGTGGCTTGTAGGTGCTGCCACCTCCTATAGTAGTACCTCTGAAGAAGAGTTGTCATGATGATTAACTTAAAAGTCATGAGGAAGATCATCCTCCGTTAGCACCAAGCGATCGAGATCACCATCATCACATTCATCAGATTATTGCTGATTTTGTTGTTGATCATGTACTTGCTGATCATGTTGAGGCTCCATCAATAATTCCATTTGTAATTGATGTTGTTGGGGTTGTTGTTGTTGTTGTTGTTGTTGTTGGTAATTGTTACCTCCAAAGGTGGTTTTTCCGGTGAATTCTTGATGAGGCACCAATTCCATATTATCAACATGTTGTATCTGCCGCGACAGCTGCGGTTGAAGCGGGGGAAGAACTTGATCATCATCATGACCACCAAAGGTTCTTCCTTTCTCACCAATTTTGCAAATAGTCCAAAAGGGATCCTTTAATCAAGAGTAAATAGTAAGTTTGTGTAAGATTCTTATGTCCTAACTTAAATAAAGAGATAGTACTAATTAATTAACCGCAAAATTTCCAATATAACATAGCATTATTAATTTCTTCAAAAAACATATGCATTATTAATCAATTAGCCAAAGTTTCTACATATATAACCCAATAAATGAATACAGTACATCATACGCACTTTATGGCCTTTAGAAGATATGTTACGAGAAATCTGTGTACTCATGCATTATCCACTTGGTCTTGGCCTGCATTATCCACTTGGTCTTGGCCGACCTGTCCCTTTCCTTATTAGTATTCACCGAAGCATTACTGTAGTAAACTAGCGAGCTACTATGGCTAATCACTTCTCCTTGCAGCTCAAGACAATGGTTTCACCTTGGCTCACCATCCAAAACCCATTGCCAGCACCACGATTTCTTTCGCTTTTCACATAGAAGTAGAGGTGGGTACAAGGAGCATTGAGCCTCTGTACCACCAACAAAAGAAATACATGCATGTAAGACAACTGTATTAAAACCAAAGATCGATTAATTATCAAGAAACCTAAACCCTAGTTTTAACATTAAAAACAATATGCATGCTTGTAACAATAACTTAAAAAAAATCAAACATCGATTAATTGTCAACAACCCTGAACCCTAGCTAGCTAGTTTATTAACACTACAACGTACAATATGCATATGCACTCATGAAAAATAACTCAAAAAACCAAAGATTGATTAATTATCAAGAACCCTAATTAAAACCTAGTTTTTACATTGAAATAGCTAGTTGATTAACACTACATCCGGTGCACGTGTAGTAGGGAGGGGTGTTCAACTGTACTATTTCTTCGTCCGTGGGGTTGAAGGTGATCCCCCACGGCAGATTATTGTTAATCCTCTGATTTTTCATGAAGGATAAACTGATGTTATTTCTTGTCTAATTAACCGTGCTAGTTCTCTTCAAAATAATAATGATCAATCGTTGGCTGAATATATTGGCTTTTTTCAAACAAGAAAAAAAAAAAAGTTTTCTAACAATATGCTTTGTTCGTATGTCTAGTGATGAGATCGACTGAGATTAAGATAAAATTGATTTTTAAGAAAGAAAAAAGATAGGCATAAACCATTTCAGATAAAAAGCGAATCAAATTAAGACAAAAATAAATGTCTTAATTAGCGAAATTGTCACAAAACGATAAATGTTGTTAATTAAGAAAAACAATATTTTGATTAAATATATATAATAATAATTATGTATCTGTTTTTACGCATGTGACTTAATTTGTTTTAGCTGGTGCGTTATTGTATTATATTAGGAAAACGTGATTAAACGTTTTTATTACAAAAATAATTAATTAAATTAATTAAAATACCAAAAAAATATTTGCTAATACACCATTATTCAATTATAAAAAAATACATCTTCGTTTTTATCTATTTTTATATATTATACTAGCGTCCAATCTTTATAATTAGCACTTCTTTAATCCTTAGAGAGTTAGTTGGGGGCCCCAAATCCTAGAGAAACTAAGAAAATATAATTATGCTGCTATAAGAATCCCCAACAAGATGCACTAAAGTAGCGAAATTAATTACAAAATGTAAAAAAGCCATATTACATTCATAACAAATATTAACTACAAAATGTCAACAAAAAATAGGTCCCACGGGAGATGGAGGTCCTCATCATCGCGATAGTCGTCTAGGCCATCATCACCCTCGCGCGTTGGGTCCACCATATGTTGAGGCCTGATTTGGCACATGCGCAGTCTGAGAAGGAGGAGCATAAGAAGTGTTGGTTTCAAAATCACCAGTGTTTGCCTCAAGAATTCCACGAGGCAAGCAATCGTGTCCTTCATGCTTTTCTTGTGTCGCTCGAAGCATGTTCACCTCTGTGTTCAACCTTGTGACCTTCGCCAGATCCATGGATGTGCTTGCTCCGGCGTTACGTAAACGCCTCACCTGAGATCCTAAGCAATGCACGTGCTATTTCTATTCACCAGAAACCTGATGGCATCTTCATCTACCAGTTCTTCGGGAGATGCCTGCGTCTTCTCCTCGAACCTTCACGGATACTCAACCTACAAAAAATGGTAAGTTGGGATCAATTATCAATCTTAGTAATCTATAAATAGTTGCTCAAACAATAAGAATAACAAGAAAGTTATGATAAATTTACTTACACTAGGCGTGCGTGACCTATCGTCGACGAATGTCTCCCTGTTAGCCCTTCAATAGCATGACCCGAGTAGTCTGAGCTGGGCAGCAAGAAACCTAACAAATATCTGAGTTTTAGTGGACTCGAATGGTTCCATGAGGCTTGGTTGCGGGATGGTGCACCTATGGATGGTTTGAGGGATAGCATGCGGGAAGGATGAGGCAACACACACAGGCGCGGACAAGGTCGCGCCTTGGTGCACGCCTAGGCACGGTGCCTGGGCACATACGAGATTGCGCCTTGGCATGACCAAGGCACGTCCGAGAATGTCCCGAGCACATTGAGCACATGCCGATTAACCAAGTAGTTGTGGCAGTTGTGGAACTAGGTAGCAGTAAGGGAACTAGGCAGTCGAGTAACTGCATTGACCATAAGGAGTGGGGTTTTACTTAGTCTACAAATTAATGTAATCAGGTCATGTGTCCTTGACATTTATGTAACTACTTGTTGGTTAATCTATAAAGCTAAGGGCACCATGCTTGGGAAACAGAGAGTGCCAGTGTTGTATTCCTATTGAGAGCTTAGTAAAACATTTCCTTGGTGCCATTGTATGCTATTCATTCACTTTGAGTATTGGTAGTGCTGAATTAAGGTGGCTCTTACGTACCAAGGGTTGGGTTGAGCGAGAAAAATCTCCTTAGAGTAAACCACTCACTTAATAGCCCCGTGACAATTGGTATTAGAGACAGGTTTCAGAGACGATGACGACTCAAACAACAAGTGATCTAAGTGAGAGGGTAGCTCATTTAGAACACATGATGGCAATAATGACTGTCCCAGCAGAGGTGGCGGAGTCTTCAATGTTGGCACAATGCATTGAAGGCTCGGAGATGTTGGTGGCTTCCTTGGTGACTAGAGGAGAGTCACAAAAGGCCATGATAACTATGTGGGAATCCAAATCCGAGGAGTTTGTAGCGAATGTACGTTCTATGGGAGAGCTCACCATCGAAATAGCCGCAACAATGGCTTTGGAGGTGAGTCTTCTGAAGCGAGTCGTAGGTGGAACCTCAGAGTTTGCGGGTGCGGCGAAGCCGAAAACTAAGATGTTAGAGCCAAAGAAATTCTCAGGCAAGCGGAGCGCGAAGGAGCTTGAAGATTCTTTTTGGGACACGAAGCAATACTTTGCTATTGTCCGGATGGAGGAGGACCAAAAGTTCACCCTAACCTCCATGTACTTGGAAGGTGATGCAAAACTTTGGTGGCGAACTAGAGTTGATAATGATGTAGCTGCTGGTCGACCGAAGATCGTGGAGTAGGAGGTGCTGAAACGAGAATTGAAGGATTAATTCCAACCCACAAACATGACATGACAAGCACGGGAAGCTTGCGCCAATTGAAGCAGAAAGGGAAGGTTAGAGAATATGTGAAAGAATTCTCTTTTTTACTCTTTGACATTAAAAATATGTCAGAGGAGGACAAGTTGTTCAATTACATAGCAGGATTGCAAGGATAGGTGCAGTCGGAGCTACGAAGGCAAGGCGTGAAGGACTTATCGAGTGCAATTGCGGTGGCGGATAGCCTTGTAGATTACAAGACTAGTGGTGCCTCTTTCGAATTAAAGGAAAAGAAGTACAAAGAGAAGGATCGTGCTGGTGGATCCAAGAAGGAGGATGTGACTTCTTCAAAAATTGATGCTAATTCTAAAGCATCGACGTCGAAAAGGGGATGTTTCATATGTGACGGTCTTCACTGGGCAAGGGATTGCCCAAAGAAAGAGAAGTTGAATGCAATTATAGCGGATGAACCGGAGGTACGGATGAATCCATTGCAATTATTGAACACGGTGCAGATGTAAAAGGCTGTGGGATTAGTGGGCTTGATGTTTGTGGAGGCTCATATCAAAAACCAAACAATGAAGGTGTTGATTAACTCGAGAGCCACGCATTCGTTTATTGTGGAGAACCTAGCTTGGAGACTTGGTTTGCAGCTTGTGGAGAGTGCAAGCATGGTGAAGACAATTAATTCAGAACTAAAGAAGTCTATGGGCATAGCCTTGGACATGGACATTCGAGTTGACACGTGGGAGGGCAAGGTAAATTTGATTGCTGCTCCGTTGGATGATTTTGAAATCATTGCAGGAAATGATTTCTTGATGACTGGGAAATCCGCTATGACTCCATCCCTTCATGGCTTGCTGATCATGGATGAAAAGGGGTCGTGCTTTGTTCCAGCAATGAGAGGCGGGGCAAAGGTAGTACACTAAGGTTGGTGGCACTACAAGTACTTGGTCAAATGGAGAAATGTTGCCTTGGTGGACAATAGTCTAGTGGACAAGCAGAGTTGAGGCGTTTGATGAGGGCATCGAACATTTCAGCGGGGGATGTTTGTTAGCCTCTCAATAGCATGACCCGAGTAGGCTGGGCTGGGCAGCGAGAAACCTAGCAAATATCCAAGTTTCAGTGGACTCAGATGGTTCCATGAGGCTTGGTTGCGGGATAGTGCACCCATGGATGATTTGCGGGATAGCACGCGATACGGATGAGGCAGTGCGCACAGGCGTAGACAAGGTCGCGCCTTGGCGAGCACCTAGGCACGACGCCTAGGCGCAGACGAGATTGCGCCTTGGCACGTTCCTAAGCATAGATAAGGTCGCACACATCCCTTGGTACAAGCACAAGCGCATCCTTTGGCATGAGCAAGGTCGCGCCTTGACGAACACACCTTGGCAGGTTTGCCTTGGCACGAGCACGGGCGCGCCTTGGCACGTTCCTTTGGCACGAGCAAGGCATGCCTTAGCAAGGGTTGGCAAAACTTGACTTGGGCGTTGATTAAGTCAAAGTATGATTGGTCTCATTTCTTGATGTTTCCTTTTGGAGTTCTAGGAACGACTTAATATCTACTATAAGGAGGGGTGTGTCCTCTCCTAGGGGCGACATGGATATGGAAGCAAGGGAGACCCTCGAGAATGCCTTGGGCAACCATGCCAAGACAAAACCCAATGACCCATGGTCCGAACCACTCCGAGCCTGTGGAACTCGACCAAGACCTGACTAGCACCAAGGGTGTCTAGGCTCAGTTAGGCACCACCGAGCAGACCCTGGTCCCTAAGCTAAGCATGGACCAGGTTACCTTAAGGCACGGATGGACCAAATCAAGGTGGTTCCAGGCGGTTGTGTAACTACCTTGGTCATGGCCCCTGGCATGACCAAGGTACTTCCGAGAATGTCCCGAGCACATTGAGCATGTGCCAATTGACTAAGCAATTGTGGCTATTGTGGAACTAGGTGGCAGCAAGGGAACAAGGCAGTTGGGTAACTGCCTTGACCATTAGGAGTGGGGTTTTACTTAGTCTACGAATCAATGTAATCAGGACATGTACCATTGACGGTTATGTAACTACTTGTTAGCTGATCTATAAAGCTAAGGGCATTATGTTTGGGGAAGCAGAGAGTGCCAGTGTTGTATTCCCATTGAGAGCTTAGAAAAACGTTTCCTTGGTGCCATTGTTTGTTATTCATTCACTTTGAGTATTGGTAGTGCTGAACTAAGGTGGCCCTTAGTCACCACGAGTTGGATTAAGCGAGAAAATTTTCCTTAGGGTAAACCCCTCACTTAATAGCCCCGTGACACTCCCCATCATAGTTGTGTATGTGCACATGGAGGAACATATTTTTCACTTTGACTGGAGCACCTGCATTCAAAACACTTATGTAATGGTCGCATCTAGTTAATTTATTTAATTGGCTAGTTAGGTAAAACTCATAAACATTGAATAAGAAATATAAAAACTTAAAGACAAGTAGGAGTAGCACCAATTGCCAGAAAGATTAGGGAAGGGCGTTGCGGTGGTTTGGTCACCTGCAAAGACGACTTACTAATTGCCCCAACTAAAAAACTTGCATCGACTCAATAGAAATTGAAGAAATTCAAAGAGGTATGGGTAAATCAAAATTAACATATGACATATTAATTAATTAAAGCAACCACATTCAAGATTTAAATTGATTAGGTTAAAAAAGTCTTAGTTTAAAGTATTTTCGAGAAAATGATTATATTTTTGTGAAAGTTTTGTTTTAGTTAAATGAGAAGATTAATTAACTTCTTTTTTTAATGTAAAATACTACTTTTTAAAATAGGCCAATTTACAGAAAAAATATACTAACTTTTGCAAGTTTTATCAATTATATCATAACATTTGGGATTTATCAATTGTATCATAAACTTTTTTATTTAGTATCAATTCTATCATCAACAAATTTGATCTAATTTTTCCTTTATAATATGTGTTTGCACCATTCTCTTCAAATTTTTAATAACACCCTTTAAAGATTTATTCATACATATGCATTAGAGTTCATGATATGTATATATATATCTGTGTGTGTGTCTCTTCATGTATATAATACACATAGTTGTGTGTACATATGCCTACTCAATCACATAAATAATAGGTACTTAGTTTTTTATCAAATTAAACAACCATAGTTAACCTTAATCTAATAAATTAATTTATGTCATTTTCATATGAATATTTACACATAATTTTTAACTTACTATTGGTGAACTATGAATAACTAAATTTGAATTAGAGTATTAATGATTATATATTGATTTATAAATTATTATTTTTGTGAGTCTTCATAAAACTTAATTTAAACATGGGGTTTAAGAGATTTTGATGTAAATTGATCAATATGGGTGATTATTAAAAGAAGATTTAGAAGATTTGAGTTGATTTCAAATAAAAAGTGCCCCAAACTAATTGAGAATATAATTGTTACCATATTAGAAAGGTTAGGATATAATTGATAAATTTTAAAGATTATGATAGAATTGATACAATTTGTAAAAGTTATGATATTTTTTATCATTAGGCCTTTAAAATAAGAATTTAGGAACCATGGAAAAGTAGTTGCACACTTATGCATAAACTATCACACGAAGTTCTGGAGCAGTGGGCCACACAAATCCCGAGGCGAGCGCTGACAGCCTTCCGAAGATGCAAACTACAAAACAAACCCAGAGTCGGGGTCTTCAATGAGAACGTTCTGATGCCTAAGTTAGATCAGGGATCTTAATAAGAAAAGATGACTTAGGGTTAGAGAATAGAGTATACATGTTCTTCCAATCTGTTTATGTATTTATAGCTTAATGGTTTCCCATCAAGATCTTGCCGAATCCGAACTTTCTATTTTAGTGAGATTTGGCAAAGCTCAATTTTTCCTTTTTTGTAAGACTTTCCTCCAATCCAAGTTTATCACAGATTTGACAAAATCTTAGGGATCCTATAGGATTCTTCCTTATCAAGTCAACGTGACACCCGTGCATATCATAAAGCCCCTCGAGATGTGCGTACACTGATCTCGAGGAGATAGCATAGTCATCCTACACCATATGCGCCCTACTCTTACGAAAAACACAGGTTTTGTGTATGAGTACATAGATGTTTTGTTTGGTTGTGCATACCTTTGAACCGCCTATCTCGGCAATAAGGTTAACAATGCCGCAACTTTTTTTCTTGCAATAAACGAGTGTTGCGCATCTCGACGCGTATTTGTGGCCTAACTTGACTAAGGCCATGGTTATTTTATGGCTCGGTACTATTGGATGAGTCAAATAATCATTCTTTGGCTTGATAATTTACTATTCATTAAGTCAAAGAAGTATATTTGACTTAACACTATTCACCGAGTCAAACTTCATTTCAAGTCGAAGGACTTTCGTTAAACACCCAATTGTCGTGATGTCGACGCATATTGGCCTAGCATGGCTACGATTGACGATGTAAAAGTTCGATCCGGTTCTATGATGGAGTCAAAAAAACTCTTCTTTGACTTGATAATTCATTATTCATCAAGTCAAACTTCAACTCAAGTCAAAGGACTTTCTTTGACTTGGTACTATTCATTGATTCAAACTTCACTTCGAGTCAAAGGACTTTCTCTGACTTGGTACTATTCATTGGTTCAAACTTCACTTCGAGTCAAAAAATGTTTTTTTGAGAACCAAATTGTCACGATGTCAATGCGTATTGGCCTAGTATGGCTATGAGTGTCGATGAAAATTCGATCGATTCGACTTTATTTTGGAGTAAAAAAAACTCTTCTTTGGCTTGATAATTCACTATTCATTAAGTCAAACTTCAACTCAAATCAAAGGAATTTTTTTGACTTGGTACTATTCATTGATTCAAACTTCATCTCAAGTCGTAGGACTTTCTTTGAACACCGAATTGTTGCGATGTCGACACATATTGACCTAGCATGGCTATAAGTGACGATGTAAAAGCTCGATTCAGATCTGTAATGGAGTAAAAAACTCTTCTTTGGCTTAATAATTTACTATTCATAAAGTCAAAGTACTTTCTTCAACTTTTTCTCAAGTCGAGGTTTGGTCACTTGAAACACCAAATAGTCGCAATGTTGACGCGTATTGGCCTCGCAAGGCTGTAAGTGTCGATGAAAAATTTGATTCGACTTTATTTTGGCGTAAAAAAACTCTTCTTTGGTTTCACGAGTACAATTCATCAAGGCGAAAGACTCTCTGTAGCTCGACACTATTCATCAAGTCCTAGATAATTCAAGTGAAAGAAGCATTTCTTTGACTTGGTGAATAGTTACTTGCAATTTATGTTGAAGACTTTTTAGCGGATGACATTTGATTCCTTAGTCATCTAAGTATTTTGGTCGTTCTCCCCATTCAGACTACTTGGCGTCATTTTGGTCATGTTGTCACAAACTTTTCAATCCATTTCACCAAGTAAGGAGTTGTTCTCACGCATCCCGAGGAAATGTCAAACCCAAGTACATGTTCGTCAACTTCTTCTTCACGTGTTATTTGTTAAGGTTTACCTGCACGTAGAGTTCATAATCTCACTGAGACAATGGAAGAGGGCCGAAATAATCAATCTTTGCATAGCTCTTTAGAGGCTTTTAACTTTCCCTCTTCAATTGTCGATCCTCGTGACATTGAATCTATTGTCAATAAAATTTGCGTTCATCTTCCCTACCGTTGTCGAGTTGCATTGCCATTGGAGAGAACATGCAATGCTACTAAGGATCTTTGTGTTTTTAAAGGTGCATTAGTAGTTGGCTTTAGGCTTCCTCCTCACCTTTTCATTTCTGAATTGATCTGTAGCTATGGAGTGCATCCCGCTCAATTAACACTTAATTCATGGAGATTGGTGAATTGCTTCATCATTAAGTGCACTCAACTTGGTTTTCCCTTGAGTGTCAATGTTTTTAGAAACGTATTCATCATGAGAAAAAGTAATGCAAATTTCTTTGGATGGATCACCTTTCGACAACGGCCCATATTTGGTCCCATATTTGATACTTTGTCGATTTCTTGTGGCATCCCCTCTACTTGGAAAAAAGGCTTTATTTACATTGAGTGGGTTGATGGAGATTGGTCAACATGTTTTCATTTTTCATGGGCTGTTGTGAGAAGCGGCTCTAAGAAATATCCCATATCGTCATAAGAAATAGGGATACATGATTTTTTATGTGCTGACAAAGGGCAAATTGTAGCCGTACTTCTGCTCAAAGACGGTATGCTTGTCGAATGACTTTCATGCCTTATTTGTTGTGCACGTTTTTTTTTGTTAAACTTTTTTGCCCTCATTTTTCTTTTGCAGCTATGAATAGGAGAGATGCCCTTTTACAAAAATAATGGCAAATGAGCGTGCGAAGCGGCGAAGAGCTAATGAAGATGATGACATAATTGAAATAGATAAACATGTTCTCGATGCCCCTTTGCATATTCCTCCATCATCTGAGTCGATATCCACTGGTTATGAGGACTCTTATGTTTCTAGCAGGGGAGTAAAAAAGATTGATACTTGTGTAGGTAATGAGATGATCTCGCGGGATCTAGTATTGCATGGAAGCACCCCTCGTGACCGTGATGCGGTGACTGGGTTTAACACAGAACTGTCCTTGTCACTTACATACCGAGCTGCTGTGATGATATGTAACTTTGACGATCACAATATGCTTCCTTTATATTTGTCTTCGCAACTGCATTTATAGATATATGAATTTTTTAATAGAACATGTTGTATGTTGGAGACATCACCACGAAGCTACGAGCTGTGAACATGCTTGGTGCAGCTAGAGATAAGCAATTGGAAGCGCAGTCGGCCCAATATTCATTCAATATGTCTGTTATGCAAGCATAACTGGACGACTGCATTCCTCAATATGAAAAGTCTGAAGTGTTCCATAAGAGGCAAGAAAATTACTTGATCGATAATGGTACTGATCTTTTCTTGGATGGGTGGGCGAAGGCTGTTGAGCTACTTGGGCCTGAATTTAACTTTACTCGCGAGCAGGCGAAAGAAGTTAAGCAACAAATGTTCCGAAGGACCTGGAAAGGAGCGAATGTGGGCACAAGCAATGTCGTGAGTACATCTACTCATGAAGTGGTCAAAGATGATACCCCCAAATGCGTTGACTTTCCACCTGTTTGAGAATCAATAATGTATTGATTTTCGTAGGTCTACTCTTTAAGTTGTTTGGTTATCTTTGAAGCATTGTAGCTCAGTTGTTGTATATTTCATCATTTTTCTTAATTGTCAGATCAGATGTGATCAAACTCTTGTCGTATTCTATTTCGAATGAAAATGTGAATCGGAAAGTATTTTCGTATCACTTTAGCACTTGTTGTTTCTTTTGTCATATTTATCAAAACGGCCCCTAAAGCCAAAAAATGGTTTTTGACTTGAACTCATGGCGTCCGAAATGGTTCGTAAAGCCTAAGAAATGGCATTTTGACTTCAACACATTGCATTGATCAAACAGATCTTAAAGCCTAAAACAGGCTCTTTGACTTCAACATATTGCATTGATCGAACAGATATTAGAGCCTAAAATGGGCTCTTTGACTTCAATACATTGCATTGATCGAATAGTTCTTAAAGCCTAAAATGGGCTCTTTGACTTGAAGTCATTACATTGATCGAACAAATCTTAAAGCCTACAACGGGCTCTTTGACTTAAAGTCATTACATGATCGAAATGGATTTTAAGCCTAAAAATGGGCTTTTCGACTCCAACACATTGCATTGATCATAACGAATCTTAGAGGATGCAATTTAATATTGTAGAATGAAGCGAAACAAAAGAAACTTATTAATTCTAAAGAGAATAAACCAACTGGGCTTCTTATTCAAACAAAACAGATGTTGAAGTATAACTCCTGAAAACAAATGAACTCAGTAATAAAACTTGTGCAAGTTAAAGATATTCCATGATTGCGATATTTATTTCCCATCAAAAGTTTCTAACTTGTATGCGCCCGATGCGACCTTCTTGCAGACTTTATATGGACCTTCCTATTTTGGTGACAATTTGCCGACAGATAGAAACTGAGATACTTCTGCTTTCCTCATCACATAGTCTCCTGGTTGGAAAAACTTCTTAACTTTAAAGTTGTGAAATTGTGCGGCTCTTCGAGAGTTTTCTTGCATTCGCAGAGCTGCGCGTTCACGAGTTTCATCAATTAAATCCAACCCTCCGCGAAGCGCATTACTATTATGTGCCTCATTAAAGTGTACGACACGGAAAGATGATGCACCTATATCCACTGGATCACTGCTTCGGCTCCAAAAGCTAATAAAAATGGTGTTTCTCCAGTAGAAGATTTAGTAAGTGTCCTATATGCCCACAATATGTTGTGAAGTTCATCAGCCCATAATCATTTCGCTTCTTCCAATCTTTTCTTTAGTCCGTAAAGGATAATTATGTTAGTTACCTCTGTTTGGCCATTTGCTTGAGGATGTGCGACTGACGTGAACCTCTCCTCAATATGTAGCTCTCGACAATAATCACGAAACTTGGAGCTGTCAAACTGTCTTCTATTATCTGTAATAAGGACTTGAGGTATGTCATACCGGGTTATTACCGACTCCTAGAAAAACTTGATAATAATCAACTGCAACTATTGCAAATTTTATTTTGCCGGACGTTAGAGGGAAAAGACAAAGTATATCCATTCCCCATATCGCGAAAGGGAGTGGTGAATGAATTATAGGCATTTCTTTGCCTGGTTGGTGGTGTAGAGAAGAATGTTTTTGGCATTGTTCACATCTTTTGCAAAGTTTATTGCTTCTTTCTGTATGTTTGACCAATAGAAACCTTACCTTAATATCTTGAAGGCGAGATAGCATCCACTTAAATGTAGTCTACATATCCCTTTGTGAACTTCCCTTAAAGCATATTCCGCTTTCGTAGGAGGAAGATAACAAAGGTAAGGCATTGTAAATGGCCTCTTATACAATATTCCGTCAATCACCACATACCTTGCCGATTCTTTATTAGTTTTTTGGCTTCGCCTCGATCAGTAGGTAAAATCCCTTCCTCGATATATCTCTTTATCAGATTAATCCAGGAAGTCTCATTAGTAATTGATGCCACTAGTTAGCCTTCAAGGCTTGATTTTTCTAAAACTTCAAAGTAGATTGGCTCATATCCTTCTCCCTCATATACTGCCAACTTCCAAAGAGAGTCAACTTTAGAGTTTTGTGATCGGTTCAGATGATGAATTTGACATTCTTTGAAGTTTAACATCATTGACTTCACCATGCTGAGGTAATGTTTCATTTTTGGATCTTTAGACACATATTCTCAAGTCATTTGCATGACTACCAATTGAGAATTGCTAAATACCTTTAACATGGTTATACGTAAGGCCCATGTAAGGCTTGACCCCGCTACCATTTCTTCATATTCTACTTCATTTTTTGTAACTGAAAACGCAAATTTGATTGCATACTTCACTATGAAGCCTTCTAGAGATTCTAACAATAGCCCTGCTCCGCCTCCTAAGGCACTAGATGTCCCTTTAATGTAAAGATTCCAAAATTCTTCCTCGGATCCTCTTTGGTGACCATGACTTTGTTCGTCGTTGCAAGTAGTGAATTCCGTAACAAAATCTACTAACACCTACCCTTTTATTGCAATGCGAGACTTGTACGTGATATCAAATTCGCCAAGCTCAACGGCCCTATTGAGCATTCGTTCGCTAATGTCAGGGCTATGAAGAATTTCTCTCAATGGCTTATTGGTTAGAACTGTTAGCGATCATGACAACGGCTAAGGCAAACTTTTCCACTATCTAATATCTTTTCTCAGCTCCTTGAAGAATTTGACAAACATAGTAAACAAGTTTATGAATTTTATCCTCTTCTTGGATCAGCACACTGCTGATTGTCGCGTTAGATACGACTAAGTATAAAAACAGATTCTCTCCTCTTAAGGGTTTAGAGAGCAATGGTGGAGTCATTAAGTACTACTTTAGATCTTCAAATGACTTCTGAGACTCTTTGGACTTTTAAGCAATTCAAAGAATGGTGCAGATCGATCAGCAGAGCGTGACAAGAATCGACCTAACGCAGCTAAGCATCCCGTCAGCCTTTGAACATCCTTGATCGTCTTTGGTGGACACATATCCATTATTGCTTGTGTTTTCTCCGGATTAGCTTCAATTCCTTTGTTTTGAAACCATTAGACCCAAAAATCTTCTTGAAGCAACTCTAAAGGCATACTGGCGGATTCAGTCTCATACGATATTTCCCGAGCACTTGGAATACCTCATACAAGTCTTGAACATGCTTATCAGCATAAATGTTTTTTACTAGCATGTCGTCTACATAAACCTCCATAATCATGCCTATCAAAGGTTTGAAAATGGAACTCACCAATTTTTGATATGTCACTCCCGCGTTTTTCAATCCAAAGGGCATCATTCGATAACAATAGAGTCCATGTTCAGTGATGAATGCAACATTTGGCTTGCATGTCTCCTCCATATGAATTCGATTATATCCGCTAAAAGCATCCATAAATGTTAACAACTCATGGCCTGTTGTAGCGTCAATCAAATTATCAATCCTTGGAAAAGGGAAATAGTCATTTGGACATGCATCATTCAAGTTCGTAAAATCAATGCACATCCATCATTTTTCGTTTGATTTTCGAACCATTGCTGGATTCGAAATCCAGTCTAGATATTTGATTTCTTCAATCACTTATGCTTTCAACAACTTGTCTACTTCCTCATCAATAGCTCTTTGTTTTTCTTGGGCGAAAGATCTCTTCTTTTGCTTTATCGATTTTTTTTTTCAAATCTGCATTCAAGCAGTGTTTGATGACCTTCGGATCTATCCCGACATGTCCTCTGAAGTCTACACAAAAATGTCTTGGTTTTCTTTCAAAAACTGAGCAAGAGTTTCAAAGATGCCTTTGTCGAGACTAGATTCCATGTACGTAACCTTCTCATCATTTTGTAGATTTAACATGACTAGGATTAAGTCTTCTACCGATTGCAGCTTTAACTTGCGGTCATTTATGTCTATTGAATCTGTAGGTAAGACCACCCACTTTGCTTGATTTAGTGGCCATGAAATAACAAGTTCTTGCCATTTTCTGATCACTTTTTACTTTACCCACACCATTGGGTGTAGGGAACTACAACCAAAGGTGGTATGTCGAGGGAATGGCTTTGAAGATATATAGACCTTTCTAACGGAGGATGATGTTATAAGCAGAATGAACTTTCACTACCATGAAGTTTATCATATGTGTAACTTGATGTGGCGTCCCTCCGAGAGTTACCGGTAACATGATTGACCCTTCTACCATGACCTCTGCTCTATTGAATCTGTACAACAGAGTCATACAAGGATTTCATTGATTATCTTCATAACCCATTCCTTTGAAGGCTTCGTAATACAAAATATCCACATAAGACCCATTGTCGATTAGAGCTCTTCGCACCATGAAATCTTCAACCATTAATTCAACAACTATCGGAACATCATGCAGAAACTTCACTTCTTCTAGATCTGCATCAGTGAAAGTGATTTCTAAATCGAGGCGCACTTTTTTAGGTGGAACTTCAACAGTTAGCCATTCTCTTGCATATGCCTTCTTAGATGAAGAAGTATTGCCTCCAAGTCATGGTCCTCTGGATATGACGTTGATGACTCTTCCCTTTATCTTCTTCATTTTTTTCGATTCTCTTTTTTCTAATCTTTTTTCTCGATGCGTTGGCTTTAAGTCTTTGTCACGCTTGTTGGCCCTATGCTTAATGAATTTCTCCAATCGTCCTTTTCAGACTAGGAACTCAATTTCCCCTTTCAGTTGCTTGCAATCCTCAGTGTCGTGGCCATGATCTTTGTGAAAATGAAAATACAGTGTTTTATCCCTTTCCATGACATTAGACCGCATTGGTTTCGACCATTAAGCATATTGTTCAGATTGAATTTCAAGCAATATTTGTCCTCTGGAGGAGTTAAGAAGAGTATATTGATGAAATCTATATGAATTTCCAATTTTCGGCACTGAAGTAGAGTCATGCTTAGGCCTTTTGGGCTTGCTTCTTATTCATGTCTTCCCAAGCACCTCGTCGTTTGCCTTCTTGTTCAGGTTGAACGACCTCCTCAACCATCATATATTTGCCAGCCTTTTCTTGCAACTCTGCCATAGTTTTAGGCGGGTTCTTGGCTAAGGAAACCTTAAGGTGTTCATTGGCCATCCAATTAGTGAGGGCAACCACTGCTACTGATTGGTCTAAGTTTGGGACTTTCGATGCTTCATTTGTGAAACGAGTTATATAGTCTTTTAAAGACTCGTCGTTCCTTTGTATTATAACCATCTGGGACGCTGAACTCTTAGCATGAGTTTTGCTTCCTATGAACTGGTTAACAAATCGTTCACTCAATTGTCTAAATGAACTTATTCATGTTGCGGGCAATTGGCGATACCAATTCTAAGCCGGCCCTCTTAATGTTTGAGGGAAAACTTTGCACTTGATCGCATCTGAAACGCCATGTAGAAACAAGACTGCATCGAAATCGAGGACATGCTCAGTCGGATCTCTTGTACCATCATATTTGTCAATGTTTGGCATCTACAGTCCCTTGAACAAAAGGAGGAGAACCAACTTCATAAATGATTAACTCGTTTGATTTCTTTGCTGGGAGGAACGCGTCCATTGCTGTAGCGACTCTAAGACGTTCCTTAAACCTCCGTTCCACCTCTCGTTCAATTCTTGCATCAACGTCTTGGGCATTATGCCCTGTTTGGAAACCTTTAAAGACTGCTCTTCCACGTCGTACCCCGCTTATCGCTTCGACTTGATCTTGCAAGTGACTAAGCTTTTCTCGTTGTTCATTCACTTCATTGTTTCTTTCATCGTGGGGTCTCGGACCCTTTTACCTTTCTCCACTCGTCGTCGCTCCAACTCATCCCTAAGGTCAGTTAGTTCAGCGTGCGTGTCTCTTCGTGATGGAGATCGCCTTAAGGGTTCGCGACGACGATTCCTTAGGATCTCAGGGATAGTATGCCCAGAAACTCGTTCTTGATGTTGAAGATTCCTTGCTCTAGAATTTCTTGTTCTTACCACCATTATTGATGGCCCTCCTTCTAGCACAAGATGATGCATAAACTATCACACGATGTCTTGAGCGGTAGGCTGCACGAATCCCAAGGCGAGCACCGATAGCCTTTCAAAAACGCAAACTGCAAAACAAACCCAGATTCGGAGCCTATGGGGAGAACGCTCCGATGCCCAAGTTAGATCAGGGATCTTAATAAGAAAATAGGACTTAGGGTTAGAGAAAAGATCATACCCGTTCCTCCAATCTGTCTATGTATTTATAGCTTATTGGTTTCCCATCGAGATTTTGCTGAATCCGAACTTCCTATTTTAGTGAGATCTGGCAAATGAAGATTTTCCCTTTTTTGGTAAGATTTTCCTCCAATCCAAGTTTATCACAGATTTGACAGAATCTTAGGGGTCCTACATAATTTTTCCTTATCAAGTCAATGTGAGACTCGTGCATATCATAAAAGCCCATCGAGATGTGGGTACATGAGTCTCGAGGCAAGATCATAGTCAGCCAACACCACACTCGGTGGCCAAGATCTAGCATTTCCACTGACAAGTTAGGTTCGAGTCTATCTTGTAGAACGCAAAATAAATGTTAGACCTTTAGTTATTATTTAATCCAAGTTAATCATGTGTCTTAGTAGTAGTCCAAGTCCACTGTGGATCTTGGTAGTTATGCAAGCCTGTTAGACCCATTAGGCTACCCTAGGCTCTATATGAGTTAATTGTGACTCCCTTGCTATATATGACCTAGCCTCTCGGTGGGGCGCGCGGTGTCGCAAGTTAAGAAATTAAAATCTCTGACATTTTTTAAATTGAGCTCGGTCAAAAATTTATTTTTGTTTTGAAAGTTATTTAAAAAATTTAAGAAGCTTACACCATATGACATATGTAAAGTTATATATTGAGATGTCCTTTGATGATATTCAATAACGATAGTTCCTATTGCAAATCTTTTTTCATCACGTAATTAATTCTCCACCACTTTTTCCTAAGAAGAAAATTGAAAATAAGGTCTTATTGACAATGCCTGGCAACTCATTTTCTTACTATGAGGGCCGCAAAAATATAGGATTACTTGATTTTCTTTATCGAGATATGTATTGGTGAATATGCATCCACATCGGACGGTCTCAAAACTTTGTTGAGTTGCAGTTCTTAGACTATTTAATGAACCCTAGAATTCAAGCACTTCTTCTCTGAAGAAATTATAGTCGTACAGCTGATTTTGTTTTAAATTCGCAAAATATTATACGTTTATTTTTTATTCGTTAATTAGGGTATTCTGGCTTTTGAGAAAGCGTTATTCGGATGAGGGTAAGGAGATTAACAAAGACTATGCATGCGGAGAAGGTGCAATTCTTATGTGGCGCTAATGAGGCTATGACGTGGACACGAATAGCACATTTTTCGAATTTGCTACTAGTGTATTCCTTACATGATGACAAGGCGATGACGTGGACACAAATATCATATTTTCAAAATGCGTTATTCATGTATTGATTACCTGATGACGATGCGATGACATGAACATGAATAGTACATTTTTCGAATGCATTATTAGTGTATTGCTTGCCTAATGATGGGGTGATGACGTGGACACGAATAACCCATTTTTCAAATGCATTATTAGTGTATTGCTTGCCCGATGACGGGGCGATGAGGTGGGCATGAATACCGCATTTTCAAAATGTGCTATTCGTGTATTGCTTGCCTGATGTCGGGTCGCTCAGCCCAGATCTCCTCCTGGCCCCAATAACTGAATCGGGTCGGAGCAAGCAGTCTGGCTCGCCATCACCAATATGTGATCACTTGTGAGCTTGATAATAAATGTGTAAATCAAGATGCACAAACCACAATATTACAATAGTTTACTCATCAAAATTTATAGTGGCACAAACCACTTGTTTTCATTTGGCGACTTAAACCCACTCTTTTCATGTGGCGGCTCAAACCTACTCTTTTGATCAAGCAACACAACTGTTCATATCGCATACATACCACCATAATTAAGAACAAGTCAATAACAAGTTGCAACCCATTTTTCAAGTCTCGAATTTTCAAAACAAACGTCCTAATATAACTAAAAATATGTCATATTAGATAATTGAGCAAGCTCCTCACTTACCACGATTGGCCACGAATCCTATTTTTAATCCTCGCGCACTCAGGGTTTTATGCGAACGACCTTGCGAATCTAAAAAATTCAAAGAACATTCACATCATCGACAAGTCATATATTAATTCCAATTTATTTTTAAATTTATTTCAGGGTTTACTAGTGTGGGTCCTACGAGTTCCCTATCGCCCAGTGCGAGGATCGAAGGGTGGGACTTGTAATGACCCGTAACTTTAATTAGGTGATTAATGTTAATTCAAATTCTAATTAACCCAAGTTAGGTATATGGTTAAGCCCATTTGTCTCGATTAACGTGTGCATGGATTTGCATGTTTTTTGGTGTTTGATTGGATTGTAATATTATTTATGAAAATTTATTGGAATAATTAGCCTATAATTGAGAAACTAATGGGATGTCTAATACTGTGTGTGGGTCAAGGGTAACACATACGAGTTGTGGGGGGGCGTGCCTGCCCGAGTAAACTTATTGGCTCGCACGACGAAGTCATGGGCATGTTATTATAGGCTTATATATCTATATTAGAAATAAATAATTAATTAATAATTGGTGGATGTTTCATGACACGCGGGGTTGAGGGTGACACGCGTGGGATTAACAATAGTGTGCACGCTAGATAGTGATCCTTGGCGCGCGGCCCGAAAATACATAGGTGAATACATATTTGTATATATATATATATATGGGTTATATATAAATATACATAAATGAATCCTAAAGTTTAAATCAAATAAAATTATACATTGAATACACCTCGAGATACGTGTTACGCTTGATTCGATGAGTATGCAGGACATTGGTTGTTGGAGAGATTTCTCATGCCTCGAGATACGTGTGACCATATCACAAGAAATATCAATGTATATGTGTTTCATTTGATGTCACATTAAGAAATGTGTCTTTATTTCTTGTCTTTTGGATGTCATCGAGATTCGTGCATACAATCTCGAGAAAATCTTGTTTGATCTTAAATAAGTCGGTCATGAGGTTTTGGGGTTGGTTAATAGCCACAAGATCAACACGTATCTCTAGGAAAAATAAAATAAGAAATAAAATATTAGATTTGCCTCGATATTTGTGTGGTATGAATATCGAGAAAATCTAATAAATATCCTAACAATAGAATCATCTTCTTCGTTCCCACAATGAATCAAGAAATCGAGGAGAGAAACAGAGAGATCAAGAGATGAAGGACAAAGAGATCGATGATGGAGGAGGCGATCAAGGTGAGTTGTTATTGTGGATTAGTTGTTGAGTTGTGACTGTTTATGTTGATGTTGTTGTCGTTGCATTGTTGTTGATTAGTTGGGTTGTGTTTTAATGGAGATTAAGTTAGGGATTTTTATTTAAGGACGAAAATGCAGGGGAGTTGGAAATCGACCATATTTAAAAAAAATTGAAATCAAACCAGGGACGTTATCCCTGGTTTCAATTTGAAATTAAGAGAGGGATGCACACACAGAGGTCAGACCCGTTAGGGTCAACCCAACTCTACATTTAAAAAAATAAAGAAAAGAGGAAAAGGCTGGAAAAATGAAGAAGAAATTCCAGAAAATCGAGGAAAATCTCAAAAAAATATATTTTGATAAAATAAATAGAAATTGATGAATTTTCATAAAAAAAATGAAGAATTTAGAATTTGTGCGAAACTTTATACGAGGTTTTTACCTTATAAAGTGCGACATAATCACATTGGCCTAAAATTTGATAAATTGGTTTCAGATACGATTAACACCGGTTTAAGGGTTCTAATTAATGAATATTTGACCCAAATTAATGACGATCAATCTATTATAGGTTTTGGTCGATGGGGAAAGGTTTACGGATCTCGTGAAGCATGTAAGTTCGTATAAAGTTAGGAAAATTCGGCACAGGTAAGTGAGACTCGTATTTTTATCAATTAGACAACGTAATTAGTATAATTACTTCATGTAGCACTACAAGAAATCATAGTTTTTGTAACGGCTTCGATTCCGTAGGGACAAGTTATTTTTCTGTCACATATAGTTTTTGTCAAGGTATTGTCATGGAAAAACTAAAGTTATATTATGTTGCAAAAACGTTTTTGTCATGAAAACTAGAGTGACAAATACCTTTTATGACGGATCTCTGACATATTTATTACGAGATTATTGCATGTCATAAAAAATACATTTTTGTTACGACTGTATTTGCGTCACAAACGTTTCATTAAACAACGAAGAAAAATGTTTTACCTCACAAGACTTTATCCGTTACAAATACATGTAGTTACGACTTTGTACTGGTGACAAAAAATAATAATATTTTATATGTACATTGCTCCGTCACAAAAAAAAAGTTTTATATAAAAGTTGTTGTAACTATCTCGCATATGTCAATATAAAAATATTGCATCTATTAAAATATTAAGAATTTACTTTACTTGCATTACAAGGCCAACATTATCAATCTATTCAAAGTTTGATTTTTGTGATTTTGAATCCAAAGTACCAAAAAAATGATAATACTTAATTTAGAAGTCTAACATAGCAAAATAAAATAAAACTTTGACAGGTTTCTTCATGGGTTAAGTCTAACATAGCAAAATAAAATAAATCCATGTTTTCTTCAATGCTTTCACTCCATGCTTTTTCAATTTCTTCTTCACGTGAAGCTTTCTTCCGGTTCATCATCTTTACCAGTTAAAGTCTCATCCAATTGCGCATCTAAAATTTCAAAGTTATAAATATAAGTAATTGCACTTAAACACTTGCATAAATAAAAAATCTTTAATAAATCATAACGTAGTAATAAAATTTCAACAGAACCTCCACTTAAATTAAAGATTAGCAAAAGATTTTGAACATTTTGCAAACTTTCGCATGCATCAAATAATTCTACAAGTCAAATATAATCACCTTCTTGAATCATAATGTATTACAGAAATTCCAGCAAAACCTCCCTTTAAATTTAAGATTCTTAAAAATTTCAAAACATTTGAAAATTTTCACTTGCATCAAATAATTCTACAAGTCAAATACATTCTTCTTTAGTGAACCATAATATATTACCAAAATTTTAGCAGAACCTGCCCTTAAATTAAAGATTCACAAAAAAATTTAAACATTGTGCAAACTTCAACATGCATTAAATAATCATCTAATTCAAATATATTCAAACCATAGTGCTTAAATTATTGGTGCAAATTTATGAGTTTCATTTGTATAGAACGTAAAATAGTAAAAAGCTCAAAAAATCATCAAAAGTTAGAGGGTCAACATATACTAAAAGCATTAACAATTCTTGAAATAGTAGTTTAGCTAGCAAATGTCATTCAACTCAATGATAGAATAAATTGCAAGTTTAGGAGATGAGTAAATGTTCAAAATAACAATCATGAGGGTGGATGCTCTTAAGTTGGTCACATGGAGGTAACTTAAGATATTCTAGCAAAACTTAAATTATTACCTTTTTGATCGTTCACTTTTGAATAATCAACGAGCAGGAGAATATCCATCATGAGAAGATGTTTGAACATGAGGCCTACGTGAGCTTCCAACATCTGAAGTCTGACATGTAATCAAAAAAATTAATTAATTGTCTCATTTGTAATTTGAACATAATTAATAAACTTCAAGTATCAACAACTTAAGCAACAAAGTAAATGTCTTATCTGTCTAACCACTCATTACTTTCAAGCTCAACATCCGTATAATGAATGAAAGTTAAGTGAATTTATCACATCCTGGATATAATGGTTGTTCTGCATCTTTATAAGGTTAAAAAAAGATATGGTTTCTTTGTTAGGTCCAAACACTTGTGTCGATTCACTCGAGTTTCCAGTCTCCGCATCTTCAATATTAAGAATCCCAAATGCATCATGTACCATTCCAACCATATCATCATGAAACGATTTATGTCTTTCTTCATTATCTTCATAAAAATCTGAAGGAGTATTAGATTCTCCATGATAAATCCAATTTTTGTAATGATTTAAGAGTCCATTTAAAATAAGATGTCCTTTAACCTTTTCTCTTGACTTTAAAAATCTATTGCAACACTCCTTGCATGGGCAATAAACTTTTTCCTTTGTCCCGTTATTGGCATAAGCGAAATCTAAAAATTGTTCATACTCATCCATACATTCTTGAGAGTTTCAATCAACTAAAGATATCCAACTCTTATCCATTATTTCTGCACTGAGATGATCAAACATGACATTAACACAAATAAATTAAGATTATTACAATAGAATATATTAATCACCTCTAGCAAGTGTACGAACATGAAATTACAAACAACTATAACATCAAAGATTAAGCAATTACCTCAATACATGATTCTGATGCATTATAATGTTGATCATGACATGCTTTATTGGTAAAATAAATATGAAATATCCTACCAAATACACACATTGTAGGAATCTAAGAAAATTAAAGTACATTGGCAAATTCTACAAAATATATATAAAAAAAGATAACTTTGCCTGTTCACCTCATCTCCATTCTGCATAATGTACCTATATGTGTTGGTACATGCCTCTTATTGGTCAAGTGTTTACTAATTTTAGCAATGTATATAATAAATTTAAATGTCTTAATTAAAAAGAGGTAAATTTTTTAATCTTACGCATAATTAATGGTGCCTTAAAAGTGAAATGTATATCTACATGCTATGTCTTTATATTCACTGTGTTTAATTAGTTAATTTATGCATTGCTCATTGCCTTCTTAACTTATTGTAAACATATTAGAGGATGTCAGTTTTTTAAAGACTTTGTTCAATTAAGAGTAATTGGACATTTTTCCAACAAATGTTTGTTTGTCTTCGCGTAGATTTTTCTTAAAGTTTGTTTTCCTCTTTTTAAGGCAAATTCTACATAATTTTAACCATCTACAACTTGAGTTCATTTGTTAAGCCTTTCACTTGTAATTGATCGTTCACTTTTGAATAGTTAAGTTTTTATAAATCTTATTTTATACCTTTCACAACCTTGCTCATATTTCAATCAGTTTTATCACTGAGGACTTCAAAATTCACATCCAATTCTACTTTATCAATTCACTTCTTGATTTCTTACTAATCTTTCCTTTGTATTGGTCATTCAACACACTTTGGAGATGTTGAAATGAAAATCATTAAACGAAAAATCCAATTCACATAATCTAAATTTCACACCAACGATTCATAATCATCGTTATTGAAATTAAGGAACACATGCTAATTTGGTCAATCATTAAGGAAGTATTTGGATTTACCTTATAGGTTTCTAAAACGAGATTCTTTAAGCAACGTTGTGATCGAACTATAACTCACCAAAACAATAAAATCTCAAGCCCAAATTAAAATCACAATTCATTGTAAGATCAAACAAAACAAGCAAACAAAACATCGAACTGTCAATTAACCAAAAAAGCAAACAAGAAACATGTTTTGAGACGAAAGAGGGAGAACTCACGATGAAGGAATGCAAAGACGATCCGAGAGCAACGATCAGGGAGTAGAGCAGTGCAACTAGGGAGCAGAGGACGACCAAGGAGCAGAGGCGCGAGGGTGAGACGTCGGCGAAAGGACGACTAGGGAGTAGAGGTGCGAGGGTGAGGCGTCGGCGAGAGGACGATCAGGGAGCATAGGCGCGAGGGTGAGGCATCGGCGAGAGGACAACCAGGGAGCAGAGGCGCGAGGGTGAGGCATCGGCAAGAGGACGACCAGGGAGCAGAGGCGCGAGGGTAAGGCATCGGTGAGAGGATGACCAAGGAGCAGAGGCGCGAGGGTGAGGCATCGGCGAGATGCAGAGGCGTGAGGACGACAACGAGCAGAGGCGCGATGGTGAGGAACACGAGAGGGAGCAGAGGCGTGTAGCAAACGAAGGTTCCGCAGTTGATTGACAGAGATGCAGGATAACCAGGGAAGAGGCACGAGGATGAGCAGAGGCGTGAAGGAAGATGAAGACGATGGATCAGAGAGGATGACGAAGTAGAGGAGCGAGGGGTGCGACGACGGCGATGACGAAGTAGAGGCGCACGATGAGGATGACCACGACGGCAGATCGGAGGCTTGAGGACGATGATGGATCATAGAGATTTTGGTGTGAGTAGTACGGTACGATTTGGATGAAGGAGGTGGAGGAGTGGGACAAGAAGGGCGGGATGAAGTTATTTAGGAAACAAAAAATGGGAAGAGATTGCGGGGGTTTCGCGCGTGTGTAAAAAATTGTATTTTCTTTTGTTACGGTAGAATGATTGTGAGCAAACACACTTTATGTGACGAAGAATTTTTACCTTTTGTGATGGAAACATGTTCTTCTCTAAAGCTTATTTTCAACACGCAAAATCTAAATTATGACAAAAATAAGTGTTAATGTATAAAAGCTTTGTTTACGATTAATGTACCGTCACTAAAAGGCCTATTGGATACGCTTATTTTAAACCGTGGCCAATGATTTGTCAAATTTGTAGTAAAAGCTCAAATTTCTTGTAGTGTAGCATTATGGACTGGGAATGGAGCAATGTACTGTGACTTGAACTGGTTTTTATGAGAAATTATCCGGAAAGAGGTACGACGGGTGAATCGGTCTGGAGTGGCGATAAAGGCGATTGGTTAACTATCGACACCTTCCCTTCAGCTACCTTAAGGTATCCGATTATTATTTTTCTATTTGAGTTGTTAGCTACGTTACGCCTGGATACACCACATAAATCATACGTCGACAAATGTGTGAGGTTCTGCAGACCGTGATCCAGGGTAACGGGAGTTTATAGCTTAGTTTTGAAATGAAAATACAAGTCATGAGTACAGTTGCAATCGACCTGTGAACTTGCATTTTTTATCTATTGTTATATCATTTTTAAATGCATGAATAGATATGTTTTGGATTCATATTGTTATTCATTAGTTCCTTGATAATAGTTGATAATTTATACGTTTACAAGCATCACTTACTGAGCAAGTTAGAGCGCTCATTCCCCAATTAATATTTCAGGTTGTCGATGTGTGTTTCGACTCAGGAACAGAGAAATTATGAGTTTATAGTCGTCTCTACGGTGAAGTAATTCCCATACTGTTTATATATTGTACTGAATTAATATTTTGTAACCAGGGTTAGGATATAATTTTACGATCGAGGTTTATGTTGGTTTTTGTGTATCATATATTTTATCGAAAGTTTTTTAATTTCGTTGCATTTTCAATTATTTATTCGATATACAATATATTGTTTGTGTGATTATAAGGTATGAAAATGGGTGTAATGTTACTTTAATTGAGTCCGACTGGTGTACCGAGGCTTAATAAAGGTTTCAGGCTGGATATCGCCCTAATTGGGATATGGGATGCTACCGGACCCGACCGGGTCTCCCTCGGGGATGCGGTAGCGCACCCCATTTGAAGGCAAGGATTTGTTTTTATATTATATATATTATTTTTATTTATCATATACATATATATTTTTATTTTTTTTATTTATAATTTAAGGTTTAGGGGCTAGTTTGGACCTGATCAAAAATCTAAGAGTCAAAATGGCCCCTAGATGCGATGAGCAGAGACGTAGTTCCTGCCCAACGCACGCGCTGACCAGGGATGCTGCTCTTGGGCGCCCTTGAGTTACATGGGGGAGCCGCCCCTCCGGGTAGCCTGTTTGGGGGCGGCACCAAGGATGTTCCTGTCGATAGAGGCGGTGTGTTTTGGCCATCCCTCCCCTCTTTCATGACTTGTTGGACTCCCTCATCCTTGGCGTCGGCTGCGGCGGGGCTACCGCCACCCTCGTCGGTGACGCCGAATGTCGTTGACCCTCAGGGTCTTCTTTCTCCATCAATTTTATACCAAAAGGGGTATCCCACCCTTTTTGCTCAAATATGGCCAAAATAAGAAGGGTTTGAGGAAAAAAGAGGATAAGAATGATAATGTTTACCTTTCAATGAGGCTTCCTTGACTTTGAAGCACCACCACCACCATGGATCTCCAACTCAAGCTTTCATCTCTATTTCTCTTCAGGTTTGTGTGTGTTGAACAAAAAAAACTAGAGTTTATAATAAGATTAATATATTTGAGTTGAATTAGTTTAAGATGGGATCCATCTTAATCGAGCATTAATTGCACTTAATCGAGCACAATGGAAAAGTTTGATCCATGTAGCCGACCCCAGTTAATTTGGGACTAAGGCTATATTGTTGTTGTTGTTGTTGTTGTTGTTGTTGTGAATTAGTTTAGGGTTTGCATAATTTTCAAATTATCCATGGGGCAGGTGTTTTGGGTTTTGAGTCTTCACGCAAAACTAATTGATTTTATTATGATGTTTCTGAGCTGCCTTGATTGCTTCAAAGACCATGATTGTTCATGTCACCAAAATGAAGTTGTCTAATATTGTAAATTCAAGTGGTGGCCCAATGGTTTGGTAGGGATTTGAAAGTAAGAGGTCTTGAGTGTGACAGCCCCAAATCCTAAGACAACCCTGGGAACCGTCATGCACATCACGTGTAACCAATCATTTCCACGTGATGGCCTACTTATACATGACACATATAACAACCCTAAAACTCAAAATCGTGTCATGTGTCATTATTAGGACTTGACATAGACTTAGAGTGATGTGGCAAGCTCGGTTAACCTTTGGAAGTCGACACCGAAGTATATTTTATTTTTCTATGATGCTTGTATTCATACTTATACCTAAAAGCATAGTTCGACTTAGTTCGATGCCTTTTTCCTTTTGGATCTCATCAAATTTACGGGTAAGGTTCTCCTAGGGATACGTGCGACTACTAGTAATAGGTAGACAATGTATAAGTACATTAGATTAGTCTATACCGGTTTAATTCAATACAAATAAGTCTTAAGCGATGAAATATTAAAATGACAATAATATCACAGTTTAAGTTGAAAAAAACTAATAATACAAGCTATGGTGCGCCTCAAGATGTAGGGTTAGTATAATTATGTATGTAATATTAAATAGACCCAATGTGACTACATTAATGTGTTTAATCAACTTAAGTAGAACAAACATAAGTAGAGCTTATAGTTAGACAAGAAAAAAGAAATTCAAGAACCCTTGATGATCCTTGAGATGATCCTAGTTGTGTCTATGTAGGCTTGGTTATGTCAATAATGTGAGTCACCAAAAACTTGGACAACTTAAATGTGGGCCTTGAGATTTCTTCGAGATGTGAGTCACCAAAAACTTGGACAACTTAAATGTGGGCCTTGAGATTTCTTCGAGATGTGTGTGTGCATCATGATCAAATCAAAAACATATAAAAGGGGAAGTTAGTGACAATTCTCAACACGCACTATATGGGTTGGAAAATTTAGCACTTTAAGCTTGGAGAATGAGGTTCGGGGTTGAAAATTCAAGGAAAGTCAAGTTGGGATTAAAACCTTAGGTAAGCTCTACAATTTCTCTAAATTCTTGGACCAAAACATGCTTAAAAAATTAGGTTTCATGCTTGATATTGTGTTCTAAGAAATTTGAGAACCAAATCATCTCTTACTTTAGGTCATTTTGAATCAAAATGTCAACATTTAAATGCTTTTTAAAAGGATAAAGTCTAAATAGCTAGAATTTTGGGGAATACATGTTTTTGTGTCTCAATTTGGGGATTTTTGTGTTAATATGACTTTCTATAAGTTTTTTTGTTTAAAAATATGAGTTTCTACTCCATTTTGAAGATTATTAATTGGTTTTCTAAGATATGAACAACATGTGAGCTTATATTGAATCAATGTTATTCAAAGCTTTTAGTGTTAATAGTGATGATGTTTTTGATAATTGAATGCATGATTGTATAATGCTTGATGATGATGATTATGATGATTGTTGTCACTTGTTGTTGAATTTTAGTAGTTGTCGAGGCTATGGAGGTTTGGGCACATGAAGTTGGCCAATTTTGAGTTTTGAGAATTTGATCATTATGCTAGGAGATTATTCGAGAAGTTGTATCTTAAATGTTTGATGAAATGACACAACAAAAAGAACATTATATTTTGCTACAAAAATCGGGGGAATTGGAATTTCTATATCCTATTTTGATCTTACTTTTTCATATTTTGATTAAAAATTTGTTTAATAGGTTAAAAGGAGTTTTGAAAATTAATCATGCATATGTCAATTTTGTTTTTGAGCATTATTGGAGTATGATTTTTGGCTATTAAACGAAGATTTTAGGAATAGATTTTCGATGAATCTTAATAGTTATATGTCAAATTTGGTCCATGAAAATCAGCTTGAAGTTTGTTGCAAGTTTCCTTGGTCAATTGGGGTCGAGTTGGTTGCATTTTAAACAAGCTAGTCTTGTAGAAAAAAGTGTGCAGTCCAGGTTTTTTAACCAAATTAGGTATCAATTTCTGGCAATCAAACGAATGTTTTTAAGCAAGAAAGTTTTTAGGTTTTGATGTTTATGTAACAAACTTGACTTCTAAAAATCGGATTTTGGTTTGGAGGTATTTTGATTATACTTTTGAGGTCGAGAAGGAGGCCTAAAATTAAGATTGCACTATTTTCCTACAAGTTTCAGAAAATAGATGTTTGAATGTTTCTTCAAGGTTTTTCTTATCGAATGATTTAAGAATGTTATAAATAGATATAAAATATCTATTGAAGGTTTCTTAATAATTTAGAGACTTGGTTTGATCGAGTAATGGTCAAGATTATCGAGACTTTAGTAGTCATTTATTGAGAAATTTTGGTGGAAAATTCCTACTAAGTCTACTAGAAAACCTCATGAATGGTAAAATAAGAAGTTAGACAAAAAGTAAGTAAAAAGGGCTCTCTCTGGGTCTTCTCGCGCTGAACCTATAGTGATACCTAGTGTTAGAGGTCGAGAGCCTATGGGAATAATATGGGATTCTTAGAAAGGCTTGAAACGACAAATTTAAGTCTAAGTAAACATCATAAACATAATAAAATGCCAAAATGAGTTGTTTTGCAAATGAAATGAAATAGCTCATAATAAATGGGCTCTAACACACAAAATGAACTCTAGTAGGTACTGGAGACATAGAGCATCAATGTCGGGTATCAAGAGTGTAGCACAGGCGTATGTGAGCCGTGAGAGCTTGAATTTCGCGTAAGTTTGAGGTAAGTAAACAGTAAAAGTGTCAACATGATTTCTTTTCAACTTCTTATTGTTAATATCTTGAAAAGCATGTCATACTTGCATTCCATTCTTGTTTCAAGTGGCATAAAGTCTAGGTAGTCCACCAGTTGTGTCATCTTGCGGGTTAAGCATCCAGGGTTACCGTGGCTTCTTGTTGATGACTATTCAAGGGATAAAGCAACTGGGGTCACCGTGGCTTACCTTAATAGTTAAGGGACTATTGGAAGTGACTCGATGAGTCCACAATACCTAAACATCATGTCGGGGTAGTTGGAAGTGGCATTGGGCCCCCTGTGTCGACTTCAAGCAGTGTTATGTTCTAAAGACCCGCAGTTTGGACCGAATTACATATTCACCAATCTTTTGCTTCCTTGCCACTTGATTTTCACTGCTTATTTGATTAATATGTTTATCATGCACTTTGTTATTTTATTTACAGCTTTCTATAAATACCCACATGATTTAGAGAGTATTGTAATTTATTACTCAGAAATATTGTTGAGTCTCTTCTGGTTTTACTCACTGGAATTATCTCTGTTGTTGGTGAGAATTATAAGTCCCTCGAGCAGTAAGGGGAAGGAGCCTGTACTTGGTAATTTTATAACGGTCCGAAAATATTTTATTTGTTGATCATGACGCGGCGTACTCGATCAACCCTCGGGAGTCAACACCAAGATATATTTTACTTTTGTATGATGCCTATAGCATTTATTTATACTAATACATCAACTTGTAGTTACAGACTCACTTATGCTACCGACTTTCGAATGTGAGGTTCACCTAAGAAAACGTGTAGACACGGATTGGAGTAGGTCACGATGAAAGGGAACATGAACGCTTAGGTGGCTTGATGGAATTGGATTAAAAACAGTTTAAGCCTTTAAATTTTTCAATAAAGAATCCTTAAGTTAATTACAATTATTTAATTTAGATTTGCTTAAGTTAGAGTTGATAAAGTAATAAAGTGGATCTATGGTTTGATTTTAAATATAGTGAAATCCAAGGGCCACTATTAAGTTGTGGAATTAGACATACATGTAAATATTTTTAAAAGTTCATGAACAAAATGAAATTGGACATGCCTTGTGTAGGTGGACCAATAGGAAATCAAGTGCATGTTAAGTGTCATACCAAAAAAGACAAGTTGTTGTTAGTAATGATGTAGTGGGTGTGTTGTTTTATTTCAAACCACATAAAGTGTAGAGTGATTCCTAGCCACATAATAATAAAATGTGTGTTAGAGCATTAATGACCATGAGAAGTTTCTAGAAACACTCACATGTGAGTCCAAGTGGGATGATTACTTACATCCCAAGTTTTCCATTTCTCTCTTATTTGAAGAAAAAGAAGAAAAAGAAGAAAGAGCGTGGTGCTAGGAGGAGAAAGAGAAGAAAGGTGAAGGACTTGATGACTTTGTATGTGAAATTACTGCGGCAACGTTGTATGAGCCTATTGGGTCGAACACTAAGAATGGTTTTGCGAGATTTTAAGATGGTTCGAATTTTATATGATAAAATTCATGGCCGTCCTTGTGGTGTATTACACTTATACTTTTTAAGTAGGGGTATATGTGTAATTTACTTAACCGTCTATATCTGAGGTTGTATAAATAGACGCTTTAAGTTAGAATACAGAAACGAAAGATCAAAAGGCCAAAACTCTATTTTCGTTTTAAGAAACGACTTATGGTTTTGGTATGCTCTGGATCGTTTTGGAGAGAAACAAAAGGATTTGATATTCTCTCGAAGCTAGCACTTGAATCTCGGTCGCCGTTCGTGTGTGTGGACTAATTCTTGAGAGGCGTTCGTCGTTGGCGGCGCCTTAGAGATCAATCAACCTTCAGAAAGGTATATTGCGGCGAGGTATGATTAAGTTTTTCATGGTTTAAACGTTTTTAATGGAATTAGATTCGGATCTGTTGGGGTTTTTGTCAAAATTATTTTGTAATTTTATTGCGTATGAACCCCAAAACCAACTGATGTATCGAGCCTTCGAGTTCGATTCCATTAAATTCATTGCATGTTTTCTTCGATATATATATGATATATGATTGAAAGCATGTTAATAGTTGATGTATATGTGATATACATAAGTTGTCTTTGAGATTTATTATCATGTTTTGTGTATATGATACACATATTAGTGATTTAATTAAAATCGATTGCGTACATGCTAGTAACCATGTTAGGTTAATTCAAATAATTTTAATGAATTGAATTTAGTGTTGTGATCCATGACACCATTAGGTTCGATTGGGATAGTAGTTCATGATTCAATTACATGTTTGTGATTATTTGGATGAGTGCAAATAAATTGCAAATAATTAATTTTCGAAATTATTTATTTATAAATAATTAATTTTCGAAATTATTTATTTATCTTGTTATATCTATTTTGTTATGAAGTTTCTAATAAAGATAGATAACAAATTAGAATATGAGATAAATATCGAGAATCTTGTTATTGGTGATATACTAGGATTCAAATATCTTAAATCCAAATTAAATAATTAATTTTCGAAATTATTTATTTATCTTGTTATATCTATTTTGTTATGAAGTTTCTATTTGATAAAGATAGATAACAAATTAGAACAAGAGATAAATATCAAGAATCTTGTTATTGGTGATATACTAGGATTCAAATATCTTAAATCCAAAATAAATAATTAATTTTCGAAATTAATTATTTATCTCGTTATATCTATTTTGTTATGAAGTTTCTATTTGATAAAGATAGATAACAAATTAGAATAGGAGATAAATATCAAGAATCTTGTTATTGGTGATAACTAATTTTAAATCCTAATTGGATTAGGATAAGATGATTAGTTAGATGTGGGCCGGGTTAATTAAAATGTTTTAATTGACTTAATTTCGGATAAATTAAGGGTTAATTTATGATAATAAAATCAGTGAAAATTATGATTTTCTATAGCGAATTTTAATTTTAATTGAGATTAGTCTTCTAAAAAAAAAAAAAATCTCCAAATTGTTTAGTGATTGAACAAATCAATAAAATATATGATATTTCATTGTTTACATAAAATCACTAAAGCTGAATAAAATCCCTCTTAAATTTTAAGTCTCGTGCCATCCATTTTAAACACTTGTCAAGGCCTCGATCACACTAATATAGTTTCAAATTTACCATAGTTGAGTGTATTGTGTTATCTTGGTGAGACAAGTTGGGTAAGTTACCTAAATGTTTAAAATGGTCAAGACTTAATAAAGCCATCAAAATAGTTTTGAGCTTTAGACAAATGATGAGATAAAAACATGCTAAGACATAAGATGTCCCGTATCTCATAAAAGGATCTAAAAATTACATAAGATGTAATTGGTAATTGTTACCTACCTAAATAATCTAGTTCTGTGTTTCATGCCATAGGCTTTGTCATAGAATTAGGTGAAATATGGATTTTAGTCCCCTAAATAAGCAGTATGTTTTAGGAGGGTTGTTAATTTAGTGGAGTCTATTCCTCTAAACTAAAATAAACTTTGCATAATCTTTATTGTAGATCAATGGCCTATTTAAGTAACAATAATCCCCTGTCGTCTTGCGATCCATCCTTGAGAAGGATAAGCTATCTGGGACTAACTTTCTTGATTTGGTTGAAACTTGAGAATTGTTCTTAAGCATGAATGCAAGTTGTATGTCCTGGATGCTCCAATCCCCGAGGACTCACCACCAATGCTACGAAAGCTTGTGAAGGATGCGCATAGTAAGCATGTCAACGATTCTACTGCGATGTTGCATGTATTATGCGGCAACTATAGTTCTGAACTTCAGAAGGACATGGAACTAATGGAAGCCTACGACATGGCTATAACGTTGAAGGAAATGTTCCAACGACAAAGCTAGGCAAGAAAGGTTTGAGACGATAAAAAACCTACATTCTTGCAAGATGATGAGGGTGCGTCGATCGATCCTCATGTTCCGAAGATGAAGGGCTATGTTGACCGACTTGATAGACTTGAATTCCCATAAGCGAAGAGTTGGCTACGGATTTGATCTTGAATTCATTACCAAAGAGTTACTCACAATTTGTGATGAACTACAATATGAATAATATGGAGAAATCAATTTCAGAGTTGCATTTGATGCTCAAAATTGCTGAACAAAATATCAAGAAACCCTCTAGTAATATGTTGATGGTCTAAAAGGGAAAGGAAATGAAGAAGAAAGGCAAAGGCAAGGCTAGAGTTGCCAAAGGCATTCTTTTGTCAGCAAAGCCTATGGAACAAGTCAAGACCGGCACATTCTGCTTCAAAACACCCAAAAGAAAAGGAAGAAAATTGTCGTTTACGTAATCAAACCTATCTTTGAATTGATTTACTGAAGATGTAAATGGGTTTTCAAGAAGAAAACCGACATGGATGGCAAAGTGCATACTTTTAAAGCAAGACTTGTAGCAAAAGGTTTCAGTGGACTCAAGGTGTTGATTATGATGAAACTTTTTCGCTAGTAACCATGCTTAAATCCATAAGAATTTTAATTGCCATTGCGGCATATTATGACTATGAAATATGGCAAATGGATGTAAAAACAGCATTTCTTAATGATTTTTAGCGATTTAGGAGAGGTAGAACAATAGTGACGACTCCATTAAAGCTGTAGGTATGTTCTTTACCAAATCTTGGTAATGCATCTTGTAAGATTATTGTTCTTCATGAATTTCGGTGTATAGAGGGTACATAAGAGTAGATCGACTCTTAATGGGTAAGAATCCTTTCTTAGGGAATCATATTTGAAGTTGTTGTTGTTATTGGGTAGTGATAATGTGAGGGAGAAGACAAATAGTAACTTCATAGGAAAGTTGATTTTGTGTCTTTTGTTTATGTTTTAGCCCATTTTATTGCATGATAATGATAAATGGGGTGCAAACTAATTTTGGAAGGATTTTATTAATCCAAAGGCGAAAGGCTAGCACTTCGAATCTCGGCCGCCGTTCGTGTGTGGACTATTTTGGTAGTCGATCAACCTTGAGTAGACTTTAAGATGAACTTTAAATTTTTTTTTTTAGTTTTTATCATGTAGAGCGTCCTGCCCAAAAAGTGTGCTCAAAGTTATGATTATACTTAAAAGTTTCAAGTAAGCTAAAACTTTCAGTAAGCTAAAACTTTCAATAAGCTCAAACATTTAGTAGACTCAACTTTTAGTTAGCTCAAACCTTAAGCATGTTCAATTCTTACTGATTAGGTAAATGACTTGAGCTAGCTTGTAACTAATATAAAACACATTCTAAACACTTTCTAATGACTTTAGAGGATGTTATGGGACCATAGTACAAGGGTCTAGAACATCAGGGGTTGATTGAGACACCAGTTAGAAATCACGAGGGCGTATATTTCGTATAGGTTTGAGGTAAGTAAACCAACAGGGGCCTCAATACTAATTCTTTTCATTCAATTGGTTTTATCTCTTTGTGAAATGCTATCTTTTGAATCTTACTCATTTCTTAGTGAAAATATTATTCTTTGTGAACTTGATATCCTTGAATTGATGATATCTTTGTGATATGTTTTTGTTGGTAAATTGCTTTCTTAAAAACTCAAATGCATGCTATTGTTGACTTAATCATCTTTCTCTGTGATTCTTATCAATCTTTTTAGGAAAAACATGCATTATATATTACTGTATGGTTTATATTGTTTATCTTCGTGATTTACTCTAGTATCGAGTGGACTTGGGTCCAAGTGGTCGAATGGTAGTCACGGGTGCGGTACACGTAATGTGTGATCATATGTACCATCGTGACTACATAGATTATAGATTCTGCTAAGTCCACGAGTTTAAGATTGGAAAGTCAAGCTGGTAGAGGTGACTGTATGTCTACTATAGTTAATGGAACCAATTTAAACCATTAGAGACTTAGTTAAGTCTACAACTTGCCTTGAAAATTAGGTTATGTATTGTGTATTACAACCGGATGGACTTAGACCACTTGGGCACATATATATGTGTGATATTGTCTCTCAATTCTCTTTCATTTCCTTATTAGCTTATTTATCATGCACTTTCTATTTCATTTCTTTGTAATTACCTACACGATCTATCGGCTAACCTTTTATTGGATTCTAGAATTAATGTTGAGACTCCTTTGGCTATACTCACTGAAACTATCTTTGTATGGTGGCCATTGTAGATTCATCGTCTAGCAAAAGAAAGGAGCCAGTACTTGGTGACTTCCTTTGAGCTTTCCTCAGAGTCGGCTACCACTTTTGCTACGTGTAGGTCTTTTGGTGTAACTATGTTATATATATTTTGTAAAAACTGGTTAAATAGGCTAAGTGAACTTTAATACATACATATTTCTAGTTTTGTCACCTTATATGCATGAGATCATATTTTATGGGGTCCACACCATAGGTTGTCCTGACTTGTCATTTATTGAGTTATTTAAATTGCTTAAGTTTAGTTTCGCTGCTTCAATTATAAAGCTTGTAAAAATGTTATAACTCAACTTTAAAACACTGAATAATTAATAATAATGAAAACAGAGGCTAACTAGGCTTGCGTTGACCTAGCGAGGGTCGAATCGAGGGGTCCACGTAAGTCTAGGCCAGAGAAGCCAATTTGTAGGGACTAGGGCCTTCGCAGATTTTCTCTGAGCTACCCTCAGAGTCAGCTCCATTACTTTTACTTTGTAAGTAATTTTGTCATTTTCTTATGTATATGACTATGTATTCATGATGTTTTTATGATTTTCGGTACTTGGGGATGTGAGATACACTTGATGATACATGTATATGCGTATTGTACTCTTTATCACCAGTTATATGCATATTATCACATCGTTTGCATGATTTCCATGCATAGGTTGTCCCGACTTTAATTTAATCAACAATGTTGTTTAAATTGTTTTAAATTGCTTTCGCTGTTGTAATCGGCATTAAAGTTATAATGATGAACTTTATAACCTTAATAAGGACAATAAGGAAAATTAATTTGAAATAGAGGCTGACTAGGAATGTATTAACTCGATGGAAGTCGGCTTGGGAGTCCACGTAGATTTAGTGCCGAACGGGGCCCAGTTTGTTGACTGCGACCTAATTGATTGTTTGCACATTTCCAACTAACACTAGCTTAGCCAATTATTCTTCATATAATTACTAATGAGTTTGTTTAGCAAGTTAGTTAACCTATCAGGTTTCATCATCATTTTATAGCATAAGACTTTAAAATATATAGTATTTTACGCATATTATCAAAATTACTAAGTAGTGGCTTGTGTTTTTCAGAGTTTTAAGTAGATAACCAATAAGTTTACAACGAAAGTCTTAAAGCACATAAACATGGATTCACATTAACTTTTAAGTTTTATAGAGCATCAGTCCTATTGTGGAAAATCCAAAATAGAGTACACTGTATATATGGTGACAAAAGTAAACATATACAAGTACAAGTGTGTCCCATAGTCCCCTAATACCTATAACAAAGCAAAATATATCGAAATATAAACACCTACGAGTATGACCAAGATCGTCAGCAGAAAGAGAAGGTTGCCCAAGGTTCCCCTTTGCCACTACTCGTAGAAGGATCTGCACTTGGTCACCCGACAAATATAGTGACAAGTACTGTGAGTAAAACCCCAAGAGAAGTCTATGTAATATTCACAAGAAATAAAAAAAAACTATGATACATGCAAGTACGCTATCTAGCAACAGAAAGGCATATTCCTATGAATGTAGAGCAATACAAAACCCAAAGCAGTAGGTAGATAATCAGAAAACATAACAACAGTTGTATAAGCAAACAGAGATGTAAACACAAATAGCCCCATAAACCACTCAACCGGTAAATCAGTTGCTCAAATACCACGTTTGCTAAAGCACTAGTGAACCACTCAACTAGTAAATTATTATGTCATACAAAGACAACATAACATAACCCCGGTGAACTAACTCAACCGGTCTTCATAGTAAAACCCTAGTGAACCAACTCAGCCAATCATCATAGCAAAACCCTGATGAACGAACTCAACTTGTCATCATAGCAAAGCCTCGATGAACCAACTAAATCGATCTTCATATCAAAACCCCGATGAACCAACTCAACCGCTCTTCAAATAATCTTAAGATGCACGCATGAAACATGATTATTCAACATGAACAAAGCAACAATTAATCATGATAACACAATATAGTTTGAAGTTGAATAAAACAACAAAATAAAATATACGGCACTCGTAAAATACATAAGATAAGTAAAAATAGTCAGCAGTCAAAAAATAAATATTTAAAACAAACTAAATTATGTGAAGCATTCTCGTGGATTTTATGCACCTTAATACACGTTCCGACTTCCCTGACTCCCAAATCTGACCTCGCCTAGCTCTTCGGTACCCGAGCTATAGTCTCCAAAGTCTCTGATGTCAATTCAAGTTGTGTTAGGTGTTTTGAGTCACCAAGTTAGGTTCTGAAACTCTAAATCAACTTCCGCCCCAAAACTTTCTATTGAATCATTCATATTCACAACCTTTGCCTTCTGACCCATTTTCCGATATAGATGTGACTTTATTTTTAAAAACTAATATTTTTAGGTTATTTTTTCTCTTAGCTTTCCAACGATAGGTAGAACGTCAAAATTCAACTTAAAACGGGGGGGATATGGTCGTTTTATGAAAGTCACTCAAATATCCAAATGAGGGAGTGTGCTCTCTCAAATAGAGCAGAATCGCAGTTCTGCATTTCCAAACCACCACAAATCATCTCCAAATGATCTCAAATCATGCCAGAACCTCAAAACTCAATTAATAACCATGAATCATCATAAATATAACCTATTTGAGTTGGTTTAAATCAAAAACTTACATAGATTGGCATAGTCAGCATGCATTCATAGTTTTCCCAATTTCACCAAAACTCAATTATAATGAAAATTAGTTTACAAATCAAGTTTTATAGGTGTATTTAACTTAATCACATATGAAGGTCATTCGAAAGGTAGAGAATCAAAGTTTGAAATTCGTTGTTGGTCATAACCCAAGTTTTGGAGCTCATTTTTCATGTTCATGATAAAGTGATAGTAGAGTTACCTTGTTTGAATCCTAAATTGTAGACTTGAACATAAACTTGATAAATTCTTTTCTCCTAGATCTGATTTCCAACAGCTCCAACTCTTGATTTTTAGTGTTGCATACACAATAGAGTGGAAATTTGGGAAATTCCAATAAATCCAAGTTTGTAAACTCTACTTGTCATCATGGTATGCTACTCGTATCTCGAGACTATCCTGGGGTACTTAATCAAGTTGTCCACATAACATTATGATTCCAATGTGACACAAGTCAGTGACACATCTGCCTAGTTTCTTCAATCTAGGTTCATCACTAGGTTGATCAAAGGATTAAATAAATTCATCTCTAAGCTATAGGACAACCATTTATTTGATCAATTAAATCACCTAAGCATATAATTACTTATGGTTAGTATGTTTAGTCACATACTTAACATAATTGCGGTTCCATTAATCCTCGACTACCTGGCACCCAGTGCCCCGCACCCTGACACGTATCTCGAGGTATATCATAACTTGTGTATCTTATTAATTTGACTTTACATATGGTCTTATATTCATTTAATGTCACATTCACCTTAATTATAGTCATGCTATTCTACTTTGGCACTATCAAGCCTTAGTATTCACGTGCTTCGTCTACCCGATACCCGCGTTGACACGCCTTTCGATACAAACTCCTGACACACAATCTTACTCGATTACAATATTTTAGTACACACATGTGATGCAATATGAAAATTAACAATTTAAACATCGTAATATAACAACCATCACACAAAAATAACATATTCTTTCGATTCTCATGTTCAAGTCAACCGAGTTGTCCACGTAAGACTCTAATTGCAGTCATTAATCGTCGAGATTAACGTTAATCTAATTTAATTAATTTGGGTTGTTACATTGAGTTCAAAGCTTGGTGGGTGCAGAAGTTGTTTCATTTCTATCAAAAAAAATGTAAATTCTAGTTTAAAGTGTCGCGAAGTTGTATTTAAGTTCTAGACTAAAACATTAATTGCAATATGTTTTAATCACAACATAACCTCAATCCCAAATTAGTGGGTCGGCTACATGGATCTAACTCTCTCATTTATTTGATCCATCAAATAATGTATAAAAGGACAACAACGTAGCCTCAATCCCAAAATCATTGATGCTTGGGATCGGTTATATGAATCAAACTCTCATTTGTTTTATATATCCATTCATAAAGGGAAATTGTTTTGCTAACCCACTTTTGACACTCGCAAATCGATATCAACCAGGTGGGCGCCATATGATAAAAGTTTTACAGTAGCTATCAACATATCCACATTGTGATATGTTGTGAAAAAAAAAAAAATAAATAAATTGCTAGGGACATCAATCATGTGAATCTATACAAACACTAAGAAAATCCCAAATTCTCTCCCTAAACTTTTTTTTTCTCTCTCCCTAAACACTTATCACTCTCTTACACATAAGACCGAATCACCATTATGTGTAATATCAAAAATGTACTTTGAGCAACATATATAGATCCATTGACCCAATAGGATCTCTCTGTCTCAATTTTTTTTTTTTTTTTTTTTTCTTAGTACATGAACATCATCTCAGGCTTGTCGCTGCCGCAAAAAAGAATTTGAAGAGATGAACGGCAGAGCGCATGTGCGTGCGTTTCATTGACAAACGCGTTGCCAAACATGGACCCACCTCCAGCTATGCCCACAACCACAAAGCACGCGTGGCGTCAAACGCTTCGACCACTGTAACTGCTAAAGATGATGATATGTTGCTTACTTTAATTAAATTACTGCTAATCATGTTTTAATATGGCATCTTTTTTTTTTAAATATGGCATCTTCGATCATCAACATGTATTATACATTCTTTTGAGATATGATTCCAATAAGCAACAAAACTTAACCTAATTTCACGGATCCATGGAGCAACAATTGGTCCAATCAGCTTCTCCATTGATAGATATTTTATAGTGAAATCGCCAACGAGAACTCATCACATTTATGCGGCGCGCGATTTATGGTAAATTTAAAGTAAACGGATAGTTCAAATATTGTGTGATTTAGAAAAAAAGGTTATTTCATTTTCTCCCTATAATTATTGTTAGTTTCTTTTATTAATTATGCTTTAAGTATAGTAAATTAAAAATGAAGAAATAGATTTACAGTAAAATACGTGACGTGACTCAAAAACAAAAATAAATTCTACCAATGCAAAGATGTGGCAAGAGAAAAATAAATATTTTCTCCTACGCGCTCCTTTAATTTTACTTGCCATTTTGTATTACTTGACATCTAAGCATAATTTATTACTTATGATTTGGCAATCTTAGCATAATTTGTTAATATTTTTTTAATAATTAAGGTTTAATTATTATATCTTGACTTAAGTTTTGAGAATCGTTATTATATTAATCATAATCTTTCTAAATTGTTTTATTTGTCACTTTTTGACTCAAGATTTTATGTGATGACACTTATAAAAAGCCACCTTATCACCCAATATTTTTAAATAATTATTAAATTTGTTATTTAGTTGTTACATTATCAAATTTGAAATTCAAAAGTAATATACAATACAAATCAAACAATTTACGGAAGTTAAGATATGATAAAACTCTTAAAAGATAGGAGTTAGGACATAATAAAAAAAGGTGAAATGTTAGGGCATTAAATCTACTAGTCGGCATTACGAGCTTTACTTGCGAGCAAGAATAATAAGTATCTACATATCATATAAAATAATTTTGATGAAAAAAAAAGCGAAAAAACTTATGATGTTCTCCCTTCTTAAATATTTATCATGTTTTGAAAATTTTTTGTTTTAATTGTAACCTTAGGAAATCAAAAAATTAAGCATCAATTGCTTCATTTACGATTCTAACATTACTAAAGACAAGTTGTATCTTTTACAATAAATACTAATTGAATTTGTTTTGGAATAGATAAAAGAAAAAAAAAACTACTGATACTTGTGTTACAATTTTTTTTTTTGTCAAATACTTATGTTACAATTAGAAACTATAAAAAACAGAAGAAATACGAAAATTATTAAAAAACTGAAAAAATTAGATTTTACCATCCTACTCCTCACTTACGTGCGAGAAATATCAATGGCTTGTGTTACAATTTTTTTTTTGTCAAAATACTTATGTTACAATTAGAAACTCAAAAAAAAACAGTAAAAAAATAAAAAATTATTAGAAGAATCGAAACCGAAAATAGAAACTCTCCAAAAAATAAAAATAAAAACTCCCAAAAAAACACCCAAAAAAGAAAATATTAAAAAACTGAAAAATTAGATTTTACCATCCTACCCCTCACTTAAATTCGAGAAAGATCAATGACTTGTGTTACAATTTTTTTTTGTCAAATACTTATGTTTCAATTACAAACTCCAAAAAAAAAACGAAAATTATTAGAAAAACAAAAACCGAAAATAGAAACTCTCCAAAAAAATTGAAAGAAAAAACCCAAAAAAAAACAAAAAAAAAGAAAATTATTAAAAATTTTAAAATATAGATTTTACCATCTTACCATTCACTTAAGTGCGAGAAATATCAATGGATTGTGTTACAATTTTTGATTTTTTTTTTTGTCGAATACTTATGTTACAATTAAAAACTTCAAAAAAGAAAATTGAAAATAGAAACTCTAAAAAAAATCGAAAAGAACTCCCCATAAAAACACACAAAAAAAAATTATTAAGAAAACTAAAAAATTAGATTCTACAATTCTACCCCTCACTTAAGTGCGAGAAATATCAATGGCTTGTGTTTTTTATTTTTCTTATAAAATATCAATTATGACATCATAATGTCATATGTTACGTTGTGAGAGCTTCTCATATTCCACGTGTCGCGTTGCGAGAGCTTCTCACAGAAAAAACTCCTTTATATATAGAAGATATATATATCTAGTTTTAAGACGTGCTACGCAAGATTGACCCGCTCGCTTCGCTAGTGAGAATTAGTTTCTAGTTAATTAACCAAAATTGAAAAGAATCACTACAATTAATCGAAAACATGAAAAACAATAAGTAGAAGGCGACTAACACTTGAAACTAAACAAAATGATCTTCTCAATCTTCCTTATTTTGTAAAGTGCGGAAAAAACTTGCATATGGATTTTTCGCAAGCATACTAATTAACCTTGCCAAAATTGTCTCTTTCATCCTATCAGAGCAATGCATTCGGTTTTGCACTTCATGATCAGTATCATAAAAGTACAGTTGCAAAAAAGATAGATGCTCCTTGTCATGAAGTAAATTATTTATAAAATGATGAATTCGACATTGCACTCTAAACGTATATACACCCACATTACTTTTGGCATACTCTCTCTCGCACTTTACACCAAAAGATATAAAATCAAAACTGTTGTTATAAGTATGGATGTACATAAAAAACTCACGTGTCTCTTCAGTGTTTGAAGTGAATAGGTCGAACATTTCTTCAGGGACAAACATTAGGAACGAGTGTTACTTGACCGTTTGAACAACATAAACTATTAGATTCATGAAAAACCTCTTCGCGTTACAATTTCGCAAGAGTTTACAGATGGTAACACATCTGCTGAACTTGCAACATGCTCGAAACACATAGCGATATAACGTGGTTTTGCATTCCGGGGACCTATACATAAAAAAGAAACAAAGGCAACTTAATTTCTAAATTATTAATTAAACATTCATTTTGCTTCATAGCATTTATCCTACTTAATATTTCATAGAATATTTTGTAAAGTTTCGAATCCATATTGTGATCATTCAACTCTTTCTTTTCACTCCTTAGTTGTCTTTGGCGAGCCCGCTTCTTTTCTTTTTCTTCCTCCATTGTAAATTTACGTTTCAAATTATCCACCTCCCTACGATTAGTATTTATTGCTGTTCTTACGGCGTATTCACTATTGTTGATAACTCATAAGTTTTTAACCATGGTAACTCGCTAATGCAAGGTAAAATGGCTATATTTAATGAATTTTTAGATGAGATTGTTAAACTACAATCTAATGAAACAAACATTAGAGTAGTAATTAAAAAAATAAATAATGTTAATTTAATATGCAACTAAATATAAAATTTAATTTAAATAATATGTATGAGTTTGAATAAACTATGTAATATAAAATCCAAACGTACATAATTTGAATACGTAAGAAGTAAAAGTGCAATTCAAGAAGCATCATTTAGCAAAGAAAAAAATAGAAAGAAAAAAAATGATCCATAGGAACGAAATATCAAAGCAAAAGATGTGACAAAATTGAATTCACAATTGTGGACACATATACTATAAGCATTGTTAGACATTACATGAAATATACTGACGACATAAACCGCTCATCTAAATACTATCTTTTTTTGAAAAAAAAATAGAACTATACATCAATATTTAGCCTTTAGGTTAATGACTTTTGGCTGTTAGTCCTCCATAGTCTTCCAAAAGATTAGCACACAACCCGCAAATATCTTCTTTTGAAAAAAATATAACTATACAATAGACTTTTGATCAACTCGCAAATATGTCTTGTTATTTTTTATAATGTTTAATTATTTATCCTAGAAAATAAAAAAGAAACAGTAGCCTAAAATTTGAAAGATGACCAACTTTACAAATTGGACTTGTTTGATGAATAAAGTGGAAAGCAAGAGGAAATATTAGATAGTTATGTCAAAGCATCTCTAATTAGATGAATTAATATTGACGCATATGTCAAAAGAAAGGTTCGGGGTTGACACATTTTGGAGTCAAGTATGCTGTATATAATTAAGTTGGCTTCTTATCAAAATAAAAGATTAGAGAATTATTGTTTATTAGTTAACTCAATCTAGAAGAAACTCTTTCAATTTTCTGATGTTAAGTTATAACTATCGCCACCAAATGCAAGTAGTTTAAGCCACCCATTGGAGGATTGGAATTCTTATGTGTAACTTTACCTTAATTAGACCTTTAAGACTTAAATACATTAAATACATTAAAACTTAATTAGATCTTTAAAACTTCACCAAATGGAAGTAGGTCTACATAAAGAGCAAATTACAAGTTCGAGTTCTTATTACCTATTCAAAAAGATTTATCACGAGTTTTTCGAAGTCGATTACTAAGAAGAATTGCTTACGAACACATTTTCAAAATATAAATCGGGTGAAAAGATGGATGAGAACTCTAGGAATGGAAAAGCTTTAAAACTCTTGCAAATTATTGTAGTCCTACATTCCTCAAATCCAAAATTGGCAAGGGCAAATCTCAGGATACCTCGAGAATAATCTAAAAAAAATGAAAAGATGGATGACAACTGCCTCAATAAGGGGTTATCTCATTATACTTCAATTGATGTTACAGATTATTCTTATTTTATTATTATTTTATTCGCTTTATTGTCAAGACCTACTTTGAGAAAATTAACTGAAATAGAAAATCACAGAAGAACGTGTCAATCATAATTGTAAAATTAAGATGGTGGACAAGCATAATTGTAAAACTAAGATGGTCCAACATTTCAACTTAACTATGAATTAAGATGGTATTTCTGCATATATGGAAATTAACCGATCGGTTGAAAACTGCAATCAAATAGTGTATGCATACAAGAGTGTCGAACATACATCATAATGTTTCATAATCGAGCAAATACAATAGGCTTTGCTCCTCGATATCAAATTATGATATGATAAACCACAATTATTGAAAATATAATTTGGAGATAGTTTGTGTTTTTAGTTCAACTTCAGTTCCAAGTTATAATAGGATTAGCATGTATTGTGGTTGTGACCTCTCAAAAAAGTTATACACCATAAATTATGCACAAAGATTACTTCGAAGAGTTTGTTGAACAAGACATAAAAGACATAATTTAGCAAAAAAATTAAAAAATATCGACCGCAAGTTCGATATAGATAAAAGACACAAGAATTTCATTGCTTACTTTCCATCTCCTACATGCTTTTATTGGAGGCTTTCATTTATCTCGAATGAGCACAAAAACTTTACATTCATTTATGTAGGAATTAATGAAACAAGAGATTAGTTCATTGCCAACAACACAACAAGTTCAACAAACAAATATTCAAATTACTTCATATCCGTTTTTTCAAGTATGCTAATATAAAAGATGCAATTTTTTAATTTCAACTTGTAAAAAGACAGACAAATCAAACATCTATATATTTCTTATATAAAGAAAGAAGATGAAGATTATTTTGGTATTTCAACAAACACCTAGTATTCAAGATCTTAAAGCCCAATTCAGTTTCGGCTTAGTGTCTTCAAGAAATCGCTCACTACAAATAGTCAAACATATATGTATCTCATGAATTCTAATAATCATACAATGAAACGGGTTGATCATATTAGCTTCCAAGGTATTGTTTCAAAAACCATGAATCAAATTGAACCAAATAGACCAGATGAAAGAGGGCTTTTGTGTTAAATTCAACAATGAATCAAGGGTGGATTAGACTCTAATTTCTTTCAAAAATCATGAATCAAATTGAACCATATAGACCAAATGATTAACTCACATTTGAATAGAAACTCTCCGAAAAAAAAAAAGAATTGGAGAAGAAATGTGGATTAACTCACCTTTGAATCGAAGAACAAAGGAAAGCAACGAATGAGTCGATGAAGGAAAACAAAGAATGAATGATTTGAAGAGGAAGGAAAATCGTTGATCAGTTGAGTTGTTGATCAATTTGAAGAGGTTGGAGAGTCGCTGAGTTGTTGATCGATTTAAAGAGACAGTGTTCAAGATGTTGAAGATGTAGCGTATATATATATATATATATGATAGATAGATAGTTGCTTTTATATATATCATAGATATATATGGGGGAAAAAAGTAAATTTCATTACCACTCAAAAATTTGGTATTCGTGATATATATATATAGAATAGACATTTTTTCAAAAAAAAAGCCATTTTTGTAAAGAAAATAACAAACATGCCAGTAAGGACATTGAATTGAGGGGGAAGAGTTTGATTAATGAACTAACTCCAATTAATTTGAAACCAATGTTTTTTTTCTTTTTAAATATTGTAGTGTCTCATACTATCTCTAGCTATTTTATGTGAAATATACTTCATACTATAAAAAAATATGCTTTAAAAAATTATGAGATTCGAACGTAAGAATTTAGAGAGACCCAAGTGAACCGCAATACCAAACAAGATCCATTAAAATAATCATCAAAAACTACATTTTACTTTAAATCACACCTTTGTTCATAGACGGTGCAATCCAACATCATCAAGTTATGGGGTTGTAGTGTTGGTCTGACACTCGTGGAAATAGCCAAGCCTACGTAGCGAGATAAAAAAAACAATAATAAAAATTAAAAAAAAATCGAACTCACAATGATAAAAATTAAAATTAAAATTAAAATAAAATTGAGGTATGCACTATGAAATGGCCTAGACATCATCTCGCTATCTCTATGTTCATTCTTTTGTAAACATTTTACAGTTAGAGACAGCTTTCAAATTGGAAAAACTTACATTTCCACCCAATCTCTCCCTTTATATACACCCCTCCATCTCCTCTTGTCTCTCACTCGCATTTCCAAAACAGAGCAACTCACCACAATGGGTGACGAAGAAAACCAACAAGCCCTCTTAAACCGGAAAAAGCTCTTCGATCGGACCCTGTCCCGCCCAGAAGACGAACTCCACAGCTTCAGATCCTGCCTCCGTTGGATGCGCGTCGACCAGTCCGATACGTGGCGCGCTTGCATCTCATGGTCCCTGTTTTTTCTCCTAACCATCGTTGTTCCTCTCTTGTCGCATTTCGTCCTCGCTTGTCCCAATTGCGACGTCAAGCATCACAGGCCCTACGATGGCGTTGTGCAATTGTCGCTCTCCAGCGTCGCCGCGCTTTCCTTCCTCTGCCTCTCTAGATTTGTCAGGAAATACGGGGTTCGCAGGTTTTTGTTCCTTGATAAGCTTTGCGAGGTCAGCGAGACGGTTCGGTGGGGATACACTGAACAGCTCAATGTAATGTTCGTTTAATCTACTCTGTTTTCTGTGCTTGTCATTTCTGTGGTTTCGATTGTGAGTTTTTGAATTCGAATTCTCTGAAATTGATGCATGCCATTTTGTGGATTTCTCGATTTGAGTAATGGATGGTTGTGATTTTGATTTGTTCTGCCAAGTTTTTGAAGAATTTTGATCTGTTTGATTTTCACTCTGTTTTGTGCTTATCATTTCAGTGATTTCAGTTGTGAAGTTTGGAATTCGAATTCTTTGAAATTGATGCATACCCATTTCTGGATTTGTCGATTTGAGTAATGGGTGTTTGTGATTTTGATTTGCTTTGCTTAGTTTTTGTTGAATTCTGGTCTCTGTTTGACTTCAGTTTTTTTATTAACTTGGAGTTGTATCCATGTTGTTAGTATTGAAGATGATTGTATTAAATGCTGTTAAGGAGAATATATTCATCAATCAAGGCTGCATTAATCACAGAACAGAATTGAAAGCCCTAAGTTAGTTATTATAACAAAATCTCTGTTCCTCGGCCACAGAAGTGAAACCAACTTCAAACCTAACAAAAACTAATGAACTGTTTTTCATCTTTGGCAACCTAAAAATAGAGGTATGAGAGCCTATAATACTTGTATTGTAACTTCTCCTGTTGATCTTCTTATCACCATTTTTAAAGTTCGGTTTATCTTTAGAATTATCAAGAGATCCTTATTTGTCTTAGTCAAAGTATCTCTAGTGGGATAAATGAGGTTGAAGATGTTTAGATGTTGTGGGGTTCCAATCCCGTTGAAGTAAAAAAAAAAAAGAAGACCTTACTTCACAACAACAACAACAACATCATAGCCTCAGTCCCAAATTAATTGAGATCAGCTACATGAATCAAATTTTTTCATTGTGCTCGATTAAGTGCAATTGATGTTGAGCTTTCCAAACCATTCGAATCTCTCTTAATTAATGCATCCCATGTTAACTTTGGTCTACCCCCACCTCATCGAATTTCTACGATTTCTATTAAGTCAAGTTTTCTAGTGGAGGCATTTGTAGGTCGTCTTTACAGGTGACCAAACCACTGCAACCGCCCTTCCCTAATCTTTGTATCAATTGGTGTTACTCATACTTGTCATTGAATTTCTATATTTCTTATTCTATCTTTATAAGTTTTACCACGCATCAACCTAAGCATCCTCATTTCTGCTACGTTCATTTTATGTAATTGTTATTGTTTTACCGCCCAACATTCGCTTCCATAGAGCATAGCTTGCCTAATTGCGGTCCTATAAAATTTTTCTTTTAACTTAGTAGGAATATTTTGATCACAAATCACTCATGTTGCACTCCGTCATTTCTTCCATACAGCTTGAATTTTATGTGTGACATTATTTTCGTTAACCTTAGGAACTTCTACTTCCCCTAATTTTACTACTTCATCATCTCGATGTCTAGTGTTTCTAAACTCACAGTGCATGTATTCGGTTTTCGTCCTACTCAACTTAAAGCCTTCAAATTCTAATATATTCCTCTAGAGTTATAATTTCCTATTCACTCTATCTTTTGTTTCATCCACTAAGACAATATCATTTGCAAATAGTATACGCCATAGTATATCATATTGAATATGCCTAGTTAGTTCATCCATAACAAAAGTAAATAGATATGAGCTTAAAGTCGATCCTTGATGTAGTCCTATCGTAATGAGAAATTCTTTTGTAGCTCTTCCAAATGTCTTTATACTCGTTACTATCCCATCATACATATCCTTAATAGTGTCTATGTATCTAACATACACTCATTTTCTTTCTACAACCCACCAAAGAACATCTCTAGGTACCTTATCATATGTTTTTTTCTAAATCTACAAATACCATATGAAGATTTTTTTCTTTTCTCTATATTTTTCTAACAATCGTCTTATAAGGAAAATCGCCTCCATAGTTGACCTCTCAAACATGAAGCCAAATTAGTTTTCTGATATTTTTGTTTCTCTCCTTAGCCTATTGTCAATTATCCTCTCCTAAAGTTTCATAGTGCGACTCATAAGTTTAATTCTCTGGTAGTTTGAGCAACTTTGAATGTATCATTTATTTTTGAAGATTTGCACAAGCATGCTTCTTCTCTAATCCATTGTCATATGTTTTGATTTTAGAATTTTATTGAAAAGTTGTGTTAACCAAGTCAATCCAATTTCTTCTAAGCATTTCCAAACCTCTATGGGTATTTCATCTGGGTCACATGCTTTCCTTATTTTTACCCCTTTCAATATCTCTTTTACTTCTAGAATTCTAATATTGCATGTATAGTTTACTTTTCTTTCTGATGTGGGTTTTCATCTATTATAGTATTAATTCGGCCATCATTAAATAAACTATTTAAGTAACTTCTTCATCTCTCCTTAATATTATCGTCGCGCGTTAAAACATTTTGATTTTCTTCATTAATATATCTTACATGACTTAGGTCTAGTTTCTTTTTTATCTCTTAATTTAGCTAGCATATATATATATATACATTTTTTTTCGCCATCTTTATTACCTAACCTTGTATATAGATCTTCCATGAAATTTGTTTTAATTTGATTAACCACTTTTTTAGCTTGTTTTCTAGCTTCTCTATATTGATTGTACGCATCTTCATCTTGAAACTTATGTATTTTCCTTACATCTCTCTTTTAGTCTTAATTGCGCGTTGGACATCCTCGTTCCACCACCATGTTTCCTTCTTTGGTGGTCCCAAGCCTTTAGATATACTTAATACGCTTGATCTCACTCTCCTTATACAACTACTCATTTCTAGCCACATTGTATTAGCATCTAAGTCAATATTTCAAACATTTTCCTTTAGTAGTTTTTCTTTAAACTCTACTTGTTTACTATTTTTTTGGTTCCACCACTTTATTCTAAGGTCGCTAACTCTTTTATTCATATTATATCGTCGTTTTAGCCTAATATCAAGTACTACTAACTTATATTGGGTAGTAAGCACTTCACCAGGTATTACTTTGCAGTCTCTACATATTTTTCTTGTTAAAAGAAAATCTATTTGACTTTTGTTATGACCAATACTAAAAGTAATTATATGCGACTCCCTCTTCCTAAAACTAGTATTTGCTAAGACAAGATCGTATGCTGAAGCAAATTATAAGATTGATTCTCATTCTTCATTTTTAATACCGTAACCAAAACCTCTATGAACTCTCTCAAACTCATTGTTACTTGCCCCGATATGCCCATTTAAATCTCTTCCAATAAAAACATTTTCATCTAATGGTATACGTTGCATAAATTCATCCATATCGACCCAAAACTTGTGTTTGATGCTCTCGCTTAATCCTATTTGTGGTGCATAGGCGCTAAGTATATTAGTTTTTTTGCCTCCGATAATTAATTTAACTAGAATCAATCTATCATTCATTTTCTTAACCTATACGACCTTATCCTTATAACCATTATCCACCACAATTCATACTCCATTGCATTTTCAATCTATATCGGTGTACCACAATTCAAACCATGTGTTTCCTATTTTTCTACTCTTTTCTCCTACCCATTTTGTATCTTGGAGGCAAGCAATATTGACTCTCATTCTAATCATAGTATCTACTAGTTCTATCGACTTCCTTGTAAGTGTTCTTATGTTTCATGTTCCTAAACGAGTTTTTTCTCCCATTTTTGTTTGTTTTCATTTTCTATTTCTATTTTGTCTAAAAGATCTAGTATCCGTATCTATGATTTTTTTTTCGTGTTTGTTTTGAACTAACTTTTTTCCCCACATCCATTCTTTGTGTGGAAACTTATGCTCATTTTTCTTCACATCCAAGCGATGATGTGAAGGGACTAACTTCTTTACCCACACACGTCCTATGTGTGTGAACCTTTGCTCATTTTTCTTCACACCTAGACGGCAATGTGAAACACACCCCTGCTCATTTCTCACTACACCCGGGCTCCGATGTAACCCGTCGCTATGTGAAAATGCCCTAACGTTTATATATGTTTGATCCATTTCATGGAAAGTACCTTACTTATTATTAAAAAATAAACATAATTACTCTCCGTTTTTTGAACCTTTTTTTTTTCTCCTTGTTTGACTCTACAGCTTTAGGTTGGAAGAGCGTAGGATGAATTCACATTATTAAACTTGGTTTCCTTGCCAGATGTTCTGTTTTCATCCTATTTGACCTACTAAAAAAAACAGAATAGCTAAGCAAATCACAGAAATAGTGACTGATACAGTTGGATTATTTCTTTATTAACTTGGCATTTCTATCAAATAAGAAAACCTTTAGGCCTTATTCCAAACAATTAACAGTATAGTTTGAAACTCAGTGCCCCTTAATTAAATAACCATACAGGAAATCGTGCTGAAAGACCAAACCCCTTTATCGGCCATACAGAATGCGAGTCTAAACTAATCACAGTAGTTGAAGACACGATCTTAAAAGTTTCAAATCACAATAAGTAAAAATGTTGAATAACATTTTTTTTTTTTTATAAATTTTGTCAGATGCATCATTTCATTTTGAAAAACCAAGAGAATAATAAAGCTATATCACCAAAATCATTTTTAGATGACAGGAGGAGGCAGTTGGTCATCAGACTCCCCAAGTCCCCAACTTTTTAGCTAAACCTTGTTTGGTTCGAAATAGAGTTTAAGAGAAAAGTAAACACTACCTAACTTCTGTTGCGAATTCCATGCTTGCAGAGATCGCTGAAGTTGCTGTCTTTCTTTGTCCTCCCATGCTTTGCAGCAGAGTGCGCCTACAAGATCTGGTGGTACAGCTCTGGCATAACTCGAATACCCTTCTTGGGTAACATCTATCTGAGCGACATTGTAGCTTGCTTGCTTGAGCTATGTTCATGGCTGTATCGGACGTCAATATTCTTCCTAGTATGCGTCCTCTTCCGCCTCATCTGCCACCTTCAGATCCTCAGACTCCAAGACTTCTCTCAAGTCTTCCAGGAAGAATCCGATGTTGCAATTGTTCTTAAGGAACATCTCAGAATCCGAAGACAACTTCGAATCATCAGCCATCGGTACCGCAATTTCATCCTCTTTGCTCTCATTTTCGTCACTGCCAACCAGTTTGCTGGCCTGCTCATTACTACCCGTTCCCACGCTGACGTCAATGTCTTCAGAGCAGGAGAACTTGGAGTAATACCACTCTTTCACACATGCAGCAGTCCATCCATCTTTGTGAAGCAGTAAATGCATAAAAAAGAGAACTAACTAGTGTACGCACCATGTGATATTGCAGCTTTGTTCTTTGACCTTAACAGCAGCACTGTTTCTACTGCTGCGGAGTGCAACGAAGATCACACACAAGGCCCAAGCAGTGACATGTCTTGCTGCGAAGTGGCACATTTGCGCAACATTGGATTCGTTTGAAGGAACTGACAGCGAGACTCCAACAACCCATATTGATTCACGCGTGGGCGAGCTCTCCATTCACAGCCATGAAGATTCTGAAGGAGAAGATGAGCTAGAGGACACCAGGATCTTGTTGCCTACCTTTGCTCACACAATTTCCTTTCAGAAGAGACAGGCTCTAGGTATTTGATCCAATAACTAATGACTATAATTCCAACAAGCATCATAATGAAAATTGAATTTAAGCCTGACCTGCTGTCACTTGTGAAAATGACAGTGACGTATTTTGAGAACAACAGAGCAGGTATCACGGTATTCGGATTTATGCTGGACAGGACATTGCTGCATACCATCTTCTGTATAGAGCTTTCCCTGGCTCTCTGGCTGCTTGGGAAGACCATTGGAATCTCTTAATTATTTGATATTGGTTTTTTACATAGCTGAGACAGGATGTGCACTGTAGGCTGCAGTTGCACAGTATGTTGTTCTGTTCCCATGTCTTTATCCATTCAATCTTCTACTCTGTCCTTCATTATTCTACATTCCTCCCCGTCGGTCATCTTGTTGATATCCTGTGCTCTTCAGTAGAATTACATTACTTGTTTCTCTTTCTTTTTTTTTTCCCTACCTTAGTCAAAATTACACTTGTCATGTAAATATACAAAAGAAAAATATGAACAAACGCATATACGGGCAATCGACTGCAGACATTGCAAGATATCAGTTAGGTCAGAGAATTAAGATTTGAGTCTGCTATGACAAATTGGCACTTTCTATCTTCCATAAGCATTCTCTTCTTAGAGATGAATCTGTGAAGATTGCTCTGATGAAATCTTCGATCTGGAATAAAGGAAACAACCAAATTCATCGGATAAGCTCATCGAAATGAGAAATATATTTAAAAAAAAAAAAACAAATAAACTGACAGAAATCAAGTAAAGAAATAGATGATTCAGTTTCTGGTGCATCGATTATCCGTGTTTTCTACTTGGAACAAGTTGGATTGGTTGGAGTTTCGGAACAATAGTATCCACAAAAACAATTATGAAAAAAAAAAAAAAAAAACCATATCCACAGTAAATTTTCATAAGCAAAGATCTTGGAAGAACAACTCTATGAAGTAATGACATACCTCAGATGCCGTATAACCACAAGCAATCAGTTCCCCACTTTCCCAGCATTCAGTGATAGACTTCAGGGGCATGTCTAACAAGTCTGAAGAAAGAATATACGAGCAGTCAAATTCTACCATATCAGTAAGTCATTGAGAACCTAGAGAGAAAATCAAGCGGAAAAAGAGGTCATGCCTGCCAACTTGCGAAATTTTGATAGAGAAGGTATAAATATATCTAACTGAACATGAGCATCAATTTGAGCCTCTTCTTTCTTTTTAATGGACAGTAAGGACTCAAAAAGAGAAGACAGGCTATCTAGCGTCATTTGTATTAGTCTCTGGAGCTGAAAGCACGTTTAAGAAGGGATCAATTGTATTTTGAACAAGTGGAAATTCCTAAATCACACACGACGAATGCAATCTGAATTTAATTACCTGTAACGTTTCCTCAGCTGCCATATCATCTAAAAGAAGTATGTCTTCAGTCATCTTAGAAAAAACAAAATCCAGAACAGCGCACATTGACTTTCTGTAGGTTGATGGCAGCAAAAGTGGCTCCCATATGATATGCACTTTCTCCAGGATGAAAACGATCTGGACATGAGGGGTCAAGCATTCATAATTATTCACAGCAATTTGGAAAAAAAAATATGCGGCAACTGGAAAGTCAAGAGTAACGCTCCAATCATCAGTTCAAAACCTGCCCCTATCCACTCACTACTTCCACTACTAACCTCAATCATCAGTTCAAAACCTGCCCCTATCCACTCACTACTTCCACTACTAACCTGATCTATACTAAACTTTGCAGACTCGTATTGTTGCATTTGGTGCGTATTCTGGAATCCATTGGCACCATCTATCGCCTGATGCATAATAACAAGGTTAGCTTTTGATCAAAAAAAGAAAAGAAAGGGGGAAAAAAAAGAAACAAGGTTAGCTTCATTTCAAATGGAACAACCCTCCCAAAGAGAGGCTTACCTCTTTCAAGTTGTGAAAAACTAGTTGGATCTGTTTCTGCAAAATCTCTTTAGCCATCTGATGAAATCTTGGTGCCATATCAACAAACACAGCATGTTCCTTCATGGAACTTGGAAAAGCTGAAAGAAACTAAAAGAATAAAAGAAAATATAAATCATTAATGAATTTAGTGTAAACAATCACAATGTATTCAGGACTTGAAATCTGTGGTCTCAATCGAAAGTTGATTGCGTGGACACTTCTATAAGGATGATCAACATATTATTTTTTTCCTGGTAACCAGGAAATGACAGAGAAATAGAAATATAGAATAGCAGCTAAATCTGAACACGTAATCTCAACAAATACTTTAAATCAGTTGAGTTCAGGCATCTATCCCATAAGATGCTACTAATTTACATAAGAGTGCAAATCAAGTTAACTACTGGGAACATGAACATGTAATCTAAGCTCAAACCAGTAAAAATAATACCTCAAATGCAAGCCCAAGAATTTCCTTTGAGAGGAAAAGGCAGTCATTGTGCACAAGAATAGCAACTTGGTTGACACTACTGAGCTGCTTCTCTAGCTTCATATAAAAAAGAAAGAACGAAAGCATCGTCCTTTTTAGCAATATTGTGCAGAAACCAACTACTAAAAAAACAGAATAAAAGAAACAAATAGAACAAAACTCAAACGCGCGCATGCAAAAAATCAAATGACATGACTTTGTCATGCTTGCCATGTACACGAAGTGAGTTTTGCCTTCTCAGTGATTTTTACCCATTCAAAGAAAACTATTGCATGGTTGCTCATGCACACACCTTGATTGGCACGACAGCTTCATACAGAAGTAAGGCATCCCTAGCAGCATCGTAGAATTTCATGGCCACTCTGGTAGTTGACAGGCAAACATCCTGAAATGATCAGTTCTCGCAATTATTTTCATAGTATTATGACAAGAAGCAATATAATTGGGAAGGAAAATGCTTTGTTCAAATTTAAAATGGAATATCAACAGCATCTTCTTCTCCTTTTGCACTGGCTAATAAAGTATTAAAAGTGGGCACTAAATTTAAGGTCTCAAGAACTAGAGACAGATTGATAAACCACGACTGGTACTGGGACATTAGCAACGGTTGCAGATTTAACACTCATTAATGGCATCTATAGAGTCTTTCAGATTGCTCCTAAAATATGGAGGAATTTTTATTTTATTTTTGAATAAAACTATATACTGATTTGCTCAAAAACTACCTTAAGGGTATCATGTACTAGTTCCATAAGTCGCAAAGCAGCTTTGGAGATGACACATCTTTCAGGTAGGAAAAGCAAGTCAACAGTTTGCTTAGAAAAGATTTCCACAGGTCCTTGAGTTTTAAAAGGCGACCCTTTCCTTGTGTATTCCTGTAAAAAGAAGTATCACCTAACCAACAATCAACTCAAAATGATTAATCAAAAGATGAAACTGTCATGTACTCACTGGAGGAATGACGAAATCACATTTGGAAAGCATATTTCTTGCTTTTGCCAAAATCTCAATCTTCTTCCTAGACGCAAAATGTACTTCAACATTTTGGGCATAATTGCTCAGTATCTGGTCTTTTTCATCAGTTGAAACAAACATTATTTTCTTCAAGGCAGATTCAAATTCAGCAGTGTCATTTATAATCATCTGAAACTCTGCCAGTTTTGAGGCATCATGAGGAACAGCCTGAATAAACACTTCTTGGAGTCAAATCATTTGAAAGAATTGAAGTACAGACAAGAAACACAATAAAACATATACCAAAAAAAAAAAAAAAACCAATAAAATGTAATTCATAATATATCATAAACAAAGAGTGAGAAAGCATACCTTAGAAAGAAATTTGGAAATAATGAGCTCAGCAGTCCTTGGCCATGCCAATTTTCCAAAACACTGCATCCATCGACTATTTTGGTGGCATATAAACTTGTACACAAACTCTACAATCTGAATAATCCCAGAATAAAAATCTACGGCTTTGACCTGCATATGAACAGAGAAATGAAGATGTAGAAAATGCATGCACCAGTAGCATACAATAATATAAAACCCCACATGACATAACGCAATCCTAATCCACAATTTCAAATGTAGATAGTCCGAGAGTTCTGAACTTTGCAGCATGAGTAGTAACAGGAACTAGACTCGGAAGTCATATTCTGCAACTAAAACATATGGAAGAAACATAGAACTTCGTAAAATGACTGAGTGCATCAATGAAGCAAATATTTTTTTTTTAAATTCCATTTATGATTTACCATAAGCCTTTAATGAACTACACCGAATACGCCTGACTAGCCCCCATGGGATTAATCAAACCAAAGGTTTGGATGCTCGTGGTTCTCAAAAAAAAAAAAAGAGGAATTACACCATATAATTAATTTTCTAGGTTAGTAAAGTGCAAGCACCGCGGTTCTCAATCTTATAATTAATTTTCTAAGGTTAGTAAAGCGCAAGCACAGCAGTTCTCAATGTAGGAATATTAAGGATAACTATCCTAACTGAATAACTACACCTATGGGTTAGTTGAAATAACTTTTGTAACCATGTGTATCCAACACCCACTCATGTAATGGATGCCTGATCATTCTCATTGAATGCCACGTTGTAGATAGTAGTTGCACTCATTTGACTACATGTGTATTGTATCTGTATGAAAAAGATATGTATGACATTATGAAAATTCATTAGTTGTCATTCTCTGTATCTATTACTCTATTTCTCTTTTTCTATATTGGTATCAGAGCATTAACATGACAACATCTCAACAAGCTTCTTCAGTCCCATCAAATGTTGCAACTCCAAATCAACAAATCAACAATGCTACAACAACAATCCAGATTGTGAATCCAGCGAAGATAATCATCTCATCTCGCCTTTCTGATGATAATTTTCTATTGCGGCAACATCAAATTCTTGCAGGAGTTAGAGGATTTGGTTTGGAAAGTTACATTACAGGGACTTACCCTTGCCCGTCTGAGTTCATTTATGGCAGTGATAGTAGTGTCACCCCAAATCCAAATTATACTACTTGGATCAGACAAGACCAACTTCAAGTTTCATGGATGCTTGCTTCTATGACAGATTCTGTACTAGCAGAAGTACTGGGTTGTGATTCTGCATCTCAAGTATGGAAAAATCTTGAGCGACTATTTGCGACGCGTTGCCGCGCCAAAGTAATGCAATACAAATTTCAAATTCAGAGTCTAAACAAAGGTGGAATGACCATGAAAGAATATCTCATAAAGATGAAAACGTTGACCGATACTCTTGCCTTAGTTGGTCACAAGATTTTTGAGGAAGAACAAATTCTTAATGTGCTTGCTGGCCTGGGAATTGAATATGATTCAATGGTCTCTGTCATTTCTTCTCAAATAGGATTAAACACTCTTCAAGATGTTACTGCTCTTCTTCTTTCTCAAGAAACAAGAATTGTACAATATCATGCTTCAAGTGACGGATCCACTGTTTCAGTCAATCTAGCTTATCAAAATAATCAAAAGCGTTTCCATCAAAGTGGAGGATATGGTAATCATTTTGAAGCATCTGCTGGACAAACTTCTCAAAACATTTGGAGCAATCGTGGTTGTGGAGGTCACAATGGTGGTCGTATTTGGAATAATAACAGTTGTCCACAATGTCAATTGTGTGGTCGAATTGGTCATGTTCAGAGGTGCTATCATCGATTTGATCCAAACTTCAATGGCTTTAACAATCACGCCTTCACCAACAACCACAACATGAGCAATCAGTTCAACCCAACACTATTTTCCAACCCACCATCAGCAATCTTGCTTCCTCTATTCCAATGTCTCATGTCGTCCCACCCTTTGAAAGTATATGGTGTCCAGACTCTCGTGCAACAAATCACATCAACAATGACTTGATTTCTCTTACTTTTGGGTCCGAATATCTTGGATCTAACAAAATACATATGGGTAATGGAACAAGTCTGTCAATTTCTCACGTTCGATCAACTTACCTTTCTTCCCTTTCTTCTATTTCATCTTGTTAATCTCTTACATGTTCCTCAAATTACAAAAAATCTCATAAGTGTTAGTCAATTTGCAAAAGATAATAATGTTTATTTTGAATTTTACCCATCTTTTTGTCTTATTAAGGATCAAACAACTGCGACCCCTCTTCTTCGTGGGAACCTGCATAATGGTTTATGTCGGTTTCATCTTTCCAAAGTTCCTGGTGTTCCTTCATCTCCATCTCACCCGTCAACCACAAGAGTCGGATCTGGTTCTCTACAAGTCAACAATGTCTCATTAACTTCGTCATTAGGCGAGACGGATTTAATTTTGAATTTGTGGCATTTAAGGTTAGGTCACCCATCATTACCAATTGTAAAACAAGTTCTATCTCAATGTAATCCTTCCAAGCCATTTATGATAATTTTACATGTCCACAAGGTAAGAGTCACAAACTACCTTTCTCTAATTCCATGACAATCTACAATGAACCACTTGAACTTGTTTCAAACATATGGGGTCCTGCATCAATTCCTTCATCAAATGAGTTTACATATTATTTAAGTTTTATTGATGCATATAGTCTTTTTACATGGATATATTTCTTGCAATCCAAATCTGAAGTCTCAAAAATTTTTCTTCAATTTAAAACTCAAGTGGAGCTTTTATTAAACAAAAAAATCAAGATACTTCAAAGATATTAGGGAGGCGAATTTCGCCCATTAACCTCACTCCTCCAATCTTTTGGAATCGATCATCGTTCATCTTGTCCACACACTTCTAAACAAAATGGTCTTGTAGAGTGTAAGCATCGTCATATGGTAGAAACTGGTCTCACATTGCTTGCTCATTCTTCTCTTCCACAAAAATTCTGGAATGATGCTTTCTCAACTGCAGTTTTTCTTATTAATAGAATGCCAATTTCTGTCCTGCATGGTCTATGTCCTTTAACTAAATTATGCAAAATAAAACCTGACCATACATCGTTTAAAGTTTTTGGTTGAAGTTGTTATCCGTATCTTCGTCCATTTAATAATCACAAACTAGATTATAGATCCGTTCAATGCACATATCTAGGTTATATTACCAAACATAAAGGGTACAAGTCTCTTGCACCATCTGGTCGAGTATACATTTCTCGCCATGTTCAATTTGACGAGTCTTCATATCCGTTTGCATCATCTAATGCCTCGTCTTTACAATCTTCCCATTCGGGTGCTTCTCCTATCATTCTTTCTTCTCCAATTGTTACTTCATGCTCTACTCTCGTTACTCCCATATCTAACAATAGTTCAAGTCCTACTTCAAACACCTTTGCCTCCATCCACCATTTTACTACACCGTTATCTACTTCACTTTCAGTTGATACATCTTCTTCCACTCAAATTATCCCTCCTCTTAATACTCATCCAATGACCACAAGTGCCAAAGATGACATTTTTAAACCCAAAGCTTTAGTATCTGAATCTACCCCCATTTTTTAACCTAATTATGTTGCCTCTGCTCTCTTAAATCCAAATTGGAAACAAGCCATGTTAGAAGAGTACAATGCCTTATTAGGAAACCAAACTTGGTCTTTAGTTCCTCAACCTCCTAACCAAAAGATTGCTGGTTGCAAGTGGTTGTTCAAATTAAAGAAAAATGCAGATGGCTCAATTGCTCCTTATAAGGCGTGATTGGTCGCCAAGGGTTGCTCTCAAACCCCAGGTTTTGATTTTACTGAAAATTTTAGTCCGATGGTCAAGCCTGCAACTATTCGAATTGTGCTTTCTATTGCTACAGCTTGTGGATGGGTGATTAATCAGTTGGATGTCAACAATGCTTTTTTAAATGGTGCACTATCTGAAGAAGTTTTTATGGCTCAACCACCTGGCTTCATTCAAAATGAGAACAAAATCCCTCTTGTATGCAACTTGCATAAGTCATTATATGGGCTCAAGCAAGCTCCCCGTGCTTGGTTTGATAAATTGAAATCTACATTGCAACACTTGGGTTTTCAAAATTCGAGGGCTGATACTTCTTTATTGTTGCGATTCACTACCGTTGGCTCTATTTACATTCTTGTGTACGTAGATGATATTATTGTGACTGGGAGCAACATGGAGGAGGTAGGTTCTATTATTTCATTACTCAACAATTTGTTTTCATTAAAAGATCTTGGTCACATTCATTTCTTCCTTGGTATAGATGCTCAACCCACGAAATGTGGGGGTCTTCATCTCTCTCAACATGCTTACATAAATGACATTTTGACCAAGGCAAAGATGTCTAATGCAAAACTGTTGCCAACTCCTATGGCTACAAATCTACATCTCTTAGCACATGATGGTGAACTATTTGATGATCCAAGCTTATACAAAAGTATTGTGGGAGCTTTACTGTGACGATCCTAAATTTTTACTTAATAAGTATGCCCTAATTGTGTGTGTAAATTTGTGTTAAAATTTGGTAGAAACCCTAAAATTCAAAATAAAATTATATGCGTGGGCCCACGTGGGACCCCACTTTAATGAGAAACCGAAATTAAGGGAAATAGAACGACAAGTTTGACCGACTCCTACGTCTATTCTCACAACAAATAAGGAAAGAGAGGATATTGAGAATATTTGGTATACTTGATATTAGGAGTGATTCACGGGTTGTTAATCTCTTCTAATAACGTGGGAGAAAGAAAAGAGGGAGATCGCTCTAAACTCAAACGCGCAAAAGAGTGAAAGAGTTCATACAAGATTGAGAGCCGATCACTTTTGGAGTTCCCAACAATAGGTAATCCTCTTTTATTCGGTTTTAAACTTGTGTGATTTTTGGTTGGGATTAAATCTTGTTCTATCGATTTACTCGTATTAGGTTAAATCAATGCTTTAATGAGATCTTAAAACGAGTTTTCTTGTTGATCGAAATGGAGTTCCAACTAAGAAAGATTGAATTAAGAGAATAGAGTTAAAAAAAAAAGGATGTCACCAGGAAAAAAAAAAGGAGAAACGGAACAGCGCTCCCCCCCTCAACCCAGTATGGGCCTGGTACACCAGGCCCAACCACACAGACTGCCACAAGGCAGTCCGTGAAGAAGAGAAACAGGTGAGGAAGGGAACGTACACAACATTTCCCCTCCCCCCATCAAGTGAATATGGGCCTGGTACACCAGGCCCCTATGAATTGGCCCAACCACACGGACTGCCTTGCGGCAGGCCATGAAGAACGAAACATGGGGAGGGAGCGCAGTGATGTGCGCTCCCACCCCCTTTTTACTACTCAACTGCTTTTAAAAAAATATATATAAATTAATAATAATAGTAATAAAATCAGAAAAATATAATAGAATAAATGATAATGATAATAATCGGAAATAAAATTATATATATCTCAAAGTTGTCGAAAAGATTTCATAATTAGATTTAATTATCGAAATGCGATTTAGTTCGTGTGAATAATCAATACTTATTTATTTAGATTTACACGACCTCAGAGTACGCTCGTGAGTGCCAACTAGGGAATTGAAAAATAGCGTACTAGGTAAGTTGGGATTTAAGTTATTGGTTTTATGATTATTTAACTTTCTACTAGACTATATGACAGGAATCATGTAAGTAGGACATACGGGTAGATTGGGGTGCATTGTTAGACATTGTATGTAGATAACTTAGTGGAGCTCGCTAGGAGTCCTTGCACTAGATACTACAAGTTCGGGACAGTTGGACCGTACGAGTGAGAATAACAAAAAGGGCAGTCGCCCAGAATTAATATTTATCAATTGAGAATATGATTATCTCCAATGTTCGCAATAAATGTTTGGTAGTAAGTGCTAAGTCCAGTTGGACTAGTTTGTGGACTTGGTGATAGGTAAATCTTTCACAGTGTAAGGGAATGGAGTGTTGATACTGCTATGGCCATAGCAGGGTCAATCTTCACGAACTTCAACGTGATTGAGGAGTCTATCACAGTAGCTCATACATGTCTAGCATTTGCACATTTTGATGCATTGATAATGATTTTGTTTATATTCTTTCTTGTTTATTCCCTTTGTCATATTAAATATTTGCAAGTCACGCATTTTATTTATTGTTGCATCAATTATATGGAATGTTCATAACGCCAGTAACTTAACCTAAACCTTACTGAGCACTGTTATCCCTTTGTGCTCACCCAACAATTTTCCCCCACAGCTTTTTCATCGAGAGTTGATAAGGGGAAAGAAATAGCTCCAGCTGTCTAGAGGATTTTTTTTACTGTTGCTTGGTATGGTTCGAGATCGAACCAATGCTTTGTTTTTAGTTATATTATTTATCATGGGTTTTGGGATTTGAAATAAACAAAACTAGAGGAGTATTTATTCTAGTTGATAACTCTTGATTTCCAGTATTGGCCTCATGTGGAAACATTGAAATAAGTTTTAATTAATAATAGTATGCTGCATTTATGATTATTTAATTTAAATTCCAATTGCTGATGAAAGATAATGAGTTGATTTCGAAAGAAGACTTACTAGTTAGGTTCTCAACTCAGTGACCGAATTGGTTAGTGAGTTATGGATTGAACTAGGCCGATCGGGATTCATTTAGGAAAACGGGTCCTGACATTTACACTATGCAACGATTACTCGTCCAGAGATTGCTTTTGGTGTCAATAAAGTAAGCCAATTTATGCATTCTCCACTCGACACACATTGGAAAGCGGTAAAGCGTATCTTGCTTTATCTTCGTGGTACATTATCTCATGGATCATTTCTATCTCGGTCTCCTGAACTCTATCTTCATGCCTACTGTGATGTTGATTGGGGTTCCGATCGTGATGATCGTCGATTACTACTGGCTTTTGTGTTTATTTTGGTAACAATCTTATCACTTGGAGTTCAAAGAAACGGCCGATTGTCTCTCAATCTAGTACAGAGGCGGAATATAGAAGCGTGGCTGCTGCTGCTGCAGAAATTATTTGGCTTAAAGCACTTTTGCAAGAGCTTCATGTTCCCTCTTCACGCATCCCTATTGTCTAGTGTGATAATATGAGTATCGTTGCTCTTAGTGCAAACCCAATCCAACATTCAAGGACTAAACATATAGAGCTTGATCTATTCTTTGTCCGTGACAAGGTTATGGAGAAGAGTCATATAGTCAATCACATTCCTTCACATTTACAAATAGTTGATTTGCTTACTAAACCTCTATCCGCGCCTTCATTCCCTAAATTTCGTGATAAGCTCATTGTTATGTCGTCAAGTACATTGAGCTTGAGGGGGCCTATTAAGGATAAATATCCTAACAGAATAACTACACCTATGGGTTAGTTGAAATAACTTTTGTAACCAAGTGTAACCAACACCCACTCACGTAATGGATGCCTCATCATTCTCATTGAATGCCACGTTGTAGATAGTAGTTGCACTCATTTGATTATATATGTGTATTGTATCTGTATGAAAAAGATATGAATGACCTTATGAAAATTCATTAGTTGTTGTCATTCTCTGTATCTATTACTCTATTTCTATTTTTCTATTTAGGAAAAAATAATTAGACATATATTCTTCAGTCTTATGCAAGATCTCCATTTCACTCTATTGTTACGCACTACTCCAGTTTTTCAAGTCTTAGTGAGTTTGAGGGAATGTTGCGATGATTCTCTCATATTGCCACAAGGAAAGCTTAGAAGATGAAGAACCCCGGAAATTTTAAACATCTAACCTTATACGCACTAAATGGATGTATATGCCTCCAAAGATGGCTGTGTATAACATATAGCCACACTTGAAGAAGAGTTCGCACATGCAAATGAGAGTTTATTGAGGGTTTTACTCCAATGCCTCTCTAATGTTCAGATTTTAGTCTTGAGATTCAACCATATAAGAGATGAAGAATACGACTAACTCATCTAAAAGCGACTATTTTTCAAAGTTAAAATGAAAACCTTTAGGTGTGCAACAGCATTTGATCACTTCTCGACAATAATCGATAAATAAGAAATGCATTTGCATATAATAAGGCATTTGAATGGTCGAAACCAATTGAACCATCTACCTCAGCGTCAGATCGTGGAACAATGGTGAGACCACCCTCAGTGAATTCCGCGGACTCTGGGTCTACTGCTTCTACAAAATCAAAACTACCACCATTACTCACTAAAGGTATGATGACATACTTGACCAGTGAGTCTGCTACCTTAGCAAGCCCATAATCAAGAACACCTGCGACCTACAAAAACAACACACAAATTCAACTTCAACCAATTACATCTAAACCCATAATTGAAGCTAACGATTTGATCTTTATTCAGTATAAAAAGCAAATGCTCACCTCCATTGCCTTCAAAACCGTCCGAAGATCAATCTCAGCTCCGCCCTCGCAGCACCACCTAAACCTAACCCTAACCCTACCATCCTCAGCCCCTACACGAACCGCATTATCAATAAAACTCACAAACACCTCCTGAACCTCATCAAAGCAGTCCATCCACTCCTTCCTCAACAATCCATACACCAAAGGCTCCCTCTCTCTCTCGTCCACCCCCAACACCTTCCTCAACTCCTTCACCTCCTTCGCCGCACCAACCAACCCCCTCCCACTCCTCAAACCCTCCCTCACCTCCCTCAATCTCCCAACCAAACTCACGACCCCCTGCACAAAACCTAGCACCTCCTTCTTCTCCCTCAACTCCCTCCTCTTGGAACTGATCTCGGCGACGGCGTCGCGGATCTCGACGTCGATGGGGCGGTCGGAGACGAGGCGGAGGGCCTCGGCAAGGTCCGCTGCGGTGGAGTCAGCGTTGGAGAGGGCGGTAGACGAGTGAGCGAAGATTTGGGAGAAGTCGTGGCGATGGGAGGAGATGTAGTCGCGGACTTTGTCCTTGATTTGGAGGGATCGGAGTTGGAGGCGGTCGATGAGGAGGCGGAGGTCGGGGGCGGAGAGGGGGGAGGAGGGTTCTAGGGTTTGGGTCGAGAGGAGGTCTCGGACGTCGATTGAGCCGAACAGGACGTCCATTGTCGATTATGATAATTGATTGATTGATTGATTGGATCGGAAGAATAAATCCAAGTTGGAGGAGGAGGAGGAGGAGGAGGAGGAGGAGGATGGGAGGTGGTGTTTTTGGCAGTAGCAGAGTCTGAGCTTGTTTATTTAGTCGCACTATGTGCACCCGAGCTTTTTCTCTGGGCACCCCATTGATATGGGCACCTAAAAATTTTCTCAAGCACCCCAAGAGTTTTCCAAAATACCATTTATTTGAAACGGGAGCACCTCATTACGAAAACATATAAAATCAGTTGATATGATCACCACACCCGGAGCACCCGTTGTTGCTCAGAGCACCCCAGAGCACCCCATTGACATGAACACCCACCACAAGCGCCCTGAGAGTTTCTTGGAACATGTATCGTAAGTATTAAAATGAAAAATAAAAAATATTAAAAAAAGTGTTTTGTACTACAGGTTCGAGAATCAACATGTCGTATTGGTACCCTAGGTCCGATAACATTCGTCAAGTTTCGGCACTAGTTGTCCAATACATGTACAAAAGGGATGAAACATGAGTCTGGTTACCCCTATACCAAGACTTATTCCAAAGTCTTGGCTACCTTAAACTGAGACGATACAACATATCTCGGTCATGTGTGACAACATAATCGAAAAAGTTGCATATGTGGTTCACTTTCGGAAATGGCAAAAAAATCACAAAAATCATGAAAACTAACCTTATCGTGTTCTACGTCTGCATCCCACTCATTTTTTCAGCCATCAGACCTTAAAAACACTTTAAACTTGTCGAATCTAACAAATCCTACAGTACAAAACCAACATTCTTGTCACCTAAAAAAAGCATTGAACTTAGATGACTAAGCCACACAAAAACATGGAATCAAACACTTACGAGGTTGGTGCGCACTCTTTGATCGACAAATGCGATGTCCGGCCGGTGACGTATTGACTTCATTTGGTAGAAAAAATGAGAGTTTGAAGGTGGGGTGCGCGGGAATGTGAATAAAATGGGGCATGTGAGTGAATCGGTTGGGTTGGGAGGGCAAATATGACATTTCTTTATTAAACTAATTTTTAAGTCGAAAATGTTGGGTGCCCTAATCATAAGTCAGAGAGTACATAATGCAACTCTTTTTTTTTGGCAGATCATTTTTACGGCAGTTAAGTGGGTATATTTGTCGGGTTTGTTTTAAGAGAGGCCTAATGAAGCATGTCACATGTTGGGAGTAAAACAAGAATTAGAACAATCGGTTGTTCCGAGACTCTGAGTGGGTTGGGAAGGCTACCGACGGAGCTTGAAAGTACTCAAGAGTGGATTAGTATATGCATTTCAGTATTTAGCGCCACACAGCACGTGGGACTCCTATCCAAGGGTGTTTATGGAGCGGGGATAGCTTTTTCATCCCCATCCCCGTCTATTCTCCGTGAGAAAGGGAAATCCCACGAGGAAATATTTCACCCCATCTAATTTTCTACGAGGAATTTATATCATTTTCCATGTGAGGGATTTTCATGAGAATATTCTTTTTAATTTAAATTCTCACGGGGAGTGATCGATCAAGTAAGAAAGAAAACTGGGTGAAACACACACACACGCATTGTATTTTCAATCATCATACATTACAGTGTTTGTTCAGTGTATTTGTAGACAGCAAATAGGAAGCTTTTTAGCTTAATGAACTTCCCAACTAATCCTCAAGTGACATACACATGACCTCTTATATAACACACTTGATATGCCCTATATGTACAACATCCCTAATGAGCACAATATATCTATACAAAGTATCCCATGTGACCACAATACCCTCGTGTACATTATATTCATCATCCTCCTCAAAATGGAAGTATATTGTCAAACCTCACCTAATTAGGGCATCTGACCGGCCTAGATTACCCTAAATCCATGATAATCTAGTCACCCTTAACTTTCCCATCAATAATCATGTCAAACCCAATCTAGTTAGCCTTAACCATCCCATCGATAATCATGTCAAACCTTAAGCCTCGCAGTCATCCAATATAAACTTTACCAAGCTTACATTATCCTAAAAGGTACTATTTAACTCGAAGTTCGTTTAGATTAATTAAACTAACCTCAAAATTAACTAAAAGTCTTCGGCGGTACCTCCTCTATTTTTAAGCCTAAATTGAAAAACCCAGCCTTTAAAAATCTCGAAACAAGTCCTGCTCAGATGCCGAAAGACTCACAATGCACCTCATAATAATATATTTCATCAACAAAATATACATTCATTCTAACCTATTTTAAAAGATCAAAATCAGTTTCATCTTTAAATCAACACAAACTTAGCTCCCAAAATTATCTTAATCCATCCCAAAATTGTTAAAACAGTTCAAAAAAGATATTAATCACATACAAACAAAAAACCTATTTATATAATATGATATATCAAAAATAGTGCATACATAAAGAAAAGGAAGCTAAACAAATCACATAAAGTTTAAAAGCTTTCCTCTTTCTTTGTCGCCGCTCGAACCTGTAGTCAGTAACCATAAAATAAAACGATTTCAGATAAGTTAATCCTACACTATCCAGCACACCTGTAATAACCGAATGCATAATAATACAAGAGATTAAATGAACAGTATATTCTAAGGAATTTAGATACAATCGTGAAATTATCATGTTTCTGTTATCCAACCGCAATCAATTGATATCCTAAAAAAAAAGGTAAGTAAATAGTAATAAGGACTCATTCCTGAAAGGATAACCAAACGCGTCTCATTCCTCTACATTATAGGATTACGATCTGGTTCGACGAGATCTCATGATGACCACTTGCTGCAAAGAATCAGTGACTCCAGCCCCTCAAGTATAATATAGTGTTCTCCCATATAACCCTGATATAGTATACACTATAAGGAGACTCGAATCAACCTTATCCTCCTCCCCCTTCCCCGTGTATGGATGTAGAACAAATAATGCAATAACAAGGATCAATGTAATTTATATGAAATTTATAATCATACAACGTAAAGGTTACCATATGATTTACTTATTGTACAAACACAACACTGGAAACTCCTTGCACTTTGAGTCATTCAGCTAGTCCATAAGGGTTTCAATTGTGGTCATACAATTCATTTATATATCTGATAAGTTTCAACAATAATTCCATAATTTGTTTCAATTTATTTCACATTAATTGGTACCGCTGCGTCTCGAAAATCCCGAAATCACTCCGAATTAAATCCTCGGATGTCTGAATCCCGATTTTAACTCCAAATTATTGTTCGACATCGAGATTTCACCTCTAATAGGCTTTAAGGTTTTTTACAATTTTTGGACATTTTTGTGTATCGTATCACGCATTACGAGGCAAAATCTTGGTATAAAGTCTCAAAAATATTTCAAATTTTTTATTGTTCATAGAAATCCACAATTTCCATTTATTTGGCCAAAAAAATCCTATTTTGCTAAATTTTTCTTAATTTTTTGGGATTTTTGTATTTAATTTTCCAATTTAAAAACACTTTTTTTTCATATTTAAAATTGGAAGGGGTTTGATCTCTTTACCAGGCCCGGTTCGGCCTTGGTATAAGGATTATCCTATTCTTCTTCCTATTGCGGTGCCCAACCCCATAGTTGGGTTTAGGTAAGGGAGGTCAAACCTCCCCCCCAATCGTCTTCCTCTGATAAACTGCCTTGTAGTTCGTCCGAGCCTTCACTGGTTTTTTTTCTTTTTTTTCCAACTGATTCGACCTCCACTTCTCTTCCTTCTCACACAGTCAACAACCTCAGTCATCTCTCTCTTCAATTCAAATCCACAACCATTTACCAATCCCAACCGTCCCAAACAAAACTGACACTGTGACGGTCCCAAAACCCGAGACAACCCTGGGCACCGCCATTTCACATCACACGTCACCAAGCCTTGCCATGTCACAGCCTGCTTATATATGATAATGATAATGAAATCTAATAGGTTAATTTTTCATATATTTTGTTTACACATTTCCAACTAACATTAGTTTAGCCAATTATTCTTCATATAATTACTAATGAATTTGTTTAGCTAGTTAGTTAACCTATTAGATTTCATTATCATTTTACAACGGAAGATTTTAAAATATATGAATATTTTATGCATATCATCAAAATTTCTAAGTAGCGAAAAACCCAGAAATAAAGTAACATGTATATAAGGCAACAAGATAAACAAAAACATGTATATACATGTACAATATCTCTCATAGTCCCCTGATACCCATATCAAAGCAAAAACATGTCACAATATAAACACCTACGAGTTTGTCCAAAACCGTCAATAGAAAGAGATAGCGCCTAAGATTCCCCTTTGCCGCTACTCGTCAAAAGATCTACACTCGATCACCTAACAAATGCAGTGACGAGTCCAGTGAGTAAAATCTCAAGAGAATTCTACACAATATTCAGCAAGAAATCAAATAAAACTATGAGACATACAAATATGCTATCTAGCAATAAAAATACATACTCTCATGAATGTAGGGTAGTACAAAACTAAAGCAGAAAAACAAAACAGTTATAAAAGTAAACAGAGATGTAAACACATATAACCCCGGTGAACCACTGACTAATTAATTAGTCATTCCTATACCATGTTTTCTAAAGCCCAAAAAAAAATCTTCGATGTAAATGGTCATTATACGTGTAATTCATTATTCTTCAAAAACCAGTGATCTAACCCTCAAATTTGAATTCATATCGACACACTCAAAATTGAGTTCATTTGAAAGTGTAGAAGATAGAGAAAAAGATTACCTTAAGTTTGATCCCTTGATTGCACTCCAAATGCTAGATTTCAACTCTTAAATAACCTCTATTCCTCTGGTTTTTCTCAGTGTTTGCATGAAATTTAAGTTAATGGAGATGAGAAAACCCACTCACTTTATATATATGTTTGGTCATGATCAAATGTGTTATGCGTATCCTGAGGATTATTTTGTGGTCCTTAAACATGTTATCCACACCTTGTTTAATGACTCCAATAGCCCACTTACTATCTTAGATTCACTCACTAGGATCATTTAGATATCCATCTGGGGTCCACATTAATTTTACCCAACTATAAGCTTATTATCATTTAATTAAGTTTCATGACGTTAGACTCATTTCATCATATAGTTAGTATTTTTATTCACCAAATTCGACTAATTGTGGTCCCACCAACCTTCGGCTACCTGGTAACTAGTGCCTCGTATCCCCACGCATTCTGAGGCACGCCATAGCCTATTGTTCTAACTTGATCAACTTAGCCTATGGTCACATTACCCATTTTATTCGATTACTTAGTCATTTTAACATGAATTAATCGAGTTTTCTACTTTAGCTTTGTCAAGCCTTATTGTTCAGGTGCTTCACCTACCCGATACCCACGTCGACACACTTTTCGAGGCAAACTCTTGGCACACAATCTCACTCGATTACACCATTCTAGTACACACATGCAATGCAATATGAAAATTAACAATTTAAACATTGTAATTTAAAAACCATTACACAAAAATATTTATTTTTTGTCAAGCCTGAGGTGTCTTAACTATATCCATGGTGTCTACGTATACTTGGGCTGGCGTCCTAGTCCGAAACTTGAGAATAAATGTGATTAATAAAATATTTGGCCATTATAAACGCAATCCAAAATCAAAGTTTGATTTGAAACCATTAAACTTCACCTTTAACCGCCATCAACACTCACAACAATCACCACAACACCTTAATCTTGATTCCAAGCTCTCAATCGAGATGAACACACAGTAAAAAAGATATGGATTTGGATGAGAGAGACGAGAGGGAGAGAAATACAGTGGAGATGATGCTAAGGTTGAAAATGATGAAACGAAGGAAAAAAAAACCCTACTTTTGATTATGTTTTTAAAAAGGGAAGACAACCAAATTATAATGGCCTAATATTTATTGACACATTTTATTCATTATTTCTAGACTGAGATGTCAACTAAGACCCACGTGGACGCTACAGATGAGATTAATGCACACCTGACTAGTTATAATTAAATAATATTGCATGTCGGCTCCTTATATTGCGATGTTTAGTAAATTAATTACTAAATAGAATCGCAATCGTATTAATATACTTTGTTATCACGAGAGTTAATGCGAAGAGTACTTGCCTCTAGAATCATGTCGACACGGGTATCAGGTAAGCGAAGTACATATATACAATGATAACATAATTAATTCAAGTAATGATATACAAAAGACACATAATCATATTCTAAGTCAATTAAATCAAATGATTAACGTAGACATGCCTCGAGATGCATGCGTAGGTGCAAGGCGCTGGGAGCCGGTTAGTCGGGGACTAGTATGAGTTTTGAATATATAGAAGAAAGACCCATAATATATATTAGTTCAAAATTTATTTGTGTGACAAAGTTATTAAGCTAGGCTAAAATAAATCAATTTGAATATATAGATGAAAGATCCATAATATATATTAATCCAAAATTGATTTATTAAGCTAGGCTAAAATAAATCAATTTGATTAAACTAAAATAAATCAATTTGATTAAATTAAGCCAATAGTTAGTTAGTTTAAAAAGTCTTAATGTTTACACAACGAAATTTAAAAATATTTAAAACAACTTAAATAAGTAAGAGTAGTCAGGGCATGTCTAGATGTGGGAATCTTGCAAAAGTAGATCTCATGAATATATATCGTGAATATATATATGTATCAAACGTCTTACAACCCAAAACGAAACCAAAAACATAAGTATACATATATCATATGAATAGTCCAAAATATTAAAAATAAACCTATTGTAGTAACAAAAATGAGCAAACTCGGAGAAAAGCTCAGAGGAAGTCACTAATCACAAACTTCTTGCTCGTACTGCTAGAGGGACATGCAATTGTCACCAAAATCGAAGATAATTCCAGTGAGTATATCCAGAAAAAGTTCAACTGTAATTCAGATTAAACGATAAACAAGTCTATAAATCATGGTGAAAAAATAAAATGCTGAGAAAGAATAGTAAAACACATGATAGATAGACTACAATGATCAATGGTAGGGACCAAATGACCTGGAAGCAAAGGATAAAGAGTAAGTGGTCCTGACACTCTACACGTGGGCTTAAAGCTACTTAAAACATGTACGTATCTAAAAATTAGTGCGGCGGGGTGGTCAAGCCGTTTCAACCGCACCTAATCTGTTCGGCATTGTCGGTTCACTTGAGTCGCAGCCTGAGAAAATCCCAAAGGGAGCCACAGACTTAACCAGATGCTCAACCACAATGGAACTTGAATACTTGAGAGGAGCCATGACACATGGCGGATACTCACCCAGAGGATTCAGACCCGTTAGGAAGTCAAAAGAGCTAGTCGACTGCTCAACCCGCAAGTGGACACAACTAGACTTGACCACTTATACCCTTGGTCACTCGGTAGGGAAGTAGAGTCTAATAATGACAATCATTTTATCAAATGAAACAAGGAAATGAAAAAATTAATATTAAATTTCTTGCTGGTTTACTTACTGGAATTGTCTTTGATTTTGGTGACAATTGCAGGTCCCTCTAGCAGCAGGGGCAAAGAACCTATGATCAGTGACTTCCTCTAAGCTTCCCTCAAAGTCGGCTCCTTTATGTTACTAAAATACGTTTATTCTTGATTTTTTGGACTGTACATATGATATATACTTATGTTTTTGGTTACCTTGTGGTTCATTTTGGATTGTAAAACATTTGATATATGTATACGACACTTCTTCACACTGTTTGTCACCAGATATATATATATATATATATATATATATAAGATCTACTTTTATAGGATTTCCACATCTAGGCATGTCCCGACTACCGTTTACTTATTTAAGTTGCTTTAAATATTTTTAAATTTTGCTGCATAAAAATTAAGACTTCTTAACTAACAAACAAACATAATAAACAACTAATGATTGAATAACTTGGATAAGAGACTGACAACGCCCGCGTTGACTCTGCGGGAGTTGACTGAGGTCCACGTAGGTTTAGGCCGAGCTAGGCCCAATTTATGGGGTTTGGGGTCGTCACAGTTAGTATCAGAGCGCAAGGTTTCACTTTAACTATTGATAAGATCACAGCTGAATTAAAAATGCGAACTTAAAGTTAGATTAAAATTGAACTTAGTGTGAAAACCCTATAATCCTGACTTAGAGTCCTAGTTGGGAAGTGAGTTAAGTTGGGGAATAATCAAAGCTTGAACTATATATATTGAGTCTTAATTGTACTAGAGAATAAACTGATAGTTATAGTAGTTGATAAAAAATTGTAATCTATGATTTCATACCACGATGGGCGGTTATCCAAACACTGGTGATTAGGGTAGAGCTATAAGTCCCAGCTCTATTGATGCGGGAAAGTTTCGAGCCTTATCAAAGAGGGTTGAGTTGTAGGATTGACGACTAGATAATATATTAACTATACTTAGAGGACAGTTAATGTCTCCATCTACACCTACAATGACTCCTACACAGGATGCGAGTAGGCTTATGCCTCAAACCACTCCCATAGTTTCCTTTATACCCACAACACCAGTTACTGCGATTTTACCAATGCCCACAGTAGTAGTGGCACCAACTTCGATAAATGCGAACTTTCGATTTACGTTGGAGGCTAAGTTGACTTGAGAGTACAAGAGGTATAAACCCCAGAGATTTAGTAGAGACTCAAATGTGGTAAAATCAGAGAAGTTTATCAAGAGCCATGAGAAGATTCATAGGTTCTTGAAAATTGATGATAGCAAGAAGCCTGGGTTGAAAACTTTCTTATTTTCTAGATATGTAGATACCTGGTGGACCCATCTGATAGCCACACAGGGAGAGCCTCAGACTAGGTTAAACTTTAAGAAATTGATCAACCAAAAATATTACCTGCCTTCGGTCATGATTACTAAGAAGTCGGAGTTCATGCACATTCGACAAAGGTTGGGAGGGAGTGTTATATAGTACATGGGGAGGTACCAGTAGTTACTGTAGTTTGCTAGCGGACTGGCATACATAAATAGAGATCAAGTTCATTTCTTTTGTAAGGGATTGTTTCCTGTCATCGGGGGCCCTATAATCATGATAAAGCCTGAAACATTGGATAGAGCTTATGAGCGTAGCTTGACGAGATATGTATATCTCATTGCGTACCCCGAGGATGGTGCATTACAACCGGTTAAAACATATATCAAGTAAAAGTTCGAGCAGATGTGATGGCAAGATAAGAGGAGGAAGATGAATCGATAGCAAGATCAGGATGTCAGTAAGTTTTGAAGTACAGGGTCAGTGGCACCATCAATACATTTAGCTTTTATAGTTATGGTTTCTTCTACCCCAGTGGCCAGCTATGCTAGTCGGCCATCGTAAATGGTGCAACCATTTCAGCAGCAATTATATACGAAGAACGCAAATAGGAGTAGTGGCATTAGTCCTCGAGGACAGAGAGTGTATTTCAAGTGCATCCGGTTGGGATGCTTCAAGAACAAATGTCCAAAGTTATACCATGTCCTACATGGCAATACCCAGCCACATGTCATGGAGAGAGTCGACATAGTGGCGAAGCCGCAATCGATGACAACGCACGACCGTGCTGAGGGTATGAATTTATTTTAGCTACAATTATATTATACATGGACTACTAAATTTGAGTTTTATGGTATCTTGCATCTCGGAATGCATAGGTGACAGAGTCAGGGGTGACACCTACTAGTCGTAGTATTACTTGATTGCATCTTGCATATCGAGGACAAGAAATGCCCAATTTAAGTTTAGAGTTCAAAAAGATTTAAATTCTTGGTAGTTTTTGGTTCATGAGATGTACAACCTTACCTTTAACATGCTTAAAGAGAGGCACTGCTAGAAAAATTTGTTATTTATCATATGATACACGAATAACTAATGCTCATGACGACCATGGTCGCAAACTTGTCGAACACTTTTTACTGCCTTGGTATCGATGTGGTCTTGACGGGAGCTTAGTTATCCCCATTCAATATGAATGAGACTGATAAACTAATAGTTATTCGTTAGAGGTCATGAGAACTGACTTACATCTTGAATTATCTAAAGCGGTATAAGTTTAAAGACTTACATTTGAGATGCAAGTGGTTAGTAAGGTACTCACAGGATTAGCGTTCGAGCTGCAATCGTAACATTTTGTTCCATGATTACTAGTTGTTGTAATGTTTTTATGTGTGGCACCTACAATTAAAATCATTGCCACTCTCATTAATACATTGAGAATTTTGAAGCGATCTGGGAAAGCTCGTAGTTTGGAATTGAAAAGTTGAGCTATTATAAATGGCAAATGTGCACGGTTTGATAGACCTACTATGAACTATTTTAGAAGGGACTTGGTTAAGTCCAACATGGAATTAGATAAGTCAAACTGCCAAAAGTGGGTACGACGTTCAGTCTGATGAATCCTAAAATGTCAAGCTGTCAGAAGTGGTTATGACCCACATTTTGATTAATTTAGACGTCGATTTGTTTGAAGCGACTTTACACATGTCTATAATTCATAAATTAATATTTGAACAGCTAGAAGCGACTTCGCTAAGTCCACAGTTTGAAAGGAACACTCTAAACTATCTAAAGCGGCTATGGGCTCACAGTTTGAAGAGCGTCTATAACCTTTAAGTCACATTTCGATGATTTCAGGCGAGGAAAAGTGGAGGGTCCGGTTAATTAACACTCCATTTTTCTTCTTTAAATTTATGGTAAGGATTCGCCATAAGTTAATTTAATTTCGATTGCAAAATTCTTATTAGTTGGGGAAATTGTAGCGACCCAAATATTTTACTTGCGGATGATTACGTCTATTATCTACTTATATTTGTGTTGCACAATTTGATTAATTTTATCTCCAGTTTTTATGAGTAAAAACTATCTCAAGATGCGCGTTATAAATTGAGAGCGAGCACCTGTGACTTAAAACCATAAATTGGGCGATTGGGCGAGAGTATGAAAAATGATTATTTTTAAGAGCGCAAATGCTAAGGTTTAAGGTATAAGTCCTTAAAATTATTCAATATGACTAAATCTTGTAGCGTCAAAGTGAGTGAAATGGGGCCAAGTGATTAATTGGCTAATTTGTCTAAGTCAATAGGGCTTGTGTGTTAATTATTTAGTCATTGGGGGTATTATGAAAATGCCTTAAATGAAATAAATGAGTTGTATTTTAAAATTTGAGGTCTCAAGTTTTTAGTGGGTTAGAAGGTAAAAAAACAAACAAATGAACTTAGGAGATAAGAAAAGAGGGTAAACACCACTTTCTTTGTAACGACCCATTTTCCAAATGGACCGCCACGGGGGCCGATGCGGGCCCACAACCTGGCCTACCAGTGCCAGGTGTGTCCCACATGCCATCTCATCCACCATTTAATCATTATTAACCTCAAATTACAATAATTTACTGTTTAAATTGTACTGAACTCTAATCATCTGCTAAAATCATTTTAGTGATTAATAAACCACAGTGGAAGTATTTCACATGACAATCTACAATATTTAAAACATTAAAGTCATGCATTTAACTCTGACACATAGTATGAAAAACACATATATCATTATAGGCCAATAATGTACATTAATATAACAAAACATCAAACGTATAAAGTTCTGAGGTATCTCGCAATTCTAAATCCCAAAATAAAATAAAATATGTATAATACAAACATACAAGCCTGGCTAAATGTCTCTGAATCACAAGTATTTTGTATATTTACCTTTGCCTCGACTTGTACTAGGATCTGCACTGAAGCCATCATAAAAAGATAGATGACGAGTCCAGAGTGAGTATTCTCAAGGAAATTAAGTGAGCAATACGAAAAGTAAATACTGGAATTTAAACAAAACTATTAAATAAGCATGCGGAAATAAAAACTGGCAACTATTCTCATCGCATGCATAAGTAATAGTGAAAGCTCAAAGTGTGTGTTCCTAGAGCCTAGGGTCAGACTACTCGCACGTCAAATATAATATAATTACACACATTGCGATGTCGTTTACTCTATTTCAATATAACATCACAAATTAAACAATTCAGCACACAAAATTAACTATTTACCTAGCTCCAAGCGCGCACTAGCCTAACTGCGAGTCCCACAAGCATCTGAGCTGTCAGCCACATTTGCAATCACGTTATTAATAACAATGAATTAAATTCAGGTCGTTCCATTCTCTAACCTCTCTCATCCTTAACATTTCTCCTTTCCCACTCTTTCGATCCTCTCATATGTGATCTCCCATTCTAGGTGGTCATGCATCTCTCTCACATTTGGAACGTCACTCTCGCCTCAAGCTCCTCACACTTACTCTCTCTTTTGTTAGGTGCGCAACAAAAGTGAGTAGTTTGGTTGCTCATTGATTTCCACTTTTGTTGTTATGGGTACAAGATTTCTTGAAATTTGATGGTGTTTGATAGCGTTTTGGTGTAAAAAATTATGGTTGACGTGTTTAGACAAAGAATTGAAGCAAGAATTAAAAAAATGTGTGTTTATGACTAAAGTATATATATTATATATACTATACATTATTTATATGATATATATATATATATATATATATATATATATTATACACTATATATATGATATATATATTTCTAATGTATATGTAGATTTATATAATAAAAAGGGAAATAAAATTTAAGAAAAAGTGTTCGAGACGAGACTTAATCAATGCGGTCCGATCTGAGATGCAATCAATGTGATTGCAACTCAAAAAATCTCGTGTTTTTTGTTTCAAATTGTGGTAAATAGAAGAAAAATGGAACTAAATGATTTATTTTCAAAAATTGAGATTTTGATCTCGGATGCATTATAACACTTATAAATCATGAAATTAGGTACCAAGAAATTTTTTTAAAAAAAGACTATCAACTGGGAGCCAGGTGTGCACTACGAGGCATGTGGGAATCGTTTTTACATTGATTTTCGCATGTTAGAGGTAAGTAAACCAACAGGAGCATCAATAATAGTTCTTTTCTCATTTGATTTTATTTCTTCATTGAATATGCTTTTGATGTAATTGCCTTCCTTGGAGTATATTCATACTATCAGGTGACCAAGAGTCTATATGGTCGGGTTGAGTAGTGTGTTGTTGGTATGGACAGAAGCCCATCAATGTAAGGTCAAGCTGTTCTCGAAAGTGGCCTAGTCCCACAGTTTGGCTCTCAAAATGTTCTTGAAAGTGGTCGTAGACCCACGATTTGATAATTATTATCAAGCCATTCTTGGAAGTGGTCATGGGCCTACCATTTGAGACTAGTTAGGATTTACTTCAAGCTATTTTTGGAAGAGGCTGCGAGCCCACAGTTTAAAGAGCGTTGAGACACTTAGACGTCTATTTTTTATTATGTCACTCGTTTCTCGTTGTTTATTTACTTAGTATGTTTGTTATGCACTTACTATTTTTCTTATTTATTTTATTATCTGCATGATTTATGGACTATACTTATTGATATCTGAAGTACTGTTGAGACTCCATTGGATCTACTCATTAGGAATTCTGGTGACAATTGCAAGTCCCTCGAGAGTAGCAAAGGTAAAGAGTCAGTGATCGGTGACTTCCTCTGATCTTCCCTCAGAACTGGCTCTCCCCTTGGTATTATGTAGGTTTCTTTTTAATATTTTGATGTATGTATATGCTATACTTTTTTTTCGTAAAACTGGTTAGTAGGTTGAGTGACGTTTTGTGATACATGTGTATGATTTCCTCACACTCTTTGGTCACCTTATATACATGAGATCATGTTTACTGGGTTTTCACACCATATGTTGTCTTGAATTGATGTATTTACAGGCTATTTAAATTGCTAGTTTAATTCCGTTGCTTTAAATTTTAGAACTTGCAAAACTAATAACTCAGTTTAAATCACTTAATAACTAATAATAATGAGAAAGAAGGCTTACTAGGCCTACATTGACCTCGCGTTGGTTGAAGGGAGTCCAAGGTCTAGTGCCAAGCGGGGTCCAGTTTTGTGAGAACAGTGGCCGTTACAGGTTGAAATAATTAATTATGACCTTTGATTTTCATGGAGATGATCTTAGATTAGGGGTGTCTAGGCAAGTTAAGTGTCTAAGTTGTGTCACTTAAAGTAGTAAGTGGTTCACAATTAGGCCATTAGATCACCTAGAGGTGAGAACTTTGACATAGATTTGTAGCCAGAGTTTCAAGTTGCATAGTATAAAAGCCACAACTTACTGGTTTATCTGAACATGCATAAAAGACATACAAGTTTTGGGATTAGAGAGAACAAATTTGGGGCTGGAATTAGAGAATTCAAGAGCTAAAGGAAAAAATTAACGAGTTCATCACCTAAGTAATCAACTCGCACCATTAACTTGTTCAAGTTCATCAAATTTGGTCCATATGCGTAGCCAATTTGAGTGTTTAATGGCCAAAACCATATTTTCAAATTGGTTTACTATTTTTCCATGAAAAACTAATGCTTTAAAGTTAATTCAAAATGTAAATCGAGTTTTCAAACTTATTTTATAAGAATTGGGCGTTCTTGATCAAAATGAATGAATGCATGCTTGAATATCTTATTTGATCAAATTAATGTAAATAGATGTTGTCTCTATTGATTTTTGGTGTTTTAATTCCTCCACAAGGTGATGACGGGGGTCGATGGGGGATGGAGATGGCTACGGGGAAAAAATTCAGAATTTTTGAGTTGAAAATTCTGGGTTTTGATCCCATTAGTGCACTAATAAGCCTTATTAGCATGCTAATGATTCTGGGTAGAAACTCAGATTTAGTTGTGTGGTTAACGCACTAATGGCATTATTAGCACGCTAACTAAATACCAAGAATTCGATAAAAATGGTTTTTAATGACATAAATAGCAAATATTCACTTTCGACACACCGATTTTTCGTTTTAGGGATTTTTGTATTATTTTCAAAGAATTTAAGTCGGTATATGAATATTTAATGATTGTAGATTCTTAAATGAGTTTTTTTTAGGAGTTCATAGACACTAAAATAACCTCAAATCTATTATTTTTGAACTAATAGGACACCGAGGGTCTAGAGATCCATGGACGGGTGTTGGGTGCGGGTTTCGAGGAGTGTCGAGGACGCGTTAGAGTTCAATTTTCGCGTATTTCAGGTAAGTAAACCCACGTGAAACACACTTTAAGAATGTATTTTCTTTTCCTTTTATTTGTTGCACTATGATTTAATACGTTGTTGTTATGTCTATTTTCGAGTATTATGTTGGGTGTTATGGTTGAATGGCATGCTAGACCATAGCATATGCACTCGCGCCCTCGGTGGATTGCGACCCGAGCTGCTTCTTCGATGCACGTGTCAGTGGGTCATGGCACTAGGTCGACCACCTTGATGGCTTGGGATATGGGGACCAGTAGGCATGGACATTGTGCAACACTCTTGGTATATCAAAGTATGGTCTAGTATGTCCGAGATGGGTACTCAAGCGCTGGAGTTCATTGATATGTCTATAGCTTTCCATTCATTTTTCACATGTTTATTTATCACGTGACACAGTTACTAACAACTAGATTATAGCATGTGCACCCGCCCACTAGTTGAATTGCAACCTGACTTGCTTGTCTTCAGTGCACGTGTTGGTAGGCCATGGGACTAGTGTCGCGGCCCAAATTTCTAATCGCATTTAAAATCCTTAAATATGATCACTGACCTGTAACGTATGACCCACATCGTGATATGCACACTAAATGAGGCACGTGGTTGAGGTATACGTTACATTTGCATGATGATTTTTTAGTGTATCGTAGATGTGTAGAATACTAAGTCACATTTATTTGTCATTTATAGGTGTCGATACGTAACTGATGACACGTCTCGATATGCGTGCAGTCGTGGAATATGGTAGAGAGTAACATTGTGAGTCATTTATTTAATTAAATGTATTAATGTGGCTTAATTAATTAAATTTGGTATGGCTATAGTTGATTTGTAAGAAATGTAGCTTAAGTTAGTAAAATAAAACAGTAGCCATTTGATGTTCCTCGAGAAACGTGTGGACACATTAAGAGACCAATGAAGTATGAATTGGCGTTAACGGAGGTGAGTTAGTGGATTTGAGACAAAATGAAAACCAATAGATTATTCTCCAGACGAGTGTGTACATAAAGATCAATGGCTATAAATCAATCCTACCTACATATATATAAGTGCTTGGGTCCTTAAGATGATCATGTAAATCATATATCCATAACGAAAGGAAATTATGAAGTGATTGAGTTGCTGGAATTGAGATTTCAAAAGGGGAATTTCACCATCAAAGGAGAGAAGTCAAGTATAGATAACAACTTACAGCTCTAAGTAATGCCTCCACCCATCTATGTTTTCAATTTCATGAGTTGTAGGCATGTAATCAAATGAGTTTTCATGCAATCAATTTTCAAAACATTTCATGTGTCAAATGTGTTCAAATTGGAAGCTTTGGTTTAAGTTTTTAAGCTCAATTTGATAGATTTTAAGAGTTGCTCAAAATTGAGTTTCATTCCAATGAAAGTGAATTTCTAAAAATATCAGTGCTTAATAGATGTTATTCTCAAGATCCATTTGTATATTTGAATTCCTTGAGACTTTTTAATATCCCAGCTATTAAGAATTTTGAAAATTGATTTTGTTTTGATAAAGTTATGAGTTTTTGAAGTTTTAAGTGTTCTTAAGTTTTTTCAACAAAATACATGTTTAAATCTTTAAATTTTGATGCAATTGATGAATTGTAAGAAATGTTTGGTATATGTTTAATGGAGGAGAGCTCATTAGGAAGACCTCCTTTGCCACTTCCAATCAGACCAATATCGCCAGCTCCTACCGTTCCTGCACTTACCGCACAACAGGGCCCAGAGGCTCCACGATAGCAACATCAAGGTGGCAAATGCCAAGGCCGAGGCAGAGGCCAATATGCTAGACATGGATAGAGACAATTTCAGGCTCAGGGTCGGTGTAGATAGATTACATGCTAAAAATATGAATAGATAGGATACATAGTGAGAGAGTGCCCATAGCTGACAACAGTTTATGCACTGCAAGCCCGATATGAGGTTCATAGAGTAGCCTCACAAGTCCTCATTGAGGGTACGACTTCCATTTGTGGTAGATATTCATATATGTTATTTGATTATGGATCTACAGTATCTTTTTATTGATGTTTACATGTTAGGCATCCTAGGACTAACACTCGTTAGGCTTAGAGTACATTTGATCCTTAGTACAGTAGTCAGAGATAGTGTTTACCCTAACAGCCCAGTTAAGAGATGCCTAGTTGAGATAGGTGGAGTAGATTCGCTTGCAGACTTCAGGGTTCTCGAGGTATTAGAGCTCAATGCGTTATTATGGACAGATTGACTAGCAGCGTATCACGCTCATTTCGACTATGCCAGTAAAACAGTGATATTTGAGATCCCAGGACGTTAGATATTTACCTAAATAGGCACTACATCGAATGCCGAGAGCGCGAGAGTTCGACTTGCGACTAATGGAGAGATGGAGACTCTGGTAGCATTATATACACTGGCAGAGAGTCAGGGACCCAAACTTGATGACATACCAGTTGTCTGTGAGTTTCTAAACATTTTTTCGGAGGACTTACCTGGTTTACTGCCACCGAGAGAAGTTGACTTTATCAATGAGTTACTACTAGGCACCAAGCCTATTTCTATATTCCCATACTATATGGCCCTACAAGAATTATAGGGGTTGAAGACTCAGTTTTAGGACTTATGAAATAAAGGATTCATCACACCCTACATGTTGCCATGGGGAGCACCCGTCCTTTTTGTGAAGAAGAATAATGGTACTTTAAAGTTGTGTATTGATTACAAACAGTTGAACAAGGTTACAGTAGGAACAAGTAAACTGCCGATGATCGACGATATATTTGATCAGTTGAGAAGAGCACATTATTTCTCCAAGATAGACCTGCGATCAGGGTATCATCAGCTCAAGATCAGGGATGAAGATAAGTCTAAGACAGCTTTTAGCACGAGATATAGACAGTATTGGTTCACGATCATGCTATTTGGGCTTACCAATGCCCCCGCAGTGTTCATGGATTTGATGCATCGAGTTTTTAGACCGTTTCTTGATCGCGTGATAGTTTTCATCGATGATATATTGATATATTTGAGGACCGTAAAGGATCACGAGCAACACCTTAAGGAAATGTTGTAGACTCTGAGGGAGCATAAACTCTACACTATGTTTAACAAGTGTGAGTTTTGGCTTTCAGAGGTCAAGTTTTTTGGTCACATTGTTGGAGCAGCTGGGATTGTAGTAGATTTGGCCAAGATTTAGGATATCATGAATTGGTTGGCACCGACATCAGTGATAGAGATCAGGAGCTTTCTGCGTTTGCCAAAGTACTACAGCTATTTGTGAGGGATTTTTCAAAAATTGCTTCTTCGATTACTCGATTGGTACAAAAAGACGTCACTTTCCACTAGATAGAGGCTTGTAAGCAGGCACTTGATGAGTTGAAGTGATTGTTGACTACTACGCTAGTATTGGTATTGCCAGAAGTCGGACAGGGATGTCTAGTGTATACATATACTTCTTATACGGGTTTAGGCTGTGTACTGATTTAGGGCGAATGAGTTGTTACTTATGCCTCAAAAGAGCTGAAGATACATAAGAAGAGCTATCCCACATAAAACTTAGAGTTGGCAGTGATTGTGTTTACATTAAAGGTGTGGAGACATCATCTATATGGAAAAAACTCACACTCTTTACTACTAACAAGAGTCTGAAGTATCTATTCATATAGAAGGAACTGAATATGAGATAACTCAGATGGTTGGAGTTTTTGAAGGGCTATAACTTTTCCTTGGAGTATCACCCAAGAGAGCCAACGTTTTCATAGATGCGCTAAGTAGGATACCGATAGAGATGTTGAGGTTGTCAGATGCCACATGACGCTTGAGTATGGGCTACTCGAGGCAATGGTGATAGCATATCAGCAAAAGGTTCCTATATATTCGGGTTGACATTTAGGCACGGATGATATTACAAACCATGTCTACACAGAGAGTGTCAAAGGGTCAAAGGACCGACAGGTTGCACCCGAGGTTCAGTGAGTTAGGGCAGAGTACATATTGTATTGAGTGGATGGAAACGTTAGATCAGTGCCTAGGGTACAAAGGCAGATTATGGATATCGTCAGTGGCAGAGCTAAGAGACGAGATTCTTCAAGACTCACACCATTCCCGATTCACCATTCGTCTAGGCAGGACCAAAATGTACAATGACATGAAGATATATTTTTAGTGGCCTAGGATGAAGGCAGATGTATCTGATCAGGAAATATAGGATCTGTCAGCAGGTGAAGGCTTAGCATCGCAGACTTGGAGGGTTGTTACAACCTCTTTCTATTCCATAATGGAAATGGGAAGACTTCTCTATGGATTTTATTAAAGGACTACCGAGGACTGCCATGAGACATGATTTAATATGGGTGATAGTTGACAGACTGACGAAGTCTACTCATTTCCTGCCAGTAGCAACATACTACACATTCGATCAGCTGAGTCTACTATTCGAGATAGATATATTATTAGGATACATGGGGTACCATTGATGATCACGTCAGATAGAGATTCTACGTATACGTGTAAAATGTGGCGTAGTACGTAGGAGTAGTACGGTATGCGCCTACAAATAGTAAAGCTTTCATCATCAGATTGACGGGCAAACTGAATGAATGATTCAAGTTCTTGAGGACATTCTCTGGGCTTGTGTACTAGAGTTTGGCGGATCTTGGAAGAAGTACCTACAATTATGTGAGTTTGCTTATAACAACAATTATCAGGCCAGTACTGAGATGACGCCATTTAAGGCCTTATATGGCAAATCGTGTCACTCGCCATCGTGTTAGGGTGAGCTAAAGGACCGAGAGATTGAAGGGCCTGTGATTGTTGTTGACCACACGGAGAAGGTCAAATTTATCCATTAAAGACTCAAAGGTGCCCAAGAAGACAAAAGAAGGATGCTGACAAGTATCATGGTGATCTCACGTACACCGAGGGAGCCTTTATTTATTTAAAAGTTGGCCCTCGAAAGGGTTTTCAGATATTTAAGGTGAAAGGCAAGCTTGCACTGAGATTCATCAGGCTTTTTAGAATTAAGAAACGGGTCAAAAAAGTTGCATACGAACTTGAGCTTCCTTCATAGATGTCAAGGATTCATCTGATTTTCCATATTTCAATGCTACGACTGGCTAAGTCGAGGGCAACAATACGACCGATAGTTGATTTGAGTCGGATCGACCCGAGTGAGGACATTACTTATGAAGAGCAGCCTATTTAGATCTTGCATTGAAGGGTATAGCAGTTGAGAAACAAGTCTACCCTGAAAGTATTCGTCAAGTGACAGTTCCCTAACGACATGGAACTCGCTTGGGAGTAGGAGACTATATGATGGACAGATTCTCGTACCTTTTCAAGTCAACTATAAACTTAACTTGAATTTTAATTTCAAGGATGAAATTTCCCTTAGTTTGGAAGATTTGTCACGACCCGAATTTCTATTCATGTTTTAAAATCTGTAAACAGGATCATCGACTCGTGACGTTTATGCACACTGACTAAGGCACGTGGTCGAGGTATATGTTACATTTGCATGGTGATTTCCTTGTGTATCATACAAGTGTAGACTACTAAGTCACCTCTACCTGTTATTTATAGGTGTCGATATGTGAGCGGGGATACGCCTCGAGATGCGTGCAGTCATGGGATCAAGTAGAGAGTGACATGATGAGTCATTTATTTAATTAGATGTATTAATGTGGCTTAATTAGTTAAACTTAATGCGGCTATAGTTGATTTATAAGAAATATAGCATAAGTTAGTAAAATAAAACAATATCCATTTGATGTTCTTCGAGATACGCGTGGACAAATCAAAAGACCAATAAAGTATGAATTAATAAGGGTGGGTTAGTGGATTTGAAACAAAATGAAAGCCATCAGATTAGTCTCCAAACGAGTGTGTACATAAAGATTAATGTGTAACGGCCCATTTTAATAATGTCTATTAAATTTAGAGACGTGAACGCCAGCTCGGATCTACGTGGACGCCGCGATAGGCTAGGACACACGGGGACTTAGGTATGGAAGTTTATGGCGTGTTGGTTGCTTATTTGTGGTGTAATTTATTCAAATATATTGCGTGTGTATATTTTGCAAAATAATACGCGTAAGGGTGTGTGAATGGTATTTGCCTCGATATGCGTGTCGACGCGGATATCGAGTAGTTGACGGGACTGAATATTATGACGGGGAAACTAAAACACAACGAGATTGTGTGAACTGTATTCGCCTCGATATATGTGTCGACGCGAGTATCAGGTAGTCGACGGGATCGAATATTAAGTCGGGGAAACAAAAACACACAAATTAAATGAAAATTTGCCAAGTGAATAATATGGAATATATATTGAGTGGCTAGCGACGCGTCTGTACGCATATATCACGGTTCGGACGGGAAACTGAGCGTCAAAATGCCCGAAAACACGGGCGAGTGTCTTAGCTATGTCACATTTAGGTGTCAAGAGACCTAACTCAACAACAACACTTGTCCAAATTCAACAACACGTGTCCACTCACCTCACCTACACCTACACCTCACACATACACCCCATGCACACACACAAACACCCCAGGGAGGCCAAGAGGAAGAAGAAGGAACGCAGAGAGGATGAGGAGAAGAAGAAGCGGGAAGGAGAGAAGAGAAGGTGGAGACGTCACGGTCGAGGTGAGTCCGCATTGTTTGGGGTGGTTTCGGTAGGGTGGCCGAGAGTGGGGTTCGGCCATGGAGGTCGAACCGGGCCAACGTGGAGATGGCAGGGGTGTCTCCCCTGCCATCGAGTCTGCCGGGGTTGGGGTGGAGAGCAACCCCAATCCAAACCATGGAAAAAAAAATTTTTTTTGCCCGATCGAACCAGAGAACTAGTTCGATCACGAGGAAAGGAGGATGGGGCGCGGGGCCCAAAATCGGTCTTGGCTCGGCCCATGTCGGGTCGACCCGATCCAAAACCAAACAAATTTAAAAAAAAAAAAAAAAGAGAAGAAAAATGAAAGAAAAATTTGGAAAAATTCTGAAAGAATTGGTAAAAATTATATTTCGATAAAATAAATAGAAATTGATAAAGTTATATGAAAAGAATATATGTGGTAATGTAGGACGCGACTTTTTGCGGGGTTTTACCTCGAAAAGCGCGAAATGAAAAATTTGGCTTAAGTATTTTAGAAAGTTATTGTAAATTGTCATGCTAACTTAAATTAGTGATAAATGGACATAGGTTGAACGGGTAATCAATTGGTGACCAAGGACCCAGTGGACTTGGACTCGGGGATTGATTACGGGGTAGTAGAGCACGTTGTGAGGTTTTTAAACCCAATGAAAAAACTCTCGAGTATTTATTTTGTTTTGTAATTCCATTCAATTCCAATATTTCCTTGTGATTTTTCATATATCTATATTTTGTCGTTGTTTGCACGGTTGGTTGAGTTACTCCCACCAAATTTTTCGTTGTGTGTCTATGCATTCTAGACCATAGCATGTGTATCAGGAGTTCTCGGTGGATAACTACCCGTTATTGAACTGCTACATGTGTCGGTGCGTCGTAGGTCTACGTCGGCCACCGAGAGGGATCGGGTGATAGCTAGTTGGGTACGCCCACTAGTGGGGTGCTGGAAGGGAATCCCGAATTATGGTTTAGTCTGACTGAAACAAGCACACACATTTGCACTTTATTGTTATCCATGCATGTGATGCCCTACTTACAGTTGTCTGTTTACATTTCGCATGTTTATTTAATAGTATTTATTGACTTCCACTTATTTATATGAATGCTCAGAGGAGTTCCTTTGGATTTTACCGACTGGATTCGTCATCCATTTTCTTCCATGATGATTGAGTGCAGATCCGAGTACAAGTAAAGGCAAGGAGATCTTAGGCGACTACCTCTGATTACCTACCTCTGAGGATTACTTGTACGTGTGATTATTTTGATATTTTGATTCTTTTGGGAATTGGGGAATGACATGACCTTGTACATGCTTAGTTTTATATGGTATAGTCATTAACACAATATTTTTCAAGGTTTTTCCACATTAGGTTTTATTTAATTGATTATTAATAATTTGTGTATTTATGTACGTGTTCCGCTGAATATGTTATTTATAAACTGTACACACATAAGTGGATACATCTCAAGACATAAAAAGGACAGGCATGTGCCGCACACGTGTAATAGGGCCAGCTGGAAAGGAGTACACGGAGACACGTCACCCCGGGGCGGCGAAGGCCACCACAGTTGATATGAGAGAAAAAGAAGAAGACCTAAGACAATAAAACTTAATCAATGAACTTAGATGTGGAAACCCGAAGTAATTGCCTTAGAACTTTAGTTGGGAAGTGATGTGAGGCGGGTAGAGTTAGAATTTATATATGTGTTATATTTGCATTTTAATATATATATATATATATATATATATATATATATATATATATATATATATATATATATATATATATATATATATATACGTCTATACCTCGAGACTGATCCGGAGCGCATTCTCGATGCAGATCATGGACGGACAGTCTGGTACGCCAGTTGAGTCTGGGCAGACTAGCGATACGGTTAGGGATGTCCTGGTTACGGCGAGTGTGGAGGATATACTCTCGGCACAGAAGACACAGATGGCCAAGGTATTACGGCTATTACCATAGCAGACCGCAGTACTGGCGGTACTCATTTCAGCTAGAGAGCCACTAGCTGTGACCATACCAGGGGACAGTTGTGGTTCCGGTGGTACCCCAGATGCCAGTTCAGTGGGTGGCGGTAGATGCATCCACAGAGATAGCTACCGCAGTTGTCGTTCCTTTAGAGACGTCGACTCTTATGCCTCTACTCACGACGACGGACCAGGTTACCGCCACCCCCACTGCTGATACTCCTACTACATCGACATTCGTTCTGGCACCAGAGGCGAAGCTATTGAGTTTGTTTGTGAAGTTTCATCCTGGATTCTTTTATGGAGGCGGTGACCCTAAGGCTGCAGGGAGATGGATAGTGTCTCATCAGCGTTTCCATAAGCTGATGAGGAACGATGAGACTGTATAGGCACGACTCTCTTGAGCCCGTTTGAGAGGGCATGTAACGGTCTCGTGGACGACATATACAGATACTCATCCAGAACCAATAACGTGGGCTAAGTTTAGGGAGCCATTCTTCGATCGGTATATACCTATGGAGTTTAGGTTGAGGCCGAGGGAGGAGTTTCTAGCCTTAAGACAGGGTAGTCGGACCTTGATGTAGTATATGGAGAGGTTCCGACATTTGCTTCACTTCTCTTTAGATGTCGCCGGGATAGAGCGTTTATAGATATATTATTTCATCAGAGGGGTTGATGACAAGATTGGGTCAGCAGTTGTCTCGACTGGAGCCACGACACTACATGAGCTCTTTGATAGGGCGTTGTCTCATAAGACATACCTACTGCAGAGGGCTAGCCGACGTGTAACTGGTAAGGAGGTACAGTCAGGGCAGAGTTCTCAGTCTAGTCAGAGGCAAAAGAAACCGATGGATCATCCTGGTAGAGGCCGAAAAGATGATAGACGGGATAGGGGCAACTGGGATGAGTTTCAGGGCAGTAGTTCCGATATGATGAGCCACAACCAGTTCATGATATCACCTCAACGCCAATGGATCGACAGATGGCATAGCTACAGGAGTATCGTCAGGGTCGAGATCAGAGGGGACATGACGGGGGTCAGGTAGACCGGGGCATGGGTTCGAGATCTGGAGACGGACAGACGGGTAGACTGGAGAGTCGTAGATGTCACCGGACTGGGAAGAGGGGACATTTGAGGGCTGACTTTCGGACACCACCGTCGCCATGACGAGCGTCAAACCAGGCTAGAGATAGAGCGCATGCATTAGCACAGCCAAATAGTGGAGCGACCAGGCAGCTTATTGAATGTATATTACTTATATTTGGTCGCCACAAGCATGTTATGTTTGATTCTGGTAGTACTTTATCGTTTCTTGCTGGACGTATTGTCGATTGTTAGGGTTAGTTACGTAGACACTAGAGCCACATCTTGTCCTCTGTTCGGCTGCTGGAGATAAGATATACCATAATCGAATATGTCGTGACATGATAGTAAAGGTGGATGGACATCAGCTACCAGTGAATCTTCGAGTATTGGAGTACTTAGAGTTCGACACATTACTCATGATGGATTGGTTAGCATCCTATCATGCACTGATAGATTGTTACGGTAAGAGGATATAGTTTCTTATTCCTGAAATACTGGAGTTTGTATTAGTTGGATCGGCAATTGACTTACCTATCACGAGAGGCCGACTAGCTACAGAGTGGGAGATGGAGGTGTTTGCGGGGAGGTTCAAACGGAGGTCCGGATTGAAGACGTTACGGTGGTTCGGGATTTTATCGATGTGTTTCCAGATGATTTACCCAGATTGCCACCGCAACGAGCTATTGAGTTCATAATCGACTTGATACCAGGGACGCAGCCAATTGCTAGTCGACCTTACCAGATGGCACCAACGGAGTAGGAGGAGGTGAGACGACAGTTGGATGAGCTACTGAAGATGGGTTTCATTCACCCTAGTATGTCACCTTGGGGAGCTCTAATACCGTTTGTAAAGAAGAAAGATGGTACGATGAGGATGTGCATCGACTATAGGAAATTGAATCAGGTAACTATGAGGAACCGTTACCCACTTCCTAGGATTGTTGATCTGTTTGATAAGCTGGTGGGTGCCTGATTCTTCTCGAATATTGAACTTCGCTTAGGTTATCACCAGTTGATGACTCGAGAAGAGGATATCCATAAAACCACTTTCTGCATGAGATACGGGTTATTTGAGTTCACAGTCATGTTATTTGGGCTGACGAACGCTCCAACGATTTTCATAGATCTGATGCATAGGGTAATGAGGTCGTATTTGGACAGATTCGTCATCGTGAGGATCACGAGGGACATCTTAGGGCAGTTTTGATAGCACTGAGGGAGTACCGATTGTACACCAAGTTTAGCAAGTGTGGCTTTTGGCTAAGTGTTGTGAGATTCTTAAGGCCATGTCATCAGTGAACAGGGTATCTCAGTGGATTCAGAAAAGATTAGGGCGATCATTGATTGGAAGACGCTTGAGTTTGTGGCTGATATACAGAGGTTTCTTAGACTGGCCGGATAATACCGGCGATTTATGCATGATTTTTCCTCGATCGCAGTGCCGATGACGAGACTGACTAAGAAAGAAGTCAGATTTGACAGGTCAGAGGAGTGTGAGCAGGCATTTTATGAATTGAAGCAGGGTTGACATTTGCACCAGTATTAACATTGTCGAAGCCGGGCAAGAACTTGACAATATATACAGATGCGTCGGGTATTGGTCTAGAATGTGTTGATGCAGGATGGTAGACCAGTTGCCTATCTTTCTAGACGGTTGAGACCCACAAGGGGAATTATCCAGTGCACGACCCGGAGCTTGCTGCGGTCGTCTTTGCACTGAAGGCTTGGAGGCACTATCTCTATGGAGTGCGAATCGTGTTGTATACAGATAACCAGAGTTTACGGTACATTTTCACTCAAAGGGAGCTGAATATGTGCCAACGGAGATGGCTGAAGTTGCTGAAGGACTACGACATTATTATTGAGTATCACCCTGACAAAGCAAATATCGTAGCAGACGCATTGAGCAGAAGTGGACTCGACAGTCAGACTATTCTGCAGTAGATGACATATGAGCATGGCTTATTACAGGCAACATCAGTTATGTGCATGGTCGAGTTGTCGACTATGGCGGAATAGCACATTTGTTGTCGGTTGAGGATACCGACCGCGTTGATTGAACGGGTTGTCGAGTGTCAGAGGGCTGATTGGCTCTATGAGTAGGTCAGTGGTCTGTCACGGAGTCTGGGATGCACTAATTGGGCAGAAACAACAGATCGGTGTTTGAGATACCGAGTGAGATTGTGGATACCTGCGGATCAGAAGATACGGAACGGGATTCTAGAGGAGGCACACCGGTCTTGTTACACAGTTCATCTTGGTCGGACCAAAATGTACCGTGATTTGAAGTGACTATTCTAGTGGTCAGAGATGAAGGCTGACGTAGGTGCGTACATTAGGAGTTGTCACATTTGCCAGCAGGTGAAGGCTGAGCACAAGCGACCCGGTGGATTATTACAGCCGTTGCCCATTACACAGTGGAAATGGGAACATATCACTATGAATTTCGTTAGTAGGCTACCGCAGACATTGAGGCCTCACGATGCAGTTTGGGTAGTAATTGATAGACTGACGAAGTCGTCTCACTTTATTCCAATCTTGATGAAATACACGTTTCCCCATCTGAGCATTTTGTTTGAGCGGGAGATTATTAGACTTCATGGGGTGTCAGTTTCCATTGTGTCAGACGGAGATCCCAGATTGACATCGAAACTATGGAAGGCAATGCAGGAATGATTTTGCACCAGGTTGCAGTTTAGTACGGCTTATCATCCTCAGACCGACGGACAGTTAGAGCGACTGATTCAGATTTTGGAGGATATGCTCAGGGCATGCATATTACAGTTTTGGGGTTCGTGGGAGGATTATCTGCCTCTGTGTGAGTTTGCATACAATAGCAACTATCAGGCGAGCATTGGTATGCCACCATTTGAAGCACTGTATGGGAGACCCTGTATATCACCTGCTTGTTGGGCAGAGTTGGAAGATACACTGACAGTAGGGTTTGAGATAGTCGTTGATCACGCAGAGAAAATTCGATAAATTCGTCAAAAACTGCGAGCTGCACAGGATAGACAAAAGAAATACGCGGATAGGTATCGCGATGGTCTGAGCTATGACGAGGGCGATATAGTGTATTTGAAGGTTTCTCCTTGGAAAGGTCAACAGAGATTTGGCATTAAGGGGAAACTGGTGCCAAGATACATAGGGCCATACTGGATTGCACAAAGAGTAGGCCCTATTGCACATCGATTGGAATTACCTGCTGAGTTAGCTGGGGTTTATCCGACATTTCACATTTCCATGTTAAGACTCGCTAGGTCAGGGCCGAGACCGATGATTGAGTTAGGACAGATGGAGATACAGCCTGACGTCACTTATGAGGAGAGACCGATATAGATCGTTGACCGTCGAGTACAGATTCTTCGGAACAGGGAACTCGCGAAGGTCCTAGTCCGTTGGCAGCATCATAAGACGAAGGAACTCACCTGGGAGCTCGAGTTGACGATGAGGAGGTGATACCCTCAACTATTCTCTAGTATGGGACTTTAGTTACAGTTAAATTTCGGGACGAAATTTTATTTAGTTGGGAAGAACCGTAACGACCCATTTTAATAATGTCTATTAAATTTACAGACGTGGACGTCAGCTCAGATCTACGTGGACGCCTCGGTATGCTAGGATACACGGGGACTTAGGTATGAAAGTTTATGGTGTGTTGGTTGCTTATTTACGGGGTAATTTATTCAAATACATCGCATGTGTGTATGTCGTAAAATAATAAGTGAGGGTGTGTGAATGGTATTTGCCTCGATATACGTGTCGACACGGGTACCGGTTAGTTGACGGGACTGAATATTAGGATGGAGAAACTAAAACACAATGAGATTGTGTGAATTGTATTCGTCTCGATATACGTGTCGACGCGGGTATCAGGTAGTCGATGGGATCGAATATTAAGTCGGGGAAACGAAAACACACAAATTAAATACAAATTTGTCAAGTAAATAATATGGAATAGATATTGGGTGGCTAGCGACGCGGCGGTACGTATATATCACGGTTCGGACGTGAAATCGGGCGTTGAAATGCCCGAAAACGTGAACGAGTGTATTAGTTGTGTCACATTTAGGTGTCAAGACACCTAACTCAACAACAACACTTGTCAAAATTCAAGAACACGTGTCCACTCACCTCGCCTACACATATACCTCACACATGCACCCCATGCACACGCACACACCCCAGAGAGGCCAAGAGGAAAAAGAAGGAACGTGGAAAGGAGGATGAGAAGAAGAAGCCGGGAAGGAGATAAGAGAAGGTGGAGACGTTACGGTCGAGGTGAGTCCTCGTTGTTTGGGGTGATTTCGGTGGGGTGGAGATGGCAGGGGTGTCTCCCCTGCCATCGAGTCCGCCGGGGTTGGGGTAAAAAGCAACCCTAACCCAAACCATGGAAAAAAAAACTTTTTGTGCCCGATCGAACCAGTTCTCTGGTTCGATCGGGAAGAAGGGAAGATGGTGCACACGCACGCGTGTGCACCCACCATTGGGACGGGCCCAAAACGGGTCAGGGCCTAGACTGGTTCTGGCCCAGGGTCGGGTCCGACTTGGTTGGGTCGATTTGACCCAAACCCAAACAAAATGTAAAAAGAAAAAGAAAAAAAAAGAAGAAAAATTTGGAAAAATTTCAAGGAAATTGGGAAAAATTATTTTTCGATAAAATAAATAGAAATTGATAAAGTTCTATGAAAAGAATATATGTGGAAATGTCGAATGCGACGTTTTGCGGGGTTTTGCCTCGAAAAGCGAGAAATGGACAATTTAGCCTAAACATTTTAGAAAGTTATTGTAAATTGTGGTGATAACTTAAATTAATGATAAATGGACATAGGTTGATACGGGTGATCAATAGGCGACCAAGGACCCAGTGGACTTGGACTCGGGGATTGATTACGGCGTAGTGGAACGCGTTGTGATGTTTGTAAAGCCCAATGGAAAAACTTTCGAGTATTTATTTTGCTTTGTAATTCCATTCAATTCCAGTATTTCTTTGTGCTTGTCGTTGTTTCCACGGTTGGTTGAGTTACTCCCACTGGGTTTTCCGTTGTGTGTCTATGCATTTTAGACCATAGCATGTGTATCAGGAGTTCTCGGTGGATAACGACCCGATCTATTGAACTGCTACATGTGTCAGTGCGTCGTAGGTCTACGCCGGCCACCGAGAGGGATCAGGTGATAGCTTGTAGGGCGCGCCCACTAGTGGGATCCTGGAACGGAATCCTGAAGTATGGTTTAGTCTGACTGGAACATGCACACACATTTGCACTTTATTGTTATCTATGCATGCGATGCCCTATTTACAGTTATCTGTTTACATTCCGCATGTTTATTTAACAGTATTTATTGACTTCCACTTATTTATATGAATGCTCAGAGGAGTTCCTTTGGATTTTACTGACTGGATTCGTCATCCATTTTCTTCCGTGATGATTGAGTGCAGATCCGAGTACAAGTAAAGGCAAGGGGATCTTAGGCGACTACCTCTGACTGCCTACCTCTGAGCATTACTTGTACGTGTGATTATTTTTATATTTTGATTCTTTTGGGAATTGGGGAGCGACATGACCTCGTACATGCTTAGTTTTATATGGTATAGTTGTTAGCACAATATTTTTCAGGGTTTTTCCACATTAGGTTTTGTTTAATTGATTATTAATAATTTTTGTATTTATGTACGTGTTCCGCTGAATATGTTATTTATAAACTGTACACACATAAGTGGATACATTTCAAGACATAAAAAAGACGGGCATGTGTCGTACACGTGTAATAGGGCTAACTGGTAAGGAGTACACGGAGACACGTCACCCCGGGGCGGCGAAGGCCGCCACAGTTGGTATTAGAGAAAAAGAAGAAGACCTAAGACAATAAAACTTAATCAATGAACTTAGATGTGGAAACCCGAAGTAATTGCCTTTGAACTTTAGTTGGGAAGTGATGTGAGGCGGGTAGAGTTAAAATTTATATATGTGTTATATTTGCATGTTAATATATATATATATATATATATATATATATATATATATATATATATATACGTCTATACCTCGAGATGAATCCGGAGCGCATTCTCGATGCAGATCATGGACAAACAGTCTGGTACGCCAGATGAGACTGAGCAGACTAGCGATGCGGTTAGGGATGTCCTGGTTATGGCGAGCGTGTAGGATAGACTCTCGGCACAGGAACACAGATGGCCAAGGTATTACGGCTATTACGAGAGCAGACCGCAGTACTGGCGGCACTTACTTCAGCTAGAGAGCCACTAGCTGTGACCATACCGGCGGGGACAGTTGTTATTCCGGTGGTACCCCAGATGCCAGTTCAGTGGGTAGTAGTAAATGCATCCACAGAGATAGCTACCGCAGTTGTCGTTCCTTTAGAGACGTCGGTTCTTACGCCTCCACTCACGATGACGGACCAGGTTACTGCCACCCCCACTGCTGATACTCCTACTACTTCGACATTTGTTCTGGCACCAGATGCGAAGCTATTGAAGGAGTTTTTGAAGTTTCAGCCTGGATTCGTTTATGGAGGCGGTGACCATGAGGCTGCAGGGAAATGGATAGTGTCTCATCAGCGTTTCCATAAGCTGATGAGGAACGATGAGACTGTACAGGCACGACTCTCTGGAGCCTGTTCGAGAGGGCATGTAGCGGTTTGGTAGACGACATATTTGGATACTCATCCAGAATCGATGACTCGGGCTGATTTTAGGGAGCTATTCTATGATCAGTATATACCTACGAAGGTTAGGTTGAGGCTGAGGGAGGAGTTCCTAACCTTAAGATAGGGTAGTCTGACCTTGATGCAGTATATGGAGAGGTTTCGACATTTACTTCAGTTCTCTCTAGTTGTCGTCGGGACAGAGCGTTTATAGATATATTATTTCACAAGAGGGGTTGATGACAGGATTGCATCAGCAGTTGTCTCGTTGGAGCCACGACACTGCAGGAGATCTTTGACAGGGCATTGACTCATGAGACATACCTACTGCAGAGGGTTGGCCGACGTGTGACTGGTAGGAAGGTATAGTCAGGGTAGAGTTCTCAATCTAGTCAGAGGCAGAAGAGACCGATGGATCGTCGGGATAGAGGCCAGAAAGATGATAGACAGGATAGGGGCCACTGGGACGAGTTTCAGGGCAGTCAGTTTCGATATGAGGAACCACAACCAGTTCATGCTATCGCCTCAGCACCAGTGGATCGACAGATGGCACAGCCCCAGGAGTACCGTCAGGGTCGAAATCAGAGGGGACATGACAGGGGTCAGGTAGACTGGGGTCAGGATTCGAGATTTGGAGACGGACAGATAGGTTGACTAGAAAGCCGTAGATGTCACCGGTGTGGGCAGAGGGGGCATTTGAGGGCTGACAGTTGGACACCCCCGTCGCCACGGCGAGCGTCAAACCAGGCTAGAGATAGAGCTCATGCGTTAGCACAACCAGATAGCGGGGCGACCAGGCAGCTTATTGAATGTACATTACTTATATGAATGCTCGGAGTAGTTCCTTGGGATTTTACTGACTGGACTCGTCATCCGTTTTCTTCCGTGATGATTGAGTGCAGATCTGAGTACAAGTAAAGGCAAGGGATCTTAGGCGACTACCTCTGACTGCCTACCTCTGAGGATTACTTGTACGTGATTATTTTGATATTTTGATTCTTTTGGGAATTGGGGAGTGACATAACCTTGTACATGTTTAGTTTTATATGGTATAGTTGTCAACACAATACTTTTCAGGGTTTTTCCACATTAAGTTTTGTTTAATTGATTCTTAATATTTTTGTATTTATGTACGTCTTCTGCTGAATATGTTATTTATACACTGTACACACACAAGTGAATACATTTCAATACATAAAAAGGACTGGCAGGTGCCGTACACGTGTTGTAGGGCCAACTGGCAAGGAGTACACGGAGACACGTCACCCCGGGACGGCGAGGGCCGCCACACAATGGCTATAAATCAATGCTACCTACATATATATAAGTGCGTGCTTGGAATGAACATGCAAATCATGGATCCATAAAGAGAGAGAATTTTAGGGAGATTTAGCTGCTAGAATTGGGGTTTCAAGAAGGGAGTTTCACCATCCAATGAGAGAACTCAAGTGTAGACAACAACTTACAACTCTAAATATGCCTCTACCCATATATGTTTTCAATTTCATGAGTTGTAGGCATGACATCAAAGGAGTTTTCATATTATCAGTTTTCAAAACATTTCATGTGTCAAATGTGTTCAAATGGAAGCTTTGGTTTAAGTTTTTAAGCTCAATTTGTTAGATTTCAAGAGTTACTCAAAATCGGGTTTCATTCCAACAAAAGAAAATTTCTGAAAAATTAGTGCCCAAGATATGTTATTTTCAAAATCCATTGTCATATTTGAATTCCTTGAGATTTTTTAATATTCCAGCTATCAAGAATTTCAAAAATTGGTTTTATTTTGATAAAGTTATGAATTTTTGAAGTTTTAAGTGTTCTTGAGTTTTTTCAACAAAATACATATATAAATTTCTAAATTTTGATGTAATTGATGAATTATATGAAGTGTTTGGTGTATGTTTGATGGAAAAGGGTGTTACGAAGATCCGAGGCTTTGGAGGACGCCATTCTTGAGAGAAAACTCAGAATATCTGTTGCAGAATTATGGGTTCTAGCGCGCTAGATAAATTACCAAGTGCGCTAGATGCTTTGCAACACAAGATTTGCATTTTTCCAAAATACGTTTAACTTATCTAGCTTAGCCTAAAACCTAAACTAAGGGTCTAAAAACACTTTAATATGTACTAAATTATACCAGGAGCCTAAGGAAGAGTCTCGAGAGTCCAGATACATGATTTGGGGTGTCGAGAGGCCGGTTAAGCTAGGAAATACATTGTCTGACTTGTAACTAATCTTGTTTAGGTACTTGTTTACATTTCATTCCTATTGTGCATATGTTCCATAGTTTTTTGACTATGTATTGCCTTGTATTCTTATATCATGAGTTTGTTTCATATTCTACTAATTATATGGGTGTTTTTATTATGATTTCATTTGCCTATAGAATCATTGACTCTATTCTCGTGTATGATATATTTCTTGCTGTTTTGATGAATATGTGATTGAGAATATCATGCTATTAGGATTAGGGAAATGAAATTGGATAATATATGGACTTGTATTCTTTGAATGTTGGTATTGAAGCATATTTCCTTGTCTTGGAATCCCTAATGCGAGTCTTTCTTGATATTATAAAGTAGTGTTAGAATCTAGGGGTGCACGATTATGAGATGCGTGGAATACGGGGTCACTAGACTACCGGGATGTCGGCACTCTTCATTACGCTTGCGCGTCACACGAGATATGGGACTCAGGGTAGTCGACAAGTACATATATTCATATGATCTATTTATGCGTAGAGCTCAGCTACGCTTTTGAAGATTGAGGTATGGATGATTATGGAGTCCTATAGCTTAGCTCCGACCTTTGATAGAGATGTAGAGCATAACTCCACCCTAGATAGTGGAATAAAGGCCTATGTGATAGGACTTACGGTCGATCAGATCTAGATCATTACTACTTAGCTTGTGTCAGTCTCATTTTATTTAACTGTGGTATTTCCTAGCATATTTCCATTTCACCACTTATTCCTTATAAGAATCTCTAGAAATTACTTTATTACTTATCGTACTCACCGTCATTTTTATGATGGTTGGATCTCATTTTATTTAACTGTGGTATTTCCTAGCATATTTCCATTTCACCACTTATTCCTTATAAGAATCTCTAGAAATTACTTTATTACTTATCGTACTCACCGTCATTTTTATGATGGTTGGAGCATATCCGTCGATCAGTAGATAGCGGAAGGAGAAGATCGGTGACTATCTCTAAGCGTTCGAGGATTTTCTACTTTTTATCTTGTAGATCTTGACATTTTTATGTATTATCTACTTTATGATCATTTATATACATTTTGGGTTGTATATTAGGTTGAGCGTATAGTTCCTCGACTTGAGACTTAGATTATCACACTGTTTCCCATCTTTCGATGTTCATATGCATGTGATGTTATTTCCTGGTTTCCACACTAGAACTTTAAATAATTGCTTCCGCATAACTGTTAAGACTTCCGCCAGAACTTTTTAATTGAATAAAATTTTAATTAACTCTGAAATTCAATAATAATGCGACATGTGTATTACTTATCCTAGATACAAATAACGAGGCTAATAAGATAAAAAAGCCACTAATACGTCGTTATGTCTTACGAGACTGAGATTATGGCTTAATGACGAGATCAAGCCGACCGGAGCCCTATTTTAAAGAAGGGGATGTCACAACTTGGTCGACCACCGCGAACGCTATTAAGTGACGATTCCAATAGAGGGGGTGGAAAGACCAGCTGGTGGGATCCCTACATACTGAAGTATGATCTAGTTGGATTCGAGATTGAGTATACGAATATTTTTTACTCTTATATGCTTTATTTTCATGCGTTGCACCTATTTACTGCCCTCTTATTTTTGCATGTTTTGTATGCATTTTTTTCGATTTGCTTTGAATGATTGGTGGTTTTCTCTGGGATTTACTCAACGAAACTCGTCTTTATTTTGAATTCCAGTTGCAAATCCTTCTACGAGTAGAGGCAAAAGGGTTTGATTGCCTGCTCTCCGGGACATATTCATAGGTGTCTATTTTGTTATATGCTTTCCTTTGGTGTACTCTAGGGACTTGAGAGACACTTGCGCATGTATATGCTTACTTATCTATTTAGTTGTTACCTGATTCATAGTACTCGATTTCTGAGTTTTCCACAATAGGTTGAAGTTAAAATGACATGAAAAAATATTTATTTATTCTATTTCCATGACATGTAAGACTTCCACTTATTTAAATGTTGAATTACTTGTAAAACCACTTGTATAACTCCTATTACTTGGCTAAATGAATCTAAGTAAGGTAAACTCAAGTAATTGACTTACTTAAACTAATTAACCTGATAATTGGTTAACTCAATAACTTAATAGTGTCCGAGGATAATGTGGATGACATGGCTTGGGTTAATGACGTGCCCGCCAATGTGACGGTGCCTGACGGCCTCGAGAATTGGGATCACCACACAAATGACCGTTTTACCCTTCCATTATTATCTTCATCTATATTAGATCAATACCTTTTTTGGTCATTTGATATTTTTCTATTTAATTTCACTTTATCTCTTCATTTTATGTCCAAATTAAACCTGAGAAATACACCAATTTCACAAAAAACTAGAGAATTTACCGACAAGCTCCGCAACTCTCGAGCAACTCGTTTTGCATGTAAATTGAGGTATGGGGCCCACGTTGACTCATTAAGTCCATTTAAGTTTATATTTTGAATTTTTAAGCTTAAAATCACTTATTTTTCACGTAATTCGAAGCAAAAGTTTAGGTCAACACCTTAATTATCCCAAGATTCATTTCGACACGTACCTCAAGATAAAACCCCTGTAAAATCTCAAATTTACTCGGTTCACTTAGAATCTCATAAAATAACATAATATTATACTGCAACAACACTAGACAAACATCACATGATAATAAAATTACATGAAAATCTCCATTTCGTCGATCCTTAGCTCCCGACTCGTGGCCTAAAACCATATTTAGGCTCTGTTAATAACTGATTAGCCATAATATTATAACAACCCAAATTCTCAACCCTTGTTTTATCCATAATTAGGATCATTGACTTGCGACGTGTATGGGACCCGCCGACAGATACGCGAACTGACCTTGATGTGTGGCCTGGGTATATTTATATTTGTTTGGTGATTTCTTAGTGTATGTGTGTGTATGTGTGTGTATATGTGTAGATTATTAAATTACATTTTTATTTATTATTTATAGGTGTCAAGACGCGAGTGGGGAACACGCCTTGAGATGCATGCAGGTGTGGGAACCGAGTATAGAGTGATATGTGAGTTTTTAATTGAGATGTACATGCATTTAATGAAATCAAATTAGGTATGATAATTTATTTGAGCTATAGTTCATATATTAGTTAAATCAAGTATCTAAGTTTATATAAATAACATAGACCATTGATATGCCTCGAGATACATGTTGAAATAACATCCATTAGGATTGAGTCAAGATTTGGTGTTAGAGTGAGTGTGAAAGTGGAGATGATGGAGTGATTATGAGCTTTAGATTCACCTTGAGATGGAAAGGAAAAAATGAGATGAAGGGTTAAGATCATCACATATGATGATGAGAGTTATTCATTTACATGCAAATCAAAGTGGAATTTGAGATAAGTGTTCTGAGATTTATTGAGGATTTGAGCATAGAGGAGGACAATTGGTCAAGTAAGTGAAAAAATAAAGAACTAGGGATCAAGCTATAAGTGTAGGTAACAATTTCAAGCTTCTCTTTCATTTAATTCATGAAGTTTTAGTTTGGATCAAAAGGTGTTTGACGAAAACGAGTGTGGTGATCGTATTTACTATTTTCATGAGTTATTTGAAGGTTTAATTGAGCTCCTAAGTTCTAATTTTCAAAATCACAAACTTTGGCAAAAATATAGTTTGTCACTGTTCCGATTTTGTCGGTGAGTAAATAAACTTGGTTTAAAAATCTGATTATACCATTAGATTCCTTGTGAGATTTCTCTCAATCTGCTATAGAAAAGTTTTGGATTTGATGTTGTTTTGAGGAAGTTATGATCAATCTCAAAGTTTAGAGTATTTTTGAAACAAAAATTGGTGTTTTAAAACAATTGACTTGTTTAATTTGGGAAGTATTCATATGAAATGTATTTTTAATGTGTATAGGATGTTTTAGACCTTTGGTGAAGGAAACAAGGGTCCCAAGAGTCAAAATTGGTGGATTCCCATGGTGGGAGCCCATAATTATGTTGCAAAATTATAAGTTCAAGAGCGCCTAGTGCGCTAAAGACCAAGAACGACAAAAAATCTACAATTTTATTAAGAGTTTAAAACATAAGAATGTAGTCTAAACCCCTATTAAACTATTCAAACACACTCCAAAACCTTACCTAAACACCTCAGAAGTATAAAGACTAGACACCAGGTGTGAGACGTGAGTTTTGAGTGGTCGGGAGCTGGTTTAGACTAAGAATTGCGTGCATTTGAGGTAAGCAAACCTGTCGGGCAATCATTTCCATTTCAATTCCATTTGAACATTGAAATACTGTCACTTGGACCGATTTAATGATTTCTAAACCTCCCAATGCCATGACTTATATGTGTTTTTTTATTTATGATTAGTATGAGCTACCGAAATCGTAGTTAATTTGCATCATCACATTATGTTCCATTCGGTTTCATATCATGATTTGAACTCTTAAATATTATTGATCTCCTGGCTTGAATGTTGTGAACTAGCATGCTATTGTATTGCATTATTCTTTGGTGTCATTCAACTTCATGTTCACATGTTTGTACATTGGTCATATTGGGGTTCATAATATAAAAGGGTTTATAGTGTTTGTAAGATGGTCTACATGTGTTGGGTTCCCTGGTTTTTATGAGTTAGCGAAGCACACAGGGTTAGAGTTCGAGGGGATGTCGTCACTCCCTATTGGCTAATGTGACGTAGCTCACGGTCGAATATATAAGCTGATGTGACGAAGCTCACGGCTAACCAAACCTCGACTATCCATTCTGTTTCTTATGGTGTATTTAGTACATGTTTGCATACATTTCTTTCAGTTTTTTTTTTTTAGCTATCGTATGCTTCAGTTATTGTTTCTGGTATATTTGAAAATATGAATGAATGGCCGCAAAACTTACTCACTAAAATTTTTGTCTTTGGTGACAATTGTAGATCCATCGAGTAGCAAACTAGGTAGTGAGGAGATCAGCGACTACCTCTGAGCCTCGGCGACTATCTGCTACCATATTTTGTAGATGTCACTTGTTTATATTTATTACATATGTTTTTTCTTGTTTTAGGTTGAAAGACAAGACTCCCCGATAGATGCATAATGTTACACTGATTCTCGTCACTTTCGATATACATACATGTGATTTATTTCCTGATTTCTAAGTATATGTGTTTTATAATTGCTTCTGCAATATTATTAAGACTTTTGCTAATTTGTTAAAATGTATAAAAAGCTTTAATCAACTCGGGTTATTTCGAATAATGAAGAATGCGAATTACTTATCATGAACAAGAGTTACAAGGAGAATAAGACAAAAAAAGTTGACTAATACGTTATTAAGTCATACGTGGCCGGGATTAAGGTTTAATGATGAGATTAAGTTGAGCGGTGCATTGATTAGAGGTTTAGTCAGTCATACTAATCCTCACGTGACTTACATATGACCTTTTACACAATACACTTATTATTGCCTATATGTACAACATCCCCTGTGCACACAATATATCTATATTCTATATACAGTATCCTCTGTGACCTTAATACCTTGTGTACATTATATTCGTCAGTACCCCATGTCACATAATAAAGCAATTTATTTTGAAATAAATTGATGACCAATACATGTCACATAATAAAGCAATTTATTTTGAAATAAATTGATGACCAATATATATATATAAATCATAGATTTCTATAAAAATTATTTTTAAAGTCTAAACAAAAAAAGTAAGGTATTAAAGACATACATTACAATTGATAAAAAAAAAATTCCAACGAAAATAAAATAATAACGCATCATGTAACCACGAAAGATCCAACAATTTTAATTAACAAAACCATCGACTATATTTAATATATCATACATATTTATATTGGATATATATTATAAGTTTACGCATGAGGATTTTCCACGAGGATCTTTATGAGCATATTTTTCCCGATCCCCATCCTTGTGGGAGGAATCAATTTTCTCCCCTTTCCTACCATTATCCCCATTTAAACTCTTATCTCTGTCCCTGGTTGACATCCCTAAGCCAATCCATACCGAGTCTAAGCATGGCCGTGAAACACTACAACAAAAATGATTTTAGCAATGAAAGATTTTGTTGCTAAAGCCTTTAATTTCGTTGTTGAAACTTTTTAGCAACAAAAATATTTGCTGGTAAGTTTGTTGCTCATAGTCCGTACCTAATAATTCTCAACAATGAATGCAATGAATGGAATATTTGTTGCTGAAGAAACTTTCAGCAAAAACTCATTCGTTGCTGAAAATGCTTATAGCAACAAAAATGTTTGCTACTGAAATTCTTTACTGCAACAAATTAGAACATTTTGTAACAAATAATTTTGTTGATAAATTATACAGAGCATAATAAAAAAAATTGTTCCAACAACAATTGCCTTCCAAAAGAACAATTGTTGTTGAATTTATAATTGAAATTTAGATGAAATCAAATTACTTATGAAAATTGAATTGTTAATATTACAAATACACAAATAACAAACAAATGAAAATCGAATTATAATTGAATGTCCAAATCAATACATAATGGAGACAAAAGGAAAAATAAATCTAAGTGTCTAAATCAATACTTGAATACATCAGTCCCTTTTTTAAATGTTGGCTGAGGAGTGGCTGAGAAAAAATAAATCAAAGTGTCAGATAAACGGTACGTCTAGCGCTGGGAAGCAATACACCATTGAAGTTCTCAAATCATATGAAACAACCTCAAAGTTTTCAGCAATAAACTTATTATCTGGGTTGAAGGAAATTTGCCTTTGTTGGTGTGAATACGCGCAGTAGTACTCGACATCACATTTGCCAAGAACATCTCAAGCACAACTGCAAATCAAGTTTCAACATCTTAAGTATTCATATAGCGAAATATCTAAACAACAAGTCTTTGGACTAAATTAAAAGAGACATTTATATAAGTAGATTATATATGCATACAGGTAGATATGTACGAGTAGGGTCAACCTTAGCTTACAGCCTACAGCCACACCATTTTGGTGTTCCACTTACCAATACCTCAAAACGAATAGCTAATCTTACAAAGCACCCCTAGAATAAATTACATCAGCATTCCCCTCCTTCAACAATTCATTGAAAAGGAAGTTTAGGGAACTTTCAGGTTTTACATTTAATTTGGATTTTTTTGGATCTAGGTAGTTGCATTTTAATCAAAGAACAAAAGGGCGAACATAAAACAATATAATCTTCAAAGAAATATATGCAATTCAGGAAAAAATAACACACTGGTTAGAAAGCAAGATTCAATCTAAAACACCCATCAATGAAAGAAACCACAAAAAAGAGGGCAAGCTATGGCTGCTATGTGAATGTTAAAGCAGGATCAGAAACCAAAATTAGTACGAAATATGAGTAAGCCAGATAAAAAACTCAAATTAAACACCAAAACATCCAAGATTCTCACATCTGAGCCATCAGTGCCCATCCAACCCATCATCAACCAATCCACAAAAAGGGGGTCTTTAGAGAAACACAAAAAGACGAAATTTTGAAGAAAACCCATAAAGGCAACAAGTGAGTTTCCGAAAAAAAAAAGGCAAAAAAAGGGGGCAAGAGAAAAAGAAAGAAAGAAACTGAAAATCAAACCACCCAAAAAAGTAAACAAGAAATCACACCTCCCATTTAGTCTTATTAAAATGCTCCAACTTGGCCTACCTTTCTCCTCTCCATCTAATTTCCAATCAAAATTTTTTCTCACATTAAATGCTCTACCACTCCGAAATCTCTGACCCAAAGATTCATTAATGCTACAAAAAATATCTAAAAGCCTGAATTTGTTCAGCATTTAAAGATTGAATAATTAAAGGTAGCTAATGATTAAGTTGATTTATGTGTAATTAATTAATATTAATTAACACGGTATGATCTTGTTCATATTTTTTTGTTCTGTTTGTAAAGAAAGAGGTCTACTGTACAAGAATTGAGAAGCTCAAAAAGTCTTGAACATCAAGCATTCAACACTAGTGTCAAACAATCATCACTCTACGTCTCTTTATTTTAAGCTTCTTAGAGAACACGGACATGTAGTCCTAACAGGTTAGTTAATAATTTGACTTTCCTTAATCAAACTAGAATGTTAATTAATTAAGTTATATGCTCCTCAAAGCAAATTGACATTGTTTAGATCGACCACTTGCTTCATGATATATCTTATTGAACAAACACAGATTTAATCTTATAATTCACTCTGCATATCAATTGGGAAACTAATCATAGATCACCATGGATTTAAAGAAAAAACTGAGTTTCGTTATTGGATGATTACAATTAGCCAACAAAACCCAGACCATTTATACTCCAAAGATCACAAGCAGTACACTTGAAGATTTTGAGTTGGACTAACATATTGATGAATAATTATTTGATCTACAAAAGAAGTAACTCTAATTGATAGACTTTAGAACTCCACGAGATCTCAATGATGGACACCAATTGCATGTAGAAAACTAAGTTCAAGGATTCACCTATTGCATGTCATCTCGCCTTCAAATACAAACGACTCATCAGAGATTAGAGAAGAAATCAAGCAATAGATCTGGATCTAGATCTAGATCATCAAACCAGCTACAATCCTCTCATCAAAATCAACAAACGACAGATTTAGATCAAGAACATAAAGAAGAATACAAACCCTAGCTCTAGTTTAAGATCAACAAATCAACTATATAATCCACTCATTACCATCAACAAACAGTAGATCTAGGTCACGATTTTAGAACAAAAAACATCAACTCACCGATTCTAAGATAGGAAAGGAGAGAACGAGAAATCGAGACTCAATTGGCTTTCGAAGTACAGCAGCAAGAGATCAATTGGCTACTTGCGCGAGCTTGTGATCGACTAACGAGAGATTGAATGATGCACGAAAGATCTCCAAATCACGAACCGATTTCGATACAAAATTAAACGAGAGATTGAATGATGCATGAATAGATACAAAATTAATTGGTTGTTGCTATAAACTACTTTTTTAGCAATAAAACTTCCTTTTTGTTGCTAAATGCATAATTTGTTGTAGTGAAAAGACATGTTCACCTAAGCTAGATCCGAGCCTGCCCAGTGAATAAGTCTAGCAATCACATGCACTTTCTTCACACTACCCTTTTTGTTAAGGTTTACTTAATATCTATCTATATGTATTATTATAATAGTAATCCTAAAACGGTTAAACGTGAAAGCCTTTTTGGCTAAAACTTCCAACAATGCCCCTAAGTGTTTTGATACAAATATTTAAATTCAGGATAAAATAGTAATTTAATTGATAACTACAAATTAATAGACAGTTTTAATTTTAAATGTGCGGATGAAAACTCAATTAGGATGATTTTTTTTTTCTCTCTCCTCCACCTTTTTACTCTCTCTTTCCCCTCCACGTTTCTCCACTCTCTCTTTCCCCTCCACGTTTCTCTCTCTCCCCTCCACAATTCTCTTTCTCCACTCTATTCACGTTTTCTTCCTCCGTATGTTTATTTTATTGAAAACGTCTATTCACGTTTTCTTCCTCCATATGTTTATTTTATTGAAAACCACTTTCTTTTTCAAAATCACGCGCATAGCGCGTGCCCATTGACTAGTATATATAATGCATCTATCGCGATAATTTTGTTTTCTTTAAAAATATATTCAATTTCTCAAAAAATATAAAATCTCAACCAAACACACAAATATTACGTTAAATGTACTTTCTCTGAAGTTAATAGAAAAATTAGCCAAATGAGATCAAGCTTATCTTTGGTAATTTATCTTTTTGACAATTTGTTATTCATAGATAACATTTACATCTTTTTATTTTAAAATTCGTTTTAGAGTATTTTTATTTTTCAATTGGTATATAAATAATAATAATAATAAAATTATTATTGTTATTGTTATTATCTACGATGTGATGTGACTCTTGCTTTATATACAAAAAAAAAAAAAAAAAAAAAAAAAAAAAAAACCATTCTAGTCAAATGCTGAGTCGGAGAAACCTTATGGGGAAATTTTAATTTCCTCCCGTCCTTTGTGTACCACAAACACCATGAGAAAACACGTCATTTTCTTAAAAAAAAATTCGAGCAATCATTTTATATCTTTTAAAAATACACTTATTCACTGTCATTAGATTACTTGATTAATGAACTACACTGTCTAGTAAGCGTAGTGATGGCATTGCATTTGTCGGATCCTCCAATGGTCAATGGAGAGGCTGACCTAAAAAGTTAAAATAAAACTATTTTTGGAGTTAAAATATTATTTCTCTTTTATTTAGTCTACACCATTTAGTATCCATATTATGTTATTATTTCGAGTTCGTCTCGAGTCGCATACCGTATAGGTGGGAGAAACTTTTAATGTCGATATTTTTATTTTCATGACTAGAACTCGAATCACTACTTGAAGGACAACAATTTACTTCCATGTATCAACCAACCGATGATAATTAAAATAATATTTTATGCTATTATATATTTTTTGTTAAAGAAATAAGAAACTTCTAAGAAGACAATGAGTTAATCAAAACTATAACAACACATATGAGTCTTAGAGAACTGTAGGATTCACCTCACGTATCAAGTTAAATTATACGCAACTTATTTATTTTTTATTGTAATACTCCATCGATTCCCAAATATCACGTATATTTTAGGAACTTTATTTAGTAGAAATTTTGAAAACTTTTTTTTGTTGCAAAGATGCGCCACGTCATTTTTCAAAAAAAAAAGTCACATAAAAAAATCAAGAAAACATTAATAGCTTCATTTTTCGCCCATTCTAACTCATTCTTTTTATTTGAAACCTAACTCATTCTATTTTGTAAAAGACAATATTATTCATTTCTTTTTCACAATAATTATATTAGATGAATTTATTTATAAATGGGCAGTTTAGTCTTACCATGAAATTCAATTAGTAAATTAGTTATTTTTTATTTTAATTTAAATATGAGTCGAAAGACTCGAAACAACGATGTTTCAAAATCTTATTTTTTAATGAATGATGATAATCTATTTCACTATAGATGCTTTGAAAATCAATTATTTATCTTAATTCTTGTACAAGGAAAAAAAATGTGACATATTTGGAAGTGAATTCCCTTAAGAGAATTAAGAGAATGTCGATATAACTTATGTCGGGCATGCGTTTGTGCGCTATTATTTGATGCACCTCGAAATATATATAATCACGTATCTTGACAAACATGAAGGGACGTGCACGGTTGTGCTGGGTGTGCGCCTCACACTAGCATTTTCCTTTCCCTTATTCAATACAGTATGTTATTTCAAAAGTAGTATGAATCATAGACAAACACGTTGCTTGTCGAATACTAAAAGGCCACAAACATGGTACGTCCATTTGTTACCTATGCATATTAAATGGGGTCATTTCCACAAGTAGGGGTGTTTTACTTTTTTTTTCACAAAATAGAGAGTATTTTTTTTTTATCCCGGATGTAGGCAATAACGCCTTTTGAGAAGGCGTTATTGAGTGGGGTGTTTTATGGTTTTTGGTGACGTGGCGTCTACGTGGCAGGGTTTATACAGATAGCGCATTTTCAATAGGCGCTATCTGTACATGTGGTCGCCACGTCAGCGCCACATACACTCACTCAATAACGCCTTTTGAGAAGGCGTTATTGAGCAAAACTTGCGTTATGAGGTGGCGCTGATGTGGCGCTGAGGCGGCGACCACATGTATAGATAGCGCCTTTTCAAAAGGCGCTATCAGTACAAACCCTGCCACGTCAGCGCCATGTCAGCGCCCATCACCAACCCGACTCGCCGATCTGTCCTCTCATTGCCATTGTCGCGACATTCTCACCGCTCAGTCCCTCGCCGCTAGCGATCGTCGTCGTCGTCGTCGAGCGATCTCGACAATTACAACCAAATTTGAATATCCATACGAGGAGTTTATATTTGTATTAAAAAAAAAACCAATTTTGAATATATTGGTTTCAACCTTCAACTCTCTATTCTAAACTAACTAACATTACCTAACTAACTAACTAACTAAAGTAAAGTAAGAAACGTTTACTAATCTAACCAAACCAAACTAAACTAAATAACTACCTAACTAACTAGCTAAGTAACTAAAGTAAAGTAAATTAACTAACCTTAACTAACCTTAACTAACCTAACCAAACTAACTAACTAACTAAACTAAGTAACCTTAACTAACCTGTAACATCCCTCGATTTCTAACACGACTTATGTGACACGTGTCAGGATCGTGACCCGGCCACGCGATACTGGACGGTACTTCGAACCTTGGGAGTCGACACCGAGGTAATTTTACGATTTTTGATATGTGTAATAGCATTATGGATTAAATGCGTGTCACGAGCCACTCGAGCGATTTCCTTTTTGTTTATGCGTGAGTTCTCGCCTAGGTAGCCGGGGGAGGAAATACAGTAAAAGTGTGCACGTAACGGAGAAAAATACGGGTCGATGAGGTAAGGTGAGTCCGGAACCCGGGGGTTAAGGTTGGGGACTTGTGGGTGGGCAAGGCACACCTAGGACACACCCCACCATATTGATTTGAAATTTCAAACAAAAGAAACCAACCACCCCACCCACTCCCATCACTCACACCTCACACTCCCATCACTCACGTCACACTCCCATCACTCTCTCTCTCCTCCCGATTTATCTTCTCTCCCACTCACCTCGGTCAACTCTCTCCCATCACTCACGGCTTCAAACCTCTCTCTCTCTCGCGTTTCACTTCTCACTCACGGCCTCTCTCTCCCTCAGCTCACCGCCGCCTCTGCTCTCGCCGGTGACCGGACCAGGGACGCCGGAGGAAGCCGCCAACCGGAGGTAACACTCTCACCTCGGTTTTCTCTCTCTCTCTCGCGTTTCACTTCTCTCACGGGCTCTCTCTCTCTAGGTTTGCTCACCATTCGGTTGGCCGAGACCACGCCGTCGTCGGAGGTCCCGTGGTGACGAGGAAGGTCGCCGGAGGTCTCACACTCTCTCTCTCCCGTGAGCACTCGACCACTCTCCCTCTCCTCACGGTTTGCTCTCCCTCTCGGCTCACGTTTCTCTTCATCTCTCTTTGTTTTGGTTGTTGTTCGTCACACTTATTACGTGTGCGTGTGGTTGCCGTGACGAGGACCGGCCGTGGGCGACCTCCGGAGACCCACCGGAGTCCAAAACGTCCCGGAACCACCCCCCGCATGGCCCATGCAAAGTACTTGTTGTATACATACAACAAACTCGGTTTTTGCTAAGTGTTGACCCTCTCGCCGGAAAAGGTCCTCACTGGCGGCGCCACCGCCGGACCACCAGGACCGGAACGTGTCGGGGACCCCACCAAAACTCGTATGTGGGTCCCACAACCCTAAAAGTGACCAAAAACAGTTTTATAGGTGCAAAGGAATCGATATTTCATGTGATGTGTACGTTGGAGGCTCGCCGGAAACCACCATCGCCGGCGGTCCTACCGGTCGAACCACGATCATTAAAGGTTGTCGAGGTCTCACTTAATATTAGTTGACGTCTAGCAATCCTCAGCTAAGTCCGAAACAAACGTACGTAAGGCTTTTGGAATTAGTTCGTGTGATGCCATCGTCGAGTCGAAAAAAATATATAGTTGCTATTCAAACGTCGCGTGGCGATGAATGGCTATGATGTCGTGATCATGTTGCCGGTCCGCGAGACCATGACGTGACCCGCATACGATCGAGCCGAGCCTATGACTCGCGATGAAGCGAATACGTAGTTTGTCTTCAAAACCCGAGAAAGAGTGTCTTCTTTTATTTATTAAAATGTATGACCGTCCGAGCCATTCAAAACATTGGAAATGATGATAAGTTTAAACCTAAGTGTTAGTGAATGACTCGACCTAATAACACGAGTTTCCGACCTTGTCAGGTAACGGGAAACTTGAGGATACGCGTTAGGAGTCGCGGGAGTTTTACGTGGATTACGATAATCTCAGGTAAGTACACTTGCCTTAAAAAGCATTTGTACGTTAGTAAGCCACTAAGAAGATATCATGTGATTCATTTTCACTTTTCTTGTGTTCGTTATTATCCCATCATTGGCATTCCATTCTATGTTCTTGTATGTGTGTTCTTGGCATAAGTACGTCTCGAAGGTACATGCGGCTGCACTAGAAGGGATAAAACGCGGCACTCGAGCGCACGAGTGTTTGACCACCCCTAGTGATTGTGTGATACCATGTCTTGGATTGTTGTGGATGGTTGTGGATTGTTGTGGTATTGTTGTGGAATATGGACTACTTATTGCCTCTCTTGACTCGTAGAACACGCATGTTTCGATTGCTATCATTTCCAGTCTGTCTATCATGCATTCTTGCTTATTTATATTCCTGCATTTCGGTACCGCATGATATTTAGGCTGTCTTGTTTGTCGTTTCATGAATTACTTGTTATATTCTTCGGCTTTACTTTCAATTTCTCTCGATTCTTGCTCACCGTCTAGTTTGTGACGGTGGGTGCGAATAAGACGGAGAGCGATAGGGGCAAGGGACCGTGTCTAGGAGACTTTTGTGAGCGGTGGACGTGAGGTACCGAGATGTAGGCTCGTACCTATCCTTTTTGTATGACGTTTTTGTATATACATATATGGTTGTTTTGGAACCGGGAACTAGGTTTGAGGTGATTTCCATAATTTCATTTTGTTGACTTGGATATGACTGTCTTGGGGGTTTCCACATTTATATAGATTCCTAATTTCCCTTGATTGAGTTATTTCCCATTATTTGATTAGAATATGATTTTTGCTTCCGCTGTATTATAACTGCAATAACTCTTTCATAAACCTTAAAAACCTTAAAATGTTGATAAGTTGAGGTGACTAGGCTCGTCCAGTTATTGAGAAACCGACTCAGGACTCGCACGTCTAGGTCGGCGTACCCAAATGCATTGGGAATTTGGGGCCGTCACATAACCAAACTAAACTAACCAAACTAAACTAAACTAAACTAACTAATCTTAACTAACCTAACCAAACTAAACTAACTAACTAACTAACTAACTAACTAAGTAACTAACTAACTAACTAACTAAACTAACCTTAACTAACCTAACCTAATCAAACCAAACTAAACTAAATAAGTAAGTAACCTTGAATAAACTAACTAAATTAACTTAACTAACTAACTAACTAACCAAAGTAAACTTAAATAACTAACTAACTAACCTTAACCAAACTAAACTAACTAACCTAAACTAAACAAGTTCATGAATGAAGGGTCTCCGCTATACGCCATATTGTAATTATACGGAGTAGGAGTGTATGGACTAGGCATGTATGGAGGGAGTGATGGATACGTTTGATGATGAGACATTCCACGTGGATCCACGTATGAAGACGAAGGCCCAGGTGCGTACGGATCAAAATGGTAAGGAGGAAGATTCACGCTCGGCGGCCTGGGTACAAACATATGAGGTTCTGGTTGGGGTGTGGAAGATGCTTGGTATATACCCATGAGAAGAATGACTACTCTCGCCAACATTATCTCTTCTACTCACTCTCGAACGAGATGAACGTCTTTGGAGGAGAAGGTCTACTACTCTCTCGCAAAGCAACCTCGGTCCCGAGTAGATGGACGTGGGGGACGAGGACGTGCGTGCGTTCCCGCACAGTCTCTGGTCGTGTTCGTCTTCTTCTCACCTCTATGTTTGGTTCGCCTTGATCGTCTTCTTCATCTTCTTGTTCAATATCCTCATCTATGTCTTGTTGGACGTCAGTTCCGTCATGCGAAAGATTAGACCTTTGTCGTTCATCTTCGTCCAAAATTTTAATCCCTTCATCAAGGGCAGCAAGACCTTGCTCGTACCCATCCTCAATAAACACACGCCTAAGTCGATGCACCAAGTTACGCTGATATACAAAAAATAAAAGCTCAAATCACGCAATATATAATATTAAATGTTTGAGGAAAATTAATAGTTAGCAGATTACCGAGTAGTCACGTAACGCCCCGTCGTGTCCTATGAATCTCCTAGTGACCGATCGATACCACGTCATGTAGTGTTGATGGTCATGCCCTTCATTCGGTCTGCGTTGCGCAATGGTGTCCCCACGATTTTCCCACATGTTTATGTAGCTTGCGTGAAAAGTCACCCAATTTTGATGATGATGTCCACGCAATTCGATGCGGTGCAGTTGGGCGTCGTAGGCACAATTAGGTGGCACTACTTGTACCATGCCGAATTGTCTCATGACCCTTTCAGTCGATGCCACTCCACAATGTGGAAACAAATCGGGGACACGTCGAGAGCCAACTCGCCTTGACCATTTGTACAAGACTCGGGAAGAGACCCCATGAGTTCATTATATGGTTGCCACACCACATCATCCTCATGCCTCGAGAGTCGAGTGCATCACGGTATGCCGATACGACGTGCGTCGCATTATGTGAAACCGAAAATGCATCGAGCCATCTCGTGTAGGAAACAATAAGTTATGATAAATGAACATGGACAAGAATTATTTGCAAAGTAATGAGAAATCGACTTTAATACTGTGTCCGAGTGGAACGTCCATAAGCATATTTTGGCCATCCACCGTTCGTTTGTTGAGCTCTAGATACACGCAGACGTCGCGGTGCTATGAATGGAAATCGTCCCATGCCCACGCTTGTACAAGAATGGAGGCGCCAAAGCAACCTCGTGTGCCCCTGCGCGAGATCCGCGATACAACTCCCCGTACAAATAAGCCAAACATGCACTCCCCAACTATATTGGCTCTCTTACTTGGAAATCCTCCAAAGAAAGGTAGGAACATCAAATGTACGAACCGATTGGACTTGTCGGCGAAAAGACAACCACCGATGAGTTGTAGTATGTACGATCGAACGTAACGTTGGACCGACTCCTCATCGCTTTCATCATCTATTGCTTTGGAACGTTACGCTCAAGCCAATCGACCTTAAGTTTACAACCTACGATGTCATCTCCACCAGGAATTCGTCCAAGTAGCCTCTCGCAGACGTCGATAGTCTGCGTCTCTGTCGTTCCGATCACGAGCATACCTTCAATAGGTAATCCAATCTGCACTCGCACGTCTTGGAGTGTAATTGTGCACTCCCACAATGCATATGAAAAGTATGCGTCTCGGGGCGCCATCTCTCTACAAACGCAGTAATTAAAGCCCAATCAAGGCTGAAAAATGCTACCCGGGATATCCCATAGAACCCACTGGAACGGAGATATGGGATCATCCTAGAATGATATTGCATCGTTCGATCAACGACCCCACGTCTTCGACGTACGCGCATTGTTTCGTAAACCTACGAATTGATAATGTATTAATGTATGTATTTGATACAATATTGTTGTAAAAATGACGCATTCATGTAAAATGGCATTACCTCGCCCCTCCAGGTTCGCGTCGATCTGTGAGTAGATTGGAGTTGCAACAGTGATGGATCTGAAGGACCTGGATCCATTGCAGTACAACTATATAGAAGGTTAGAAAAGGAAAATGAGTATTGTACAAAACCATAGCGATAAGTATTTACTAATTTTTCACACAAAAAATCACAACGAAAATTAGTCAAACTCAACATATCTACGACCATAAGTTGTTTCACACATTATACAACAAGACAGGAACGAAATAATGCAACTACAGAGCATACTCATTCGTTCACAATGACATTTTATGTGTACTAATTTTCATTAAACAATCATGTTGTTATATAGCGCAATCCAACTTTCTGATGTAGAAGATCGCAATAATAGCGCAACTACAGAGCATACTCATTCTTTGACACCGACATTTTATGTGTACTAATTTTCATTAAACAATCATGTCGTTATATAGCGCAATCGAACTTTCTGATGTAGAAGATCGCAATAATAGCGCAACTACAGAGCATACTCATTCGTTCACAATGACATTTTCAATGTAATAATGTTCAATAAATAAACATATGAACCGTTGTGCATAAACATCATACGAAAGTCCCTATATATCATGCAAACCCAAACCATAACCCAAATATATTAATATGAAAATACTAAATTAAGGAACTTACTTGTTTCCTCTCGTTTTCCGCCGCAACGTAATATTCCTGCAATACCTTGTATTTTCATTATTGTGGACCACAAATAGTGTAATAAATCGGCTAACAAAACTAGAGTTATGTTCATCAAACTTACGTGGATCGGAACGAATTCAAAGTCTAAATGAGCTTAGTATACTAAATATATGGTTTAATATATTTTTGGGCGTTACCTAACCTTAACTAAAATATAACATATATAGTTGGTCGTTGTTGAAACTTGGGTCTCTCTATTACTTTCACATCATATAGTAATTAGAGTTTCTTATTAGCATGCATGTGTTTGGTGTAATTGCAATTCAATATAACTAAACTCATTAAACAAACTACACTAACGTAAACATACTTCATTAACTAAACTCACTTAAACAAACTCAAATTAACATAATCAAAACACTTAACGATCTTATTTAACTAACTAAACTAACTTAACCATATACACATACCTCCTCCTTCTCCTACCTCCACTCCGCTGCTACGCTGGCCTTCCTCCTCCTCCGCCGCGCCGCTGCTCCTTCCTCCCCAGCAGCCGCCGTAGATCCGTCCTCCTCCTCCGCTGGCCGTCACCGCTGCTCTGCCTCACCACCGGACCGTCCAAAACACCACGTACCTCCGCCAAGCTCGACAAACGTCTCCGCCGCGCGCACACACTCGCCCACTCTCTCCCGTTCAATGCGTCTGTCCGCCCTCCTTCTTCCTCCTCTGTCTCCGCCGCGCGCACACACTCCCTCCTCTGTCTCGCCTGCTGTTCGCTCCCCCCTCCCCTCCTTAAGTACCCGAACCCACCCCACAACTACAAGAACCCGTGACCTACACCACCCCCTACCCCTACCCCCTACACCCCGCCCCTATAAACCCATTAACGACGAAACCGACGCGAGAGAATATATTCTCTCGCGTCGCTTCAGAAGATGACAAGTGGGGTGCAGATAGCGCCTTTTGAGAAGGCGCTATCTGCGCCCCAAAGTCACGGTTTCCCGGTCCACGTGGAGCCACGTGGACCGAGAAACCCTATTATTTTCCCACGTGGCATACTGATAGCGCCTTCGGAGAAGGCGCTATCAGTATGCCTGGGTTTTCTGGATCCACGTGGACCGGGATAGCGCCTTCGGAGAAGGCGCTATCAGTATACCTGGGTAGTCCCGGTCCACGTGGATCCACGTGGATCCACGTGGACCGGAATACCCGGATGTGTCCACCTGGCCACGGATAGCGCCTTCTCCGAAGGCGCTATCACGTTCCCACGTGGATAACGCCTATTGAGAAGGCGCTATCCACGTGGCAAAATCAGAACAAAAATTTGCCACGTAGATAGCGCCTTCTCAAAAGGCGTTATTGCCTAGTGTTGGGAAAAAAAAAGAAAACCCACCTATTTACCTCTTTTAAAGTAAAAAGAGTAGTACTTTTGGAAAAAAATCTATTAAATGCCCTTCAACACGTACCAATACTTCAATACCGCAATACGCGTCTATGCGTGCTTTGAAGCACATCCAACAGACTCCAAGGAGGGACGTGTCTGTCCTCGCCCGTCCCCTTCATGCCGGCGCAGGTGCCCAACCCCGCATAAACAAATGCCGCGTCAATATCACTCCCTAGTCCCTACGTCACACAAGACAAGTCCTTTCTCTCTTTTTATTAGATGCGTCCCAAATTTCACAAGGAACGTGATTCGAGGTCCATCTGACAACAACCAAAGCTTGCGTTAACCGTATAACGTCAAAACCAAAAAGTAAAAATATCAGACCTTCTGGTCTAAAAGCTATACACCTGTCCAAGAACACTCAAAATTTCTCACTAGTTGTTTTGTTCTCTCCCTGCACATCTAACTTCTAGCTTAAAATGGTCAGTCAGATCAGAGAGAGATCTAATAGCTTATGCTTATAGACACCAAAATGGGAGACCAACTCACCAATCAACCCTTACTGCAACAAAAGAAGGTCCTCGACCGCTGCGTGTCTTGTCCACTAGACGACCTCAAGAGCTTCAGATCACTCCTCCGATGGATGTGCGTGGACCAATCGAACCCTTGGAGGGCTTGCCTGTCCTACTCTCTCTTCTTCCTCTTAACCTTCGTTGTTCCTCTCGCATCCCATTTGGTCTTCTCTTGCTCCCACTGCGATGATCAGCACAGCCGACCCTTCGATGGCATCGTCCAGTTGTCCCTCTCCAGCGCCGCCGCTCTCTCCTTCCTTTGCTTATCTGGGTTCGTCAGGAAGTATGGCCTTCGCAGGTTTTTGTTCCTCGACAAGCTTTGTGATGAGAGCGAGAAGGTCCGGCTTGGATACACTGCTCAGCTTCATGTATGTAATCGTTGCTTTTGTTAAAAAGTTCAGAGTGCCCTGTTTGAGATTTTGATATGATTGTGTTGAAGAGTGAAATTTAATCAAATTAAGAGCTACGCATTACAGAAAAACGTGATTCGAGAATTGGGTGTTGCGAGTTTTGATCTGATTTGATCTGATTTTGTGAATCTGATGATAAATTTCATTTTTTTTTGAGAAACAGAGTCCCCTGTTTTGAGGGTTTGATTTGATTTAGGCGTGAAGAACAAGTGCATTTTGTCTCAATTGGAAACAATTCGATCAAACACTAAACAAGCCCAATCTTAGTCATTGGAAACTAATTAACCTAAAACCACCAAAATTAGACGATCAACGCAACCAAACAGCTGATTCAAATGAGTACAACTGAATTGTGGGTGCAGAGATCACTGAAGCTACTTGCTCTGTTCGTCCTCCCCTGTTTCTTCGCAGAGTGCGCGTACAAGATCTGGTGGTACAGCACAGGCTCAAACCAAATCCCCTTCTTGGGCAACCTCTACTTCAGCGATTTCGCAGCGTGTCTCCTCCAACTTTGCTCTTGGCTCTACCGCACATCGATCTACTTCCTCGTCTGCGTCCTCTTTCGCCTCATCTGCTACCTCCAAATCCTGAGACTCCAAGACTTTGCTCTGCTTTTCCAACAAGAGTCGGACGTCTCTTGCGTCCTCAAAGAGCATCTTAGAATTCGAAGGCACCTTCGCATTATAAGTCATAGGTACAGAATTTTCATTCTGTTCACTCTGCTTATCGTCACTGCTAGTCAGCTCGCTGCGCTGCTTGATACTACTCGGGCCAACGCGCATGTCAACATCTTCAGAGCTGGAGAACTCGCTGTGAGTATAATCTCAGTGTCTAATAAATCCCCAAATTTTTGTTTGGCTTTGACAAAATTGAAGTTCAGTTGGAGATTGCATTGGAATGGGTTAATTACACTTGGTCAATCGTGATTCAACTTTTAAACTTAAAAACACGGGACTCCAACTTTTAGCACTAAGTGGTCCAAGTGAAAGTCGGTCGTAGATACCCACTTAGGCCAAGTGTTCAAAATGAGTTACTCGGCATCTTCCATAATTTAAGTACATCGTGGATATTGGTATCATAATTTAAGTGTACTATGGTTTCTAGTAGTTATATCATCGGCTAACCTACTAAGCTTATATAGGCTTTATGAGTCGGTCGTGACCATATAAGTTATAGGAATATGACTAATTAGATCTGTCGTTAAAAGTTCAAATTTGGATTCATATTTTTCCTGAGTTGATGGGGGTTTTGAACTTTTGTGTAGCTGTGTTCGATGACGCTGGTGGCGGGTCTGTTTATACTGTTGAGGAGTGCGACCAAGATCACGCACAAGGCGCAGAGCGTGGCTTGCTTGGCTGCCAAGTGGCACGTCTGCGCAACGTTGGATTCGTTTGACGGCGGTGATGATGGGGAGGGTGGGACCCCCGCGGCACAGATTGTGTTGCAGAGCGAATTACGAGGAGGATGGGACGGTGATGATGAAGAGGATGGTACTGGTGATGATGCTGAAGATGATGATCTCGATAACGCAAAAATGTTGTTGCCCAATTTTGCACACACAATTTCGTTTCAAAAGCGGCAGGCCCTCGGTAAGGATCATTTAAGAGACATTTAGTGTTAAGAATGCTTGCATTAATAACAAGCTTTTCCTATTTTCGTGGGGACGCTGACATGTTTAATGGGTAGGCCTGGATGGATCGGCCTGGGTGATCTAGAGCCGAGCCTAGTTGGAACTGAGCTTTGAAGCCCTTGCCCAACCACAACGAAACCTGCCTAAGTTAAAAATTTTAAACTAATTATTTATATTTTTAATAAAAAGATATATTTAATGAATGTTTAAACATGAATATAGAGTAGTAGTTGGCCTTGTGGTATAAGTTGTATTATATTAACAATGTTTAAGGTTCAAATTTAACTAAAAATAGTTTTTTTTTAAATTTTCACATTAAAAAAATATGTTTTTAAATATCTGATGGGTGGGTTGAGCGGGCTTGGGGTTGCACATACACACCCAAGACCATCTCAAACAAATTGCTCTTAGGCAGGTCGGGCGGTACTCGAGCCCGTCAACAGTTCTAGTGGATAGAGTGAGTATTTGCGAAGGGGAAAGGCTAAAATTTTTGGTCAATTTACATGATTTAAGTCATCAAAACATAGTATAAGAGATATCCTCCTATCCTTGTGAGGTCCAGTTTGATAATCAATTCTATAAAAGAAAAAGTAATGTTAAAATATTTTGGATTTATAAATGATTATTTTTGAAATCTGTGATTATTTCACGACTTTATGAAAATGGTTTACATTCATATTAAGTCTTAATGTATAATCAGTTGATCATAAGGTAGTTTATTTGGTATTTGACAAAAAAAGGTAGTTTATTTGGTGGATTAAATGTGGGTACGGTAAAATTGAGATTTTCAACAAGGAAAATATCAAGTAATCCATTTTGGGCATTGATTCAGTCATCGCCGCACCACATGGTTACCAACTGGGTTGGTGTTCATATTGGGTTACCTTGAATGTGTATTTTGAGGTGATCGGATGACGCACGACTACTAAGTGTCCAAAGTCAATGTTTAAAGTGTGTACCGTATTTTGGTTCACTTTAGACATCCTCCGCATTTTCCTTGTCTATATATCTATTTATTTTCCAATTCAACTTAAAATGAGTAATTGATTTTGTATGTTATTGTGAAATGCAGTGACGTATTTTGAGAACAATACAGCGGGGCTGACCGTGTTTGGGTTCACGTTGGACCGGACATTGCTGCGAACCATCTTTGGCATAGAGTTGCCGTTGGTGCTGTGGTTGTTGGGCAAGACCATCGGCATTTCTTAAATTTTTATTTTTTTTATATGCTTCCATATATATATATATATATATATATATATATATTTTTGTTTCATTTGTTTCTTTATTTTTTTTAAGTGGGTCTTTTATTTCAACCGCGCAAATATTTGCAGTCCTTGTAATTTCATCTCAGTAAATATATGTAGTTTTTATAATTAACATGTATCACTGTAAAGTACTTCATAATATGAGACTATATATGTTTCAGGTGCATCAGGTTCCAGTAGCTTAATTTTAGCTTTTAGGCAAAATCCATCATTTGGTCGGTGAATCTTGTTTTTTATGCTTTTGATTCCTAAACTTTTATACTACACATTTGGTCCTCGAGTTTTTTCAAAGATCTTCATTTAGTCTTTCTACTATTTAAAATATTAAATTTTGACAATGTGGGTAATAAAAGTGATGTGTGATTAGTCAAGAAGAGTAAAGTGGTTTATACTACTAAGTCGAACGACTCACATCTACCAACAAAATCGAAAGAAAAAATTAATCTCCCCCAAAAACATAAAAAACTCAAAGTTCAATGACCAAAAGCATAAAACACTTAAAGTTCAGGGACCAAATGTACAAAAATGAAAGTTCAGGGACTAAATGTACAATAATAAAAGTTCAGGAACTAAAAACATAAAAGTCTCAAAGTTCAAGGACCAAAAAATATGATTTGCCTATGTAACGCCCCTAATTTTTTCAAATCTATAATAAAGTCCCAACATAAAAATAAATTAATAGATATGCATTGTATTTGTGTATTGGTGTGACTAAATGCGTGTATTATATGACACCTAGTTTACTTAGGTGTGGAATTAGCCTAAGTGAAAGAAAAGAGAATTCCGGAAAAAAAAGAGAATTATTAAATGATATAAATAAAGAATAATGGCAAGAATTGTAAACATCCATGAGGGCATTTACATAAAAGACATAAAAGATGGACTTAATGTGAGCTCGAGGATCATCCTTAGCACTTAAGCCCATCTTAATGAGATGAAGGGTTGGACTTAGTTTACCAAGCCATAACTTCTCTAACAAGCTATATAAACCACTTAAAGGCTTCTAGCCACTTTTATTAGAATGAGCTACAGGATAATTTGAGAAGAGAACCTTAGGAAGTTTTGTTCGTGGATTTGGTAGAGGGGAGGGAACTCACATCAAGTGCACACAAAGCTTGGTAAATCATTCATCTTTCTTCTCTAATCTTCCATTTTTTTATTTGATTTTCATGATAGGGGATGAATCATAGTGTTTGGGTTTTGGATTTGATTCATTTATGTCATTTCTTTGCTGATTTTAAAATATTGATTTTGGATTCAAATCTTGTACCTTTATTTGATTCAAAAGTGTTAGTTAAAGCTATGCTTTTAATGGAGGATTTGATTTGGATCTTTAATGTGATGGTTGTAACGACCCTCAAATTTAAACGTGACACGTGTCACATTTCATGACAGTTGACTGGATCGTTGTGACTTGACGTACTTGTTGAAACCTCTGGAGTCGACACCGAGATAAATTTTATTTTTCTGTGGTGCATGTATTATTTATTTATACCAAAATGTGATTTTCTAATGTACAAGTATATGCTTATTTGTCGTACCGAGTTTGCAAGCAAGGTATACGCGGGGCATTTAGTTGTTAGGTTTTGGGGTTCATACGCAGCGGAGATTACAAAATAATTTTGACAAAAACCCCAACATGATCCGAATCTAATTCCATTAAAATGTTTAAACCAAGAAAATTTAATCATACCTCTGTCGCAAAATACATTTCTGAAGGTTGATCGATCTCTAAGGCGTTGCTAACGACGAACGCCCTCTACCACCTGTCCACACATGAACGACGGCCGAGATTCGAAGTTCTAGCTTCAGGAGAATACCAAACCTTTTTGTTTCTATCCAAAACTATCCAGAGCGTACCAGAAAACCCTAAGTCGTTTCTAAAACAAAAATAGAGTTTCGGCCCTTAATCTTTCGTTCGTGTGTTCTAACTTAAAGCATCTATTTATACAACCCTTGTATATATACGGTTGAGTAATTACACATATACCCATACTTAAAGAAGTATAAGTGTAATACACCACAAAGACGTTTATGTCATGAGTTTTATCATATAAAATTCATTTTTCTGAACCATCTTAAAATCTCGCAAAACCATTCTTAGCGTGCGACCTAATAGGCTCATACAACGTTGGCAGTGAACCAAAACACATTTTGGTATACAAGTCATAAGCGAACTCTAACAAGACATTATGACTACCCAAGTAGTACGAATATCAAATTGATACAACCTAATCAATAGTGTATATAACATCCTTTTGTCACACGATATCATTTTGATCAAACATAAGGCATGTAATTGTCATCCAACATGTTCAATCGTACTAGTCTCGATCTCTAAGTAGACTGAAAACATCCAAGTGAAATTGATCAATATCAATTCACTTAGACTAGGCCTTTTAACAGTCTAACACATCGAGGGATCCACTAGATATCTCTCTTTATATGAGAGGAACAAATTCTATCTCGATTACACAACTTCATCACATTGCTCACACAGTAACCAATCATAACCTTTATAATCGTCCGGTTAAAGACAACGTTTGATAATGTCAAATCACTATGTTCTTAATGTTGAAGTCTCTGGTAATCTCAAGTCAGAGGACTGAAAAACATACCTATCATGAGAAACAACTATGACTTAATCCATGTGATGTTCTCATAGCGGGTCGGTCCAATACTTTGTTCCCTAACAAGTACTCGTGATCTTGATTCGTATCCCTATACGTATAATCATCATATGATCATCAATCAAGACTCACACTAGTCTTAATTCATTATAGTTCCCAGTATAATGATCGACTAAAGACATTTTGGATATTTCTGTAAATACCCATGGCTCTTATTATAATGTAAACATGCAAATTAATTATAATAATCAGCAAATGAAATCCTCCATTTTATTAACTAAAAGTATTCATAAAGACAGTTAATGGATTGACCTAGGGCACATGCCCCAACATCAATGACTCAAGATATGAGCGGGGACGTACCTCGAGTTACGTGTCGACATGAAACCGAGGTAGCAACTTATAGGGTAAGTGCCGTTTTCATTATCTATAGTTGTATAATAGCTTTAATGTGACCATGTTTGTTATCACATTAATAAGCCTAAGTTAGTAAAATAAATCGATGGCCATATGATATGCATCGAGATAAGTATGACCAATCTAAAGACCAAATGAGTGTATAATTGGAGTCATTTAAGCATGACTTGTGGGACAAGTGTGTGAAGGCGGTCCATAAGTTAAGCCTTGGGATGCGTAAGTGCAAATGGATGTGTGGCTAATGTATAATCAACTCTAATCATATATATAACATAAGTCAACCAAACTTATCACTTAAGTTTGTTTATCTTACTGATTTGGAGAAGAAAGAAGGCTGCTGAAGTGATCAAGAGAAGAAGAAAATCATCAAGTTTGGCTTGACAAATCAGTGGTTGGTGAAGAAGATCAAGTTTCTCAAGCTAGGTAACTTCATTAACATAGCTTAGTCAATTCAATGAATTCACGAATTTGATGTTGTGGGGTATTGTATGGTGTTGTGGTTGATGTTAGGGACCTCTAGTAATGTGTATGAGGGTTCCCAATGCATCAACATGGCCTATGTGTAGAGAAAACGTAGAATTTCGAAATGCAGAATTCTGGGTTTTGCTGCACATAACGCGCTAGATGGGAAATCTAGCGCGCTAATATTAATTAGTGCTGCTAGATATTAGAGTTAGCGCGCTAGATATTCGAGGTAGCACGCTAAAGTTGGAATTATTGGGCTAATGTCAAAATTAGGGCGCTAATTTCCCTCGCGGCACACAAAGGTGAACTTTTCCAAAATCCCAAAACACTATAATTCATTATAAAACATGTTATAGGTCCTCACGAACCTAAGGGGAGATCTTGGGAGTTCAGATATTTGTTTTGGGAGTGTATCCTAGCCACGAGGGCGGGAGAGCGTGGGTTCTAAATAAGTAAACCAGTTAATGGACCGCATAGTAATTCATATTTCGTATTTATTGTCTTTATTGATAAATACATTTTCTTGGAATTTTATTCTTCATGCCTTGGTTGAGTGTCTATGAACTAAGTGTGTCGAGAAGGTACTCCTGGGATTATAGCTAGTTGGGCAAATGTGAACACTACCTTCAGGGGTGCAACTACCAACTAAATGTGAATTCTCCTCGAGTACTGGATTGTTGTGGATTTAAATCCACTTAGTATAACCCTTTTGATTCCTAGGCATTCATTTTTGTCATAAATATATGTCAATCTGTTTATCATGCACTTTCTATCTTTTTATTTGTTTTTAAATACCCTAATGATATTTGGACTATTTTTAAATGTTTCATAAATTACTATTTTTATCCTTCTGGTTATTAATTTCTACTTTACTGTACTCACCGTCTAGTTTGTGACGATGGGTGCAGATCGGACAGAGACAAGCAAAAGGAAATGACCGATGATTGGTGACTTCTTTTGAGGACTTTTGGAGCTGTTCATTCCTTTGCACAATAGTATGTTTTGTCATTTTTTTGTAATTATTGTATATTACTATTTTTTATTACACTAGGACATATTGGGATCGAGTAATATAAGATATCATCTATTATCGTTTTGTATACTATTGGTTATTAGATATGCATGTTTATCCGTTGATTTCAGGGTTCCACATTATTTGTTGTTCCACCTTTATTTTAAATATGAGTTATTTAACATTGTCTTAAGTTTAATCTCGCTGCAAACTATTCTGTAAAAGATATAACATAACAACTCAATATTAAAATATAAATTTAATGAGAAAGTAACTATTGTAGGCTGACTAGGCCTGCGTTGACTTTGCGAGGAACGACTCGGTGGTCTACGTGGGTTTAGGCCAGGCAGGGGCCATTTTTATGAGAAACTGGGGCCGTCACAGTTGGTATCAGAGTAGTTTAAATATATGCAGCATAAGACACAATTGGAACTTATAGTGGAGCCCTATGATCCTAACTTAGAAACTTCGTTGGGAAATGAGGAGAGTTGGGAAAAATTAAAACTTGATTTTATATGTTATATTTGTTGTGTTGTAATTTATTATATTGGTAACTATCCACTTATTCAAGGGTTCGCTTTCTATTGCAGATTGCAATGACAGATCAGATCGAACTTAGCGATGATAGTGAGGCTGTGGGTCTTCTATTTGAGAGTGATGAGGAAGTTTGTACTTTGGTAGAGAGATTCACGTCCTATGATCTGTGATTGGAGGAGATTCTGAGGATATTTAGGGCACCGACTATTGTTTCACCAGCACCACCAGCTTCATTTTCATTAGCCTGCTACTCAGGAGTCAGATAAACCGATTGTAGTGACTACTTCTGTAGCTAATACTGTTATTGTAGCCGTATTGAAGACTAATGATGTACCTCATGTACAGACTGAGATAGTGCCTGCTACACAGAGAAGGGCACTAAGGGGACTGCGGAGGCTAGGCAGTTGCGAGAGTTTAAGGCATAATGCTACGAATTTTTACGGTAGTACAAGTTTAGAGGCTACAGAGAAGTTCTTGAAAATCCATGAGAAAATACACAATATCATTGCTACTGAGGAGCACATGTGAGCCTCTATTTCTTCATCGATGCTTCTGGGAGAGGCAGACGATTGGTGGACTACGATGGTTGATACCAGAGGAGTACTCAAGGATCAGGCAGACTTTTAGAGGCAGTTCAACTTGAAGTACTTTCCTCCTACTGTACTGAGGGAAAAGAGGAATGAGTTCACCACATTGAGACAATATGCTGATGAGTTTGTCATGGGTTACATGGGACGTTATCTGCTACTTCTGTATGCCGGAGGTGTGGCAGATTCCGACGCCGATCAAGTGTATTACTTCACTAAGAGATTACTACACCTCCACTGAGCCAGATACATTGCAGAAGGCTTATGAGAGGAACTTAACTATGAAGGTTCATCTACGTACACATCCTAATAATGCTAGACCTAATCGACCGGGGACATAGTCAGACCGCTGATATGATAGGGACAAGAAGAGGAAAAAGAAAAGACAAGGCTTTTTGGTTTAGACTACTCATATCCCACTTGTACATGCACCGAATTTTGTTAGCCGACCACCATAGGCCACTTTATCCGTACAACATCCACATAGGTAGCATTTTGAGAGTAGGGATGTGGATAGAGGTAGTGGACATACTTAGATGTTTGGACAGGCACAGACACAGAGTCAAAGACCTACACAGGAACGTGGACAGGGTTAGACACAAAGGATGTTTTCTGGACCGAAGGAGCAACATACATGCTTCTAATGTGGTCAGATAGGTCATCTTCAAAGCCAGTGTCGACATTTCGGTCGAATGTCGTTGCAGCATCATCAACAGTAGAGGGAGAGAGTCCATGTTGCTGTTGAGCTAGATTAGGAAGCTTCCCGTAATCTTACTAAGGGTATGATTTTGATTTGTGGAACTTTAATGCATACCATGTTTGATTCTGGTTCGACTATTTCATTTATTTCTGGGCTCATGGTAGATGCACTAGGGTTGAGACCCACTAGGCTTAGATCTTTAACACTACTCATGAGGACAAGATATACCCGAACTTGTTGTGTGTCAACTGTTCGGTAGAGATAGAGGGTCATGCTTTGCCTATAGAAGAGTTTTATAGTTTCTTGAGTTTCATGCTTTGCTTGGTATGGATTGGTTGGGTGCGTATCATGCTCATATTGATTGCTACGGTAAGTTAGTTACAATTCCATTGTCAGATGGTACGGAGATCAATTTTCAGGGGACAACTTCTTTACTTCCAATCATCAGAGGAATGATAGCTACTAGTAGTGTGTTTGAAACACTTGCGAATGTCATGAGTACTGCTGAGAGATTAGAGATCTGTATTGGAGACGTGCCGGTACTGTGCGAATTCATTGACGTACTTTTGGAGGATCTACCGGGATTACCACCGCCACGAGAGATTGACTTAATCATCGACTTAGTCCTTGGGGCTAAACCTATTTCTATACCGCCGTATAGGATGGCTCCTCGAGAGTTAGAGGATCTGAGGACTCAGTTGTACAAGTTATCGGAGTTAGGGTTCATTCACTCGAGCATGTCACCATGGGGCGCGCTGGTCTTATTTGTGAAGAAGAAAGACGAAATCCTGAGGTTGTGCATCGACTATAGGCAGCTGAATCGGGCGACTGTGAAGAACAGTTGTCCATTTCCTCGCAGTGATGATTTGTTTGATTAGCTGACGGGAGTTCAGTGGTTCTCCAATATTGAATTGCGATCAGACTATCATCAGTTCAGAATTAGAGCTGAAGACAGGGAGAAGACTACGTTCAGTACAAGATACGACCATTACCAGTTTACAGTCATGCCGTTTGGTTTGACTTACACACCAGCCATGTTTATGGATCTCATGCATAAAGTACGAAGGCTTATATGGATAGATTGGTGATTGTATTCATTAATGATATTCTCATCTACACCAGGACTTGTGAGGATCACGAGGGACATCTCCGGGAAGTTCTGCAGACTTTAAGGGAACACCGGTTATATGCTAAGTTTAGTAAATGCGAGTTTTAGCTTCAAGAAGTCAGATTTTTGGGACTTGTAGTTAGAGTCAGCGAAGTATCTATGGATCCCCTTAAGATTAAAGCAATGATCGACTATAGTGACCGAGATACGCACTTTTTCGAGATTGGCTAGTTATTACCATCATTTTGTGCAGGATCCTTCCCGAATTGCTACACCAATGACTCGGTTGACTCAGAAAAATGTGAAATTTGACTGGGATGAGAGTTGTGAGCTGAAATTTTCTACTTTGAAAGATAAGCTATTGATTGCATCAGTTTTGGCTTTAACCGAGTTAGGGAAAAACTTGGTTGTGTATACAGATGGTTCGAAGGTTGGCTTGAGTTATGTGTTGTGCAGGAGGGCAAGGTGATTGCATATGCATCTCGACAGCTCAAAATTCATGAAAAAAACTATATGACGCATGATTTAGTTTGCCGCTGTGGTGTTTGCATTAAAGATTTGGCGACATTACCTGTATGGTGTACGGTTCACTTTGTTAAGTGATCACAAGAGCTTGAAGTACCTATTCTCTCAGAAAGAATCGAATTTGAGATAGAGACGTTGGTTGGAGTTCCTGAAGGATTATGAATTTGCACTTGTGTATCATCCAGGGAAGGCCAATGTCGTTGCCGATGCTTTAAGCAACAAATGGTCTAATGTTAATGTAGTAGTATGTCATATGACTCACGAGTATGCGTTACTCGATGCAACTGAGGTGATGAGTTCAGATGATATACCGACTACTACTAGGACACAAAATTGTTGTCAGATGAGGATACATACTATTTCGATTTAGGCTGTACTTGAACGATAACAAGCTGATGAGTTGTACCAATGATTCAGTGACATGGCAAAGAGTTCAGATCACTAAAATGGAGTTGATCGAAAAATTCGTGTTTGAGGTTTCGAAGACGAATGTAGATTCCATTAGTGGTTGAGATGCGCAAAGAGATACTGTTGGAGGCTCACCGTTCGCGATTTTATGTTCATCCGGGTCAGACCAAGATGTACGCAGGTATGCATCGTCTCTTTTGGTGGTAGGTGATGAAAGTCGATGTTTCGGAGATTATTCGAGCGTATGAGATATGCCAACGTGTTAAGGCTGAGCATAGGAAACCTGGAGGTTTGTTGCAACCACTTCCCATTCTGCAATGGAAATGGGAGCACATTACGATGGTTTTTTTTAGTGGTCTACCTTGATGTCCTTTCAGACATGACAATATTTGGGTGATTGTAGACTGGTTGACGAAAATTGCATATTTTATATCGGTTTCCACTACACACGGAGTATATAGATTGAGCAGTTTCAACGAGCGAGAGATAGTCAGATTGCACAGAGTATCGTTGTCCATAATGTCAGACAAAGGACCGCAGCTTACTTCACTGTTGTGGCAAAGCATGCAGGCACAGTTTGGCACTACGTTCGACATGAGTACGACGTACCATCCACAGACAGACGGGCGATTTGAGAGGCCGATTCAGGTATTAGAGGGCATGCTCGGAATATGTATATTGGAGTACGGAGGATCTTGGGAAGAGTACCTTCATTTATGTGAGTTTGCTTATAACAACAGTTTTCAGGCCAGTATCGGAATGGCACCATTCGAGGCACTATATTGTAGGCCATGTAGATCGCCATCGTGTTGGGCGAAGCCCGAGGATGCGGTGATAGTTGGGTCGAAGATTTTTATGGATCACACTAAGAAGATATAACAGATTCGTCAGCGGCTGAAGGGTGCACAAGAAAGACAGAAGAAGTACTACGACAAGTACCATGACAAGTTGCAGTACGCCGAGAGAAACTACATATATTTGAAAGTTTCGCCTTTAAAGGGTCACAAACGGTTCATAATCAAAGGAAAGCTTACACCTAAGTTTATTGGTCTGTTTAGAGTTACGATGAGAGACGGTAAGGTTGCTTGTGAGTTGGAATTACTGCCTCAGCTCGCCGGAGTTCATCCGGTGTTTCACATTTCTACTCTTCGACTTGACGAATTGAAGGAAGGACGGCGACCGACGATATACTTGAGTCAGATTGACTCGAGAGATGATGTTGTATGTAAGGAGCATCCGACTCAAATTTTGGACCAAAATGTGAAGGTTTTAAGGGGCAAGGAAATACCTTCAGTTCTCATAAAATGGCAACATCACGGGGACGAGAAACTGACCTGAGAGTTGGAGTCGTATATGCGCGAGCACTTTCCCTGCCTATTTTGATTCTGGTAAGGTTTAATATTAGATTTTCCTCTTAGTTTGAATTTCGAGGATGGAATTCTAATAAGGTGGGAAGGCTGTAACGACCCTCAAATTTAAACATGCCACGTTTCACATTTCAGGACAGTTGAAACCTTTGGAGTCGACACCGAGGTAAATTTTATTTTTTTGTGGTGCATGTATTATTTATTCATACCCAAATGTGATTTTCTAATGTACAAGTGTATGTTTATTTTCCGTATCAAATTTGCGAGTAAGGTATACGCGGGCCATTCAGTGAGTCAAGACATGAGCATGGATGTACCTCGAGTTGCGTGTCGACGTAAGACTAAGGTTTTTATTATCTATAGTTGTATAGTAGCTTTAATGTGACCATGTTTGTTATCACATTAATAAGCCTAAGTTAGTAAAATAAATCAATGGTCATATGATGTGCATCGAGACACATATGACCAATCTAGAAACCAAATGGGTGTATAATTGGAGTTATTTAAGCATGACTTGTGGGACAAGTGTGTGAAGGGGTCCATAAGTTAAGCCTCGGGATACGCAAGTGCAAATGGATGTGTGACTAATGTGTATTCAACTCTAATCATATATATAACGTAAGTCAACCAAACTTATCACTTAAGTTTTTTTATCTTATTGATTTGGAGAAGAAAGAGAGCTGCTAGAGTGATCAAGAGAAGAAGAAAATAATCAAGTTTGGCTTGACAAATCAGTGGTTAGTGAAGAAGATCAAGTTTCTTAAGGTAGGTAAATCCATTAACATAGCTTGGTCAATTCAATAAATTCACGAATTTGATGTTGTGGGGTGTTGTATGGTGTTGTGGTTGATGCTAATGACCTCTAGTAATGTGTATGACGGTCCCCAAGACATCAACTTGGCCTATGTGTAAAGAAAACCCAGAATCTGAAATGCAGAATTCTGGGTTCTACTGCACATAACGTGCAAGGTAGGAAATCTAGCGCGCTAATATTGATTAGCATGCAACATATTCAAGATAGCGCGCTAAAGTTGGAATTAGTGATTTAATGTCAGAATTAGCATGCTAATTTATCTGGCAGCACACAAAGCTAAAATTCTCCAAAATCTCCAAAACACTATAATTCAATCTAAAACATGTTATAGGTCCTCACAAACATAAGGGGAGGTCTCGGGAGTTCGGTTATTCAATTTGGGGAGCGTGTCCTAGTCGCGAGAGCGGGAAAGTGTGGTGGCCCTCGTCGCCCCGGGGTGGCGTGTCTCCATGTACTCCTTACCTGCTGGCCCAACTACACGTGTACGACACCTGCCCGTCCTTACTCTATCTCGAAATGTATCCACTTGTGTGTACAATGTGTAAATAACGTATTCAACGAAAGACGTATTTAAATGCAAAAATTTTCATAAATCAATTAAACAAATCCTAGTGTGGAAAAACTCTGAAAAGTACGAGGTAAATAACTGTACCATATAAAACTAAGCATGTACAAGGTTATGTCACTCTCCAGTTCCCAAAAGAATAAAAATATCAAAATAATCACACGTACAAGTACTCGTCAAAGGTAGGCAATCAGAGGTAGTCGCCTAAAGTCTTGCCTTTACTTGTACTCGGATTTGCACTCAATCATCACAGAAGAAAATGGATGACAAGTCCAGTTAGTAAAATCCTAAGGAACTCCTCCGAGCATTCATATAAACAAGTGGAAGTCAATAAATACTGTTAAATAAACATGCGGAATGTTAACAGGGAACTGTAAATAGGGCATCGCATGCATAAATAACAATAAAACTCAAATATGTGTGTGTCTGTTCCAGTCAGACGAAACCATACTTCAGGATTTCCTTCCAAGATCCCACTAGTGGACGCACCCAACTAGCTATCACCTGATCCCTCTCGGTGGCCGGCGTAGACCTACGACGCACCGACACATGTAGCAGTTCCCTCGAGTCGTTATCCACTGAACACTCCTGATACACATGCTATGGTCTAGAATGCGTAGACACACAACAGAACATCTGATGGGAGTAACTCAACCAACCGTCCAAAAGATGACAAGATATGAATGTAAGTAAAAGCACAAGGAATACTGAAAATGAATGGAAATACAAAACAAAATAAATACTCGAGAGTTTTTCCATTGGGTTTTACAAACCTCACAATGCGCTCCACTACCCCGTAATCAATCTCCGGATCCAAGTCTACTAAGTCCTTGGTCGCCAATTGATTACCGTGTCAACCTATGTCCATTTATTAATAATTTAGGTTAACATGCTAATTTACTATAATTTTCTAAAATTTTTAGGCCAAATTGCCCTTTTCACATTTTTCGAGGCAAAACCCGCAGAAAGTCTCGTCTGACATTCTCACATTTATATTTTTTCATATAATTTTATCAATTTCTATTTATTTGATTCCAATATATTTTTTCGGAATTTTCCCAGTTTTCCCATAATTTTTCTTTCATTTTTCCTTTCTTTTTCTCTTTTTCTTTCTCTATTTTTTTTCTCTGGTTTTATCTTTGTTTGGTAGGTCGACCCAAACGGTCGGACCCAGCCCGACTGTGGACCAGAATGGTCCAGGCTCGACCCATGGGCCGAGCCTGGCCCATTCTGGGCCCGGCCCAGGTCCAGTAGGGGTGCACACGCGCGCGTGTGCATCTTCTTCCTTTTCCAACTGGTTTTCGAACCGGTTGCTATATTTTTCCTTTTTTCTTTTTTCCTCTTGTGATAGGTTGGGGTGGCTCTCCACCCCAACCCCAGTGGAATACCACCTTGGCCATGGGGTTCGACCTCCATGGCCGAATCTCACTCTCCACCCCACCGTGCCCCACTTTCCACCCCACTGTCAAACACCCGAAACAATCAACAACCACAACGACTTACCTCGATCCTTCCTGGCGCGTCACTGGTTCTCCTCCTCCTCCTTTCCTTCGTTCTTCTTCCTCGGCTCGTCTGTGGTGCGTGTTAACCGTGTATCTGCCTGAGTTTTGCGTGTGTGATGTATGGTGGTTTGATGTAAGTGGAAATGGGTGGACAACCACATGGTTAGGGAAAATGGACAAATGTGTCTTTGGTTAGGACAAGTGTGACACCTGTTCGTGACACCGCTAGGACACTTGCTCGTGTTTTCGGGCATTTCGACTCCCGGTTTCGCGTTTGAACCGTGATATCCGCGCCCCCCGCGTCGTTCGTAACCGAATATATATACCATATTCGTTACGTGACAAATTTTTATTCAATTTGTGTGTTTTCGTTTTCCCGACCCAATAGTCGATCCCGTCGACTACCCGATACCCGTGTCGACACGTATATCGAGGCGACTGCAGTTCACACAATCTCGTCGTGTGTTAGTTTCCTCATCCTAATATTCGGTCCCGTCAACTACCCGGCACCCGCATCAACACGCATATCGAGGCGAATACCGTTCACACACCCTCACACGTAATATTTTTCAACATACACGCGTGCGATGTATTTAAATAAATTACACCGCAAATAAGCAACCAACACACCATAACCATCCATACCTAAATTCCGTATGTCCAAGCCTGCCGCGGCGTCCACGTGGGTCCGAGTTGGCGTCCATGTCTGTAAATTTGATTACAATTACTAAAATGGGCCGTTACAGAAAGCGTGGGTTCTAAGTAAGTAAACCAGTTAAGGGAATGCATAGTAATTCATATTATGTATTTATTTTCCTTATTGATAAACGCTTTTTCTTGGAATTCTATTCTTTATGCCTTGGTTGAGTGTCTATTCTTTATGCCTTGGATGAGTGTCTAGGCACTTGTTTTCATCGTAAATATCTGTCAGTCTGTTTATCATGCACTTTCGATCTTTTTTATCTATTTTTATATACCCGCATGATATTTGGACTATTTTTAAATGTTTCATGAATTATTGTTTATATCCTTCTGGTTATTACTTTCTACTTTACTGTACTCACCATCTAGTTTGTGATGGTGGGTGCAAATCGGACATAGACGAGTAAAGGGAAAAGACTGATGATTAGTGACTTCCTTTGAGGACTTTTGGAGCGGTTCATTCCTTTGCACAATATTATGTTTTGTCATTTTTGTTGTAATTATTGTACATTACTCTTTTTGATTACACTGGGACATTTTGGGATCGAGTGATATAGGATATCATGTATTATCGTTTTGTATACTATTGGTTACCAGATATGCATATTTATCCATTGATTTCAGGGTTCCACACTGTAGGTTGTTCCACCTTTGTTGTACACTATGTGCGCTACATAGCCGGTCCTAAACTCACTTTTCATACCCGAAAAGCGAGGGAGGGAGGCCCCAAGATCATTTTCTATTCTTGAAAAATGAAGGAGGGTTGCGATAGGTTGACAGCCAGCGTAAAACTTTTGTCACTTTTCATGAAATGGATCAAACATATATAAATGTTGGGGCATTCCCTCCTAGCGACGCGGTGCATTGGAGCCCGGGTGTAGTGAGAAATGAGCAAGGGTGTGTTCACATCGTCGCCTGGGTGTGAAGAAAAATGAGCAAGGGTTCCCACATATAGGACGTGTGTGGGTAAAAAAACTAGTCCCTTCACGTCGTCGTCTGGATGTGAAGAAAAATGAGCAAGGGTTCCAACACAAAGGACGGGTGTGGGTAAAGAAGCTAGTTCAAAACAAAGACGAAAACAAAAACAAAATCATAGATACGAACACTAGATCTTTTAGACAAAATAGAAATAGAAAAGGAAAATAAAGACAAAGGGGAGAAAAAACTCGTTTAGGAACATGGAACATAAGAACACTTACGGGGAAGTCAATATAACTAGTAGATACCATAAGTAGAAGGAGAGTCAATATTGCTTGCCTTCAAGAGACAAAATGGGTAGGAGAAAAGAGTAGAGAAATAGGAAGTACAAGGTTTAAATTGTGGTATACTGGTATAGATAGAAAATGCAATGGATTATGAATTGTGGTGGATAATGATTATAAGGATAAGGTCGTAGATGTTAAAAGAATGGGGGATATATTGATTCTAGTTAAATTAATTATTGGAGATGAAAAATTAACATACTTAGCGGATATGCACCACAAGTAGGATTGAGCGAGAGCATTAAACGCAAGTTTTGGGACGATATGAATGGATTTATGCAGAGTACACCACTAGATGAAAAGTTTTTTATTGGAAGAGATTTAAATGGGCATGTCGGGGCAAGTAACGATGGGTTTGAGAGAGTCCATGGAGGTTTTGGTTACGGTAATAGAAATGAAGAAGGAGAATCAATCTTAGAATTTGCTTCAGCATATAATCTTATTTTAGCAAATACTAGTTTTAGGAAGAGGGAGTCGCATATAATTACTTTTAGTAGTGGTTATAACAAGAGTCGAATATATTTTCTTTTAACAAGAAAAATAGATAGAAAATATGTAGAGACTGCAAAGTAATACCTGGTGAAGCACTTACTACCCAACATAAGTTAGTAGTACTTGATATTAAGCTAACACAAGAACATAATATGAAGAAAAGAGTTAGGGACCCTAGAATAAAGTGGTGGAACCTAAAACATAGTAAACAAGTAGAGTTTAGAGAAAAATTACTAAAGGAAAATGTTTGGAATCTTGACTTAGATGCTAATACAATGTGGCTAGAAATAAGTAGTTGCATAAGGAGAATGCGATCAAACATATTAGGTATATCTAAGGGCTTGGGACCACCAAATAAGGAAACATGGTGGTGGAACAAGGATGTCAATCGAGCAATTAAGACTAAAAGAGAGATGTATAGAAAAATACCTAAGTGTCAAGATGAAGATGTGTACAATCAATATAGAGAAGCTAGAAAACAAGCTAAAAAAATAGTTAGTCAAGCTAAAACAAATTTTATGGAAGATCTATATACAAGGTTAGGTAATAGAGATGACGGAAAATATATATATATAGGCTAGCCAAATTAAGTGATAAAAAGAAACAAGACCTAAGTCATGTAAGATATATTAAGGACGAAAATCAAAATGTTTTAACACGCGAGAAGGATATTAAGGAGAGATAGAGAAGTTACTTCGATAGCTTATTTAACGACGTCAAGTTGATATATAATAGATGAAAACCCACACCAAGAAAGAAATGTAAACTATACACGCAATATTAGAACTGTAGAAGTTAAAGAGGCATTGAAAAGAATGAAAATAGGGAAAGCATGTGGTCCAGATGAAATACCCATAGAGGTTTGGAAATGCTTAGGAGAAATTGGATTGAATTGGTTAACAAAACTTTTGTATAAAATTTTAAAATCAAAAGGGATGCCAATGGATTGGAGAAAAAGTACGCTTGTGCCAATCTTCAAAAATAAAGGAGACATTCAAAGTTGCTCAAACTATCGGGGAATTAAACTTATGAGTCACACTATGAAACTTTGGGAGAGATAATTGACAATAGGCTAGGGAGAGAAATACCTATATTAGAGAACCAATTTGGTTTCATGCCTGGGAGGTCAACTACGGAGGCGATTTTCCTTGTAAGACGATTGTTAGAAAAATATAGAGAAAAGAAAAAAAATCTTCATATGGTATTCGTAGATTTAGAAAAAACATATGATAGGGTCCCTAGAGATGTTCTTTGGTGGGTTCTAGAAAGAAAAATAGTGCATGCTAGATACATAAACACTATTAAGGATATGTATGATGGAGTAGTAATGAGTATAAATACATTTGGAGGAGCTCCAAAAGAATTTCCCATTACGATAGGACTACATCAAGAATTGGCTTTAAGCCCACATCTATTTACTTTAGTTATGGATGAACTAACTAGACATATTCAAGAATATATATCATGGTGTATGCTATTTGCAGATGATATTGTCTTAGTCGATGAAACTAAAGATGGAGTGAATAAGAAATTAGAACTCTGGAGGAATACATTATAATCTAAAGGCTTAAAGTTGAGTATGACGAAAACCGAATACTTGCACTGTGAGTTTGGAAACACTAGACATCGGGATGACGGTGTGGTAAAATTAGGGGAAGTAGAAGTTCTTAAGGTAAACCACTTTAGATACATAGGATCAATCATACAAAATGATGGTAACATTGAGAATGATGTCACACATAGAACTCAAGCTGGATGGAAGAAATGACAGAGTGCAACAGGGGTGATTTGTGATCAAAATGTTCCTACTAAGTTAAAAGGAGAATTTTATAGGATCGCAATTAGGCTAGCTATGCTCTATGGAAGTGAATGTTGGGCGGTAAAGCAACAACAATTACATAAAGTGAACGTAGCAGAAATGAGGATGCTTAGGTGGATGTGTGGTAAAACTCGTAAATATAGAATACAAAGTAAAGAAATTCAAAGACAAGTAGGAGTAACACCAATTGATACAAAGATTAGGGAAGGGCGGTTGTGATGGTTTGGTCACCTGCAAAGACGACCTATAAATGCCCCAACTAGAAAACTTGACTCAATATAAACTGTAGAAATTCGACGATGTAGGGGCAGACCAAAGTTAACATGGGATGTATTAATTAAGAGGGATTTTAATGGTTTGCAAAGCTCACCATCAATTGCACTTAATCGAGCACAATGGAAAAGTTTGATTCATGTAGCCGACCCCAGTTAATTTGGGACTGAGGCTATGTTGTTGTTGTTGTTGTCGTTGTTGTTGTTGTTGTTGTTGTTGTTGTTGTTGTTGTTGTTGTTGTCTTAAATTTAATTCCGCTACAAACTATTATATAAAAGACATAACGTAATAACTAAATGTTAAAATACAGATTTAATGATAAAGTAACTATTAAGGGCTGACTAGGCCAGCGTTGAATTTGCGAGGAACGACTCGGGGGTCTACTTGGGTTTAAGCCCGGCGGGGCCCAGTTTTATGGGAAACATGGGCCGTCACAATGGTTAAATGCTTTGTGTTTTCAAACGAGTGGCTTATCAATGTTTTGATCGGGTTTAGACACTTGAGGATTGCATGTGTCACTGGAGAAGTCGAATTTCAGTTTGTGTATTAGAATTCTGATTTTGTGTCTAGCACCGTGTTAGCGATTTGCTTATAGGTTGTATGATGCTAGCTTTGGCATTGACTGGGTTCGACGAAGTCAAAATCAAGTCTAGCGATCTCCTAGCGCTGTTACGTACAATGTACGACGCTAGCAAATCGCTGGATGATATTTTTAGTTTTCTCAGCGATCTTGCTTAGCGCCCTTTGGGTAAAATCCACGACACTGGGATGACACTGGATGATTTTTCCAGAATAAAAAGTTTTTTTGATGTTTTTTATAAATTAAGTCTCATTCGCAGTTTTATCAAAGTATATCTTCAAGACAATGATCGGAGTAGTGGTAACTAACACCGAAAACTTTTGTCGCCGCGACATTAATTCGAAAAAGGTTTTAATAACATTTTCAAGATATTAATGAGAATTAAGTTAACTTACCTCAAACAAGTATACTAATAATTAAATTTAAACTTATACTAATGTAGAGCAAGGAGAACCGAGTTAGGAACTTCTTGAACTAGGATTGGATAGGATAGCAGTGCTACAAGGTAAGTGGTTATCAATCATGCCATGCTAGTAGATATGCTAGGATTTTATTTCAGTAATTGGTTTATGAATTACTTGAAATTTGCTTAATATATTTCATTGATATGTTGCTTATCATGTCCTTTTTGTTACTCTATATTTTGGATGCCCGTGGGACTTATATACGTTGAATGAATATATTTGGTACTGCGGTTAGATGGTCAGAGGCATTCGGTCCCTCTTCTGATATGACTCTACGGAGTTTTGCTAGACTTGTGAACCCCAGTTTGCTTGATCCGTAGTGTTGAGGGAATGATAAGCTATGCAAGGTCAATAGGTCTTTAGACTCGTGAACCTTGTGTGTCTAAACCGCACCATTGGAGGAAGGATAATCTAAGACTTACTGCATGATAGGACTATTATCATTCGAACTTGTGAACTTTTTGTTGCTTAAACCACAACATGAGGGGAAGGATAAGCTATTACCCATTATCTAGTTAGATATATAAGTTGTTAGTTCTTTTGACTCTAAAGGCATTCAGTATCATCGTTATCCTTGTTGATGTATCAGTTGGGCATTGTTGTCTTTTATCTCACTATATTATTATGCTTGATTATGTATGTCTTTAATGCCCGAAAAATGATAATGGATCTTATAATCTGAACTATTGAAATCTACTTTGATTTTATTACTAGCTATTACTTGGATGATTGATGGTAAAGCAGGCTTCAGCTTCACTAAGCCCGTTGATATATTTTTCTCACCCTACTCTTTTTCCCCCAAGTACCTCAGCTATTGCTTAGGACAAAGGAAAGGACAAGGCCTTAGCATAGAAACTCTTTTCTTGTTTGCAAGGTTGAATAATAATTATCTATTTGTTTTCAGACTTTATGTGATAAACAGGGGATTTATTTGGGTAGATGTTTGAACCCATAGTACCTAATTCATTTTATGTTTAATTTGGTATGCAAGAATTCTACATTTAATTCTGCATTTTATTAGAAAATAAAGGCTTTGTTATATTCCGCACCTATTAGCCTTGTTTAGTTTATTTTGTAGGATGTTATGGTTTATTTCCGTAGGTTAAGGCTGACTAGATCATTGCTTGACATCACTGGGTTATCTCGAGGGGTTTGGCGATGGTTTAGGCTTGGCGGTCCAGGCCCATTGAGGTTTGGGTCGTCTCAGCCTAACTTTTAAGTCAAATGGTGTTATATGTCTGAACTCCCACGCGAAGACTGAGTTATTGTTGGGCTTAATTTTAATATTGATCATGAGTGGTCTCGATAGATTTATATATACTTATCGTTAATAGGTTTTTTTTAGGCCAGTTTATAAGTTCTGGCCAAGTCAATGATGTAGGCCTTGTTTGGTTTGTTTTCGCCGACTTATAGCGTGTATAGAGTTAACTCTAAGTATGTAATTCATAGTGAAATATCATATTTTTCATGTTTGGTTCAACTTTAAACTTGTATAGAAGTTGCAAAGTTTTAAACAATAAAAGATATGAATTGATATAAAGGAAGTGCTAGAATGACGATGACATGTCACACCGTAAGATACATTGGCTCATACGAGCCATCCAGTGATAGCCCCAACCGTACAAATTAGGCACCACCTGACATTAGGCCTCCATTAACTCTTTCAAAACTAGTGCGGAGTTAAAGCCTAATCAGAACTTCATGTATATATATATATATATATAAAAATCATATGTAGTAGAATTTAAATGCATGCGGTGGAAACCCGATAACAAAAAAATTAAACACATAAGGAGTTCTAGTTGTGGCAGCTAGAATGTGTGTTTAATTTATTTGTTATCGGGTTTCACTACATTTAAATTCCGTTGCATATGATATATATATATATATACTCTGTTGTGTTGACTATCTGGTCCTAAAGATCGGTTTGTGAGGTTGATTGGGCCTTTATTAACTTCACACTGATTTACCAAGGGTTAATGGAGGCCTAGTGTCGGGCGGTGCCCAATTTGTAGGGTCGAGATCGTCACAGTTGGTATCAGAGCCTAAGGTTTTAACTTTAGCTCTTGATAAGCCTACAACCATATTAGTTTGTGAACACAGACTTGTAAAGTAAGGAACACCAACAAACTTAGTGTGGAAACCCTATAATCCTAATTTAGAGACTTAGTTGGGAAATGAGGGAATGTGAGACTGGGGGAAATTTTGAATAAGCCTTATCATATGCTATTTGATTTGTATGAATTGTATGGTATCAATAGATATACAATATAACTACTTCTATAGCAGTATTCACTCTTGTGTTCCGCATGAGGCATGGTGAGTAAATTATAAGAGATAGACAATATAATTATCAAATTCGAGGAAATTGATAAAAAATGATGGTGATAGTTAATCTTTGGATAAATGTAAAGTATGTAGATAATGAACTATGAGAAAAGAGGTGATATATTTCAATTTTTTTAATTGGAACTTGTTACGTGATAAAGTTGGAAGTGAAGATTAGCTGAGGATGCAAAGTTCAAGGATTTTTGCGTTGTCAAATCATGAAAATTCGTGACGATAGTGAACCCTAAATTATTTGCTACTATTTTCTCAATTTAACGACTATCTTAGGCATGTAAATCTGAGATAAGAATTAAAGGACCTCTAATCTATATGTAATTCCTTGTTCTAAAAAATGTAACTGTATATGTTAGTTATAATATATATCACACTCTAGTATAGAGAATGAGACTCAAGCACTAATAAAATCAATGATTGACGCAACCTAAAATCTTATTGAAGGATATGTAGCCAACAATATTGAATACCTTAGTTAGGATCGATAGTCCTACCTTCCTGTTTGTTCATGAGATGTAAGTTAAGTTACGAATGACCTTGATCTGAGCTAGCGCGTACAAGATGCGTGGTACGACATTTGAATGACACGACCATTACCTAACTTAGTAAAATGAAGGATGCAGTAAATAAATTAAAAAAAATAAAAATAATGCATAAGAGGGATGAGTTAATGCAAACTCTAAGGAAGCGGAGTGTTGAGATTACTTGAGAGCTAATGAAGAATGCATGTACGAACTCCTCTAGCTTTGACGAAAGCTCTGGAGTAGTAGTGTTGGATCACAAGTGTAACGGCCCCGAGCGCCCCAGGGACCTCATGGTGCCTTGAGAGACTATCCGAAGCGCCCATGGGACCTCTTGGATATTCCCCCTCCCACAGACTCGGGCAGGAGCCCCCAGGGACACAAGTACTCAAGCTCATCGAGTTGTGTACCACCGAGCCGTCTTGGCTCGGTGGGTACACAACTCGATGAGCTTGAGTACTTGTGTCCCTGTGGGCTCCTGGGGCCGAGTCGTGGGAGGGGGAATATCCAAGAGGTCCTATGGGCAGTTTCTGGATAGTCTTGGCGGTACCATGAGGTCCCTTGGGGCAGTTCTGGGCCGTTACAAGACAGCTCAGTGGTACACGGCTCCATGAGCCTACGCCTTTATCCCTCGAGGGCGTGGGTTCGAACCGTGGGAGGTGAGGGATGTGTGACGAGGTCCTTCGGGCAGTTTCTCACACACTGGGGTCTCGGTTGGTCCATAAGGGCGGGTCGTGTGCCCAACATAAAGGTGCCTCTTTTTGTAACGGCCCAGAACTGCCCGCAAGCCTCATGGTACCGCTAAGACTATCCAGAAACTGCCCAAAGGACCTCTTGGATATTTCCCCCCTCCCACACCCCCTGGGATTCGAACCTGCGCCCCTAGGGTACAAGTACGCAGATTCTTGAGGGTGTGTACCAATTGAGCCCCCCTCCCACACCCCCCTGGGATTCGAACCTGCGCCCCTAGGGTACAAGTACGCAGATTCTTGAGGGTGTGTACCAATTGAACCAATTGAGCTCAATTGGTACACACCCTCAAGAATCTGCGTACTTGTACCCTAGGGGCGCAGGTTCGAATCCCAGGGGGCTGTGGGAGGGGGGAAATATCCAAGAGGTCATTTGGGCAGTTTCTGGATAGTCTTGGCGGTACCATGAGGCTTGCGGGCAGTTCTGGGCCGTTACAACAAGCCTAAGTAACTCCACTTTAGTGACATTATCAGTTTATAGTCCTATGGTTGGTGAAGTAAACTATCACTTTTGGGGGCTTAAGAATGAATTAAATGTCACGGGTATATATGGAGTCTGCAGATCATTTTAGAGGTTAGAGGCAACCTATGTATTAGTCCTAAGTGCTAGGAGATTGGTTCAAATGCACTAGTAAAGCGTACTGAAGGGGATTTTCGTGCAAGTAGTGCATCTAGTAAAAAAAGTAAAAGTAATGGGAGTGTGTAAAGTTGCAAAGACAAAGTAACTCACCTGAAAAAAAATCATGATAGAAAAGGACGAGCACCTGTTAATAGAGTGAACAAGTTACTCGAGAAAGAACCTGTAACGGCTCGAAAATTTAAAATATTACACTCTAATTTAAGGATTTTGAACCTTGACTTAGTCCCACGTGGAAGATTCGGTCAAACTTTAGGCATCGAGGCCAAAATATAGTAGTGCAACGCGTTAAATTATCTATATAGTTGGGAAATTATATAATAGGAATAAAAACTAATGTGGTTTATAATTTATAAGGCTACAATTTTAATTAAACTTAAATGTGTCATAGTTATAAATTAAGTGATTAATTCATATGATTTTGGGGGTTAAAGTAGTACGGTATGATGATTTAAATTAGAGAGATATAATGCAACTAGGGATTAGTTAAGTGAATTAATAGATCAATAGAATGATGACAACTCATACAAAAGAGATAAAGTAAAAAAAAATTATCAATACGCTCAACCATCCATATTTTGACACCTCACTTGTTTTTCTCTCTTATCTCACCCCTCATCACGTCACTCTTTCTCTCTCTCATCTCAAAGCAATCTGTCACTTCTCCTTTTCCTTTTCTACCTGAACTCTTCTATTTTATTTTTGCTTTCATGTTCCCTCTTATCCTAGCCCTCTCTCTCCCTCTATCTCTCTCTCTCTCTCCTCATTCTTGGTGACCCCTTTACGACCTTCACCTCCACCCTCTCGGCCTCCTTGCGGCTTTGGCGGCCACCATCGCCGACGACGCCCCTCCACCACTCTCGGCTCCTCTCTCGGCTCTGTGACCACTCCCACTCATCGACAATCACGTTGACTGAGGTATGTGGTTAGTCTTGTTGGTGTTTGTTTTGTATTTATTTTGGTTAGAGAAGATGATGTCTATGTATTACTTTTGGGGTGGACTAAGTAGTGTATATGTGTATGCACTTTAGGATTCGAGCGGGGTAGGGACTGCATCGATATCCGTGTCACGACCTTCATGTCCTAAACAACTGCCAAGAATCCGTGTTGACTTCGGAGTGTCGATGACTACCTCGTGATGCGCACTAAAATCGCATACATCTCGAGACTATCTTGAGATGCGTGCTGATTTAAAATAATAATCATAATCATAATAACTAAATAAATAAAATGAATATATATGTATATACGTAATGTATATGTATATAATACATATTTATATATAATATGATCTTTTTTAAAAAATAAAATAATAATCAGTATATTAGGAAGAAAAAGAATAAAAGCCAAATTCAACAAAATTGGCTGACCTAAGATTCGACCAATGGGATCAGATTTAAGAAGTGACGAATGTAGCTGAAATCATAAAAATCTAATATTTTCAAAAATTGTGGTAAATAATGGTAAGAAAATATAACTAAATAAATTTGTATTTAAATTAATTATTGGATCGAAATGATGGGCCTAAACTATCGACGAGACACTCGTAAAATTGGTGTTGGGGTCCAACTATGGATAATATAATTGAGATTTACTCAATATACATGCAACAATTGAAAAGTGTTTTTAAGGAAATTTGCATCGGCATCGACCTCGTAATGCGTGCATTATTAAAATAAAGTAGGAATAAAACTCATAATTGAGTGTAATAAAAATCATGAAATAGTTTAGGGAATCTTGACGCGCCAAATGCGGGACGATAGTACGGACTTCTAGTACGTCGAGCGGCCTACTTGACTAGGCGATTTGCATGGTTATTTGTAAGTAAATCAGTAGGAGCATTATCAGTAGTTCTTTTCTGCTTCTTGAAATTTGATTTCTTTAATCGTGCCTGTTTATTAAATCCCACTCCTAGTTAGAGTGTTCGAGGACTAAGTGAGTTGGGAAGGTAATCTTTTTAGTATGGCGACCGACTCACAACTTGAACCATACCCTGTGTTACTAGATTTGGGTTATGGATGTGAGGTGGGGTATCCGGGGAGCTGTTGATACCCCTACGTTCATGACAATCTTGAATCTGCTGGTGCTGTCGCGATTCTAGGAAGTTGAGCTTGTGACTGTATAGTCGCAACTCAATGGTTTTGAGACCACTTGGCTTCTCTCTTTTGTTTCCATGATATTTTCCTTTCATTGCTTTTATTTTCAATCTATTTATCATGCAATTAATTTATTTCCTGTTCTTTTATATTCTCAAATGATTTATTGACTATTTATTTAATTCTTGAAGTACTGTTAAGACTCTTTTGAATTTACTCATTGGAATTGTCTCCTTTCGTGATGACAATTGCAGGCCCCTCCTCTAGCAAAGGCAAAGAGCCAGTGATTGGTGACTACCTCTGAGGACTCTCTGAGCGGCTCATACTGTTGCCATACTATAGCTTTTTGTATTATATTTATCTATTTTGATGTTTTGTGGAATTTCAAGATATTTGGGTTGCACGACGCTTTGATAAATGTATATGCTCATTTTTTCTACCATACTTATACATGATATATATTACAGAGTTCCATACATATGTTGTCTTATTTTACATGTTTTAGAGTTATTAAATTGCTTCATTTATTTTTTTTGCTGCTTACTAATTTAAATCTTGTAAAATTAATAACTCAATATTAAAACACCTAATTAACGATTTAATGGTATAAGAAGGCTGACTAGGCTTGCGTTCACCTTACGGGGGTTGACCGGGGGGTCCATGTAGGTCTAAGCCGAGCGGGGCCCAGTTTGTGGGAACTGGGGGGTCACAGCCAATATCAAAGCGTAAGGTTGATACATCAACTCTCAAAAAGCCCACAATTCAACTAAAGTACAAACTCGACTTTATAGTTAGGATGACAATGAAACTAGAGTAAATACCCTATGATCTTGACTCCGAGTCTTAATTGGGAAGTGAGGTGAGTTGGGAAATAATAAATTTGAACTATACTTGTTAATTGTACTATATTATAGGCTGATAGTTATAGAGCTGATACAAAATTCGTCATCTACATTACAACCCATAACGGTCGATTAGCCGGAGACCAGTAGCGAGAGTCGATATACGAGAGCTACGAGATTTGACGAGGTGTCCAAGTAGGTCATATTGCATAGATGTCAGCTTGAGGAGATCTCATGATACTGAGGGCACAGACTACACCTTAATCACCCTCATCTTCATTGATAGTGCACTTTGCTTAAGATGTGAATGTGCCTACTATACAGGCCACTCCTATGACTTCTACTGTGCTAGCAACATTAGTATCGATACCGGTAGAGGTAGTGCCACCTCCGCCTACACACATGAGTATTAAGGCGACAACCGAGGCTAGGTAGTCACTCGAGTTCCAGAGACATAGACCGGTAGAGTTCTATAGGGGCACCGATCATGAAATAATAGACAAATTTATGAAGAGTCATGAGAAGATCCATTTCATTTTGGCTACTGCAAAACATATGAGAGTGACCATATCTTCAGATTCACTATTTGGGAAGGCAGATGACTGGTGGCACAATATGATAGTGATTAGAGGAATGCCCAAGGATTGGGTAGAATTTAAGAGGCAATTCAATTTGATGTACTTTCCACCTTCGGTCGTGAGATAAAAGAGGTATGAGTCTAGAGAACTGTCCCATATACTTTGTAGTACATGGGGAGATATTTGCAGAGCCAGATCTGAAAGTGATAATCATCAAGGACATAGATACAGGAAAGGATAATCATAGAGATCGGTTCCTCCAGGACCAGGGCCACATATTGCTTGTTTCAAGTATGACAAATAAGGCACTTTAGGGACAAGTATCCGCTATTAGGAAGGGCTTAGTCACATGTTAGAGAAAGAGTTAATGTCGTTGTAGAGCCAGATCTGAAAGTGACATATGACCGTACATATGGTATGTTTTTTTATTTATTTTTGTATTATATAATTAACGATGGGTTGAATTGTTATTTATGCTCGTGTCAGACATTATATTTCGGTCATCAATGCCCTGCGACTACATTGAGTTGTTGATGTCAACTTAGTCAAGTTCATCATTCATGATGGAGTAGTTTCATTATAAGTGGTGGCTACGGCTTGCTACAGTTGACGGATCTATTCTTATATTATTTGAAGTAACTTGGTTAAGTCCACATCTCATATGGAAATCAAGCTGTACCCGAGACTTGCAATTTGATGGATTAAGTAACCGAATCATATGAACCTACTCTGTGTGAGTTTGCAATTTATTTTGGAAGTCAAACTATCTAAAACGACTTTATTGAGTTCTTAAATCAATAAAGTAGACTCTAAGCTATCTTGAACTTGTTGCGAGCCCATAATTTTGAAAATATCTAAGTCCATTGGTTACGTTTGGACAAGCCTACTAGAAGAGATCAATTGTCAATCGATTACCTGACCTTTTCAATGCTAGTAAATTTTCGTCGTAGTTTACTCAATTTCGATGATGAAATTTTTATTAGTTGAGAAGATTGTAACGACCCAAAAAATCTAAAATCCTAATTACATGCTAATTTGAAGATTTTGACCCTTGACCTAGTCCCACTTAGAAGACTCAGTCAAACTTCGGGCATCGAGGTCGAAATATAGTAGTGCAACGCGTTAAATTACATATATAGTTAGGAAATTATATAATAGGAATAAAAATTAATGTGGTTTATAATTTCTACGACTGTAGTTTTAATTAAATTTAAATGTGTCATAGTTATAAATTAAGTGATTAATTAATATGATTTTGGGGGTTAAAGTAGTAAGGTATGATGATTTAAATGGGAATTATATAATGCAACTAGGGTTAGTTAAGTGAATGAGTGGACCAATAGAATGATGACAACTAATACAAAAGAAATAAAGTGAAAAAAGATAATCAATACATTTAACCATCCACATTTTGAAACCTCACTTGTTTTTGTCTCTCACTCACCTCATCCTCTCTCTCTACCAAAACTCTCTTCTTTCATTTTTGCTCTCATGTTCCCTCACATATCCTTGCAAGCTCCCTCTCTCCCTCTCTCTCTAAGTCTTCTCTCCTCACTCTTAGCGACCACCTCACGACCCTTACAACAATCCTCTAGCCTCCTTCTAGCTCTGACAACCACCATCGACGATGATGCCCCTCCACTACTCTCGGCTCCTCTTTCGGCTCCGGCGATCATTCCCATTCATCGATAATCACGTTGATCGAGCTATTTGGTTAGTCTTATTGGTGTGAGTTGTGTGTTTATTTTTGGTTAGAAAAAATGATGTGTATGCATTACTTTTTGGGGAGAACTTAGTGTGTGTATGTGTGTATGTGCACCTTGGGACTTGAGCGGGATAAGGACGGCCTCAAGATCCGTGTCACGATCTTGATGTTCTTGACAATTGCCTCGAATCTGTATTGACTTTGAAGCATTGATGACTACCTCGTGATGCGCATTAAAATCGCACACATTTCGAGATTGTCTCAAGATGCGTGCTGATTTAAAATAATAATAATAACTAAATAAATAAAATGAACATATATATATATATATATATATATTTATATGTATATAATACGTATTTATATATAATATGATCTTTTTTTTAAAAATATATTAATAATAAGTATATTGGGAAGAAAAAGAATAAAAGTCAAATTCGACAAAATTGGCTGAACCAATATTCTACTAATGCGGTCTGATCTAAGATGCGGCCAATGTAACCAAAATCATAAAAATCTAATATTTTCAGAAATTTTGGTAAATAATGGTAAGAAAATATAACCAAATAAATTAGTATTTAAATCAGTTATCGAACCGAAATTACAGACCTAAACTACTGACGAGACACTTGTCGAATCGTTGTTGGAGTCGAACCATGGATAATATAATTTAGATTTATCTCTATATACGTGCAACAATCAAAACGTGTTTCTAAGGAGATTCGCATCAAGACCGACCTCATAATATGTGTAATTAAAGTATGAATAAAACTTGTAATTGAGTCTAATAAAGATTGTGAAATAATTTAGGGAATTCAAATGCGCCAAATGCGGGACGATAATACGAACTTCAAGTATGTCGAGCGGCCGACGTGACTAGGCGATTTACATAGTTATTTGTAAGTAAACTAGTAGGAGCATTCTTAATAGTTTTTTTTCTACTTCTTGAAATTTAATTTCTTTAATTGTGCCTATTTATGGAATCCCACTCCTAGTTAGAGTGTCTGAGGACTAAGTAAGTCAGAAAAGTAATCTTCTAAGTATGGGGACCGAATCGCAACTGGAACCATACCACTAGCTACTGGATTTGGGTCTTAGATGGGAGGTGAGGTATTCGGGCAAAATAGTAAATTCATAAACCTTAAACCAATGTGGCCCTAATATAAATTGATTTTAAAACCCTAACCCCCTTTTTATGTTTAAAACCCCAAAGTTGAGGAAAAGGTAGAGGAGGAGACAACAACTGCAAAGATATCAGAAAATAGATAATCTCTAATATAAGTTCTATTTATTTGAAGTTTTGGTGAAGAATGTATAAGAAAATGGAGGGGAAGTGGAGTAGCATTGCCGCTGCAGAAGAGGACAACGACAAGTTGCGGCCACCGTTGAAGAAAGGCAACGACAACAGTAAGAATGGCGGCAACGACATCACCGTCGCCGCCACCACCACCTATGGTGGGGCCTCCACTAGTAGGCCCCATGAGGGGAAACACGAAGAGGGAGGTGGCTCACTGCAACCCCCTCCCCCACGTGTACCAGGGGTCAAACGATCCCTGGTTAACCAGGGGCCGAACCGACCCTTAACCCAAAAAATTAATATTATATATAATGAGATAAATGATATATACACTTATATATTTATAACAAAATAAAAAAAGTGAATGCTTTCGAACGGGACGCTATTACGTCTTCGAAGGAGATCGATCGGGTCCCACCTCTCAATTTTCACATCGGGCGACGGGGGACCCGCGGGACCCACACTAGTGGATCCCAACTACCAATTAATGAAAGACTTAATTAAATTAAATTAAATTAAATTATTTATCGATGAGATGTATTATGGTTGTATAGCATCGCGTGAAGGTTAGCATCGGATCCCTAACGTACCAGGAGTTGTTATAGGCGTCGCTGTGAGTCGATGTAAGTGGAGAGCTCCGCTCATCTATTAAATGTGGCTTGCTAATAGTATAATTAGGTTTCACGATTTTGACAAAATGACTTGGGACGAGGTCATTACCTACCTTGGTTGACTTCATGTAAGGCCTCTTGGGGAGCCGTACTCATATGGTGGAACCAAGTCACCTTACATGCTTAAGGGCCATTTGGGGAGCCGTAGTAATACCTTGGAACCAAGTCACCCATTTTTACAAGGGCCTCTTGGGGAGTCGTGGATGCACGATGGAAAAAAGTCACCCGGGCCTCTTGAGGAATTGTGGACACACGGTGGAATCAAGTCACCCACGAATATTTATTATATTATGATGATTGGTCAATAAGGGAAGGTAATGAAAAATGTGACCACGAACTTGCATTTATATCTATTACATTCTATGTATATCTCTTGGACCCCCTTTGCATGCAAAAGCTGAGTTTCTTATGTTTTTACATCTTTGATACTTCATATCTGTTTAAGTTGCTATATGAATATGATATAATTACTTTATATGAAATTGATGCCATGCTACATATTTCAATGTATCCTGATTATAAATGCATGCTAGTTTTATTTTGATCTATAGGTATTACTTGCATGTTTAATGTTTGAGCGTAGTTCTTCTCTTATTGGGCTCCATTGGTTCTTTAGCTCACCCCACTTACAATATAGGTCCTTCTACGAGTGCGATTGATCTTGGCAAGGGAAAGGCCATTGCTTGAAGTCTCTTTGCTTTGTGAGAATTTGCATGATTATTATATATATATATATATTTGTTTGATTCTCAGAATAATAAATTGGGTTGTAACTCAAGGTAGTTTTACTTGGGGTAGAGTTGAACATTCCTTATCTATTTTTGGATTATTATAAAAGTTTCAAGGTTGATTTGGATACTTATTGAGATGATTAGACTGTTGGATACCTGTCACGCTGATTTGTCAATTTCATGAATTTCGTGTTGATTTAAATTTTGCATTTATTGTCCTATATGGTAGTATGTTGTTCTGCAGGTTGAATTAGGTGTGCTAGACCGTTATTTGGGCCTGATTCAGGTATCAGACTTGAGTAACAGTCTGAGTCGGGTGACCTGACCCTATTTCGGGTAAAGGTCGTTTCAGTTACTAACATTGATGGGCATCATAATACATCTAAATATGGCTTTTCAATTTGACGGTTAAACTGCATGGTAGATCCAGATTCTGGAGGTCAGGCTCATGAATGTATTATGGATTCGATAGTAAGTGACGAAGATTGTTTGTCTCTATGCATGATGTAAGTAAAACTTTAACGGCTGAGCTAAATTGGTGTGGCTCCATTTGAGACTCTATGAGATAGGCCTTGTAATTCTGATAAGTAATGATATCGAGACATTGGAGTCAATGATTGTTTAAGAACCACACATAGGAGGCCAAACATATTAGATAATATTTAGATTAGCATTGAATAACGAATATGTCATTCGGATTATCATAAGAGATCCCTCAAGTTAAGATATAAGGATATCATAGATTAGAGCTAAAAAAAAACTTGCACTAAAACACTTCCCCAAGTTAATCTAGTTATGAGCATACCTTCCTTCTAATTTCGAGGACATAATTTTCTTTTAGTTGGGAAGAGTACAACGACTCGTATTTTTAATTTGATGATTAATAGATAATCTCAAATTATTAGTAGTCTAATACTCGACCGAGAGTCACGGTAAGTCAAAATGTTTGAACATCTATAAAAGAAACAATAAATAATTTTAATTATGTCTGGCGTGTTACTGCAAGTATTATATAGTATCGCGACATTATCTTGATTTAATTAAGTTGAATTTGCATATGATAGCAAGATCTTAAGCTATTTATTAATTGAAAATAGCTAAGTTACCATTCAAATAAAAGTGGTGTATGTTAATTGTATAACTTTTAAAGTGACAAAGTGACCAAGAGAAATAAGACCCTCGGATCTAATTTAAGGTGAATAATATTAGTCATAGATCTTGTTATTTTGTGGATCAAGGAAGATACGAATGTATAAGAATTGTTCTAAAGAAAGAACAAAAAAAGAACAAAAAGGAACGCATTAACGGGTTGAAACCCTATATGCATACAACATACAACAATGGTGTGCCGAGCTCGCCGAGGAAGAAGGAAGGGAGGGATGCGATTGTCGTCAACGGCAAGCAATGTGGCTCTAGCACGACTTCGACGAAGGTAAAAATAAGTAAGGAAAAAGAAAGGTCTTGTTTGAAGAAGTGAAGATCATGGCTAGATCCAAACTAGAATTGGTGTCTTGAAAGAGATTGAGAGTTAGAAAGTTCCATTAGAGGCTATGGTTAGGTTCTCAACAAAATTTTAGCTCAAACCAAAGTTGAATCCATGAATTCATAGTTGTTAGTGATGATTTTGAGTTTTGATAATTGTTGGTCATTTGAACTCGATTTGGATTTGATTTTACTCTGACGTTGTTGTTTTAAAATACATGTTTGATTAATGTGGATTTGATTTCTCCAAAATAATAATTTTATCTTCAAATATTAAGGCTTCTTGTCAAAGAGATTTTGATAATGAGGATTTAATTGGTTAAAAGTTAAAACTAACTTGAATTCGTGAAAATACTAGCTAATAGACATGAACTGTTTATAGAAATACCTCAAATAATGTGTTACATAATTTTATTCAAGTATTCAAGTGAAGATAAATATTTTTAAACACAATTCATTAACTTTAGTGTAATTTTGAGATTTCAAGGATGGTTTGAAGTACATTGAGTCATTTTTGAAAAAGTTCCCTTGTTTCTCTAAGATTTTTAGCTCAATGTAAACTATTTTGTTTGATTTGAGCCAAGATTTGGTCACATTTTGTATTTTAAACCATCTCTGATAAATTTTGAGCTTTTCGAGAATAATATTATTCTCTTTGGTTGGATTTGTTTGAAACTCAAAAAATGAATTTAACCTCATTTTAATGTGATATTTTGGCAAAAAATTAGGTTTGAAAATGTGAAATTTTCTATTTGGCTTTTTGTTTTACAAAATAAACCCGATTGAGTTAAACGAAGGAATTATTGTGGTTTTAAATGTGTGTTATCTTAAAATAGTCAAAATGTTAAACTTAAGCTTAAAACTGATTTATTACAGATGGAATGAAAAGTATTGTGAAGTTTATGTCTCTTTTTAAAATTAAAATAAAGTTTTATTGATTCAATAAGGTTACACACTAAGTGAAACATCAAAACGGAGAGTTTTAATCTATTGTCTCAAAAAATGAAATTAACTGTTCAAGTTATGAATTTCTAATTAAAATTCGTGATTTGGGGTTTTAAATTGGACTTGACTTTTATTTAGTAATATGGACCCCTTTTTCGTTATTTTTGGTTGACTTGAATCGTTTAAGTTGAAAAATCAAGCTTTGTGGATTTTTCCTTATTTTGCTCGAATCGTTGGTTTCGATTTGAAGTGCTAATTATTGAATTTAGAGTCGTGAGCGGTTTAAGTAAAAAGTAAGAAGTAGTGGTTTGATAGTGTCGAACACTTTGAAAACCATTTATTTGATTCAAATGAACTAAGAAGAGTTTGTAATGCAAATGCCTACATGAATAACTATAAATTTATTTTATTAGCACATGAAAGTAAGCTATGCTACTTGAAAATCATAATTGGTAGATTCATGAACTAAGGAACAATACTTTGATTTAGTAAATGGTCCTTCAACAATTAAATATAGTCTAAATGACTTTATTGTACCTATCATGAATGTAGATACATAATGACTCAACTAGGCTAGTCGAATGATCGACTTGACGTGACGATTTATGTGATTGTATTGTAAGTAAACCAGTAAGAAATTCAATATTAATTTTTTTACTTTCCTTGCATATTTTGATGAAAATGATACATATTGTTGGACATTACTTCCCTGCCAAGTGACCTAGGGTCTGAATGGTCGAATTGAGTCGTTACTTACTCATGGGTTGAGCATCCGAGTCGTACTCGTGGCTCCTCGACGATTAAATCCTTTGAGGGAACATCCGTAGTTGTCGTGGCTCCTTACAAGACTTCAAAGATTCCATTACTGTTGAACATCCGGTTGCGACTGTGGCTCCCTTTGGAATTTACTTGGGCTACAACTTAGTTGAGTCGACAGTGCCAAGGGTTTGGTACGGTCGAAGCAGACTTAGTCCCTCCGTGACAGTGTTTGACACTTACCCGTAATCAAGTGGCTTTGAACCTATGTGTAAAGTGTTAAAATCATTTAGGCGCCTATCATTTGTTTCCGAGTCACTTGGTCTCTTTTGTTGACTTTTAATGACCCGCTTTAATTAATCATAATTAATTGACTAATTACATATTAGGATCTTAAGTTCAGACCCACATGAATGTTGAGGAAAATCATAGGGTAAGCTTGACGAGGTAAATTTTGTTATTCTTGTGTGGTGCGTGTTAATTTTTTTTAGTATTATTTAATATTCGCGTCGAACAAGTGTTACAATCCTGATTGGTCGCGTTGTGCGCGTGTTTCCATGGGAACGTATGACGCTGCGGGGTGTGTGTAACGTAGACATATGGGCTAGTAAGGGGGTTTACATATCACATCACCTATCACATCACCATCACATCACTTTTCTCTCTTTTATCTAGCTACGAATAAAAAAATAAAAAAATAAATAAAATTTCTCTCTCACTTTTCTCTCTCTACCTGATCCTATTTTTTCCTCTCCCTCATTTGCTATTCCTTCTTCTTCTCCAAACCCACTAAACACTCATCCCACCTTCACAAACTTCCCTATCTCCCACAACACTCTCATTCTTTCTCTTAGCTTTGGCATCATCACCTCTCGCACCGGCGACCTTCCAAAACCGAGGTAAGTGTTAGTTGTTGTTGTTGAAAATTTTGGAGAAATTTGAAGCTTTAATGGTGTTGTTGGTGTTAATGTGATATAGTTGTTGTTTTGTTTTAAAAAATTTTCGTCCTTCTCTTTAGACGAATTCGAGAGGGAGGGGCAGCCTAGGCGTGCTGGGCCTTGCTGCCCAGGCCTAGGCGGGTTTGGCCAAGCCGGCCCGGACTTGGCGACCAGTTGGGCCAAAATGGGCCCAGTCGAACCGAGCCCGATTCATGCCCAACCCCCTTAAATTAATTAAATAAAATAAAATACAATTCTAAATAAAATAAATTACAGACAAATATAAAAAAATATGTAGAAGATTATGGAAGAATTCGAAAAAAAAATCATAGAAAATATGCAAAATTGGAAAAAGATAGAAAAAATCGGTTTTGAGGCTTTTTTGGGCGTTTGACACTCGGTGTAACTCGAAATGCGTGCCACAACCAAAATTTAGAATAAAATTCTAAATTTTGGTTTTTCATTATAAATCATTAAATGTGACACTAAAACATCTTAAAATGACAAAATCGGACACCAGAGAATTAGGAGTCTAGTCGGGTGTTGGACACACAGTTCGAAGTGTGGGAGCGAGTCTTTTCAGAGCGAATTCAGGAGAGTCGAGGTAAGTAAACCCAAGAAAAAGTCAACTTATAATTTACTTATTTCTCTTGAGATTTACTTATTCCACTATCACTTATCGTAAGTTTGGCTTGCATGTTTACTCCATTCCTGCTTGTGTCTGTCTATGGTCGAAGGAGCGGTATGACCCTTTTTCAGCTCTCTAGTAGATGATGATTTGATTGTTGCTACGGTGTTAGTCATACCTTAGACTACGCACGAGACCTCTCTCCGCGAGTCGATGATCTCGAAAGTGGGTCGACGTGAGGTTTGCCTTCGTCACAGAGTTCCTCTCATTCGAAGCGTTAGGTGAAAGTTTACCTTCCGACCAACAGAGTTCTTTGTTTCGACCGTAAAGAGGAGAAATGGGTTACCACTCCTCTAGGGCTTTCTTGGTTTAGTATTTGCATCTCAGGACTCGAAAGCTATACACCACATTCGTGTTTCATATTCTTGATTATTTCAGCGACTTATATTCATGATTTATACTTCCATTTATTTACTTTATCTGCATGAATTGTAGCCACTTTTCTTGGATTTCTTGAGAATTCTAACTAAATTTCTCTGGGATTTACTCACTGGAACTTGTCATTATTTTTGGTGGTAAGTTGCAGATCCTACGACGAGCTGCGGGAATGTGGTGCTTGACATTGACTACCTCTGATCTAGAGCACCTCCACTAGCTTCACTCATAAGTGCTTGTATATATATATTTATACTATTTTTGGTATCATTTTGGGAGACTTTCTACCTGATACATGTATATTTACACTTATAATACCTTTTTGTCGCCTTTATTGTTATACATAACATCTTTTTGCCGGGTTTTCATCCCATAAGTTTGTTAATCAATTAAAAATCCATTTACATTACTTATTTACATATTATTAAGACTTCCGCTATTTAAATAACATAAATGAATCAAAATAAACAAATTAAGTTGTAAAACTCTATAATTTAGTAGATTTCGACAAAATAATTATTTAAACATCAAAATTGACTAAGTCGAATTATTAGATGGTTAGTTCGCAGGCCATCATAAACAAGTGTGCAAGTGATTGTCTGGCGACGCGGCGGTGCCCGATTTGCCTAAAAAATTCAAGTAGTCACAAGCCATTATAGTCTGTTTTCATACGTTTTATTGTTCTTTTTAGCTTCATTACTCTCCAGCATGATTTATAGACTTGTTCATTGTTTAATCTGAATTACTGTTGAACTTCTTATGGATTCACTTACTAGAGTTGTCTCCTATGTGGTGAGAATTGCAAGTCAAACCTTCCAGCTCGAGAACATTGGTTACGTAGGTCATTTGATTTATTTATATTATATTTATTATGTTTTATAAATGGGAATTTGAGTTGAGAGATACTATACTTTGTATATCGTATCCGTTGTACTGGGTTTCCACTTTCTATCTTTCATACCTATAAATAACTCTTTGCGTGTTTAATTTATTTGTTATCGAGTTTTCATTTTGTTGCATATGATTATACACACACACACACACACACACACACACACACACACACACACACACACTATATGTGTGTGAACTATCAAGTACTTAAGACCGATTTGTGAGGCTGACTAGGCCTTTATTAAGTCTCCACTAGTTTACCAGGGGTTAACTGACTATCAAACAATTATAATTATTGATTGAATAATTAAAAGTTTTCGATTGCACCCAAGAATAATCTCGTTGATAAATCATTTTTTTTGCCAAATCATAGGCACTTTGTTGAAGATGTGTTAGACCGAAATAATAGTCCCACATCGATTAAAGTGAAACTTTGTAATGAAGTATATAAGTAATTATCTCTCCTCAAATACTACCGATGTCATTTGAGATAAAACTCCACACCTATGAGTTGAAGGGTGATTAATTTGGAGACAACATTGATACCTGCAGAGATCCATAAGCTTGCGAAGAAGTGCCGCGCTTAGGGTTTAGCCGCTTAGGGTCAGCTGAAAATTAACATACTTCAGTTAACTGATCAAGCAAATTAATGCTAGGGTGACATCAACCTGTTCCTCAGATTGATGTTGATTAATTAATCATTTGCGTATATATCTGAATGCATGCATTGACATAATGGTATATATATCTACTAGCTAGGAAAACCATCATGTATAGAAACTTATTTAATCCAAACTTCTGATAACATTAATCTTTTGCAAACCTAAAAAAACCAACTTATTATGACTTGCACTACTCTTTCGATCCCATGGCTTGCTTGAAATCAAACTATCTATAGTTTTTTCACCTACTCAATAAAGATAGAGTATACTTTCATCTACTGATGATCGATGCAAACTTACATAGGTATAGTTATATTCGTAATCATGATTCACGCCAACTGTTATCATATTTGAATACACACACATATGGATCCCCCCTAAGTTTATCCAAATTTATTCTGATGACATCACACGTCTCTTCCTCCTCATCCTCAACGAGTCTGAGAATTTATGGAATCCTACAAATATGCCAAAGAAAAACAAAGACGTTAGAACACAAAACCAAAGAAACCAAAAGGTGAACATTTTCTTGTTATATTTTTGTTAAAATAGCAATATGGTGGGTCCGTGTTTATCTATAGGCATTTCAGATCGTGCTAGCTTATAATAACACTCCAAATATACAATTAACAAATCGCAATGGCTCCACGAGTCCTTGTTTAGTTTTTACCTCAAGATGAGATGTTCGCATATACATTCTGAGGTACATAACGCGGTTGACAGTGGACTGTGCGCGTTTTGTTTTGCGCTAATTAATAGTGTTATTAATTTTCGCATTTTTTTAAAACAATATTGTTATGCAAAAAGAAAAGAAAAAGAAAAAAAAAAACATAAAATATAAAAATGCAAATTTAGAAAAGTAATCCATTAATATTGTGGTTTAATTTGCATGTGTTTTGATCGATCACCTGGTGCAGTCAACGTTGGGGGTGACAGGGACTTCAAGAGTGATTTTACAGTAAGTGGGAAGATCCCTAGCTCTATCAGCCTTCACCCCATAAGCGTGTGCGGCATCCTTCAAGCATTGGCAGAGAGCCCTCCGGGTTGCCCTGTTCTCGGCCTGGTTGTTAAGAGACTTCACATTTGAGCAACACTTGTCACCCGGCCTAGGCGCGGCCCCGAAGCCCATTAAGTACGAGCCACATGGAAACAGAGCAGCTTTTGCATCTCCACATGTTTGAGCATTGGTCAGTGCTGTGCTCCTCGTCACCACCAAAGCTCCCACCACCAAGAGCTTCATGAGCATCCACATTTGGTTGGAATAACCCATATTGTTGCCGGATTAATTGATGAAGAGGGTTTGCTTTTTGTGATGTGTGTTAATGCAACTATATGAGGTGCTAGATATATAGGTGAATGGCCAAGAGAGAAACTTATAATATTATACACATGTAATTCACCCAAAAAATAATAAATGATTCTCTAGTACTATAGTTGCACATGACTGATCACTTAATGACGAGCACTTCTAGCTTCATAGTTGACTGATGGTGGTTGTTAATTGTACATTGAGATCTATGCCCACACAACTTGACAATCCAACGAGTTTTATACTCAATGGAAGAATCATTAATTTTCGTACAAAAAATCTGCTTGGACTCTTTGAGTCCGGACCCAAAGATTTTTTGTTTAAGAATTTAAGATATCTAAGTAAAAGACTTAATTACCCTCTACCCTAAACATCAATAATGAATTTAAATTAAGGGTCTTTATGTCTTTTTTATTGTTTGAGTCCGGACTTTTTGAGTCCATCTAGCACTACCCATTTTCGTATATAAAAAAAAGGAAACCAATAAATGTACTTAAACTCATGACTCCGGATTCGTAGGAGTATTTTTAAAATTTTCACAAATACTTAAAGGGTATCAAATAAATTTTATAAGTGATTGTGTTTGCTTCATTAATTACTTAAGGATGTCTTTGAAATTAAAAAAACTTTTTGAGTCCGAATTCTTGAGTACAAATAGCACTACCCTAAAACAAATGCATATAGCTTTATTAGCTTACATCGATGAGGCATGAAATGAAACACTTATTTAATGTGTTTATCAAATACTCGTTGGAGTTCTGTGAACATGTGCTTCTACGTGTTTCGAGGCTAATTAAACACATATGACATATCCATGTAGAGATATTTATATGAAAAGTACTAGAATGACAATAGATATGTCGCACCAAAAGACATATTGACCCTTTGAGTCGTTCACGTGCACCTTAGGATGCGGGCGTAAATAGATTTCAGTGTATATCACGCTGGTCGAAGTTGCATGGATAGTGCCTATGGGACGATGTGTCGTCTGAAGTGATATACTTATTGTCATTCTAGTATATTTCTATTTATATATATAGCTCATTTATATATTGTTTTTTTATATAAAAAACCAACTACTCCCTTCGGTTACAAATATAAGTCGTTTAAGATAAGGGCATAAAAATTAAGACAACTTTAATTACAAGTGTAAATTGACATTAAATGAATTGAAGAATTAAATAATCATAAATATTTGAATTGTATAATGGTATAATTCGTAAAAAAAAATATATGCTCTCAAATTCCCAAAAAGACTTATAATTTTGACTAAAATTTTTTTGTTATAAAGAATTATAATTTTGATAATTAATTATAACGCTTATAATTTTCACATGCACGAGTCAAATTTCCAATAACCTTACTATATTGGTAAGTGATGCCTCCCTTATTTCGGTGATAAAAGTACTTTGATCATTTCATCTTTCAATTTCACATGCAGCACTAGTGCACTACATGAGTCGACTTGTGAATAGGGTTGCAAGTGGGGGATGGTGAGGCCGGGATTGAAATTACCATCCCGGTTGTCGCGGGGCGCGGGGCAGGATTTCACCTCAGAGCAATTCCCCGAACACCCCGATCTGTCATGACGACATCCCCCCGGAGATTTCAGCATCATGGTCATTGTCAGCCCCTCAATAGCGTGACCCGAGTAGGCTGGGCTAGGCAGCAAGAAACCTAGCCAATGACCGAGTTCAGGAGGGCTTCGCTAGTTCCATAAGGTTCGAACATGGGTGAACATGCGAAATGGTGCATAGGTGTAAAGGGGGTTACGCCTTGGCACGACGCCTTGGCACGGCGCCTTGGCACGACGCCTTAGCACACCTTGGCACGACTTGGGTACGCGCCTTGGCGCGAGGCACGGGCCCTGGGCGAGCGCGCGCACGGACGAGCGCGCGCATGGGCGAGCGTGCACGGACAAGCGCGGGCACACCTTGGCACGACGCCTTGGCACGCCTTGGCACGAGCGCGGGCAAACCTTGGCACACCGTGGCAGACACCTTGGCACTCCTTGGCACGTCGCCTTGGCACGTCTTGGCACGAGCGCGGGCACGGGCAAGACTTAGTGGATTCTTTGGCACGAGCAAGGCACAAAGCAAGGGTTGACAAATCTTAACTTGGGCGTTGACCCATGTCAAAGTACACTTAGTCTCATTTTGGGTTGTTTTCTATTGGAACCGAGGAAACGGCTTAACATCTACTATAGGGAGAGGTGTGCTCTCTCCCTGGGGCGGCATGGGCGAAGTAGCAAGGACCCTCGAGCATGCCTTGGGCGCAATGCCAAGGCACGACCCATGGACGAACCATGGCGTCGGCCACCCCCCGAGCCGGTGGGACTCAACCGACCCCTGGTTGGCACCCGAGGTGCCTGGGCACGGACAGACATGATCAAGCAGCCCCTGTCCTGTAGAGAAACATGGGCCACGTCCCTTGTGGCGTGGCTAGACCAAGTAAAGACGGTTCCAAGCAGTTGAGTAACTACCTTGGTCATGGGCTGAAGCCATGATCAAGGCACGACCAAGGAAGTCTCGAATACCAGGAGCGCGTTGCAATTGACCCAGTGATGGTGGCGGTTATGGAACGATGTGGCAGCAAGGGAGCAAGGCAGTTGGGTAACTGCCTTGACCACTAAGGGAGTGGTGTTTTACTTGGTCTATGGATTGATGTACACATGACATGTGTCCTAGTTGGTTTTGTAACTACCTATTAGCTGGTCTATAAAGCCGAGGGCTCTAAGCTTGGGGAAGCATAAATTTCCAGTGTTGTATTCCCAATTGAGAGCTAGTAAAAACGTTTCCTTGTTGCCAATTGCTTGCTGTCCCTTTAATTCGAGTATTGGTGTGTTGAACTAAGGTGGCCCTTAGGCACCACGGGTTCGATTGAGTGAGAAAAATTTCCTAGAGAAAAACCATTCTTTAATTGGCCCCGTGACAACTGGTATCAGAGCTTCGTTCGGAGACGATGGCGACCCGAGCAGCGAGCGATCTAAATGAGAAGGTAGCTCATTTAGAACACTTGATGGCGACGATGTCTGCCCCGGCAGAACATGCGGAATCTTCAACGACGTCTCAACGTATTGAAGGCTTGGAGATGTTGGTGGTTTCATTGGTGACTAGGGGAGAGTCACAAGAAGCCATAATAGCTATGTGGGAAATGAGATTTGAGGAGCTTGTAGCAGATGTGCGTTCGGTGGGAGAGCTTACCACCGAAACAGCCTCGACGATGGCCTTGGAGGTGAATCTACTCAAGCGAGCCGTGGGCGGATCCTCGGAGGTTGCCGTTGCGGTGAAGTCCCGAACCAAGGTGCCAGAGCCAAAGAAATTCTCAAGCAAGCGGAGCGCGAAGGAGTTTGAGAATTTCCTTTGGGACATGGAGCAGTACTTTGCTACTGCTGGGACGGAGGAGAGTCATAAGGTCATCTTGACCTCCACTACAAGAAAACAGTAGATCAGAAACGGAAATTTCCGTCTCTGATTTGCATAAATTCCATCTCTAATTCAATTCTGCAACGGAACAGAGACAAAATCTATTCCGTCTCTAAAATCGTCGTCGCTGATTCAATCAGGAACGGAAATGTGTTTCCGTTTCGGATTAGAGACCGATTAGAGACAGACTTGAGAAACGGTACAGAGACGGAACAGACATGGAAATTCTTCCAAATGGTACAATTGTAATTGCATTCCATCTCTGATCCGTTGCTAATCAGAGACGGAACAGAGACATAATTAATGCATTCCGTCTCTGATCCGTTGCTAATCAGAGACGGGTCAGAGACAGAATGATCAGAGACAGAATGCATTAATTCCATCTCTGTTCCGTCTCTGATTAGCAACGGATCAGAGACGGAATACAATAATTCCATCTTTGATCGGTTGCTGATTTATTTAGCTATGCCTCGAAAATTGGAGACGGAATACCAATGAAATATTTGAATTCCGTTGCTAATCCGTCTCAATTTCGCTTTGTTTAGTTTTCCAACCTAAGCTTAATCCAATTGGTTCTCCATAACATCTAAACCTGAAAATACAACCATAGGACCTGCTCCATCGCCTGCACCGCCTCCAACAACTCCTCGGGGGTGCTAACATCCCCCAAAAAAGCAGAATTTGACATACATACACAAATCAACAATATATATCAACAACAAATACTCAAATGAGAAAAAACATAAAATTCGATATTAAAAAAGATTTATATATTCACGAAACGTAGTCAAGTATAATAAATGTTTAAGATACTTAAGTATCCATAAAAAAACTACAATTTTCATTGTTCTACAACAACCATAAAAATACCTAAGTATCATAAAGTTGCTCCTTCCTCGTTGTGCTAGGACCTGGGATGTGCTAGCATCAGGATCTACGTATCTTCTCTTCTTTCTCCATAACGACTTGAGATTGTAGACACATCCTTTGGGACAGTCACCCGCCACCTTGTAGTACACCGCCTCATCATCCAGCGGCTGGTTTGGTGTAGTCTGGGTCAGCTCCCGACGTCTCCATTAGTGCTTAGCCTGCATGGATCAACAATATTTTGTTAACAATATTATAGTAGCATTAAGGTGAGAAGGCAGCAAAATATTCAAATTATGTTACCACAACGGATGATAAAGTGTGCAAGTAAAATAATTTACTAAAAAATGCTAGTTAGTGCCATCAATCCTGTTAAAATGTATGGGTTTCTACTGCCATTATAATAACTTTGATCGTTTACATTTTGATTAAGATAAGAATGTTTTTAAGTATAACATTTTTCCTCATCAACTGATCATTGTGTTGGGGAATTCCCCATCGTAGAATGCAATTTACATGCAGATCTAAACTATATCAATTTTCCCAACCTGGGCAGTTACATAAGACCAGGAAGCACAACTAACAATGGACTTCAATAAACAGATTTGGTCACTACCAACTACAAACCCCTCATGCTCTTCCTAACAACAAATTCCCAAAATGTAAATTGAAAAGATAGCAAGACATTCAGAATGTGCGAAAGCTCCTCATTACACAGTGAAGTTTGATGAAGGAGAGCATGTTATTGACAATCCATTTGCATAAGAACATAAACCTAAAGGAGGTAGGTACTAGATCAGACAACTAACTAATGCATTTTTTTATTTCAAGTATTTTCTTGTTCCAAAAATTTCAAATGTTTCAGCATGAATGTCTACACAAAAAACCTCATATAAGTTCCGCAACATTATTCACAATTAAGTTAATTGGGCGAGCATTTGTATATTTGTTCGAGCAATGTAGCTCCTACAAAGAGTTTCAACAGAATTACCTATAAGTCAATAGAATCCGAATGCTTCAAGACTAGGGATTTCATCTCACACCGACCTCGCTCCTTATTGCTCTTGAGAACCAACTCTATTACATGGGTAATTGTGTCATTAAGTGGACTGGAAACGTCGGAAGACACCCGTTTCAACAGCGGAGTAACACCAACATTGTTTTGTTTGAGGCGTAACACTGAGGAAAGCACTTTCTCTTCCTCCTAATCTCCAACCCAAGGGACGGCCTCTAAGTACTCTAAGCATGAATGCATTCGTCTCTGGAAACCAATCAATTCAGCAACCTGAAAACCATTTAATCAAATGTAAGAGAGTGCCATGTACCTTTCACACTATTTTAAACAACATACAATACATAAAAATCAATTTTATGGAAAATGGGAAGGCGAAAAAAACTAAATCAGGATGATAGGCCCGTCTTTTCGGTATATAAAGCATAGCTCGTTAGTTCTAATGTCAAAAATTAGAATTTAGAAGTACTTTAAAAAAATTGGAGGAGTATCCTCGACTAACAAAGCATGAATCTACAGACATCAAGCGCGAAAGAAATACACAACAAAATGCATAATAGCAGACTTATTGACACGAAACTAGAAACATGGATAACACTTGCAAAGACTATAAAAACTGAAGGAGCATAATCATCCTCATAATAGCCTTTCTTCAAACTACATGGGGAAAACAAATTATAAAATTAAATTAAATCTAAAGACTCATATAAAACGTAATTCTTTCCTAATGGTTTTGGGGTCTACCAAAAAAGAAAATAACTAAAACTAAAGAAGCATATAAAACGTAATTGACATCATATAGGAACACATCTAACAAATTTAAAGCAGAAAGGACAAAGGTTCATTCCCAAATGCATCTATAATACAGAAGAAAGGATGCTACATTGACTCCATAGGCTGTTCAATGAAGTAATATATTTAAAAAAGGATGCCTCTTCCATTTCCAATCAAGTTCGATTTCAAATAGATACATTGCCCAGTCTATTTGGTCTGCCAAAATGGATTATAATTCAAAACATTATAAATACTTAATATTGCAGGGATATGCTTCACAATTCATGGAGTTGTTGTTCTAGTTAAATAACTCAATTAAACCAGGAGAAATCGCATGGAAGAAACGAGAGTACCTTCATAAGATTTGTTAAGATGCCACGGACATATATCACAATCAGCACTCCAATGAATAGAAGAAAGATGTACTGCACATATGAAAAGACGAGATGCAAAAATTTTGAAAGCAAATTCTAATAGGAAACTGCTACTAATTATTCATTCTACAGTTAAACGAGAACGCAAGCCATAGCGGTATTTACATTTTGCAATCAACAATTTTAGCGGCGAGAGAACGATGAGTCCTCAATCTCTACAACATTTACCTAAAACTAATCTCAATATTCGTTCTATCAAGAAATATGATTTCAAATAACTAAAAGACAGAAACAAGGGATGAAATAACAAAAATTGTCGAGAAAACAACAAAATATATTGTATCATGGAACTCCATAGCACAACAAACAGATGGTCACCGAAAATTAAACAAGAGTTTGTGAAAAGCAGGCCATACACTAAACTTACCAATTAGGAATTATGAGGCTATCTAGACATTGAATTGGCATAGAGAACCACTAGCATGCCAAAGATTACAATTAGGAGTAATAGCAACAGTTAAGTTTGTACTGCATGTTTGAGAAAATCAGGCAGCAGAGATAGTAGACAGATACTCACCAAGAAGATTAAGAGACAACTTTCATTTCCTAAAAGAACCACTAGCATGCTTGATTTAATGTACTTGATGGCATGCATTCATAATCCTAAAAGAAAAAAAACAATATTCAATCCATATCAAGAATGACAAAACAAAAAAAAAAACTTTCATTTCCTCTCTTCAATTAGAGTGTATTTGAGCTAAAATAGCTACCTAGCAACCCATCTACAAGGATAGACATTGAGGACACACGAGTGTACGTGAAAGTGCCTCTAGTACCTTAAACCAACCAAACACCAAACCAATCAATGTGCTTCTCAAGACCCATACCTAGATGTGTTGAAACCAGTAACATCGGAATTTTAGAAAGAAAAACAGATCATAACATCACCAGATCTCATATCTGGCAGAACCATGGAACACTAAATGAATGAATGGAGCCTCATACAAATAAAATGTTAGTCATAAGAACATCTAAAGCATAACATGATTACTGTCCAGTACTCAACTGCCATTTTTTAATCGAACCACGTGATTTACTTTAAATTGTATCAATTATGAAGTCAATATCCAAGACAACCTATAACTTTATAAGGAACAAAAAAAAATCATGTACAGGTTGCGAAGAACACACAAGTAGCATAAGCTCTAAGACAACATTTAAACCCGATAACTTCTTACTAAGATCAGGAAAAAAAAATGAAGTGAATAAAAACAACAAAAGGGCACCAGAATCAACTGTCCTAATAAAACATTATCAAAAGAATAAGTAAATGGAATTTTTAAAATTCTGAACAACAATCCAATGAAACAAAAAGAAGTATCAATCTAAATATGCACAAAAAGAAGTGTCAATCTAAAAGTCATGCAAACAACTGCTAAAGTCATCTACAAAAACAAAAGTATAATCTCAAAAGTTACACAAACAACAAGAAAAATACCTATGTATCACCGAGCTGCTCATCTCTCGTAAGCCACTCTTGTGTCTCTCGCTTAACATTGTCCCCTTGTTATGGTGGATCGGCGGGATCTATTTGCGGCGGCTGTTGCTGGTCATGAGGTGGTGGTGGTAGTGGTGGCTTTGGCTGAGATAGGCCTGCTCCGTCCATGGTCATACCGAATCGCTGATGCATAAACGCCATAACCTTTCGTAATTGATCGGCAACGATATCGAACTCTGCACGTGGCACCATCTCCGGCATCTGGGACGTGCTAGCACCAAGATCTACATATCTCCTCTTCTTTCTCCCTAAAGACTCAAGACCGTAGACACGTCCTTTGGGACACTCACCCGCCACATTGAGGTACACCACCTCATCATCCACCGGTTGGTCCGGTGTAGCTTGGGTAAGCTCCAGACGTCTCCTCCGGAGCTTATCCTGCATGGATCAACAATAAACAACTTACATGAGATGCTTTAAAGTAAACTTAATACTATTTAACATTTCACTTCTATACTTACATAGAACCGCTCTGATCTAGTATCGATGAATGTCACCCCGTCGTGATTTACGGTGTGGAGATGCAAATACAATTTATTCACGGTAGGTGGCGTCTCGAATGAATTAGTCTGCATACAGGACCGGTTATAAATTCAGCATAAATATGTCAATTAGGAGTAGGTTGGCGAACTCATATTCGCCAAACACAAATCAATTGCGTAGTGAACAAGTGTATAAATGTAAAAAATAAACTAGAGTGTAAAAAAAACTTACCAATCTTTCATTGGTAGTCACAAAAGACACCGAACCACCACGGTGCTTCGAGGGTCCTGTCCTAGGTCCTTCGACCTCAGTGTTCCTATTCGTTGACGCTTACCTAGACCTGGCAAGGAAGTCCTCGCTTTCCGAGTACTCCAAGTATCTTCTCCACGCCTCATCTATAACATAAATTGGCTGAACACGATTCTTCTTTAACTTGTGCATCAATGCGGTGTACCTTGTGCCTGCATGCGTGTCATACGCCGCATGAATGAGATCCTCGTGAATCGCGTCATCCCATCTAAAATATACCTACAAAATGGCGATTGCAATTGTTACGAGACATTGAAAAACTAGTATAAATTCTAAGAAATTTATTAGTCCTGCGTACCTTCCATTGCGCCTGTAGTGGTCTTTATGATGATTCGGTACCGACTTCCAACAATACCCTTCTGGAATCATCCATCTTTTGAAAACTTTTGTCATCCTCCGTGCACAAAAATGAGAAGGATGCAACTCCCCGTGTTTCATGAAAATGCATAACATCTTAACAACTTTTGTAATAATTTACATCGATAATTAGAAGTACATATATGAATCAAACACAAACTTACGTATCATTGGCAATCAGTGTGATCGGGATCCGCTGCACGCGAGGGGGCTCGATCCCTGTCCTCTGAGGTGCCCGCGAAGGGCCTGTCACCGGCAAGCCTGCTCTGCCGTCGTAAGATGGGGATGCTGCTGGTGATGCGGTGGCTGGGGTGAAGGCCTCGTCGGTACAGGAGTGTCATGTCTCGATGTCGGCGACGGTGACTGGAACGGGCAATTTGGTATAATCCTTGATGACGATGTTGATGGTACAGGCGACGAGGATGGTATGGAAGGCGAAGGTGACGCTGAATGTAACTCGTGCTCGAGAGAACGAGAAGTCGAAATCGATAATACAGGAATCGACCCACGACCTCGATCGCTACGACCTCGACCCCCTCGTGTGGCCTGACCATGACGCCCAATCGGTATTTCGGTTCCAGAGGTCTGTGCTGCACCTCTTATGACTGGACGATGTCCCCCAAAAGGTATCCCTCGACGTAGGGGGTGATCACTGCCCGCCATGAAACCTAACAAAATACCAATAAAAGTTTAGAGACCAAATGCATACAAATAAAAGTAATGAACTCTAATTCATGGAAATTAAGAACACAAGATCCATGCTGATAAAAGGAAATTTGAAATATATCATCAAAAGTATGCATGTCTATATATCATAATGTTTAATCTCTTATTGATGGAAAAAGGATTAGACCTATAAAAGATCTAGCAACATATTAAATATTTATAGCCAATATGGGCCTTCTCCAATGGGACTAAATTGTAATAGCTTTTGGACGTAGTTTTGCCAGAAGCTATATAAAAAATAACCTCCAACATCAAACATTAACCTGGAAACTTCAATATTGTGCTATGGAAAGGATGACAAACTTAAAAATATAACAAATGGTTGGATCTCACAAAAGAAATTTTGGACTAGCAAAATATCTTTCGAAAGAAGATAACCTTTCTCCATTTTCTGTGAATATTTCCCCTTATCTACCCATTGAGCAAGAAAGGGTAAAACTGAGCTCAATATATAAGAAGACAAACAAGGTAATTTGAGAGGCCAATTTATGTGAAAACATGGGGTGATCTAATCCAAACACCGTCGAGAAGTTACACTCCATATAAGAAAGGTATAGAAAATTCACGTAACATCGATCTAACGTTGACATAACATAGACATACATTACTCGCTATCATCCGTTTCAAATTCACTCTCATGACTAGAAGTTGATGATTCTTCTTCTGAATCATCTCCACTATCAACAATGAAGTCATTGTTTTCTTCACTTGGACCCGCTTCAACAATGACTCGAGTCCCATTTGGATCATCCAAATTATTGATATCCTGAATTGCATTGTCGACTACGCACGTGGTGGGCATCCCATCTTGGAATGCAATCTCTGCCGAGCCCTGGTCATTATCGTATTTGCTCGTTTCCTCGTCAGTGAATTTTGGTTGACAACAACAAACTGCTAGCCATTCTTGTCGGTTGTTCCTCATAGAAGGGTACGAAAGGTAGTACACTTGAGTGGCTTGCATTGCAAGGACAAATGACTCGTAGTTGTTATATCGTCGACTTCGATGAACCTCTACCAATTGAAGTGTGGGGTGAGTCCTCACACCATGATTCGATGTAGGGTCATACCATTCACACTTAAACAAGAGCACACGCTTGAGGCCGGTATAGTCAATCTCCACAACCTCTTGCAGTACTCCATAATAGTTATGGGAAACATTGGCGTAGTTAGAACCCTTCGCCAAAACACCGTTGCTCTGCGTCGATCTATTAACGTCATATGTTGCGGAGTGGAACTTATACCCATTCACTAGGTAACCAGGGTAGACAGCACAAGATCGATTAGGACCAACCGAAAGATCAACGAGCGTCTCGTCTATGATAGAATTCCGAGCCTATTCACAAAAAATTAGAAATGTAATAAGACACATCACTTATGAAAGAAATTTATGAAGCGATAACCTACAATAGTAATAACTTTACATATGTTTGAAACCATATGGGAAAGTTGTGCTCTAGACTAGTATCAACTTCCGACTCCCCCATTGCTTGAGTGATTTCATCGACGAAGATCCTAGAAGAAACGAACATGTACATAGTATGTCTTAGTAAAAGATGAATAATGAATGTACTGCATTATGGAACATTAAGTGACGAACATACTGGATGTAAGGAGCGATCTCTGGATAATTGAGCAGTATGTAGGAATAAGCGGCATTATATTCCTGCTCTGTTAAGTACCGCTCCTATGACTTGCCCATGGGTCGACCAGGATAAGTGAAAATTGAGAAATTGCCCACAAAATGCGGTGTGGGCCCGACAACGCCATCATCGTTTCGTTGCACTTTGTCATGCAACGTAAAGACGTGATCTTCAAAGTAGTAGAACAAAAGGATGTGACTTCTTCGACCAAATAAGCATTACACATGGAGCCCTCTACCTTCGCTTTGTTCCGAACATTGTTTTTCAAATGTTTAAGGTATCTATCGGAGTATAGGGAATGTTGATTTAAAACTTATTGAATGGGAAAATAATTTCAAGGGCTCAAGATATTACCTCTCAAATGGATACATCCATCAAAATTGAACGGGACCGGCCAGACGGGCCTCGTAGGCCAAGTGGATTGGTAGGTGTTCCGTAGAGTCAAAGAAGCTTGGAGGGAATATTTTCTCCAACTTGCAAATGATTTTTGGTATTTCAGACTCTAAGACCTCCATATCTTTGAGACTGACATTTTTCACAGTTAGGGATCGAAAAAAAAGCTTAGTTCGCTAATTGCAACCCAAACCGGGTTTGTGAGGAGTTCTCTGAATGCAATTGATATCAACCGTTGCATGAAAATATGACAATCATGGCTCTTCATGCCGAACATTCGCAATTTCTTTGGATCCACACATCGACCAAGATTCGAAGCATAACCATCAGGAAAACACAACTTTTCAACCCACTCGCACAATTTTTGTTTTTTTGATGTATCAAGAGCATAGCATCCAAGGATGTACGTATTTGTCGCCGAATCAATGTGTAGAGAAGGTCAGTGACAATATTCACGAATATCTTGTCTCGCTTTCGCATTGTCCTTACTCTTGCCCGGTACAGATAATGGTGTTGAATATGTTGTCAAAAACATTTTTCTCGATGTGAATGACATCTAAGTTGTGGCGGATCAAGTTTGTCTTCCAATACGGCAAGTCCCAGAAAATGCTTTTTTTTCTCCATCCCGAATTATTAGCTATCCGCCCATTCATAGAAGCAGCTCCGATTTCTGTCACCTTCATTAAGCCTAACGATTCAATTTCTGCCAAAATTTCTTCACTAGAACGCAAAGCGGGCTGTTCGTAATTTAAGACCATTTTGCCTCTAAGGAAATTTTTTTGTCATGCCTGAATGGTGATGCCTTCGCCAAGAAACAACGGTGAAAGTTGAACCACGATGTCTTTCCACCATTTCGCAATTGAAATGCATTTTTATTCTCCATACAATATGGACAAGCCATCTTACCGTGTGTGCTCCAACTGGACAACATGCTATACGCAGGGAAATCACTAACAGTCCATAAAAGGTCCACTTGCCTGAGAAAATTCGTCTTTGTGGACACGTCGTATGTAATCACCCCATTGTTCCATAAATCTTGCAACTCTTTCACAAGCGGCTAAAGGAACACGTCGGTTTTTTGTTTTGGGTTGGTCGGTCCATGAACGATAACCGTTAAGAACATAAACTCAGATTTCATGCACATCGACGGTGGAAGGTTGTACGGAGTCAATATTACGGGCCATGAAGAGTACGATTTTCTTGAAATCCCAAATACTTGAAAACCATCAGTGCACAGTCCTAAACGAACATTCCGAACCTCGGCGGCGAAGTCTCTGTTGACATCATTAAAATGTCTCCAAGCTATCGAATCAGAACAGTGTTGCATAACATCTTCTGGCGAGGAATGTTATCCATGCCATCGCATATGTTTTGTCGTTGACTCAGAAAATTTAGCGTGATTTCCCACACAATTTACATGATGTCAACTCAGAGTCCACTCCCCAATAAATCATACATTGGTCCTCACAACAATCTATTTTCTCAACAGGTAGACCTAGACCTCGCATTAGTCTTTTAGTGGCATAAAAATTTTCAACCAATGAATTGTCATTTGGCAAAGAATCCTTCATGAATTTTATGATTTCATTATACCCTCGTTCAGATATATAATGTTCTGACTTGATCACAAGTAATCTTGCCATTGCGGACAACGTTGTCATGGTTTTGCAACCCGGCCACAATTGTTCGCTACTAGCCTCTATCATGTCGTATAGTTGGCGTGCTTGGGGGTTTGGTGATTCTTCCACATGATTCCAATTGAAACTTGGACCTGCCACGTTGTGTAGCATCTCGCGGTAAGTTGTCAGATCGTCTCCTCCCACATCGGCATCATTAATATGGTTATCCATTTGGTAGAAGTTTTGCAGGCCTTCATCTCCGTTCTCACCATGTTCGTACCAACAGTGATATCCAAAACAAATCCATACCTACATATGTAGTACTCAACCGTTTCGACGCCCAGGTACGGTACAAGTCGACATTTCTTATAATTGCACGGACATCTAATCTCCCATTCACTTTGGTATGTAGGATAATGTTGCTTAGCAAATGATATGAATTCAATAACCTTCGTCGCGAATTCAATTAGAACGAAGCTGTTGTCGAGAAGGTTATACATCCAGTCTCGACTTGTAGACGACATTCCTATTGTAATTGTGCAATTAAATTAATCAACTAGTTTCATAATTTTCGATGGTACATGGCTACTTGTTTGTCCAACTAACACAATTTATTAGAAGGGGGAATCTGAGAACCTATCTAACTACATGAACGAAAAGCTTTGCTTCTATGCATTGAATAAATGTGGTTAGAAACAACTTTCTTAATACATAGCTCGGTACATGACTGATACCAAACTGAGCATGATACTTGGTCGTAAAAATAAAGGCAACAGGAGTTCAGAAAAATAAATAAATCATAAGTTATAAGAGGCATACAAATACCACATAGTATCAAAGCTCCTAGTACTTATTCACTCGTACCTCCTTAAGGTTTAGGTTTATTCAATTCTCTTGAAATTTTATGTGAAATAGCAACATTAACTAAAAGAGTAATCATAGTTTTTCGAACCCTACCTAGTAGTAGAAATTATATAATTATAGGTACTATTCATCTATACCTACTCTATTGGTAGCTTTATCTACACACATGCATATACACATAAGTGAATCAAATATAGTAGGAAAAACATGAAAAAATGTGGCATAACAATATCAAAGAATGTAAATTTAAGAATAAAATATAACACAATTTTCAGTATTGGCAGCTCGAAAACCAGTGAATGCTTGTTGCTTAATGGCAACCAAAGCTCCCTAAACAATTTGCAGAACCTATCTCCAGCATGACATCTAAATTTGTGCACAGTTGCAAACAAATTCCGCTAAACGATCTACATTTCAAATCAAATCAAACCAATTTAATAATGTAAGACCAATCTTCAAAAAAAAAAGGTAATCACATAGAAACCCAATGCACAAAAAATGGTTTTTTTTTCTTCAATCAATCCTATTCCTACATAGTATCAAAATCTGAACTAATAGGAACATGACCTGGAATCAATGGAATTAACTGTTTAGGTACAACAGCTGAAGGATGACCAAGTCTATGATGTCATGAACAATTATGATTACTTACCGTAAATGACTGAGGAAGCTCTAAAGTAAAGGAAACTAAATCAATGATGTACAAGCCAGCTATGACTCTCCCAATAGCAAGAACTTAAGTACTTTCGAGGTCCTGTAATAGATAGAAATTGGTAAGGAAGGTGAATTTAACAGTGGAAGTAGCAGTAAGCATACTGACTGAAATTAAATTGTGCTTGAAAGAAGAAATGTGAAGGCAAGACAACAACAACAATAATGATGTATACGAAAAGAAATGGTGACCTAACTATGACTTTCATAAAAATCAACAATGATGACCAGAACAACAACAACAACAACAACAACAACAACAACAACAACAACAACAACAACAACAACAACAACAACAACAATAATACAGAGGATTTAGATACTTTCAGAATAGAACGAAATTATTGGAGTAAAAACCAATCTTGGTTGTCTTAGTCATTTGTGGTATTCTTCTCAATAAAAAACACACGACGTATAAAAAGATTTTAATGAGCTCTGGATCAGCACAAGAGATATCTCTGCAATCATTCCAGTATGAAAAACTAGAACAAGCAACAAATGGTTTCAAGGAGGAGGTGGGAAGAGGAGCTTTCGGTACAGTTTTCAAAGGTACGTTGCCCAACAACAATCAGACAATTGCAGTGAAAAGAATTAATAGGTTGGTTGCATTTTAATGCTTCTCATGATTCAACGTATAGGATACTCGCGGTTCTAATTTATTAATGTGGTCAAAGCGGTAGCCACCGCCTTTAACGCCGTTCAGAGTTTCGATTGTCTTCATTTACGCATCTCGATGAATTTATATTGCCTAAACGAAGCTGGAAGCATTTTATTAATCAATATTTGTAGCACCAGATCTAAAAGACTCTGCTCCTCGATCCACTCTCATAGAACTAACACCAACATCACTTCAGAGTAGCTACCTACACTCTTTCTTTGCAGATTCCCAGCGTTAATAATCTTCTTAGATCTATTTTTCACTAACTCTCATAATTATTGTACATATTGTTTCTCAACTTCATCATTAATCTTTATATGTTTTCAGCTAAGATTAGGGATCACTAGTGATAATTAAGTATGGTGATTTGTCAATTTTTGCCATCTGTTATGCTAAAATTTGTCATTGTAGTTAGTCTACTTGTTTTTCCATCACTAGCACAATTAGCACCATCAGAGAGCATAATTCTTCTTCAAGTCCAACAATCAGACAATTACGAGTATCCTATCATTCAATCCAAATTGTAACGCCCCTTAAAAAAAAAAACCAATACCTTAGGGTGTTACCTTGACGAGTTCGGCGACGGCTTAGGGTGGGGCGTAGGTCTGCGACAGCTTAGGGCTTCGGAGGCTCCAATCTCCGGCAGCCGACGACGGCAGAGCCGACGACCTCGTCGCAGCCGCAATCGCAGCGATGACAGAGATTTAGGGTTTGGGAAAGAACATCCTCGACGAGAGCGGTGAGAGAGAGAGATCTAGGAAACGTCGGTTCGAGGCGGTGAGACAGGGAGAGAACGTCCTCGATGAGCAGAGAGAGGTGAGCACAGAGCGACCAGAGAGCATAGAGCAGCGAAAGAGAGAGAGCGGTGAGCGGAGATGACCGATGAGAGATCGGAGACCGGTGAGAGCAGAGAGCGGTGAGCGGTGACCAGCGAGAGAACGGAGAGCCGTGAGCAAGAGACGGAATGCGGTGAGAGAGAGAGACCAGAGAGAGAGAGTTGAGAGCAAGAGACGGAGACAATCGACTTTTTGGGGGTTGATGGTTGGGGATTGTGGGGGGGTGGGGGCCTTGATAGAAGCACGCACAAATCTTGAGATTTGATGAACGGTTATAAGAAAAGAAAGTTTTGGTGGGAATGTTGGCGCCCTTTTTAGAGACGGAATTTAATTCCGTCTCTATTTCCATCTCTATTTCCGTCTCTGATTCGTCTCAATTCCGTATCTGAATTAGTCCGTCTCAATTCCGTCTCTAACTACTGTTTTTAGCAATGGAACTTAATTCCGTTGCTAATTTCGTTTCTAAATATCATTTTCCTTGTAGTGCTCGATGTACCTTGAGGGCGATGCGAAGCTCTGGTGGAGACCCAGAGTGGATGATGATGCAGCTGCGACCAGACCAAAGATTGTGGATTGGGAGGTGCTCAAGAGGGAATTGAAGGATCAATTCCTTCCTACCAATGCGGCTTGCCAGGCGCGGGAGGCCTTGCGCAAGCTCAAATAGACGGGATCGGTTCGAGACTATGTTAAGGAGTTTTCCTACCTCTTGCTGGACATCAAAAACATGTCAGAGGATGACAAACTCTTTAACTTCACTACGGGATTGCAGTCATGGGCTCAATCCAAGCTAAGGAGGCAAGGGGTTAAAGACTTGTCTGGGGGCGATCGCGGAAGCTGATAGTCTTGTGGATTTCAAGACTAGTTCTTCCCCGAGCGAGGGAAAGAACAAGGAGAAGAAGCCGTTTAAAGACCACCACGAGAAGGGCGAGAAAAAGTCCTTCCCTCCTAAGCATGTGAGCTAGAAGCTGGCCCCGAAGGTAGACGTGAAGCCTTCATCAAGTTCCTCAAGTAAGGGCTGTTTTATTTGCAATGGCCCTCACAGGGCACGAGACTGCCCAAAGAAGGAGAAACTTTCAGCTTTGATCGCGGAGGATGATGGCCAGCCCCGAATGAACCCACTACAACTGTTGAATGCAATTCAACAAGCCAAAACGAGCCCTTCAGAGGGGTTGATGTATGTGGATGCTGAGGTGAACCAGAGACGAGTATTGACAATGGTGGATTCGGGAGCCACACACTTATTCGTGGAAGATCATATGGTGGAGAAACTAAGACTGGAGCTTGTTGAAAACTCTAGTCGAATGAAGGCAGTGAATTCAGAGGCAAAATGAATTCAAGGTATGGCCACTGACGTAAATTTGAAGGTTGGATCTTGGGAGGGGAAGATCAACCTAATGGCAATTCCCTTGGATGATCTTGATGTCATCATAGGGAATGAATTTTTATATTTGGGGAGTATTGCACTGATGTCGTTCTTAAGGGGATTGTTTGTGATGAACAAATCCCATCCATGTTTTGTTCCTGCGGCTAACACAATTGCAGGAAAGGAGAACACAAAGCTATCCCATCTTTCAGCCATTCAGGTGAAAGATGGATAAAGAAAGGGTGAACCCACATTTCTATCGACCTTGGTGGAGTCCAAGGCAGGAACGACAGCAAAGATCCCTAATGTAGTCGTTGAAGTGCTGGAGGACTTCAATGATGTGATGCCGGCAGAGTTGCCAAAACAATTACCCCCACAAAGGGTAATTGACCATGAGATTGAGCTGATCCTCGGCTCAAAACCCCCAGCACATGCCCCTTATAGAATGGCTCCAAAGGAGTTGGAGGAATTAAGGAAGCAGTTGCAGGAACTATTGGATGCGCAATTCATTCAGCCATCCTAGGCCCCTTACAGAGCACCAGTCTTGTTCCAGCGCAAACATGACGGTTCTCTTCGAATGTGCGTGATTACAGGGCGCTAAACAAGCTGACGGTGAAGAACAAGTACCCCATTCCACTTGTGGCAGACTTGTTCGATCGGTTATCCAGTGCGACCTACTTTACAAAGTTGGACTTGAGGTCGGGGTACTACTAGGTCCGGATTGCAACTGGTGATGTTCCAAAGACAGCCATGGTGACTAGGTATAGTTCGTTCAAATACTTAGTTATGCCATTTGGCTTGACAAACGCCCCTGCTACATTCTGTAACTTAATGAATGATGTACTAAGGGAGTTCATTGATCGATTTGTTGTTGTTTGCCTTGACGACATTGTAATTTATAGTCAGAACCTCCGTGATCATGTGGATCACTTACAGAAGGTTCTGACTACCTTGAGGGCTAACCATTTGTATGTGAAGAGGGAGAAATGTGAGTTTGCTGCGCAAACAATTTCTTTCCTTGGTCATGTTGTAGGCCAGGGCAAACTACAAATGGATCCAAGAAGGTGCAGGCTATCATGGAATGGCCAAACCCCACGAAGGTTCCGGAGTTGCGATCATTCCTGGGGTTGACAAATTATTATCGGTGGTTCGCGGAGGGCTACTCACGGAGAGTGGCACCGCTGACGGATCTGTTGAAGAAAAACCGATCTTGGGCATGGACGGATCGATGCAACAAAGATATGGTGGAGTTGAGGCAGGTCATTGCCTCTAAACCAATGCTGGGACTACCAAATTTCGACTTACCATTCGAAGTACACACAGACGCCTCAGACAGGGCATTGGGGGCGGTACTTGTCCAGGAGGGACACCCCATTGCCTTTGAAAGCAGAAAATTGAAGGAAGCAGAGCAGAGGTACCCAGCTCACGAAAAAGAGATGCTAGCTGTGATCCATGCCCTCCATCTTTGGAGGCATTATCTGCTGGGAACCAATTTTGTGGTGCGAACGGATAATGCGGCGATTACCTACTTCATGAGCCAGAAAAAGCTCAATCAGAAGTAGGCAAGGTGGCTGGATTTCCTAGTAGAGTTCGATGTACAATTCAAACACAAGCCTGGTAGGCTTAATTCAGTTCCAGATGCACTCAGTCGCAAGGTGGTGGCTGAGATGGTGGCAGCAACGGTGAGGTTGGAAGGTGAATTCCTGCCTCGTATCAAGGAGGAGACAAGTAAAGACCCTACTTGTGTGAAAATGATGAAGCTAGTGGCCGAGGGAGTCACTCGGAGGTTTTGGTGTGAAGATGGGGTCCCCTATGCTAAAGGGGGATGCCCATATGTCCCTAGTACTGGCGGACTAAGGCGACAACTTTTAAAGGAGACACATGATGCTCGGTGGGCTGGGCATCCGGGCATGGAGCGGACCTATGGCCTTCTATCACGTTCATTCTTCTGGCCTAAGATGGAGGAGGACATTGATCAGTACGTACGGACTTCTCTTGTATGCTAACAAGATAAGATAGAGAAAAGAAGGACACCAGGGTTGCTGGAGCCTCTACCTGTACCAGACAGACCATTCCAAAGCATTTCTATGGATTTCATCACTGGCCTTCCTAAGGTGCAGGGAATGACCAACGTGCTGGTGGTAGTGGACAAATTCTCGAAGTATGCTACATTCATAGCTGCTCCGAAGAATTGTGATGCGGATCTAACTGCGAAGTTGTTCCTGAAGCATGTGGCAAAATATTGGGGCATACTAGAGGATATCATCAGTGATCGAGACGCTCGATTCACTGTAAGATTTTGGGTGGCCCTGTTCAATTTATTGGGCTCGGAGCTGAAGTTTTCCATAGCAAACCATCCCCAAACGGATGGGCAGAAGAGAGAATCAATGCTTTGCTGGAGGACTACCTCAGATACTACATGAATGCAAATCAGTCCAACTGGATGGATCTACTTGACACAGCCTAATTTTGTTACAACCTTCACAAAAGCTTAGCTACGAAGTTGAGTCCGTTCGAGGTGGTGACAGGACAACAACCGGTTACTCCACATGAGGTAACCAAGTCAAAGTTGATGGGGTCAAGCCCAGCGGGTTTTGCTTTGCAAGGAGCAAGTAAGAGCTGAGGGAGGCAGCTCAAGACAGCTTGGCCAAAGCTGTCCGGAGGATGAAGAAGTATGCTGACCAGCACAGGAGATCCTTGGACTTCCAGGATGGTGACCTGGTCTTGTTGAAGCTCACTCCTCAGATATTGGAGAAGTTCAACAAGAAGGAGACACACAAGGGCCTGATACAGCGATACGAAGGACCATTCGAGGTGGTCAAGCGAGTGGGAAGGGTAGCTTATCGCCTGAAGCTACCAGAGAGGTTGAAGATACACCCTACATTTCATGTCAGCTATCTTAAACCTTTCCACGGTGATAAGGCAGATCCAGGGAGAAACGCAGCGACGCGAGCTCTACCTTTGGTACGAAAGGAGTTTGCTAGAGAGATTGAGCAGATCCCAAGCCACGAGACGCGTGGTCAAAGCAAGAAAAATAGGTGAACTTCTAACTTGATCAAGTGGGTTGATGTTGAAGAACCTACTTGAAAGCGAGATACTACTCTATGGCAATTTGAGAAGGAAATAGCAGACTACCAGAAGCTGCGGCAACCGAGCAGTTCGATGAGGGCATCGAACATTTCGGCGGGGGGATGTTTATCAGCCCCTCAATAGCGTGACCTGAGTAGGCTGGGCTAGGCAGCAAGAAACCTAGCCAATGACAGAGTTCAGGAGGGCTCGACTAGTTCCATAAGGTTTGGTCCCGGGTGAACATGCGAAATGGTGCATAGGTGTAAAGGGGGTTACGCCTTGGCACGACGCCTTGGCACACCTTGGAACGACTTGGGTACGGTCCTTGGCGCGAGGCACTGAGCCCTGGGCGAGCGCGCGCACGGACGAACGCGTGCATGGGCGATTGCGCACGGACAAGCGCGGGCACACCTTGGCACGACGCCTTGGCACGAGCGCGGGCAAACCTTGGCACACCTTGGCACGACGCCTTGGCACTCCTTGGCACGACGCCTTGGCACGTCTTGGCATGAGCGCGGGCACAGGCAAGACTTAGCGGATTCTTTGGCACGAGCAAGGCACGAGGCTAAGGTTGACAAATCTTGACATGGGCGTTGACCCAGGTCAAAGTACGCTTAGTCTCATTTTGGGATGTTTTCTATTGAAGCCGAGGAAACGACTTAACATCTTGCGCGAGAAAGTTCTCTCACTTCAGCCCCTGTCAACATGAGTCATGCCCTTCAATACCAACTACTGGGGAATGTCCTTGTTGAAGATGGCAGAATCATCCCTTTTAATCCCTCAATAAGGAACAAACGGTTCGTTAGGGGCCATCGACCACCTCGTCGACGAAGCCTCAAATGAGAATTGGAGCTTCCGAACTACCTAGCTCTATTGTCATCGATGATAGTTCCAGAACGTGGTCTATCCTTTGAGATCATTTAAGTCATTTTCGGCACCGTAGGCGCTTTCCTCTTTCCGAATTTGTTAGCAAGTCTCTGAGTTGAACCAAAAAAAAAAAAAAGAGATGGTTACAACGTGAGCAACCGAGTTGCAACAAAAATAACCTAGTACAAATACATCAATTACATGACCTCACCATAAAGAAAATGTTGCACAAAACCTTGCCTCTCCAAAGCACTTAGAGCAATAGAATGCAATCCAGACAAAGGATGATGCGCTTAGACTACGGGTAAGGATTTCTTGCATCCTTATAGCTCAACCACTTCCTTAACGCTCATCTGCATCAAAACCAAAACCAAAACAAAAACAATTCAACGTCCTAAATCCAAGTGAAATGGAACTGGTCTCATCAAAATCCGCTATTATAGTGAAATCAAGAACTCGCCAGTTCTCTAATCAAAGTCTGTTAAGTCGATGTCCTCGAATAGAGATCTTCTAGGTTCAAATGAATGAATGGATGGATGAAGGAAGTACCTTAAAAGATAGAGAATGGATGGAATGTTGGAGAGCATCCAGCCCAATCAACTGAAATTGAAAGAGAATGAGGAATTGGAGTAGCCTTCTCGGGGGGAACTCCAAAATGCATCTGAAAAAAGCAGGCGAATGAGAGATTATTAAACTCGATAGTAGATTGGAAGTGAATGAGACAAATGGTGGATTTGAAGAAACATAGAAAGTAATAATAATCATACATAGAAAGTAATAACTCTCTTTAAAGCTTCTATTTCTAAATCTTCTTTGGAAATTGAGGAGGCTAGGAACCTATTTTTTAATTTCTTTACTATTGAATTTGCTTTGGTCTTTTACCAATTAAACACATATATAGGTAGAGAGTACTAGAGCCAATAAGAAACAAGAAAGAAACTCAACTCATATTAAACATTAAATACAACACCATAGTCAGTACATGAAGTTCCTTAGGAAGACCCAATTTTCATTCAATTCAAACAAAGACAACAAGTCCTAACAAACACTGAAACAAACACTACAAAAAATAGTAGATCAGAAACGGAAATTTCCGTCTCTGATTAGCATAAATTCCGTCTCTAATTCAATTCTATAACGGAACAGAGGCGGAATCTATTCCGTCTGTAAAATCGTCGTCGCTGATTCAATCAGCAATGGAAATGTGTTTCCGTTGTTGATTATAGACGGATTAGAGACGAAATTTAGAAACAGAACAAAGACAAAACAAAAATGGAAATTCTTCTAAAGGGTACAATTGTAATTGCATTCCGTCTCTGATCCGTCTCTGATTAGCAACGGATCAGAGGAGGAATTATTGGATTCCGTCTCTAATCCGTCTTTGATTAGCAACGGATCAGAGATGGAATTATTATATTCCATCTCTGATCCGTCTCTGATTAGCAATGGATCAGAGACGGAATACAATAATTCCGTCTCTGATCCGTTGCTGATTCATGCATCTATTCCTTGAAAATTAGAGACGGAATAGCAACGGAATCTCTGAATTCCGTTGCTAATCCGTCTCAATTCCGCTTTGTTTAGTTTTCAAACCTAAGCTTAATCCAATTGGTTCTCTATAACCTCTAAACCTGTGAATACAACCATAGGACCTACTCCATCACCTGTACCCCCTCCAACAACTCCTTGGGGGTGCTAACATCCCCCAAAAAAATAGAATTTTACATACATACATTGACAATATATATATCAACATCAAATATTCAAATGAGAGAAAAAAATGTACAATTTGACATTGAAAAAGATTTATATATCCACGAAAGCTTGTCAAGTTTAATAAATGTTCCAAATTTCTAAGTATGCACAAAAACCACCAATCCTATTGTTCAACAACCACCATAAAAGCTTCCAATCCTCTAAATATGCACAAAAAGGCCTTATACAATCTATAGCAACAGTGCCAGGACAACACATTTACATGAAATTCAACATCATAGATAAGTAGATCATGTACATAGCTACTCAGTTAACTCAAAAGGGATAGCAAAAGAGGGGGAACACAACCATATATCAAGTCGGGTGCAGCTTTACAATGAGATATATGCACTAATGGTGGCAAGTTCTCTCATTCTAGCACTGCATCACCATCTTCGTCAATGGCACTACTTTTGACATTCAAACCAAGACTTTTCCAGTCAATGCTTGCCAGTGAACTGAGAAGAGATGAGGAAATTGGGAATAGGAGAAAGTTCTGGAAATAGAAAACCTGGACAAGCAGTTCATATAAGATAACCCCATTCATAAAAAGAATGTTGAATAAAAAGAAAAAGATGCGACATAAGATTGAAGTTCCCAATGGTGAGAAAAGCACCACTTGCCGCATTTAAGATCATTTGATTCAATAATTTTGGAAAACAAGACATTTGCAAGATGCTATTGGAGATTATGCACCTAAGCCTTTACTATAGCTTATGCATAAGAGCTCCAAATTGCCCTGGGAGATCTTCAAATTATCTTGAGTGGCTTAAAGATCAGTGAAGTTGGTAATCAAAAACTAAATCCAAGATGGTCTAAGCAGTCTATGAGCGGCAATAAACGTTTACTATAATTTTGGAAGGAGCCTAAAAAGCTAATCTTAGCTCCCAAGGTCTTGCTTGAACATTATCTTTGAGTCTATGACTCTAATGGCCCTCCTTATTCTTTATTGAAATAATAATGAGCACGAAACACACTAAAGAGAATCACTTGCAGTTCCAATCTTTATGAGATCACTACAAAGAGAATACGCTGCTTCATGGATGAGGATGATCATCACGATTTTAGAAGCTAAGAGAAGTGTCTTGTGAGGGTACAATTTCTTTAAACTTGACAAAAAAAAATATTGAGCTTCAAGTTGTCAAGTGGAGGCTTTTGAAAAGTACTAATCATTAACACAGCTGCACAATTACTGAATGGGTAACATGGCGCATTGCAATGGAACAGATTAGCGAGCTTAAGTAGACAGTCTGATGGCAGTTCCATGCCACATATAAAATGTTTAGTAATAAAGTAAAATAATGCAGGAAACATAAAAAAAATTGGATAGATAAAAAATCGTAGTTAGTCCTGAACTACGAACCTGTTTGAGAAGCAAGATTGGCATTGTTTATCTAAAGTATTCCCATGCTTCAGAACATAATCTTTTAATCCAGAGACCAGGCACTCTTGACAAAGAACTTACAGGAATTTTTAAGATTAGCATCTGCAGAAGGTATGGAAAATACAACAGAAGTTAGTCAGAAACATTGAACAAAGATAAAATGCAATACAGCTTAAAAAGAACACTTGGCACAAAGTCTAGAAAATGAGTGCTGCAAATAATATATAACATTTCAGGAAGTTATGGGACTAAAAATACTAAGGTTACAAATACAACTTCACATGTGAGGATCCAGAAGTCCAGAAAATGAGTGCTGCAAATAATATAAAGCAAGCCTCCAACTGCATGCCACCCACGAGGAAAAGTAATTGCTAAAAAAACATGAATACACAACATGATATGTTCATAGCTAATTTCAAGACAAAGCATCCATCGATTTCCCTCCACAACTCTAGAAACATAACCAAAGACAAGTGAGGCATGCTGAACCTTTTGAAGGAAGCAAGTGAACCCGACGACTAAGTTATTAATGCTTTCGTAAGTGCACAAAGTTATTTCAGTCCCACTGCAAAAAAGAAAAGCCAAGTAATCATAGTAAAAACATCTAAACATTCTAAATTTAGTGAATAAATGCATACCTAAATTTTTTGCCATGCTTAGACCTTGAAGGTAACCTCGTTGACCTTCTGGAGTAACATGTTCCTTTAAATTTAAGCAATACTGGTAAATCTCTTCATCAGAAAGTCCTACACTATCCAAAAATGATATTGACAAGATTGGAAATAGAGATATCAGTGAAGTACCAAGGAAATGTACTCTGTCAGATTTCGGTGAATTACAATTCCAATTCACCTTTCCCCAAAATATGTGGATTGCATTAGCATTTCCTTTCCAGCCAAACCATAGGGAGTTTATTGGCTACTTGCCTCCCATTAGATTGAGAACCGAGAAGATTCTTGAGTGCATCAATTTGTTAGAAGATTTCAAAGATTAAAATTTAAAATTTATCTAGACTGTCCTAGGACCTCTTCACTGACTAAAAGGATTAACTACATAATCTTTCCAAACATAATTCCTTCAAAGAAAAACAAAACCCACCTGTAGTCAAAACAGTGAGAACTCCATCTGCAAGAAAATGAAGAAATAAATAAGCAATGTATTTCCTTCATCAACCAATTCTTTCCCGGAATTTTAGGCACCAAACAAGCTCGATTTCCCATGTAAATTAAAAAAAAATCAAGAACAAAAAAAGGAATTTTTTTATTTGAGAAAAAAAAATTGCTTCGAATGATTAAATCCCAAAAAATTAAGTGAGATATATGCAAAGAGGGGGAATACAACCATATATCAAGTCGGGTGTAGCTTTACAATGAGATATATGCACTAATGGATTCGGGATTAAAAAATATATGCACTGGTATGCTCCAACATACCACTTTAAGTTGAAGAATATCCTCAGCCTTGTCAGCAATAAAAAAGAAAGGTTGAAGCTTCTAGTTTCTAATGTCCAATAGCCTGAAATTAAGAAAAAAAAACCATCAAACATAACATTTGATTGTGAATGGGAAACTTCCAGTTTAAGTACATACATGTGTTGTGACTCGTGAGTGAAATTTTAATTCGGATTTTTTGCTATAGCAACCAACCATGTGTGTTACGTAACATATGGAATAATAAAGTTGTCATTGAAGTTAGAATATGTTTTTTTAGAATTTGAAAATGAGACTTTCATTATCGAATTTGAGAGGGCAATCTGTTCAAAATATATGTAACTGTGAAAAGGGCATCTCCCCAAAACCTTTTAGACAATCCTAATTGAAAAATCAAGGCTCTAGTAATTTGTAATAGGTGGCGATGCTTTCTCTTTACAACCCCATTCTATTGAGGTGAGTAAGGAGATGATCTCTAATGAACAATCCCAAGCTTGGAGAATAAATAAGCACATCCTTGATTTACAAATTCAGTACCATTGTCTGATCTGATATATTTGACAAATACTTAAAAGTGATTGTGAATATAGGCAAGAAACTGCTTAATCATATGTAATGTAGAAGACTTACAGGCAATCAAAAAATCCAAGTGTAGAAGACTTACAGGCAATCAAAAAATCCAAATGTATCGACTAAATCATCAACAATGGTAAAAAAAGTAATGTGAAACTTGTAAAGAAGATTGTCTGTAAGGACCCCAAACATCGATATGAAGTAATTGAAAAATAGAAGTAGATTTGACAGAACTTAATGGAAAAGACAATCTATATTATTTAGATTGATGACATACATTAGAAGGAACAACATGATTAACAGGAACATGACCTTGAATCAATGGAATTAATAAACCTATCATTCAATCCAAATTGTAACACCCATTCAAAAATAAAAAAACAAAAAAAAGACTAACAGATTAGGGTGTTACCTTGACTAGTTTGGCAACGACTTAGGGCGGGGTGTAGGTCGGCGACGGCTTAGGGCTTCGGAGGCTCCAATCTTCGGCATCCGGCGACGGCAGAGCCGACAGTATCGTCGCAGCCGCAATTGCAACGACGACAGAGATTTAGGGTTTGGGAGAGAGATTTCAGTGAGAGAGAGCGGTGAGAGAAAGAGAGCTGGGAAACGTAGGTCTGAGAGTGGTGAGAGAGGGAGAGAACATCCTCGACGAGCAGAGAGCGGTGAGCGGAGCAGTGAGCACAGAGCGAGCATAGAGCAGAGAGCAATGAGAGAGAGAGAGAGAGTAGAGAGTGGTGAGTGGAGATGACTAATGAGAGAGCGGTGACCGGTGAGAGCAGAGAGCGGTGAGCGGTGATCGGAGGGAGAGCAAGAGCCGATTAGAGGCAGTTAGCGGTGAGACAGAGAGACCAGAACGCAACCAGAGAGAAAGAGAGTTGAGAGAAGTACATTTGGTCTTTAGTTTGGACGATCAATTTTTTGGGGGCCTAGATCGAAACACGCACGAATCTCGAGATTTGATGAATGGTTATAAAAAAAGAAAGTTTTTGTGGGAATGTTGGCGCCATTATTTAGAGACGGAATTTAATTCCATCTCTATTTCCATCTCTGATCTCTCTCTATCCCGTCTCTGAATTAGTCCGTCTCAATTCCGTCTCTAACCACTTTTTCTTAGCAACGAAACTTAATTCCGTTGCTAATTCCGTTTCTAAATATCATTTTTCTTGTAGTGAAAGTAGAAACAACATACACACTATTAACTTTGCTTTAGTCCTTTGACAATTAAGATCAAAGCATTAACAACATTCTGGGGATTCTAATAGGTGCAATGAGAATAACATAGAGCTTTTAACATTAAAATAAGAAGAATTGAACTCCCTCTCCCATGGCTATACTTACAAATAAGTATCATGTTTTCCATATATCATTCATTTTAAGAGAAACTACGTATTCCATTACAAATAAAGTGTCCAAAAAGATACTCATAAAAAATATAAATAAATATAACAATGCTAAAAAAGAAACCAATCTCATACACAAGGAAAAAGGAAAAAAAGTAAAACTCTAAAAGTAGAAATAAAGTGTCCAAAAAGACCATTACTACTATATATTTTTTATTAAAATGACATAAAATCAAACATGAAGACAAAAAGGACTTGTAATACTATAAATTATAATCATTCAGATATATCCAACATAGATGTAATCATGCTAAGAATAAAACTTTAGGTGACTTATTGCTCACATGTAAGTCAATCATCGTAAGGATTTTAAATATTATTTTTAGACCACCACGCTATATGAATATGTTTGAAGATCAAAACATGCTTCCTTATTAACTTGAAAAAATATGGGTCTTTATCATACGGTACCTCGACAAAAGATGCATCCCCATAACACTTAATGTAGTTACACATATAATTTTAATTTTCTACCATTTCAATTTTTTTATAAATTCCACATCGAATTAGACTTCCTAAAATAAGTTCTAAATTTCAAGTAACCAGTCACTTCTGGCCTAATGTAATATCTGGTTTCTAATGCATCACATTTAGAACGGGTTTTATACAATATTCATTGCTCTGAAAAGAAATTCTGAAATTTAAGGCGGGAGCTCAAGAGGCAAGAAAGAAGATGAGGTTGAAGAGCGCAAAAACATGTCCACTCGTTCAGTCTAGAGCCATGATCTTGAGTTTCAATCCTTTTTTACTTGCTTGTTATTCTAGTATACCTTAAACAAATTCTTTTTGGCATGAACAAGGTAAGTATTTCAAACTATACCAAAAAATGCATTCATAAAGTTGGTTTACAATGTCCAATTTTAAAAGGTAAAATTTTAGTAAAAACATAACATTCGAGTCCTCATATTCATTAAAGATGCAGAACGACCATTAATTTTCTACTTATCCATTCTAACATACTATTTGATTTCTAATAAAAATGTTGTTTGATCTCTACTATGTATTTTTATAATAAGAAACTAATCAACTTAATACCCCTCAAACTTGCACATTGAGAGACTCAGACCCTCAACCTCGTACATAGGTGACCATAAACCAAATCATTCAGCTCCATTAGGTTAGCTTGATCATTTTTTTTGTTATGAATGCTATGGTTTTCTCATAAAGGCATTAGTCTGCATTTCAGTTGCCACTAATGGAATTCACAAAAAAGGAAAATTGCTTATCTGAAAGAAAGAGAGGCTTAACAACTTTGCTCAATTGATTCTCAGTCAAATTTATATTAATTAGTTGATGAGATGCACACACATACTACTCTTCAAAAGACGCAGATGCAAGAACATATTGTATTGATGATTTATCAGCCCTGCTCACATCCACAATATCAAAGGTTTTAACAGTCATACTACTAAAGCTAGAAATTCGCAATATATTGCTGCTGCTTAAAACCAACAAATTAAAGAAACAAAACTAATCGAATGAGATCTCTTAATGGAGTAAAAAAACATCCACTAAATGAACTACAAACATTAATATACAAATTGTAAAATACTGAGAGAGAATTTTCGAATAAGAGGACTTATATAATTTCAAGCGTATATTGAATAAGATAAGAAACTCCACCTATGTTGTACATTATGTGTGCTACACATAGGACGTTTATGGGTAAAGAAGCTAGTCTCTTCACATCGTCGCCGGATATGAAAAAAATGAGTAAGGGTTCCCACTCAAAGGATGGGTGTGGGTAAAGAAGTTAGTTCAAAACAAAAACAAACACGAAAACGAAAAAATCATAGATACGAATACCAGATCTTTTGGACAAAATAGAAATAGAAAAGGAAAACAAATACAAAGGGGAGAAAAAATTCGTTTAGGAACATGGAACATAGGAACAGTTATGGGGAAGTCAATAGAACTAGTAGATACCCTGATTAGAAGGAGAGTCAATATTGCTTGCCTCTAAGAGACAAAATGGGTAGGAGAAAATAATAGAGAAATAGGAAGCACGAGGTTTAAATTGTGGTAAACTGGTATAGATACAAAAATGCAATGAAGTAGGAATTGTAGTGGATAATGATTATAAAGATAAGGTCGTAGAGGTTAAAAGAATATGGGATAGATTGATTCTAGTTAAATTAATTATTGGAGATGAAAAAACTAACATACTTAGCGCCTATGCACCATAAGTAGGATTAAGCGAGAACATCAAACGCAAGTTTCGGGACGATATAGATGAATTTATGCAAAATATACCATTAGATGAAAAAGTTTTTATTGGAGGAGATTTAAATGGGCATGTCGGGGCAAGTAATGATGGGTTTGAGAGAGTTCATGGAAGTTTTGGCTATGGTAACGGAAATGAAGAAGGAGAATCAATCTTAGAATTTGCTTCAACATACGATCTTGTCTTAGCAAATACTAGTTTTAGAAAGAGGGAGTCGCATATAATTACTTTTAGTAGTAGTTATAACAAGAGTCAATTATATCTTCTTTTAACAAGAAAAAAAGATAAAACAATATGTAGAGACTGCAAAGTAATCCCTGGTGAAGCACTTACTACCCAACATAAGTTAGTAGTACTTGATATTAAGCTAACACGAAGACACAATATGAATAAGAGAGTTAGTGACCCTAGAATAAAGTGGTGGAACATAAAACATAATAAACAAGTAGAGTTTAGAGAAAAACTACTAAAGGAAAATGTTTGGAATCTTGACTTAGATGCTAATATAATGTGGCTAAAAATGAGTAGTTGCATAAGGAAAGTTAGATCAAACGTATTAGGTATATCTAAAGGATTGAGACCACCAAAGAAGAAAACATGGTGGTGGAACAAGGATGTCCGACGAGCAATTAAGGCTAAAATAGAGATGTATAGGAAAATACATAAGTGTCAAGATGAAGATGTGTACAATCAATATAGAGAAGCTAGAAAACAAGCTAAAAAAGTAGTTAGTCAGGCTAAAACAAATTTCATGGGAGATCTATATACAAGGTTAGGTAATAGAGATGACGAAAAAAAAATATATAGGCTAGCCAAATTAGGAGATAAAAAGAAACAAGACCTAAGTCATATAAGATGTATTAAGGACGAAAATCAAAATGTTTTAATGCGCGAGGATGATATTAAGGAGAGATAGAGAAGTTACTTCGATAATTTATTTAATGATGGCCAAGTTGATACTATAATAGACGAAAACCCACACCAAGAAAGAAATGTAAACTATATACGCAATATTAGAATTATAGAAGTTAAAGAGGCATTGAAAAGAAAAAAAGTAGGGAAAACATGTAGCCCAGATGAAATACCCATAGAAGTTTGGAAATGCTTAGGAGAAATTGGATAGACTTGGTTAACAAAACTTTTCAATAAAATTTTAAAATCAAAACGGATGCCAATGGATTGGAGAATAAGCACGCTTGTGCTAATCTTCAAAAACAAAAGGAGACATTCAAAGTTGCTCAAACTACTGGGGAATTAAACTTATTAGTCACACTATGAAACTTTGGGAAATGATAATTGATAATAGGCTAATGAGACAAACAACAATATCAGAGAACCAATTTGGTTTCATGCCTGAGAGGTCAACTATGGAGGCAATTTTCCTTGTAAGACGATTATTAGAAAAATATAGAGAAAAGAAAAAGATCTTCATATGGTATTCGTATATTTAGAAAAAACATATGATAGGGTCCCTAGAGATGTTTTTTGGTGGGTTTTAGAAAGAAAAAGTGCATGCTAGATACATGGACACTATGAAAGATATGTACGATGGAGTAGTAACGAGTATAAAGACATTTAGAGGAGCTACAAAAGAATTTCCCATTACGATAAGACTACATCATGGATCGACTTTAAGCCCATATCTATTTACTTTAGTTAAGGATGAACTAACTAGATATATTCAAGAGGATATATCGTGGTGTATGCTATTTGTAGATGATATTTTCTTAGTGGATAAAACAAAATATGGAGTAAATAAGAAATTAGAACTCTAGAGGAATACATTAGAATCTAAAGGCTTTAAACTGAGTAGGACGAAAACCGAATACATGCACTGTGAGTTTAGAAATACTAGACATCGAGATGACGGAGTGATAAAATTAGGGGAAGTAGAAGTTTCTAAGGTAAACCACTTTACATACCTAGGATCAATTATACAAAATGATGGTAACATTGAGAATGATTTCACACATAGAATTCAAGCTGGATGGAAGAAATGGCGAAGTGCATCAGGTGTGATTTGTGATCGAAATGTTCCTACTAAGTTAAAAGGAAAATTTTATAGGACCGCAATTAGGCCAACTATGCTCTATGGAAGTGAATGTTGGGTGGTAAAGCAACAACAATTACATAAAATGAATGTAAGCAGAAATGAGGATGCTTAGGTGGATGTGTGGTAAAACTCGTAAAGGTAGAATAAGAAATATAGAAATTCAAAGACAAGTAGGAGTGGCACCAATTGATACAAAGGTTAGGGAAGGGCGGTTGCGGTGGTTTGGTCACCTGCAAAGGCGGCCTACTAATGACCCAACTAAAAAACATGACTCAATAGAAACCGTATAAATTCGACGAGGTAGGGGCAGACCAAAGTTAACATGGGATGCATTAATTAGGAGGGATTCGAATGGCTTGAAAAGCTCACCATCAATTGCACTTAATCAAGCACAACGGAAAAGTTTGATCCATGTAGCCGACCACAGTTAATTTGGGACTGAGGCTTTGTTGTTGTTGTTGTATTGGATAAGATAAGAGAATTGTGCAAAGACAGCCAAAAAAAGGCAATGACGTAAAACAATATCAGGTGAAAGAGACTTACAAGTTCAACTTTATAATTTTAAAGTATAGTTACAAACTCTTAGTCATATAAAGTTATAAACCAAACCTTTTCCCTAACTTATTTTTTTCCTCCAAGTTCTAATTAAAGAGAACCCTAACTTCAAAGCACTATTCAAAGTAGCCATATTTCTCTAGTTTTGAGGGTACATTTCTCTGTTGTTCCTAACCGAACTAATTGCGTGAATAGATGCATCAACCACTTGGAGCTCTTAGAATACACATCAAACTAGCTACAAAAGAAACCTCATATGACATTCTTGTAATTGCGGGGATCGAACAAGCTTGTTAACATAAGCCTTGATGTATATTAAATCGATAAAAATTGTTCACTGGAACCCAAAATACCCGTCAAAGCAACAACAAATTATAACCAACTGAACCACATAAACTCATTGAAATCTCACAAACTAGTGAGAAACAAGAAAAATACCCAAAAAGGGTATTTCAATGGAGGTATTATCTAACCTGGGCATCCAATGAAATCTCCAGAAATAAGAAAAGAAGAATAAACATTAAAACATAAACAAATTTTCACCAACTGAACCACAAAAACTCATCCAAATCTTACAAACTAGTGAGAAACAAGGGAAAATCCGAAAAAGGTATTTTGATGGATGGATTATCTTACCTGGGTGTCCAATGTACAACGACGAGGGACAAAGTACATCGATGAACAACTTAGATGACAGCGAGGGCTTCTGAGGCAACGACGACAGATGGCACGAGCTCCGACATATATCATGAAAACCTCCCTATATCAATCACAAAGGCAGACAGGAACTCAAACTCCAACTAACAAAGTCGTGACTGCCCTTGACAATGTAGAGATCAGATGAGACCGTGAAGAGAGGAGTTAATGGCGAAGAACATTGAGTAGAGATTTTAGGGTTTGAGAGAGAGACTTCGATGAGAGAGAGAGAGAGTTGACTGTGTAGAGATCAGATGAGACCATGAAGTAATAAATGATTCAAAATTTTAGGGTTTGCGAGGTAAGGGATCGAGAGTTCGAGGAGGGAGAAAGAATTTAAGGAGAGAGAGACAATTGTGAGTTATGATTTTAAATCTCGAGATGTAATTGACGGTTATAAACTACTAAACTTTTGGTGGGAAAGTTAGTGCCATTTTTTTTAAATGGATTTTAATTTCGTCTCTATTTCATCTCTATTTTTGTCTCTAATCTGTCTCTATTCCATCTCTTACTGATTCCATCTCAATTCCGTTTCTAACCATTTATAGTTAGCAACATAATTAGATTCCGTAGCAATTTCCGCTTCTAATTTTCCATTTTTTTGCGGTGCTCGAAATTTACATATTAAACTAAATTTTATACCATTAAATAACTGAGGGTAACGCTCACGCATAGTCGACTCAAGCTCCCACATGAGTCCCTTTTTTTCGATGATGGTGCCAACAAACTAGGACCTTAGAGAACTCTCTGTTCCTAAAAACCTAAACTTTTCGGTTAAGAATCACTCGGTCGCTCCTCGTAATTTGTGTCAAGCTGAACGTTAGTCTGTCCCAAATCAACCATTGCTCTTGGCCCTGACCTAGCAACTCTCAACATAAAGATATCAAATTTCGGATGTACCCCAACTAACTCATTAGGTAACTCTAACCGACACACGACACTGCCAACTCGTGCTGCAACTGTAAATGCAATAAACCTCAGCGCCAATTTCCCGTAATCCATAATCTCTACTGACCTTCCCAAGGGGAAACCTTTAGATATTCCATGCTGTCCTCCTCATAGCTTAGACCCTTACGATGCCTATCCCTATATTTCTTTTATTCGTCATGTGTGGCTCATAGTGTTTGACGAATATGCCTGATCTGCTCTGTGTGATCAACGACTATCTCAAGCTTAGTGGTCATTGTATCTTCCAGCTCTGCCCAACACGCAGGTGGTTTACAGGGCCTCCTATACAGTGCCTCAAACTGTGGCATCTCGATACTCGCCTAATAAATGTTTTTATATGCAAACTCACACAAAGGTATATAATCCTCATTCGAACCCCCAAACTGCAATATGCAAGCCCTAATAATATCTTCCTAAATCTGTATCAGCGAATCTGATAGTCCATTTTTTTGAGGATGGTAAGTTGTAATAAACTGCAACCTGGTGTCGAACTGCACCTGCATAGCCTCCCAAAGTCTCAAAGTCAACCTGGGATCTTTATCAGACGTAAAAGAGATTGGTACCCTACGTAATATAATAATATCTCGCTCAAACAATATTCTTAGCTACGGGATTGTGTATCTCATTGAAATCGAAATGAAGTGAGCTGATTTTATCCGCATGTCCATCACAACCTAACTGCATTATGATGCCTCGATGTCTGAGGTAATGCACTGACGAAATCTAAAGTGATGCTTTTTTATTTCCACTAAGGAATGGGCAACGACTATAATAGTCCACCTGGTCTGCTATAATTAGCCTTCTCTCGCTGACAGATATGACCTTTCCTGACATATGCTCCTACGTCAGTTTTCATCCCCGACCACTAGACTAAATGCTCAAGTCATGATACATCTTTGTTCGACCTGGATGACCTGTGTAGTGAGACCGGTGTGCATACTCCAGAATCATGTCCCATATCTCCTGAATTGCAAGTATCCACAACCCCCCTCAGTATCTCAAACACCGATTCGTTGTCTCTGCTTAATCAATACACTCCAGATCCTGAATCAGACCACCGAACCGCTCATAAAGCCCATAAACCCTCTAACGTTTGGTAACTCACTTAATCGATACGGTCAGAACTATTATCTAACCACAAATATGTTAGTTCAGCCGTAATGAATACCTATGTCAAACATATAACTAATGATGCCTACAATAAGCCGTGCTTGTATGTCATATGTCGCAAAATTGTCTAGCTAACAATCCAGATCCTGGTCAATGCGACTTCTATGAAGTCCGCGTTCCTCGGGCGATACTCGATAGTGAAGTTGTAGTCCTTCAACAACTCAAGCTATCTCTTATGTTGCATGTTCAAATATCTCTAAGCGAAAATGTAGTGTCGACTCTGTTGATCTGTATATAACATGAACCTCTTTCCATAGAGGTACTGCCTCAAAGCCTTTAGTGCAAAAACGATTGCTGCAACCTCTCAGTCATGCACTGGATAGTTCCATCTCAACCATCAAGAAAGGTACGCAACTAGTTTACCCTCTTGCATCAACACTCATCCAAGACTAATGCCTAATGCATATGTGTAAACTAATAATGATTTGCTTAGCTCTAGAAATTTTAACACTGGTGCGAAAGTTAATATCCTCTTTAGCTCATAAAAAGCCTGCCCATACTCCTCTAACTAATCAAATCTAAAATTATTTTTGGTCACTCTCGGGAAAAGTCCTGTACGAATCGCCGATAGTATCCTGTTAGTCCCTAAAAACTTTGAATACGAGCAACAGACTCGGGCATCCTTCAGTTAATGATAGCTTGAATCTTCTCTAAATCTACGAAAATACTTGATCGCTGATGACTTGTCCCAAAAATCTCACTACATTCAGCCAGAAGTCACACTTACTAAACTTAGTGTACAATCCGTGCTCTTTAGTGTTGTCAAAACTACTCTGAGATGTCTCTTGTGACCCTTACTAGTCTTATTGTAAATCAAGATTTCGTCGATGAATATTATAAAAAAACCTATCCAAATATGGTCTCAAGACCTTGTGCATCAAATTCATGAAGATCGCTGAGACATTAGTCTGCCCGAATGGCATGACTGTGAACTCGAACAACTTATATCTCATGCTAAAAGCGATTTCTTGGATGTCCTCATCTTGAATCCTCAATTAATGATAACCTGAGCAAAGGTCGATCTTCGAGAAGAATTTGACACCTGCCAATTGATTGAGTAGATCGTTTATCCTAGGAAGTGGGTAACCGTTGCTAACCGTCACCTAATTTAGCTTTCTATAGTCTATGCACATCCTCATCGAACCATCCTTCTTCTTCACAAACAATATTGGAGCTCCCAAGGCATATACTAAGCCGGATGAAACCTTTCTCGAATAAATCATTTAGTTGTTGCCTAACATCCTCCTGCTCTGATGGTGACATCCTGTATGATCTACTAGTGATCGACTGAGTCTCTGGTATTAGCTTGATGACAAACTAAATCACCCGTGGCGGTGGCAATCCTGGTTGATCATCTAGAAATACATCGATGAACTCTCTAAATATCGGAACATCCTCAATCTTGACCTCGGTCCTAACCTACGGCTTCATTATGGCTGCAAATGCTTCCATGTCCTGTGGTATAGATAGTCGGCCCCTGGTGATAGGTAAATTGGTCGCAGATCCAACTAGTGTGAACTCTGATATCCCAGGAATGAGAAACCCAACTCTCTTACCAAAACAACTTATCTATGCATGATAGGGTGAAAATCGATCTATCCCGAGAAGAGCATCAAACTCTAGGTACTTTAATAATTAAAAATATGTTGGTAGCTGAAGTCCCTCCACTTTTATCATCACTCCTCTACATAGCTGTTTAGGGTATATATTGTCGCTAACAGCCATATTGAGAATAAGGTGCGTGTCTAGTGTCTATGCAACTAGCCCTAACTCTCCAACAATCCGCCCATCAATAAATGACAAACTACTACTAGAATCAAACATAACATGCAAAGGTTTACCAAAAATATGTAATGCACCCTCGATGAGCTATCTGGTTGCTCTGTCATCCGGCTACGCTATCGCATGGGCCCTTTCTCTGGCTTGATCTGGCTATCTCGTGGTGATTGTGGTGCTCTGCAGTCAACCCTCAAGTGTCCCCGCTCACCACACCCATAACACATGCCTTTGTATTGCTTGTCAGCCTGGCTGCTTAGACCCTGACCCTGATCTCTTTGACCCTATCATATTCCCTGATCCCGACCCTAACGGTAGATCTTCGGCTATGGCCTACTCTGATAGTTGGGTTATGGTCCGATGGGATGAACCGATTATCTATCCTCATATTGGAAGTGACTGTTCTAGTGATTATCCCTACGGTCCTTATCTCGTCTGTCATCCCTCCGACCTTTATTCTGATGATCCCTTTGCCTCTACGGCCTGTGATCTAGCCAATAACTCTACCCAGTCTGTGCCATTGTCCCAGTCGCACATTTGCCATCTCTCTGCATCAAGTTGTTCTTGTGTGCCAAAGCTCGGTCAAATATATCTTGCATATTGGGTGCCCCAAATGATAACACTACCGCGACAATGTTATCATCAACTCTTTAGGTGAAATAGTATATCTGTAGTCGCTCTGTCCCTCCTAAACCCATAGAAAATTGTAGTAGGCACCAAAATTGATCCATTCCTGTATCAGTGTTCAAGTACCTGTCTGAGGGTTAGAAACTCCTCCCTTAGTCATAACCTCACCTCCATGGGTATGTACTAATCATATAACAACTATCTAAAATCAGCCCATGTCATTGGCTCTAGGTGGGTGTCCTAATAGGTAGTCCACAAAATTGTTGCGTGGCCTTTCAAACATGCTCCAGAAAAACGTATTTGAACGTTGTTATCATTCCTCATCAGCCTGTGGAACCCCTGATGGGACACTATCCACTTCCTTATCGTCTAGTGTCACCGCCTCCACAAAAAGCCTGACTAGAACTTGAGGAACTTTCTCAACATCTTTGTCTCCGGGGCCAAAATAATCCTGATGTTGTAGCAGTGGTAGTGGTAGTCGTCAACTGCTCCGTAGTCGTAGGTGGAAGTGTAGGAATCGACATGTCTAATGGAATGACAACTGCTGTAGCTATCTCTGCCTGCATTTCAAAAGCTACTATCTCAACTAGTATTTGGGGAACAACAAGGGCGATGGCTGTCCCCATGGGTGCAAAACTACCGTTGGGTCTCGGGGTGTTGTGATTGCGGCAATAACAAGTGTCTTAAGTATGGCGGCCTGATCCCGTAGTAATAATAATATCTCGGCCATCTAAGTCTCATGGCCCAAGATTCGATCTTCCATACTCGCTGTAATAGGGGAGTCCCTAGCTGCATCGCTAGTTTGTCCGATCTCATAAGGCGTAGTCAACTGCCTGTCTAAGATGTGCATCAAGACGCGTGCTTCAGATCAGCCTCGGTATATACGTATATCATATATATATTAAAATATAATATGTATATAACCTCTAACTCTACCCGCCACACATCATTTCCCAACTAAAGTTCAAAGGCAATATCATTGGGTTTCCACATCTAAAGTTTATTTATTAAATTTTATGCTCTTCATTTAAATTTCCCAAGTTCCTTGAACTAACGCTCTGATACCAACTATGGCGACTTCGGGCCCCGAAGCTGCATAGGGTGTTGTCATGTCGTTTGCTCCTCGTCCGGTAGGTCCAGCTACACGTGTCCGGCACTTGCTTGCCCACCTCATGTCTTGATTGTCGTATCCACGCGTGTTATCAATATAGTTAGTAGATATCATATTTTCTTAAGTTTTTTTCCTTAGGTAATTAGAGTTCCTTAAGTTCAACTATTTGTAGTTTATTCGATTCCTAGCCGTGCAAGTGGTTTGTATTTTATAAGTTAATAATAATCAACAGAAATCTTAATATATGCAATAAAGTATTAAATTAGCATGATATGCATTATTCATAAGAGCATGTCATGCTATGAGAAATTTGAAAAAGTACTCTGTATATATGCAACAATACCATTAAATAGTGCATATATACATGTATGATGTCACTCTAGTATCCTAATACCCCCAAAAAATACAAAATATCAAAATAAACACGGTCCTTAATGGCGGGCAATCAGATGTAGTTGCCTAGGATCCTTTTGCCCTTACTAGTACTAGGATCTGCACTCAATCATTACAATAAGATAGATGACGAGTCCATTAAGTAAAATCTCAAGGAACCCCTCTGAGCATTAGCATGATAAAGTACAGAATTGTAAGAAATACTGGTAAGTAAACATGCAGAATGTATAGACATGCAAAAGTAATTAGCTCATCGCATGAATAATTAATATATATAAGCTAAACAAATGCGTGTATTCGCTCCAGATGGACTAAACTGTACTTCAGGTCACCAGGTTCCTACAAGTGGACGTGCCCAACTAGACCAACACCTGGTCCCTTGCGGTGTTGGCCAAATCCGCTGAGTAACCGACACGTGTATCAAGGGCAAGCTCGGGTTGCCATTCAGCAAGGGTTGGGTCACACATGCTACACTCTAGTGAATCATGAACACACAATAAAAAATCCTGGGGAGTAAAATTAACTCACGTCCAAGTAACGGAATGAAATAGTAGAAACAACAGGAAATAATAAAAATGGAATTAAAAACATAATCAAATACTCAACGTTTTTCAATTTTGTTTTACAAACCTCAAACCACTCTCCGACCTCCCAAACTCCTGTATCTGATCCGACAAGCTCCCTGACACCGAGCTACGGTCCACTAAGTCCCTAAAGTCCAATTTTATAAGTTTAGGTTGTTTACAAGTGTTAGGAAATGTATTAAGTTGAACATCAACAAAACAACCCTTAATGTTCAAGTTTCAACTGTCATTAACGCGCTAATGGGCCTTCTCAGTGCGCTAGGTGGAGTTAGCGTCTGTAGGGAATTGATCTAGCGCACTATTGTTCTTTATTTGGAAAACAATGTAGAGCCATGAATGATTAGTGTGCTAACCAGCCTAGTTAGTGCGCTAATTGCCCTCTATGACATAATTCTCAAGTTGAGGATTTTGTCATTTCCATCCCAATTAGCTAACCTAACCTAGTTTACACACTCTTTACATAACGGTGACTCCAAAACATTAATTAAACCCATCTCGAAACATCTATTAGATCAAAATCCCAAAAATCCAACACATTCACTAGTTTTTCCAAATTCATCAAAAACCCCAATTCATGCAAAACTAGTGATAAGTCCTCATTGGAAATAGTTATTAAACATATAATTCATCAATATTTCAAAAAAAAAAAAAACTAGGATATAACCCTTTATTTTGAATTTACATCAAGCACACCAATTTTGAGTTCATATGAAAATGTAGAAGATGAAGATTACCTCAGTTGAATCACTTGAATTTGATATTTAAGTCCTGGATCTTAGCTTGAAATCCCTATTCGTTTTTAGGTTTCTCTCATATTTGCATGGATTTATCAGTTAATAGAGATCAAACTCCCACTGACTTAGTTTATCTATGTTTGTCTTGATCAAGTGTGCTATGCGTATCTCGAGGATTATCTTATGGTTGCTATTCATGCTGTCACACACCACTTAATGACTCCAATAGCTCACTCCCTATCCCAGATTCACTCACTAGGATCATCATAATGGCCATCTAGGGTCCACATTTGTTAACTCAACTATAGGCTTTTTATCATTTGTTTGGATTATATTATTTTAAGCCTCATTAAACCATATGATTTGTGTGTCAATTTGTCAAAATTAACAAACTTATACTCCTACTAACCTTCAGCTATCCAGTACCTGGTGCCTCACGTCCTAACACGCATTCCAAAGGATGCCATAACCTATTCTTCTAACTTAATCAACTTAGTCTATGGTTACATTACCCTTTTTATTTGATTACTTAGTCATATTAACATGAATTTGTCGAGTTTCCTAGCGCAACCGTAATTTGCCTCTCGATACCTGTGTTGACATGCATTTCTAGGCGACTACCCATCACACAACCTCACACATTATAACCATACAACATACACACATGCGATGTATTAACAATTAAATTCATAAAATGCATCATAAATAAGCAATACACCACACAATTAACTAGTGCACCTAGGTTGATGTGTCTTCTAGTCTACTCGCGACGTCCACATGCATCTGAGCTAGCATCCATGTCTAAAATTACGAAATAAACAATGACGTTAAAAAAATGGACCATTACGAACTTTGCACTCGAATTTTCCGAGTTTTCTCCTCCAAATGGCCATCTCCATAACAATAAAAAACAACTTACACTTCAACAATTACTATCAAATTCATTAACATATTCATGCATTTGATAAACCACCTATAAAGCATAGGAAACTTCAAAAATTCATATCTTTTTGGTTTTAAAGCCAAATTTGAAACTTCTTAATAGCTGGATTATCAGCTCAAAATAAGGAATTCAAAAATGCTATTAGATTTGGACAACAAACAACTTATCATAATTGAATTTAGAAAAATCATATTCATGACAAAAAACACCAATTCTTGCCAAAAACCTTTAATTTGAAAAATTACATTTACAAACTCATTTGAGATTTGAATCTGATTTAGAAAAAAAATCTTAAAGAGGTTTCCAAACTCATTTACACATAATCCTCATGTATCAAAACTCAAAACCATGAATTTCAACATTTGAAAATGGAAATATGTACCTATAATTATTGATTCCTAGCTCCCAAACTTTATTTTATTAGTGAATAGCTCCCACTTTGATCTTAAATTCTTCAGCAACAACTCACTCTCCGGCCCTCACTACTCTATATTTAATGACTATCATTTGTTTCTAACTTCAACTGATTCAACATGTTGATACAAATCTTAAAACAAAGTTTCATGGTGATTGGTAATAACACGTATCTTGAGGTACATCAATGACTATTGTTTCATCTTTTTAACTTAGGTTACGTTAATGTAAGTTGAACTTTAGCCACATTATATAGCTACTTTAGTCACATTAAGTTAAATTTAGACTTACCACATCACTTTTTACCCTTGGCCTCACGCTGGCACGCATCTCAAGAAGTGTCCCTGCTCATGTCTCAATGCATCTATACAAGTAGAAATGACTTTATAAGTCTATAAAAATATATTACACTAGGAATACACCGCGACAAAACTTAAATATACCTTGACAATATGCTTAGGTCTGTACACATATCTCGATGCGGGTCCGACGTTACAGGTCGATGATCTTAATTAGGAAATAAACTAGGATTAGGAACTTGGGCCATGACAAATCTTCCCAACTAACAAAAATTTCATCCTCGAAATTAAAATTCAAGTTAACGTTATATCTGACTAAAAAAGGTACATATACTCATCTCACATATAGTCTTCCTGCTTCTAACTGAGTTCCGAGTCACCATGGAACTGCTAATTGACTAACACTTTTGGGATATACTTGCCTCTTGATGGTTGTACCTTTTGATCTAGGATCTGTATTGGCGGCTCCTCATGAGTAACATCCTTGCACAAATTAATTTGGCTCAAGTCAACTGTTGATTTTTTGCATGCCTTCAACTTTGCTAGTTCAAGCATAGAGATATGAAAGACAGGATGAATCCCAGACATCTGCGAAGGTAAATCAAGCTCATAAGCCACTTTTCTGACCCGTCTTTTGATCTTGAAAGGCCCGATAAATATTGATGCTAACTTGCCTTTTAACTCATATTTGTGAATACCCTTATGAGAATAATTTTTTAGGTAAACTAAGGCTCATTCGGTGTATGTGAGAGTACTGCAATACATGTCTGCATACTTCTGATGCCTCTCTTGGGCCCTTTAAGCACGTAACAAATCTACTGTACCTTGTTTGTGTGATTAACAACAATTTAAGGCCTCACTATCTCCTGGTCCTCTGGCTCAGCCTAATACGATGGTGATCATCACGCTCTAGCATATAATGCCTCAAATGACACCATTTGAATACTAGCCTGATAACTGTTATGTATACGAACTCATGAAACCTTAGGTACTCCTCTCAAGATCAACTAAACTCCAATACACATGCGCGGAGCATATCCTCGAGAACTTGAATCAACATCTCAGTTTGCTGATCAATCTAAGGGTGAAAAGTTTTGTTGAAATGCAGGCACGTACCATACTGCTCTTTCATACTTTGCCACATCTTGGACGTATATATAACATCTCTGTCTGACGTAATAGTCAAAGGTACCTCATGCAGCCCGATAATCTCTCTTGAACAATACGATCAACTAGTCAAATCTGTAATGAGCTTCGCGCGACTGGTAAGAAATAGGGAAATTTCATCAATTTATCCGTAATCATTCAAATAGAATCATGTCATATGGTAGTCCTTAGCAGTAATGCTACAAAGTCCATGGCTATGTCTTCCCATTTCCATCATGGAATGGGAAGCCACTATAATAACCCTCCAGGTCTACGATGCTCAGCCTTCACCTATTGGCAAATCTTACAGTTCTTGATAAACTTAGATATGTTCGCCTTCATCCCAGCCCACTAGAAATGTCTCCTCATGTCATGGTTCATCTTGGTTTTGATTGGATGAACTTTAAATCGGGAATGGTGTAAATCTTGAAGAATCTCATTTATTAGCTCTTCTATTGACAGTATCCATAATCTGCCTCTGAATCTCAGACACTAATCCATCGTCTCTATCTAATTAGTACAATCACTAATCTTGGCCAACTCGCAGAAACTCGGGTACAAAATTTCAGCTCTCAGACCCTCCAACACTCTCTACATAGAAAATGTATGTAGCCTCATCTATGCTTAAATCATCACTCGAGTGTGAGTAGAAACCTTTGAATAACTCGTCATTGTCGTTGGCTCGAGTAATCCATACTCTTGCGTCATATGGCGTCTAACTATCATAGTATCTCTAGTTAGTATTCTACTCAACACATCTGCAGCTACGTTAGCTTTTCTTGGGTGGTACTCCAGAGAAAAGTCGTAGTCCTTCAAGAACTTTAACCATCTACACTGTCTCATATTCAGCTCATTCTATTTGAAGAGATACTTTAGGCTCTTATGATGAGTTTAGAGTGTGAATCTCTCTCCATATAGATGATGTCTCCAAATCTTCAGTGCAAACACCACCGCTACCAACTCTAAATCATGAGTTGAATAATTCTTCTCATATATTTTCAGCTAGCTAGAGGCATAAGCCCTTGTACCACTATTTTACATCAACACACAACCAAAACCCGTATGAGAAGCATATGTATGCACTAAAAATCCCTATCTAGCTTTTGGTAACACCAATAATGGCATGATGGTCAGTGACCTCTTAAACTACGTAAATGCCTGCTCGCACTCCTCAAACCAACCAATTCTGATGTTCTTTTGAGTCAATCTAGTAATCATTGAAGTGATGTTCAAGAAATCCTTCACGAATATGCGATAATATTTTGCTAACCCCAAAAAACTACTGATCTCAGTTGCTAACGTTTGTGCTAGCCAATCCATAATAGCCTAAATCTTGGGCAGAACCGTTACAATCCCTGCCGTTCCAATAATATGACCTAAATACTTGACCTCCAACAACTAAAATCCACATTTTCTGAACTTAGCGTAAAGTGTGTGCTCCTTGAAAGTCTACAATGTCTCCCTTAAGTGTTGCTTGTGATCCCCTCAAGTCCTAACATATATCAAAATATCATCGATGAAAACTATCTCGAAATGGGCTAGAAATGGTTTCTTCACTCGATGCATTAAATCCATTGACATGGCAGGGGCGTCAGTTAAACCAAATGGCACGACCGCAAACTGATAGCATATGTACCTCATGCTGAACACTATTTTCGAGCAATCATTATTCTTAATCCTAATTTGATTATGATATCGCCTATCACGACTACGGATAGTGTCAAGATTGAAACCCTAATTAAGCCCGCTAATTATGCAAGACTTAACTAGAGCAAGCAGCCTCTCCATCTATACCTGATAAACTTAACCTGTATATTCATATCAAAAGAATAAATCAAAGTGTTACACAACAAAAAATTTAAAACTTTTTCGATATATTAAAATATACTAAAATACAGAGTTTATCAAAACCTTGAACCATAGCTAAATCACCCCAACTTGTTTATATACATCAAAATATGCTAAACAGAGTTTATTTACAAGTAGTCTCATTACATCGAAGAGAAGACATGAGACTCCTAAATCTTCTCTTTCCCTTTGGTTGAAGAGCCTGGTTGCGAACCTTAAATAGTTAATTTGGGTAAGCGATCAAACTTGCTCAGTAAGTAGGGATTCACACTAATCATTAAAATTCCATATAATATTCAAAGATGCCATGCAATAACAACATGCACCAATGATATCTAACAAGAATATGGAAAACATATAGATTCAATACATAATCAGATGCTAGCAAGTCATTTGGACTATTACGCTGTGATCTCCATTTATTTTATAAAACTATGGTCGATTACCCACCGACGCCTTTAATATGATGCTATATCAACATATTGGCCGATATGCTCTCTAGCCCATCCATTAATGCCCACTGGTTCTATCCCAAACCCTCTAACGTGTATGTAATCCATTCAACCTATTGAATTGAGCATGAGTTATATATAAGCCGGGAAGGGAACCCATCTACTATAAACCTATTCTTAAAACCAAGAGTTATAGCATGGTCACATTACACATAATTTTCCATTTATTGAAATCCATCATAGTGTACATAATCCCACATTTCATTCTAACAACTATATCCGCTATATATATATATTAAATAGCCAGACAATATTGATAAATAAGCGAATCCATACTTACCTCGGTCTAAGTCCTCATCCAATTTCTTAAATTTTTGGGTTAATTACTCTCTCTCGAGTAACCAACACCTACCATGGACTAACTGTAGTTAATATAGGTCCGTTAAACTATATTAAAACTCTTCAAACAGTCCCTAAAGCTTTTGATAGACCACCCAGTTCCCAATCAGTTTTGCACTGATCTGGGTGTGGTTAGCGCGCTACCTGCATGTTAGTTCACCCTCCCAATACGTATAGCGCATTATAGGTAAAGCCTAGCGCGCTATGCGTACCCGACCTGCAACAGCAACACACCTCTAATGATTCAACTCGATCCAAAACTCCTCCGAATCATCCCAAACATTCATAAATTCATCAAAATTCATCCATAACAACCTCTAGTAATGAAAGAAACCATAATTAATCAACAAATGGCTTAAACAACCATAATCCTAGCATCACACAAAATTCCAACTTTGATAAACACTAAAACAAATTATACCTATATATGATGCTCACGAGCTGTGTGATCGATTAAGCTCCTTAACTGAGTTTGATTCTGCACCTCATACAACTTGTCTCGATCAGAATCAAACCCCCTAAGCCCATAGTTTCGTTTCGATCGAATGTTAAGTTGATAAACATCAATTTTTGATTTATATATAGTTTTTCTCGAGATACGCATCGCATTATTTCTTGATTGATCGATTCGTTGATGTGTTAAAGTGACACATGTTAATGTGCCATAAATTTTGACACATCTTGTACTTTCGCGTCATTTGAGAAGACCAAACAATCTATATAATTTCATTTTTCTTTTTAATTCCAATATATATATTTATATATATATCCTTACATGTAAATATATATAACTCACATATTTCTTCGCCAATAAATCAACTCGACATGCCTACGTGTAGCCATGGGCGTGCAGATTCACGCCATTACTTAACTCCTTTGTCGCTCATAGTGTACCAGTATTTCATGGCTTATAGTGTATTTTATTCATTATAGGTTTGTATATATCCCATTATTATACACAACCTATTCATATTTAAATTTCGCAATCCAAATAAACTCAAAACGTCATGCAAATGCACACACATGCTAATCGAGGTATGCCGATCTTAACCCTGAACCTAACTCGGGTTAGTTACTATTTGGATTAATACTAATCGCTAGCTTAAAGTAACAAGTCGTTACATTGATGACACTCTGACTTCTAGTTTATCTTGATGAAAAAATGTGATTTTCTCAATTGATAAAATAAGTCGTCAATTCATGGTTGTGGATATTTGTGATTGTGACCTCGTTCAACTATCCGTAATCGATACACAATCTTAAAGTACCGTCTTTCTTTTTCACAAATAGGATGGGAGCTCCCTTTGGCGACATGGAAGGGGTGATGAATCCTTTCTGTCCCAAATCTTAGGGCAGACTCCTCAACTCCTCCAACTCTTTAGGTTCATGCGGTCCTGTGGTATAGAAATATGTCTCGTGCCTGGTACCAACTTAGTGATGAAGTCTATCTCCTTCTCTCTCCCTCGGCGGTGGTAAACTAGGTAAGTCATTTAGAAACACATCTGAAAATTTGCACACTATCGAAATATCCTCCAATCTGGGTCCATGACTATTTGATACTGTATACAATGCTTATAGAGTCTCCATTTATCTATTAGTCATAAGTCAACCTCTCACGCCATCAACTCTCAGTATACTACCACTATACATGAAAGTCGAAAGCTAGAGATCTCAAATATCACTGTGTTACTGATACAGTCGATATGTGCATGGTATGCTGCTAACTGATCCATCAATAGCAACGCGTCAAAATCTAGTAATTCGAGAACCCCAAAGTCTATAGGTAACTCTACCCCGTCTATCTCTGTAAGACATCCCTCGACTATACAATTAGGACAACCTCTATTCCCGGCAGCAGTACTCAATATCAGATGTACGTCAATCCTAACTAGTGTCAATCCAAATATGCCTATCATGTGACCAATAATAATGGATACAGTAGGACCCAAATCAAATAGAATGTATAAATCTCTACTACAAATAGAAATCGTACAATCAATAAGACCTCATGTGGCGTAGGCATTTGGTCAAGCTACTATATGAACTTCTTCTCGACTCTTCTATGGTAGATTGCTGCCAACTATAGACAATCTCTCTCCAAGTGGCTGACCTGACCACACCATTAGCAAGTGATCTACATACGCTAATTCTGTGCCTATGTCTATTTCTGTCGCTGTCGAGAACCATCTCGACCTCTATCTATACCTCTGGCTTGACCTTTACTACCCTACTTTGCTGTCGTGACATTAGTGGTGTTGGAAGAGCTCTTATAGTAGGAGCTGGGAAAGCTAGCTTGACTAAAGGTGGCAAGGGAGGTCTACTCACTAAACATTGAACAGGAATAGAATAAGATATGTAGGGCACAGCCGATGTGTAAGGTGTGGCTGCCCTTGATCTTCGAGAACCTCTATTCCATCTCCTCAGCCCCTTGTCCCTTTGTCTCCTCCTCTCAAACTCTATAGGCTGGTTTGATGACAATGCTGGTCTTAACAATGTCCCATTTGTGACTCTGCCGAAATAGCAAGTCTCGTGAGAAAATGCCTGCTCATAATTCTCACCAAGTGTCCTAGCACCTGAATTGACCATATAATACCTTATGTCTAGCCTCAGTTCATCTCCGAAATGTTAAATATTCTCTCCGGCACCTCTCACTAAATCTCTAGCAAACTACCTCAGGTCATATCTATCATTATAGCTCTTCACTGACTCAGGAACTCCCTATTTTAGATTCATAAACTTTTTCCTCGACTCTTCATCACTGCAGGCAGCTAATACAACTTCTTCTTAAATGCATCCTAAAATTCAAAGTTCCCATCAGTCTTTATTATTGTACACCACCAAATATCTGCATCTCTCCGTAGTATGTGCGATGAGATCTCCACGCAAAATTTATCCTCAATCCTCAGGACCTTATGAAGATTATTTTACGACAATATCAACTCTTATATTTTCTAAAAGTCTCTCTGTCTATCAAAGTAAATTGGCTTTAGTCTATGAAATCCTTCACCAACAGAATCTTAGCTTACGTATTAGAAAATTTAGGAATGGGATATGGTACTTTATTAATTGTATCTGCTACTGGTACTATCATAATTGGAGAAGTCTATAATACTAAAGCTACTGGTGTCATAGTAGGATGTCGTGGTGTTAGTAATGTAAGAGTAGTAGTAATGTTGGGGGTCTGTGTTTGTACAGGTAGAGCAAAACGAGTTGTCATCATGGTGATGAAGTTGGTCAACTGTTGTCCCTGAGCCAATACCCAGTCATACAACCTTTGTAAATTGTGCGTGAAAGTATGAGTCATACTGCCACTAACACCTGCATCCCCACTGCCGCATGAATCTTCCATCTATATGTACAAGTTGACAGCGAATATGAATCAGCTACTACGTATATATCACATATACATATAAATAGAAACTAACATGTACATATAAATCTCCTTGCTCATTTTCACTCATTTCCCAACTAATAGTTTTTAGGTAAGGATTGTCTAATTTCCATAACTAAAATTTGTTTTATTGAGGTTTGTGTTACTTATTTAAAATGTTAGCTCTGATATTTAGTGTGACGACCCCCTCCATAAACCAGGGTAGCGCTCGACCTAATCCCGTCATTAAGCCATATTCTCGACCACGTAGGACTTAACAATGTATTAGTCAGCCTTTTCAGTTTTATGTTCTCATTCATTACTTTCAAAATAAGCATTACACCATTATTATACTATTTAACATTTTAGAGTTAATTAAAACTTTTCAACTTGTAGGTTATTCAGCAGAAGTCTTAATAATTTAAGCAAATAAAATAAATCCTAGATGTGTAGAAATCGAGAAATGACAATCTCAAGTATATATATATATATATATATATAACATAATGGCGACAACAATATAATAACATGTGTCCGATTATGAAACTATTGCTCAACCCAAAAATAAAATCTAAAAGTATATAAAAAATATATAAGTAAGTCATACAACAAAAACTTAAAAACCTAAAAAATATGAGGTACCAACACTCCAATGGCTCAGAGGTAGTCACCGATCTTCTCTTACTCAACATGCTACTTGATGGATATGCACCCACTATCATAAAAAATACAACGAGTACAGTAATGTAGAAAGTAACACTGAGAGACATTTATCCACATTTCCAAATATACAAAAAGTATATAAAGCATAACAACATCAACTAAAGCTGAAAAAAGATCATGTTATAAGATACTTTAGTTAAATAAGATGAAACTGACACTAAGCTAAGCAGTAATGATCCAAGGTCAGTTGGTTGTGAGTTACATCACATCAGCCTTGTTCCATTATCCAAGGCAAAAACACTATCTCAAATGTCCATTATATATATACTTGTCGACTACCTCGCATCTCATATCCCATGTGTCACGCAAGTTTGTGGTGAGATGCCGACAACCTCAGACTCCAATGACCACGTGTATCGCCCACCTCTATCATATAATGGTCCTAGATACAAGAACTACTTTCATAAATTAAGAAATGACTCGGTTTACAAATCCAAGAAAGGAATTGCTTAAGTAAAACATAAAAGAAATAGATTTACAATACCATAAATCATCTATCTAATAGCATGCTATTTTACTTTATTAAAACCCATCAACCAAGAATGACATAGCACATGATTTAGAGTCAATGAATATCATTCAAATACCAAATAATGCCATGATAGAAAAAACTTATGTAATAAGATAGAACAAAAAAGTCATGACATCAAGAATACAATAAATTCATCAATCCAAATGATTGTAAATAAAATGCACAAATAGGAAGTGAAATGGAGAGAAATATCTCATTTAGTTTACTTACAAGTTACATAAATTTCTAGCTTAACCGGCTTTCCGACACCTCAAAATGCGTATCGAACCTTGAGACTATTCCCTGGGTTCATGATATCATTAACTATGTTTTAGAGTACGTTCATGTTGTCTTGTATTGGTTTAGGATAAGTAAATGAGTTTTGAAGTCTCTATCAAAATTGCAAAAATTTTGATGTCTTGAAGGCCTAGCGCGCTAGGGATTGTGTCTAGCATGCTAGAGGCCCTTAATGCGCTATTCATACTCGTAAGCACGTTTCAACATGTAGGTAGCGTGCTAGCGAGCACACTTAGCACTCTATGCATAGGAAACTCAAGAATTCTGCACTCGAATTTCTAGTTTTTCTCCTCCAAATGGCCATTTCCATCACCTTGGATCCCTGTTATCCCCCACCAGAGATCGAATACATTCTCCATAGCAACAAGAACAGCTTACGCTTCAACAAGTATCATCAAACTCATCAATTTATGCATGCATTTGATAAACCCCATCAAGAACACAAGGCATTTCAAAAATTCATATTTTTTTTGTTTTAAATCCAAATTGAAAATTTCTTAATAGCAGAATTATCAACTCGAAATGAAGAATTTGAAAATGCTTTTAGATTTTGACAACAAGCAACTTATCATAACAGAATTTAGAAAAATCAGATTCATGACTAAAAACACTGTCACAGCCTAAATTTATAATCCTAGTTTAATACCTTAATCAAGATCATTAACCCATGATGTGAGACCCGCATTGTAACAAAATGTTACCTAAGTAGGTGATTGGAACTAATCTTATTTCAAATTAACCCGAGTTAAGATCGTGGTTAAACCCAATGATAAGATGGCATTTATATGTATTTAGTACTTTATATTAATATATTTAATTATGTAAAGTCTCTAAAATATATATTTAATTATATTTTTTGGTCATTTTCAGGTGAAATGGAGTGCGCTGTTGAATTCGTGGCAGAAAATACATAAAATGAAGTATTTACTAACAGTGATCGGACGCTAGACAATTTACCTTGAGTTATGTGCTGCATAGTGGGTAGAAAAGGAGACAGCAGACCAAAAGCTCTCCATCAATAGAAACTCGCCACGTTAGTGGTTCTCATCACGGCTGCTGCCAAGTGTCGGTTTCTCACACTCCAAGCATGTCACAATTGCTTGCAGAAACAAATCATAGCATGACACCTCATCATCCATAACTCCACACAACAGCACATGCAAACAGTTTTGACTTGCTTCAGCTACCAACAGTTACTCCTCGAGATACAAACAATGAACTCGTCCCATGCATGAAGCAAACTCGCAAGAACCAAACACCGCCTTAGGCTGCCACGTGACGCACTCTCAACCACCCGAGACGTCATTAGTAGTGGTTTTCTCCAATCAGATGCCAACACGTGGCGCACGACAACATTCTCGACTAATGCAGTGCGGGCACGTGGTAGGAACCAGCTTTCACCCCAAAAATAGTCCCTAGATGCTCCTTAGTGCACGTGTTACGAGACCAACCTACAAATTAGTTTCTCTCTCCTCTAGAGAGCAATTTTTAGTAGTTTTTCATATTAGGAATGAGGGTATTCATACCGGAGAATACATAAGAGCCGCCACACACAACTTTTTATACTTGGAGATTATAAAGACGATGTTCGACTAGACCAATCATCCCTAGGTAGAAGGGGAAACAAATGGAATTCATGATTCATGACATAAACTATGTGAGATATATGATTTTTATTTAATTTGATTTAATTTCTCCTATTTCATTGTTGTTGATTTTAAACTATAAGGTTTAGATCTAAGGTATGTATGTGGTTAATGCATGCTTTTAGGGGGACAAGCTATAGTTATTTGGACATTAGTATCCGTCTAATTTCTCTTTTAGACAAATAAAGGGACGAACACCACACGTTTGCCATAAAAACCCTTTCGGTTCTTGAGTGTGCAACAATTGAATCTAGGTTAAACCGAGAACGGATGCGATCTGGTTATTTAGGATTAGTGTTCCCAAAGACCCAAATTATTACGGTTAGTATGTTAAACCCGATTGGCGGATGTCTAGGGTTATACATTGAGTAGGGAAATAGTTTGTGGCAGACGTCTTAGCTATCGAGATTTGGGGAACTAGGAATTTTTGGAATGATTGAGGACCATTAAATGCCGTCGAGTTTTGATTCTTGCTTGTGGAACCGTAGACTTAGGTGATTTCTTTTCATTGATATTATTTTTGCGCACTTTTTGTTTGTGCTAGTCTAGTTAATTATTTCATTGAACTTTCTGAAAAACCACCATTTTTAGTTAACTTGGAGTAAAACTTAAGTCCTATGGACTCGACCCCGTATTTACCACTACTACACCATTGTGGTTGGTAACTCGATTATGGGTTATATTTGGCACGCATGACACATGACCAATTTTTGGAATTGTTGCCGTAGAGTTAATTGTGACTCTGATTTTAGATTTCTTTTCTTTTTCTTTGTTTTATGCTACTACACCTCACTCGATCAAAATCGACTGGTTCATTATTAGAGAGACCCAACTTAGGCAACAAGAAGGCCAAAATCCTCTGAACATGACCGCAAATCGCCAAATCACCATGGGTCACGCCAATCAAGAGCTTCAAGCTCTTTTGGCGCAACCGCCCCTCTGCATCAACTATTCGGATTATGCCGGAGACTTTGAGTTGAGGTCTGGGTTCATTCATCTCCTACCATCCTTCCATGGTGGCGAGAATGAAGATCCTGTCATTTTCTTGAAGGAGTTTCATACTAACTACAAGTCAATGAAACCATCCAATGTGAACGAGGAAACGGTTAAGCTCAAATCTTTTCCATTTTGCCTTAAAGACAAATCCAAGGAATGGTTTTTCTACCTTCTACATGGCCTCATTAACTATTGGAATGAAATGGCAACCGCGTTCTTCAATGAATGCTTCCTTGAGGATAGAGTTGCTCAGCTCATCAAGGATATATGCAGCATCAAAATAAGGTTGGGCGAATTAATTAACGCATATTGGGATTGCTATAAGCGATTGATTGCTAGTTTTCACTAGCATGGCTAGTTTGAGAAAGTCATAGCTCAATTCTTCTATGTTGGCATATTGCCCTTAGAACGATTAATGATTGATAATGCGTATGGGGGTCATATTCGAGGCAAAACTCCAGCCCAAATGAAGCAATTGTATGATATCGCACAGCAGTCACGCCTTTATGGTGATCTTGATGCTACAACTTACTGAAGTCTGACTGGAGGGAGTGTATCCAGTTTCACTGATAAAAACTTTGACCTACTAACCTCCATGATTGAACGTCTCATCTCTTTTGGCAAAGTGCAAGTCAAAGCTTGTGGCTTTTGTACTGCCACAAATCATGCAACTAATGAATGTCCTACTCCCTTTGAGGACAATCAACAAGCCGATGTTATGGGTAATCAGTTCTAGGGACCATCTAGAGTCCCATTTGGGAATACATATAATCATGCAACGGCAAGGAACAACCCGAACTTCAGTTACATGCCTCAAAATTAGAACTATCAAACCTTCATCCTTAGAGATCAACCGTTGCCTACACCCTCCAATAATTTCTTTTCACTAGAGGATATGTCGAATGCCTTTATGGGTCAACAAAGCCAATTTATGAGTGAAATGGACCAATTCAAGGCTACCACTGAGAAATCCATCAGCGAAACCAAATCGACGGTCCGAACTCTTCAAGTTCAAATGGACTAAATGACACAACAGAATGGACATCTCAAGGATAAGGGAAAGTAGCCTTCGCAACCTTACCTGAATCCTAATGGTGCTAACGCAGTTACACTCAGAAATGGTAAAGAGTTGGAGGGACAAAAGGAACAATGGGTCATCTGATGCCAAATACCAAGCAAATTAGGAAGAACATGAGTTAATAGTGACTCCGTTTGTTCCTAAATAGATGTGAACTACTCAAAAAGAAGCACCACCTACATTTAAGGTTAAACCTCATTTTCCACAATGACTCATCTTAGATAAGAAAAGGGATTAAGAGAGAAAATTTTGAGACCTTTTGGTGAGTGGAAATCAATATTCCACTCCTCGACGCTCTGAAGCAAGTCCCCAGGTACGCAAAGTCTCTTAAGGAACTATGCACTAACAAAGGGAAACTCAAAGGCAACGAAAAATCCCATATGGGAGAAACAGGCACAGGTTTCCTATAGAAGAAGTTGGCTCCTAAATGCAAGGATCCTGGAATGTTCTAAATACCTTGTGTTGTAGGTGATGTAAGCATTCAGAGGGCTATGTGCGACCATGGCGCTTCCATTAATTTCATGCCATTGTCTATATATGAGACATTGCATGCAGGCCCATTAGAGGAGACTGGTATTGTCATTCAGTTGGTAGATCATTCAGTTGTCACACGTATTGGTAATGTCGAGGACGTTCTAATTCGAGTGAATGAGTTTGTGTTTCCTGCGGACTTCTACGTGATAGATACGAAGGAGGAGCCATTCCCTAATGCTTCGTCAATATTCCTTGGACGTTCATTTTTGAAAACGGTGAAGACGAAGATAGATGTTGATGATGGATCTCTTACCATGGAGTTTTATGGTGAAGTCATCAAGTTTAACATTTATGACGCGATGCGATACCTCAGTGATGCGTCATCTGTGGCGTGTACCATGGACTGTGTGGATTAACTCGTTGAGCAGACCTTGCTCACAAGTGGCGATGATGAAGTTAAAGTAGTGTTAGAGCATCATCTCGACACAACTCAAATCCACGAGAGTGTTCTGACTTTCGATATTGATGTCGAGGATCTTGTTTTCGAGTTGGATTCATTCCAACCCCTACCCCCAAATGTCTATCATTTGGATTTGCCTAATTCTGACTCCAAAATTTATTTTTCCTTAGTTAAAGCTCCTACACTTGAGCTGAAACCATTACCTGAGCACCTAAAGTATATGTTTTTGGGTGAGAATGACACACTCCCTATAATCATCTCAGCCAAACTTACGCATTTGGAGGAAGAGAGGCTCCTTCGAGTACTCCGAGAGTTTAAACAGGCTATTGGGTAGACCATAGCAGATATAAAAGGTTTAAGCCCTTCCACTTGCGTACATTATATATATGGAGGAGGGGTTAAAACCTATGAGAGTAACCCAGAGGAGGCTCAATCCGCTTATGATGGATGTCGTGAAGAAGGAGATACTAAAGCTCCTTGATGCTGACATGATTTACCCCATCTCTGATAGTAAATGGGCAAGCCCTATCCAGGTGGTCCCTAAGAAAATGGGAGTCGTGGTAGTCACCAATTCACATGGTGAGTTGGTTCCAACGCACATTCGAAATGGATGGCGGGTATGCCTTGCCTACAGGAAGTTAAACACTTCCACCAGGAAGGATCACTTCCCCCTACCATTCATTGATCAGATGTCGGAGATATTAGCCTATCATTCTCATTACTGTTGTCTTGACAGTTATTCCGATTTTTATCAGATACTTGTAGCGCTTGAAGACCAGGAAAAGATGACCTTCACTTGTCACTTTGACACTTTTGCCTATCGATGCATGCCCTTTGGGTTATACAATGCACCTACCACCTTTCAAAGGTGCAAGGTGAGTATCTTCTCAGATTTTGTTAAGCATTTCATTGAGGCCTTCATAGAGGACTTTACTGTTTACGATGATTCATTCAATAGTTGTCTCATCAATCTGACAAAGGTACTCAGCATGTGTATTGAGAAGAACCTAGTTCTGAACTATGAAAAATGTCATTTTATAGTGGACCAAGGTCTTATTTTGGGACACATTGTCTCAGCCAGGGGCGTAGAGGTAAACCACGCTAAAATTGACGTTATCAAGAAACTTCCCTACCCTATGAGTGTACAGGAATTAGATCTTTCCTTAGACATGCTAGTTTTTACCTTCGTTTCATCAAGAACTTTTCAAATATCGCACAACTCCTATGCCATCTACTTCAAAAGGACATACCCTTTAAGTTTGATAAGGCATGTAAAAGTGCATTTAATGCATTGAAAGACTCACTTACTTGCACAGTAGTGATTTAGGCCTCTAATTTGGAGCTTCCATTTGAAATTATATGTGACGCTAGTAATTATGTAGTGGGTGCAGGTTTAGGACAGAGACTCGGGAGAGCTTCACATGTCATTTACTATGCTACTTGTACTCTAGACGCGGCTCAGATGAACTACACCACTACTGAGAAGGAGCTCCTTTTCATTATCTTCACACTTGAGAAGTTTCGGCCTGATCTCTTGGGAACTAAGGTTATCATTTACTCTGATCATGCTGCCTTAAAGTACCTAATGAGTAAAAAGGATGCCAAACGTAGGCTCATTAGATAGATACTCCTACTATAAGAGTTTGACATCACAATCAAAGATAAAATTGGTGCTAAGAATCTAGTCGCAGACCATCTCAATAGAATTGAGAACAATGAGAGTCCTACCCCTCTTATGGATGATTTCCCTATGAGTACATCTACGCCTTCATGGAAGATCCCCCTTAGTACGCCAATTTGGTGAACTATATTACTTCAGGTTACCTATCTCCTCGCCTTTTGAATGCTCAAAAGAATAAAGTAAGAAGCGATTCTAAGTACTATGTATGGGATTACCTGTACTTATGGAAATTCTGCTCCGACTAGGTTATCAGGCGTTGTGTTCCTCTGATTGAGAATCACTCCATGTTGGCTTTTTGTCATACTTACGCCTGCGATGACCACTTTGGTCCCCGTCGGACAACTAGGAAAGTTCTTGAAAGTGGGTTTTACTGGCCCGCTATTTTCCATGATTCATACATGTTTACTAAGACTTGTCCTAACAGTCAGAAAATTGGTAACCTTAGTCATTGGGACCAAATGCCTTACCCCGATTCATATTTTTAATATATTTGACATATGGGGTATAGACTTCATGGGACCCTTTCCAGTGTCATTTAGTAATGTTTACATACTCTTGGCAGTGGAATACGTATCTAAGTGGGTGGAAGCTAAAGCTACACGCACTAACGTTGTATGTGAATTCCTCAAATTGAGGATTTTCACAGCATTTGGTACCTCACGTGCCCTGATCAGTGATAGAGGCACTCACTTCTACAATCGTACGGTTGAAAGTCTTTTGAGGAGGTATAATGTCACTCATCGAACGTCTCCAATGTATCATCCCCAAATGCGTGTCTAGGCAGAAGTCTCTAATAGGAAGATCAAATCCATCTTAGAAATGACGGTGAATCATACTCGTAAAGATTGGAGTTCACGCCTTGATGATACAGTTTGAGCTTACTGAATGACGTTTAGAACACTAATTGGGATGTCTCCATATCGGATTATGTTTGGTAAAGCTTTCCACCTTCCAGTCGAGCTCGAGTATAAATCTTACTGGGCAGTGAAATAACTTAATATGAAACTCAATGAGGCAGGAAAAGAAAGAAAGCAAACTCTCTAAGAATTGGAAGAAATCAGGTTCGACGGGTATGAAAATGCGCAGATTTACAAAGAAAAAACAAAAACATTCCGGGATAGCAATCTCTTTAGGAAATCTTTTCATGTTGGTCAGAAAGTGTTTTTATTTAAGTCGCATCTTAAGATTTTTGCTGGTAAGCTGAGATCGAGGTGAACAGGACCATATGTTGTGACTACGGTGTATGATCATGGAGCAGTGGAGATTCAGAGTTTGGAGACTGGTAATGCGTTTAAGGTGAACGAGCACAGATTGAAGATCTTCTATGAAGACTTCCCGAGCCACAATGTGGAGGTCATTTCACTTGCAACGCCAGTCTATACTGATTGACGGACTCAGACCAAGTCGAGCCAACGACTTTAACCAAGAGTGCTATAGGGAGGCAACCCGAACTTTGATAAATATCATTTAGTTTATCTATTTTTTTATCATTTTGCATGAATTTGTATCATTTCCTTCATTTTATATTTATCATGCTCTTTCACCATCTTGTTTGTTTTCTATATGTGGGCAAGGTTCAGAATAAGTTTGGGGGTGTTTTAAGGATTGTGGATTGTTTTGGATGGATTCTCTTGCGAAAGACCGCGGGTGAGATCATTTATTTTTTATGTGGTTATATGCGGATATCGGATGGTAATGGTGGTGTTTTATATCATTTCTTCCATTTCTTTCATTTCATGTCCATTCATATTCCTTTATCATTTCATCAGGATTTGATACACTTTCATGCATATATGTATTTAGTATATTTTTATTTTTATCAGTTATTTAGAGTCACCCGAAGCTTTGTTCATGCCTTTGGTTGTGGATGAGTAAATTACAATTGTCTTTTTGACTTGAAACTTAGAGAAAACTAGGAGAAACACTCAATGGAGACCGTATCTAAGCATTTTTATGATTTCATGATTAGGGACTTAGTTGATGTTGAATTTTGTGCTAGATAACGAAAGGGAATAGTCGGCCAGACTTACACATGTATTGATATTTTGACCCACATTAGGGGATTTGCTTGATTATAATGAAAGTGAGAAGAGCTAATAGGAGTTTTTCTAAAAAATAGAGAGTCCCATAGGTTTCCATGGGAAATGGAGCAGGGAATCTTGTGGTGGAAAAAGTGAGAAAAGCGGTTCACAGAAAATGTAGCAGGGATCGTACTACTTGAAAGAAAGGGTTGAGGAAAAATAGAGAAAATAAGATGAATAAAGGTGGAAGTTGTGAAAACTCCTCAAACAAAAGATTTAGCTTGAGTGCTTTCACTTGATTAAGTAAGATTTTAAACTTGCGTGCTTGAATGTATAGACCAAGAAAACTCTTGAATAGTTCATGACCTTTGTCTTAACCAGATCTATGTCTTTAAGGTGTGATCTTAATTGTGTTTGAGTTGCGATCTTGACGTATCATAACTCCGAAATTTTCTGAGTTGCTTGTTAATTTGGTGGCTATGTAAATCAAAGGGACTCCATGAATTCCGAATCGGGTGTAGGTATAGGTATAGGTATAGGTATAGGCATAGGTTAGCTTAGTTTGTCTTGTCATTTACACTGTTGATCGAGACGTGCAAAGTCCTAAGTTTGGGGTATTTGATAAGATGGTATTTATATGTATTTATTACTTTATATTAATATATTTAATTATGTAAAGTCTATAAAATATATATTTAGTTATATTTTTTGGTCATTTTCAGGTGAAACGGAGTGCGCAGTTGAATTTGTGGAGGAAAAATACTCAAAATGGAGCATTTACTCAAGGTGATCAGACGCTAGACAATTTGCCTCGAGTTATGTGCTGTGTAATGGGTAGAAAAAGAGACATCAGACTAAGTAAACAGACCAGCAGCTCTCCACTAATAGAAACTAGCCAAGTCAGCGGTTCTCATCACAACAGCTGCTAAGTTTCGGCTTCTCACACTCCAAGCATGTCACAATTGTTTGCAGAAACCAATCATAGCTTGACACCTCAATGTCCACAACTTCACACAACAACACATGCAAACAGATACTCCTCGAGATATAAACTGCGAACTCGTCCCATGCATGGAGTGAACTCGCGTAAACCAAACACCGCCTCAAGCTGCCATAAGGCGCACTCTCAACCACCCGGGACGTCATTAGTAATGGTCTTATCCAATCAGACGCCGACACGTGGCGTGACATCACTCTTGACCAATGTGGTGCAGACACATAGCAGGAACCAATTTTCAATTCAAAAACTGTCCCTTGATGCTCATGGACGCACATTTTACGAGACGAACCCCCAAAGTTAGTTTCTCTCACCTCTAGAGAGCAATGTTCAGTGGTTTTTCATATTGGGAATGAGAGTATTCATATGGGGATAACACATTGGAGCCGCGACGCATAACTTTTCATACTTGGAGATTGTAAGGACGATGTTCGGCTAGACCAATCTTTGCCTAGGTCGAATGGGAAACAAGTGGGATTTATGATTCATGGCATAAACTACGTGAGATCAATGATTTTTTTTTTATTTGATTCAATTTCTCCTATTTCATTGGTGTTGGTTTTAAAGTATATGGTTTAGATGTAAGGTGCGTATGTGGCTAGTTCATGCTTTTAGGGGGACAATCTATAGTTATTTGGACAATTAGAATTAGTGTTATTGTGCTTTTGGACCAATAAAGTAACAAACACTCACCTTTTTGCCGTAAAACCCTTTCGGTTCTTGACTGTGCAACAATTGAATCTAGGTTAAATCGGGAGCGGATGCGTAGTTATTTAGAATTAGTGTTCCCACAAACCAAAATTACTACGATTAGTGTGTCAAACCCGATTGGCAGATGTCTAGAGCTATACATTGATTAGGGAATTAGTTAGTGGCGGATGTCCTTGCTATCGAGATTAGGGAAACTAGGAATTTCTACTGGACGTCGATTTTTCACAGCTAATCAAGGAGAAATTGAATTAATAACTTTTTGGAATGATTGAGGACCATTAAATGTCGTTGAATCTTGATTCTTGCTTATGGAACCGTCAACTTAGGTGATTTCTTCTCATTGATATTATTTTTGCAAGCTTTTTATTTTTGCTAGTCTAGTTAATTATTTCATTGAACTTTCTGAAAACCCCCCATTTTTAGTTAACTTGGAGTAAAACTCAAGTCCTATGGATTCGACCCCGTATTTACCACAACTACACCCTAGTGGTTGGTAACTCGATTGAGGGTTGTATTTGGCATACACGACACGTGACCACCTAACTTGTCTCAAATAGTGTGTGCATAGACTTGCATGATGTTTGGCTTTTGTTTGATGTTTATTAGTATTTCTTGGAATTAATTGTAATTATATGGCCTATAATTAAATAATTGAAAATTTATGGGACACCTAATATCGTGTGTTGGTCAAAGGTGACGCACGCAAGTCACGAGATATCGTGTGCGCTCGAGTGTACTCGTTGGCGCACACGACGAAGTCGTAGGTGTGTAAAGTTTGACTTATTTATGTACATTTATATATAAATTGTATATATATTAAAAATAAATAATTAATTAATAATTAGCGAGCGCCTAGTGACATGCGGGGTCAAGGGTGGCACGCGTGGGATGTATAAAAATGTGCACGCCCGAAAGTGGTCGTTGGTGAGCGCAGTGAATTAATAGGTGCAAAAATATATATATGAATATATATATATATATATATATATATATATAGATTATACATAAATATATATAAATGAATCCTAAGTTTTAAATCAAATAAAATGATACAATGGATTTGCCTCAACATACACGTAGCGTGAGAATCAAGGAAATAAAAGGTTTGTACGTTGGTTAGTGTGGTTGAGATTTTCCATACCTCAAGATGCTGGCAACCACATCTCTAGGAAAATGAAGGTGCAAGTGTCAAAGTCAATGTCACTTTAATATATGTTCATTAGATCGACATCGAGATTCATACGTACAAATCTTGAAGAAATCTAATATATATCCAAACAAACGTCACTAGCTCCCCTGATTCCAACAAAATCAAAATGTGAAAGAAAGAGAAAGAAAGAAACCGAGAGATCAAGAGAAAGAGAGGCGATGAGGTGAGTTTTGTTGTTGATTGGTGTTGTTGTGGCTATTGTGTTGCATTATTATTGTTGTAATTGCTGGTTGTTGATGTTGTTAATGGCGCTGTTGATGTTGTTGTTGTGACATTGGTTGTTTTTAATGGTGGAGACATGCGAGAATGGAACTCAGACGAACTACTCTTGCAGTTAGGCGAAGGTGGGAGACGACATATGAGGTCATCTCCCCTCCCCAATCAAGAGTAAAAAAAATGAATGATGGAACGATCTGATGAAGTAGGGTCAAAGGACGAAAATGGGTTTGACCCCATACCGGACCAAATCGGGACTGGTTTAACTGAATCGAACCGGTATGATTTAGGGTCAAACCCTAATTTGTAAAAAGAAATGGAGAAAAGTTGAAGAAATGTAGAGAAATTCCAAGAAAATATGAAAAATATTGAAAATAATATTTTGATAAAATAAATAGAAATTGACGAATTTCTATAAAAAATGAAGAATTGTGGATTTGTGCGAAACTTTATACTAGGTTTTTACCTCGAAAAATGTGAAATAGTAGGATTGACCTAAAATTTGATAATTTGGTTTTAGGTTCTATTAAGACTAGTTTAGGGCTTCTAATTAATGAATATTAGACTCAAATTAGTGACAATTTATGTAATTTAGGTTTTTGGTCAACCGGGAAAGGTATATGAATTTCAGGAATCGTGTAAGTCAGTATAATGTTAGGAAAGCTTTGCAATGGTAAGTGAGACTCGTAATCTTATCAATTATGCATCTTAAAGTAGTTATATTTAGTGCATATAGTTATGAACTGAGGAAATGGGGCAATGTACCGTGACTTGAATGTGTCACTATACCATTTTATGAGAAATTATCCGGAAAGAGGTACGACGGGCGAATCGGATTGGAGTGACGATAAAAGTAATTGGCTAGTTACCAACACCTTACCTTTAGCAACCTTGAGGTACCTGGTTATTGTTGTCCTATCATTTTATATCAAAAAGTAAACTCGAAGAGGGTTGTAATAAGGGAATCCGACTTAGGTTGACGATTGAAGTATTGGGAAACCAACCAATACCTTTCCTTTAGATTTGTAACACTAACCGATTGCTACTTTCCATTTAAGAGTGGGTAATTACATTATACCTTGATACACCACAGAATCATAGACATGTGATTCTGTAGGTCATAGTCTTAGGTGATGGAAGCTTACAACTCTTGTTTTGAATGCAAAAGAAATAAAAGTACAAATCATGGTTATAGTTGCAATTGACCATTGAACTTGCTTTTCGTTATGTGTTGTTTATATCATTTACAATGCGTGAATCATATGCTTTGGTTTCATATTATTATTCATTAATTCCTTCATAGTAGTTGATAATTGATTTGTTTATGAGCATCACTTACGGAGCAAGTTGGCGCGTTTATTCCCCAATTAACATTTCAGTTTAATGACATGCGCTTCGACTCAGGAATGGAGAATATTAGGAGTTTATATTTCTCTCTAAGGAGATTTGACTTCCCACTATTTATATAATGTATTGAATTACTATTTTATAATAAACAGGTTTGGGATATGATTTTACAACTGAGGTTTATGCTCATTTTTATATATCGTATGTTTTATTTTAAATGTTTTAATTCCGCTATGTATTAAATTATTTATTTGATATAAGATATATTGTAATTGGGATTATTAAATGTATTGTTACTCTAATTGAGTCCGACAGGTGTCCTGAGGCTTAATTTGGGTTTCAGGCTTGGTATCGCCCTAATTGGGATAGGGGATGATAGAGGATGCTTTAGTTTAGTATCAAAGCATGGATCAAAGTATAACCTTATTACTTAAAAATGATTAATAACTTGGACACAGCTTGGTATCGAAATCTAAGGTTATTGGCACTGATATACCTTGGTACCATAACCTAAGTTTACTAACTCTAAGAGTTGCCTCGAGTTATGAAGATGCTTAAGATGTTATAAACAATTTTTATCGATGTTTTGGGGGTAATGAAAGATAAAAAACTGAGATATGTTATGTGTTGTGATGTATTGTATCTATGTAATAGATATAAGTTTAATGTATTTCTTATACGCTATCTTGATGGTCTTATCTATCATTTATATCTTTGGAATCCAATGAAGAGATGGTGAGAGTTCTTGAAAACCTAGACTTCAAGGATATTCCAATAAGGAAATACATAAGAAATTTTATGACAAAAAATAAAAATAAAACAAACTCTTCTCCTATTGGACAATCTCTAATGGTCTTTATTCTCACTGATACTGTTAGATTGGTAATAGTCAGTGTAGAAGGATTGATTAGACCTGGACTCTTAGACATATGATTAGGAGAATATGAAGTTTTCTCTAGTAAAACTTAAAGATGGTGATTCATTTGGAGTAGTAAATATTCTAATATTGGAATAAAAGAAAAGAGTGAAGTTGTGGTGGATCCATACATAGAAAAATGAAAGTGAGAGAAGTTAAGATTTAAAACTTATAAGAACATGTATAGTTTGGGTTAAAACATGGTAGTGAGCTAGCGAAGTGTTCCAATTTGATCATTTAGATTGATATAGTATAAATTAGGGAGAATGAGTTGTTAATGAATCTAAGGTATGGGCAAGCAATATATCAAGACGTTGGTATTAACTGCTAATCTTAATCAAAGAGATAGTGTAAATCACTAAAATCCTACGAATAGCGATTCGTGGAAATAAAACTATCACTTAAAGTTCAAAACGGTTTGAATTTTTTTTTAAGATAATGGTAATTTCTTGAAGAGAATTCTAGCTTGATGAATGAAATTATGACTCCAAAAATTTCTAAAAATGTTTTTTTATCATATTCTATTGGAATTTTGGCACAATTAGAGATTAAAATCATTAATTAATTGATTCTGATGTCAAGCCTATGAACAATTCTATTTTTACTTAGTGTAATATGGAAATTTCCATATTATATGAGTTTGAGAACTCAACTCGAGTAAAGAGTTGATTTTAAGTAAATCAAGGATGAATATTCGCTGCCTAGAACTCATTTGATTTATTGCATGAAATCAGTGGTTCTCAAGAGCTAGTTGAGATTTGGTTTTCATTAAATTAAGATTAGGATTGTATCAAAATGGAGTCAAGCAATGGCTTGATTATGTTAGAAAATCATGGTGGAAATCATAAAAACTCACTAAAGCTCATGCTATTTTCATAAATGGAAAATCTAGAGTTGTTGAAATCTATTGGAATACGATTATCATTGTATCACCAATGATGATAAATAAAATGGTGACTTAGAAAAGGCACAAGCATTATTCGTAGAGTTTTGTAAGCCCTGACGATAAATTGATTCATACCAAATACTGCAAGTGCAAATACTAAGCTTCAAACATAAATAACTCGAATATGTGTTGAATGCTAATTATGATTCAATGAACTTGACTAAGATTGAGACAATTAGAGAATTGTCTTATATTGAACATAGAATCAAAAAATCTAATGTTATCTTTGAATAATTCGATGATAAACCACATATACAAAGATTTGTGGTATCGTTTTGTTGTATATTTAACTAAGCCAAAAGAAAGATTGTGATAAGTTATAAATGACGCAAGGATGCCTTGCATGGAAATTGACGTGTAGTTTAACTACAATAATTATTTGGTTATACCTGGAATATGAAAAAAGCTAAAGGATTATTTTAATATGTTTATTCAGGTAGTTGTGTGTTGACATAACGAGGCAGAAAATTGTAGTTTATATTATTATATAGTTCAAAGAAATTTGAGAACAACTATTGCGAAATAATTATTTTCTAAGTTGTACCAAAAAATTTAAAACAATTTAAGGCATCACTTGTAGAATAAAATCTTGAAATATATTTCAAACGATGAATGGAATAAATGGCAAATAAAAGTTATAGAGCTGAGACTTAGGGTTATAAAATGTTGGTGTAGATCCCAACTTATTTGTAAATCTATTCAAGTGAATAGGTTGCATAGGTTCATTCATTCATCTTAGGGTTTGAAATATTAATTTACTCAAGTGAAAAATATTTGAAGGGTCTTTTAGTTATCCTTAAGATTAAAGAATCTTAGAGAAAATACTAAAAGACAAATGAGAAGTATGCGAAAACCACTAAATCAGTGAAAAACTTGATTTGGAGATCTTCAAGGTAGGGAAGTTTTAAGAAAATAGTTATCAAACTGTGAATTCACTCTGAGAAATCACCAATACAAAATGATTAATCTCATCAATACTTTGAATAGAGAAAAAAACACGAAGTGTGATTATAATAGGAAGTTCTTAATACTATCTCTTGAGAGAGATATATAATAATGATGATGGAATAAAGTCCTGCACAGACACATCAACAACTTCATTGTTAGAATTATTAAAAACATATAGGTTCTTTGAAGTTTAAATTGGAGCTGAGCTAAGTGTTTGATTGATTGGGTGATAAGATGATTAAGAAGTCTAATGGGAACTACTTGATACGTCATAATTTGGCTATCAATGATTAATGTCCAAATTAGATTGTCTAAAGAAATTATATCGAACGCATTAGATTCTAAAATGAAAATACCAGTTCAGGAAAGGATTTTAGGCAAGAATTACTTTGATAACCTTATGTATCTATTTATATTCGTTACACTGGCAATGTCATATCGTATTAAGGTATACGAGAAGGTTATAGATTTTTTAAGGCAATAATATATGTTATTAAATTCATAAATGTACGTGAGAGTTATTCAGTAGTTTGAGACTGGATAAAAAAACCTAAAGGGTTAAGTAAGTTCTTATCTATATCCGATGGTAATAGGATAACATAACTAGGAGTAATGTAATGAAATTAACTAGAATTTGGCGTCAACATGAAATAATGGAAGTTGAAGTTGATAGATTGATTAAGTCTGCAAATTCTTATCAGTGAGGTTATGTTATTCTTTTGACAGATTGAGCAAGATTTATTTATTTGGAGATATGAGATTATATAGTGCTTCAGTGTTTGATTCCCCGAATGGAGATACGATACTTGCTTCCTTTGGTGGAAGAAGTTATTGATATAACCGAAAACAATTCTCAATCTCAATAAAAAATATTTTCTTATTATTGACAAAAAAACCGAGATGCTAATCTCGGTTCTAAAGAATAAATATTTTGAGCTTGTGTCTCACGATGTTAAACACATATGAGTTTTTGGTAATAATGGTAATTGGGTGGATTACATTGTCGAATGATAAAACTGAATATGCTTAATCTTATTGTAAGTTGATATACATAACTAAGATTGGAGGTATAGCTTTTTTGAAAAATGAGTTAATTAAGAGTTACACGGAGAGGGTATGGCAGACTATGTTATGTATTACTACATTTGGTACAGATAATAATGTTGGGGAGTAGGGGTGGCAAAAAAGTGTTCGGACCCGTTTGTCCGCATTTGTCCGAACCCTCTTTAAATGGGTCCGAACATAGTTTTTTCAAAATAAATACGGGTCCGGATATGCTTTTTTCCATTTTAAAAAACAAGTCCGGGTCCGGACAAAGTTTTTTAAATAATGTGTATCCATGTAGTGATTAATTTAAATAATATTTTATTTATTTATAGGGTTATTTTAAAAGTTTAATGATGTTTGCATTATAATTTCACTAATGATGATGTTATTTTTATATGAAAACTTGTAAGAATTGAGTTTTGAATTATAACATTTGTTTTTTTTTTTGTAGTGATGGAATGCACTACGACATAAAAATTATGCTTTTTTGTTAATAATTGGCGAAAAAAATATTTATTATATTAAAAAACGGGTTGGGACAAAAGACAGGTCTTGTATGTTTTAAAAACATTCGGGTCCAAACACAAAAAGTGTCCATTTAAAAAATGAGCACGAGTCTAAACACTATTTTTAAGTCGGACCCCTTTTTTGCCACCCCTATTGAGAAGTCAAACATCATAGATTATTGGAGAGTTCAAAAGATAAAACCTCATCTATGAGAGCGCCTTATAGTTTTGGATTACAGTAAAATAGTTATACCATGTAAAATAAGAGAAAATCGAGGAACGAAAGTTATAAATGGAAGAGCAATTTCCATTTTTCTTCGGATTTACTGGTAATGAGTACATTTCCTTTAATCTCGAGAACAAAATTATCTTAAATTAGGAAGACTATAACGAACCGTTACCTATATAGGTGATTAGCATTAATTCTAATTCTAATTAACCCAAGTTAGGTTCGTGGTTAAGCCTAGTTTGTCTCGAATAGCGTGTGTATGGAGTTGTGTGGTGTTCGACTTTTGTTTGATATGTATTAGTATCTTTTGAAATTAATTGTATTAATTTGGCCTATAATTGAATAATTAGAAAATTATGGGATGGCTAATACCACGTGTTGGTCAATGGTGACGTACACGAGTCGTAGGGTAGCGTGCATGCCCGAGTGTACTTGTTAGCGCGCACGACAAAGTCATATGCATGTAAATGTAGGCTTATTTATATATATATATTTATATATAAATTGTATATATAAATGTATATATAGAAAAAAAAATAATTAATAATTGGTGGGCACTTAGTGACATGCAGGGTCGAGGGTGACACGCGTGGGACAAACAATAATATGCACACCCGAAAGTGGTCATTGCGCGCAAAACGAATTTATAAACGCAAAAATATATAGGTGAATATATTTATATATAGGTTATATATAAATATATAAATGAATCCTATGGTTTAAATTAAATAAAATCATACATTGGACTCGCCTCGAGATACACGTAGTGTAAGAATCGAGGAAATAAATAGTTTGTATGTTGGTTAGTATGGTTGAGATTTTTCACGCCTCGAGATGTGGTGCATGCAACCACATTTCAAGGATAATTGATGTGTAAGCGTCAAAGTCAAAGTCACTGTAAACAATGGCACTTTAATAAATGTTCATTAGATTAGCCATGAGATTCGTACTAATATATATCTAAACAAATATTACTGCCTCCTAATCAAAATGTGATAAAGAGAGAAGGAAGAAAATCGAGAAACCGAGAGAAAGAGAAGCGATGAGGTGAGTTATGTTGTTGATTATTGTTGTTATGGCTGTTCTGTAGCGTTGTTTTCATTGTTATTTTTGGTTTTTTTATGTTTCTAATGGCGTTTTTGATGTTGTTGAGTCGTTGGTTGTTGTAAATGGTGGAGACATTGGAGAAGGAAGCTCTGACAAACTGCTCTTGCAGTTTGTTCGAGGAGGGGAGACGATGCAGGAGGTCATCTCCCCTCCGTAATCAAAATTAAAAAAAAAATGAATAATGGAACAATACAATGAAACAGGGCAGAGGAAGAAAATGAGGTTTGACCCTAGATTGGATCGAACCGGGGTCCAATTTAAGGTCAAGCCACAATTTATAAAAAGAAATAGAGAAAAAGTTGAAAAAATGTGAAAAAATTCCAAAACAATAAGGAAAAATCCTGAAAAATAATATTTTGATAAAATAAAATAGAAATTGATGAATTTCTATGAAAAATGTAGAATTCGAGATTCATTCGAGGATTTATATAGTGGTTTTTACCTCGAAAAACATGAAATAATCAAATTGACGTAAAATTTGATAAATTGGTTCCGAGTTATATTAGGACCTGTTTAAAGGTTCTAATTAATGAATATTGGACCCAAATTAATGACAATTGGTGTAAGTTAGGGTTTTTACCGACAGGAAAAGGTGTATGGATCTTGAGAATCGTGTAAGTCAGTAGAAAGTTAGGAAAGCTTGCACAGGTAAGTAGGACTCGTACTCTTATCAATTATGCATCGTGAAGTAGTTATATTTAGTGAACATAATTATGGACTAGGAAAATGGGGTTATGTACCATGACTTTAATGTGTTACTAAACAATTTTATAAGAAATTATTTGGAAAGAGGTACGATGGGCGACTTGGCCTGGAGTGACGATGAAGGTGATTGGCTAGTTACCAACACATTCCCTTCAGCAACCTTGAGGTACCCGATTGTTGTTTTCCAATTGGTTTATATTGAAAAATGAACTCGAAGAGTGTTGCAACGAGGGAATTCGATTGAGGTTGACGACCAAGGTATTGGGAGGCTAACCAATACTCCTCTCTCAGATTTGTGACGCTAGTCGATTGCTACTTTCCATTTAAGAGTGGGTAACTACATTGTACCTTGATACACCACAGAATCACAGACGTGTGATTCTATGGGTCGTAGTTTTTGGTGACGGAAGTCTATAACTCTTGTTTTGATTGCAAAAGAAATAAAAAATACAAGTCATAGGTACAGTTGCAATTGACCATTGAACTTGCATTTCATTATTTATTATTTATATCATTTGCAATGCCTGAGTAAATATGTTTTGGTTTTATATTATTATTCATTAAGTACTTGATAGTAGTTGATAATTAATCGGCTTACAAGCATCACTTATTGAGAAAGTTGGAGCGCTCATTCCCCAAATAAAATTTCAGGTTAATGACGTGCGCTTTTGATTTTAGGAGCGGAGAAAATTATAATAAACATGGTTGGGATAAGTTTTTATGACCGAGGTTTATGCCGATTTTTATATATCGCATGTTTTATTGTAAAAGTTTTAATTTCGTTGCGTTTTTAATTATTTATTCGATATACGATATACTGTAATTGCGATTATCAGGTACAAATGATGGTTGTACTATTACTTTAATTTAATCTAACTGATGTACCGGGGCTTAATTAGGGTTTCGTGATGGGTATCACCCTAATTGAGATAAGGAATACTATACGCATTGAGAGAAGTGCACTGACTGAGGAATGTAACTGATGTATAGGTGTAGACTGCTAAGTCCCTCTTACTTGTATTTAGATGTCGAGACGTGAGTGGGAACACACCTCAAGATTTGTATCAACATAGGATTAGGGTAGTTCATGATGTGGTATGTTTAATTTATCATTAGTTTGGCTTAAATAGTCAATTCAAGGTGCTAAATATCTAACTTACCTATATATATAAAGTTGAGATGGGATAAACATGCAAACACTTCATTTTTAATCTAAATAGCGAGATAGAAGAAGATCTGAAGAAGGAGACCAAAGATTATAAAGATATTGTAGTGAATTTGAGAGGGATTGATCAAGTTAGTGATGCTCTACAACTAGGTAAGCTAATGTACATTATTATTTTGTAAGAGTTTGTTAAAAGAATTAGAGTTTTACTTTAGTTCTGGTTATACTTTATAATGACCCATTTGCCCAAATGGACCTCCACGAGGGCCGATGCCGGCCCACCAACGCCAACTGTGTCCCACATGCCAACTTATCCACCATTTTCATCATTATTACTCCATAAATAACAATAATTTACCGTTTAAATTGTTAATGGACTCAAATCATCTGTTTAGATCATTTTAACCCAAATAAATCAAAGTGGAAGTCATCCAATTAACTCTGATACCTAGTGTGGAAAACTCATATATCATATGTACTTCACTGTATTAAAATATCAACAGTACAGAGTCTTAGTGCCCCACAAAAATCCCAAATCCCAAAATAAAACAAAATAAGTATATATACAAACGTACAAGCCTGACAATGCGTCTTTGTATTTCGATAGCTTGCTTTTGCCCCAGATCGTACTAGGATCTGCGCTCAAGCATCACAAAAAGACAAATGACAAGTCCAGAGTGAGTATTCCCAAGGAAATTAAGTGAGCAATACTGAAAGTAAGTACTGGATTGAAACAAAACTATTAAATAAACATGCAGAAATAAGATACAAGCAATCGTGCCCATCGCATGCAAATGTAATAGTGAGAGCTCAAAGTGTGTGTTCCTTGCCCCTAGGACCATAGTAACGCCACACTTCGGACTCCCAACCGACTACTGCCAGGGAGTAGCACTCAAGCAAGGCCAGTATTTAGATCCGTTAGGTGGTCGGCGTGGAACCTACGATGCACACATACTTGCCCGTCACTCTCTCGGGTAACCCTATTCACCGATATAGCAAACGTGTTATGGCTTAGTGGACGTACACACATAAATGGCATGGAGGGAGAGCCTTAACGTCCGTCCATTACAACATACCAGGAATAAAGTAATGAAAGATATAATTCGAATTCAAAACGCAAAAGTAAATACTGCTCCAGAAATTTCAGTTGGGATACTACACACCTCACATCGCACTTCATATACCGTCACGAACCCTCGGTCTGGCTGTACTTAGTCTCGGATATCCCAAAATACTTCTTGTAATGACCCAGTTCCATATATAAATGATATTTAGGAATTTGTAGTTGTTTTAAGTCATTTCACACAAAGAATGTTATAACAGGAGTGCATTAGCGCGCTAGGTCTGGGCATTGGCACATTGGATGCCTAGGCAGTTATACGTTCTTAGCTCAGATGAACATTAGTGCGCTAGATCCTGCGATTAGCGCGCTAATCGTGTTCTGGACAACAAAACTTCCAAAATTTCTAGGTTTTCTTCTCCCCCAACAACCCAACAACAGCTGCAACACCAACAACAACACTTTAAAATACTAGAAACACATCCGAACATCAACCTACACATCTCTAAAACATAACCAACGTCTACAAAAGTAAGATCAAAATATAGAGGGAGTGAAGGTGTAAGTGATTCTCACCTTGATCTTGGTGTTTTCACCCCCCAAACTCTACAAATCAAAGAGTGAATTCTCTCAAAACCCAGTTCTCTTCCTCTCAAACTCAGATAAGATGGCGAAAAGAAAGAAAAGGTGGTGACAACTAGTCAAAATGTGACTTATATAGTGAGATTTTCATCACCACTCACTCGTATATCACAAGACTATCCTAAGCACCTCATTTGTTGATTTTCTAACCTCATTTGACTCCATTTGTGACTTTGATGGCACACTCACCCTTGTTTTTACCTTAAAAACACCATTTTCGGACGTTCCAACGTCCAGTTTCGCGTCTTGAAATGCGACACACGCGTACTACAATGTCCTTACCCACCAAGTAGACATTCCATATTAAGTATTTCACCAGTTTTATTCATTTTATGTGTTTTATTTCCCCCGACCTAGTGCTTAATCGGTTAAACTACCCGGTACCAGTGTCGACACGTATATCGAGGCGAATACGTAACACTCAGAGGGAATATCGACGTTGCATAGTCGACTTGACCTCCCAGATAAGTCCTTCAGTCCCGTGATGCTGCCATCGAACTAAACCCTTCAGAATCTCCTTATTTCGCAAAATCTGAGTCCTCCTATCCATGATTTCCACAGGCTGCTCTTCATATGACACGTCAGGTCGCACCTCAATCTGACGTACGTCAACCATAGGCCTCGATCCTGACTTAGTCAGCCTTAACATAGAAATATGAAACATTGGGTGTACCCCTACCAATCGCGGTAGCAGTTCTATACGGTATGCCACTCTGCCTATACATTCCTCAACTTCGAACGACCCAATGAACCTCGGTGCTAGTTTCCCCTTATTGTCAAACCTTTGATGACCTTTTCAGGGAGAAACTTTCAAACACGCAAAGTCTCCAACCTTGTAGCTCAGACCCTCAAGGTATTTGTCCGCATATTTCTTCTGCCTATCATGCGCTGCTTGAAGCCTCTATCTGGTCTTTCTTACATTCTTGGTACGGTCAAAAACAACCTCAGGTCCTAGAGCCGTTGTATCTTCCGGTGCTGCCCAACTTGTTGGTGACCTGCAGGGCCTACCATACAGCGCCTTAAATGGTGGCATCCCGATACTCGTTTGATAGCTGTTGTTATAGGCAAATTCATACAAAGGCAGCTAATCTTCCCATGATCCACCAAACTGTAGTATACACGCCCTGATCATATCCTCGAGAATATGAATCAACCGCTCTGACTACCCATCAGTTTGAGGATGATACGCAGTGTTAAACTATAACCGAGTGTCATACTACTCCTGCATGATCTCCCAAAGTCTCAATGTAAACCTCGGATCTCTGTCAGAAATAACGGAGACCGATACACCATGCAATCTGAAAATCTCTCTCTCGAAAATAGTGCTCACCTACGTAACAAAATATCTCAGGGCGATCGGTATAAAATGTGCGGCCTTCGTCAACCTATCGATAACCACCCATATCGTAGTGCGTCTCCACGTCGTTTGAGGTAGGCCAATGACAAAGTCCATAGTTACGTGTTCCTACTTCCACTAGTTATGGGCAACGGTTGGAGTAACCCAGTCGGTCTCCTGTGCTCAGCTTTCACTTGCTGGCATTATGACAACTCTAGACGTATCGGCCCACGTCAGCCTTCATCCCTAGCCACCAGAACAACCTCCGCAGATAGTGATACATCTTGGTCCGGCCAAGATAAAATATATATCATGACCGGTGTGCGTCCTCGAGAATGCTGTCCCTTAGCTCGATACCCCTGGTATCCATAATCAACCCCTATGTCTCAAGCACCCGTCTAACCCCTCAAACCACTCTGTGCACCCCGGATCCTGAGCCAGGCCACTGATCCACACATATCAGTCATCAGCTCTCTACAACTCAGTAACCCGCTCTAGAGACACTATAAGAACTCGCATCTGACAACAAATCTATAGCTCAGCAATAACCTCTGTCAAACACAACACCGACGCTGCCTTAAGAAACCCATGCTCATGTATCATGTGCCGCAGTACTATCTGACTCTCGATGCCGATCCTGCTTAGCGCATCTGCTACGACATTCGCCTTACCCGTATGATACTCAATGGTGAAGTCATAGTCCTTCGATAACTTGAGCCATCGCCGCAGTCGCATGTTCAGCTCCCTTTGAGTGAATAGGTACCTTAAACTCTGATGGTTTATGTACAACATAAACTACTCACAATACATGTAATGCCTCCTCCAGGCCTTCAATGCAAACACGACCGCTACAAGCTCCAAGTCGTGCACTAGACAGGTCACCATCAGTAAAGATGAAAAAACCTTTACTAGCGATAAGTAGGTGAAAATTGCCGCCAAAGTCGACTTTCTCTTCACCTCCCAAAAAGCATCCTCACACTCATGTAACCATTCAAATCTAACATCCTTCTTTGTTAGCCTCGCTAACTGCGCTACAATCATCAAGAAATCCTGCATAAAGTGTCTATAATATCCTGCCAAACCTAGGAAACTTCGGATTTCAGATACAAACTCGAGTGTCTTCCAATCAATAATCGCCCGAATCTTGTCACCATCAACTGATATGCCCTGACCATTAATGACATGGCCTAAGAACTTCACCTCACTCAGCTAAAATGCACACTTGCTGAACGTGGCATATAGTCTATGCTCTCACAGTATCAACAATATATCTCTGAGATGCCTCTCGTTCTCCACAAAGTCTTACTATAAATCAAGATGTCATTAATAAACACAATGACATATCGATCAAGGTATGGCCCTAGCACTTTGTGCCACAAATCTATGAAGATCGCCGATGCATTCGTCTGCCCAAATGGCATGATCATGAATTCGAATAGGCCATAATGCGTGTTAAACACGATCTTCTCAACATCTTCTTCTCGAATCCTTAACTGATAGTATCCTGATCGTAAATCGATTTTCGATAAGAACTCCAACTGATCGAATAGGCCGTTAATCTTCGGAAGTGGGTAACGATTCCAAATCGTCACCCGATTCAGCTTACGGTAGTCCACTCATATACGCATCGAGCCATCCTTCTTCACCAACAGAACTGGAGCTCCCCATGGTGACATGCTAGGGTGAATGAAACCTTTTTGTAGTAAGTCCTCTAACTGGGTCCTCAACTCCTCATGCTTCGATGCTGACATCCTATACGGTCTATTATAGATTGGCTGAGTCCCCGAGATTAGCTTAACGAGAAACTCCACAGCTCTCGGTGGTGGCAAACCAGGCAAATCATTAGGGAACGCGTTTAGAAACTCGTAGAAGATAAGGACATCCTCAACCGTAAGTATCATCTAACGCTCCGGCTTAATCATAGCCGTGCACGCCTCCATCTCCTACGATATAGCTAATATATGTTGAGTGATAGGTAATGCAAAAGCAACTCCGACAAATGTAAACCTTGGAATCCCCTCGATGTTAAACGTCACAGTCTTGCTGAAACAGTCGATCCGTGTGTTATAAGATGACAACCAATCCATACCAATATCGCGTCAAACTCCAATTACTCTTAACACTCTCAAATCAGCCAGTAGCTGATGTCCCTTAATTTAAACAATACAATTCTGGCAAATCCGTTTAGGGTAAATCTTATCCCTAGTTGTCGTGCTGAGAACAAGATGTGTATCTAAAGTTTGTGCGTGTAACCCTAACTTTCCTACCATGCATCTAGAAATAAAAGACAAAGTACTACCAAAATCCATCATAACATGCATAGGAATACCACAAACATATAACTTACCCTCAACTCACTTTTGGTCGCCTCCCTGTCCGGCTGCGTGACCCTTAAAGTTGTTGTCTGGGCCCTATCTCTCGCCTGCTCCGTTTGTGGTCGTACTGGTGCTGGTCTAGTGCAATCCACTACAATATGCCCCACCTAACAGTAACGATTGCATGTGCGAGTCTCTGATCTGCCAGAACTCCGCTGACTCGGTGTTTGACTCTGGCCTCTCGGACTTGTGTCTCGCCTCTGTTGCTTAGACCGATCAACGGGTGTAGAAGACACAGAATATGCCAACTAATGGTCATCACGTCAATCTCTATCCTCACTATGGTCTTTGTCACCTCTGCTACCCTGACCGTACTGCCAATCTCCTCCGCGAGGTCTCTTACCCTGTCTCGGTCGATTTGGATCCCTCATCGGTCTTTTTGGCCTTTGATCAGACAGAGATCCTGATGCCAGCTTACTCTGTTGACCTTGCAGCGTAACTCGAATCACTTGTCGAATGGCCCTCTGAACCATGTAGGTCTCATGTGCGAGGCACCTATCGTAGACCTCAGTCAGTGTACGGGCTCTACTAGAGACCACTGTGCTCGTTATCCTCTCATCCAGACCCCTGATAAAATAATATATATGCGGTCGGTCGGTACCTGCTATGTCCATGAAGTTGGACAACAAATATCAGAACCTCTCCATGTATACCGTGACTGACATGTCACCCTACACTGAGGACATAAATTCCTCCCTCAAGTGGTCCCTAACCTCAATCGATATGTACTCATCTATAAACACCATCCGGAACTCTGCCCAAGTAGAAACAACAGGATGAGTCGTAGTGTAAATAGTCCACCTGATTGCTGTGTCGACTCTCAAATAAAAATTGGATAACCTAGGCTGATCGCTTTCCTTAACCCGTAACAAGTCATGTAGCCTTTCATATGACAAAAGCCACCTCTCGACTACCTCAGGATCTCTAGCCCCATGAAAATATCCTAGAGAAAACTTGAGAAAGTCCCTCATCTTCTTAGCTTCTACTATCATCTAACCCTTAGAATTCGATGCCACGGCTGGCAGCTCAGTCGTAGCAGGTGTAACCACCACTGCAGCCTTTATTGGTCCTATGGCCAGTGTGGCCCTCTTTGTCTTTGATACTACCTCCTGCACCTGATCCTCAGCTGAATTAGGCGCTACGACAGCTTGCATAGTCATCGGTGCAGCCACAACAATAGTAGGAGCAATAGTAACCTCCCGAGCTCTCAACATATCCATAAGCATGGCGAACCTATCACCCGTCATCCGTGTCAAGGACTCCAAAGTCAAGGTCAATCTCGTCAGATCACTCGTGTCATCTTTCTAGATCATTTTCAACCCAAATAAGTCATAGCGGAAGTAATTGAATTAACTTTAATACCTAGTGTGGAAAACCCATATATCATATGTACCTCGATATATCAAAATATCAACAGTACAGAGTCCCAGTGTCTCACAAAAATCCCAAATCCTAAAATAAAACAAAATAAGTATATACATAAACGTACAATCCTGGCTATACACTCTGTATTCCGGTAGCTTGCTCTTGCCTCAGCTCATACTAGGATTTATACTCAAGCCATCACAAAAAGACAGATGACGATTCCAGAGTGAGTATTTCTAAGGAAATTAAGTGAGAAATATTGAAAGTAAGTACTAGAATCAAAACAAACTATTAAATAAACATGTGGAAATAAAATATGTGCTCATCGCATGCAAATGTAATAGCGAGAGCTCAAAGTCTGTGTTCCTAGCCCATAGGGTCAGACTAGCACCATACTTCGGACTCCCAACAGATTACTACCAGCGAGTAGCACTCAAGCAAGGCCAGTATCTAGATCCGCTAGGTGGTCGGCATGGAACCTACGACGCACCCACACGTGACCGTCACGCTCTCGGGCAGCCCTTTTCACTAATATAGCACACATGTTATGGCCTAGCGGATGTACACACAGAAATAGCACGGAGGGAGAGCCTCAACGTCCGTCCATTACAACACACCAGGAATAGAGTAATGAAAGACGAAAATTGAATTCAAAACGCAAAAGTAAATACTGCTTAAGAAATTTCAATTGGGATACTACAAACCTCACACCGCACTCCGTGTACCGTCACGAACCCCTGATCCAGCTCTACCTAGTCCCGGATATCCCAAAGTACAGCCCATAATGACCTAGTTCCATATTTAAATGATATTTAGGAATTCGTAGGTGTTTTAAGTCATTTCACATAAAGTATGTTAAAACAGGGGTGCATTAATGCGCTAGGTTTGGGCATTAGCACGTCAGATGCCTAAACAGTTATACGTTCTTAGCCCAGACAAATATTAGCGCGCTAGATCCTGCGATTAGTGCGCTAATCGCGTTTTGGACATCAAAACTGCCGAACCTTTTGGGCTTGCTTCTCCCCCAACAACAGCCATAATACCAACAACAATACTTCAAAACACCAGAAACACATTTAAACATCAAACCACACATCTCTAAAACATCACCAACATCTACAAAAGTAAGATCAAAAGATAGAGGGAGTAAAAGTGTAAGTGATTCTCACCTTGCTCTTGGTGTTTTCACCCCTCCAAGCTCACAAATCAACAAGTAAAACCCCTCAAACCCTGGTTTTCTTCCTCTCAAACTTGTATAAGATGGTGAATAGAGAGAAAAGGTGGTGACAAATAGTCAAAATATGACTTATATAGTGGGATTTTCATCACCACTCACTTGTGTATCACAAGACCATCATAAGCACCTCATTTGTTGCTTTTCTAACCTCAATTGACTCCATTTGTTACTTTGATGGCACTTACCCTTGTTTTTACCTTAAAAACTCCATTTTCAGATGTTCCGATGCCCCTTTTTGCATCCCGAAACACGACATACGAGTACTACCATGTCCTTAACCACCAATTACACATTCCATATTAATTATTTCACCAATTTTATTAATTTTTGTGTTTTAGTTCCCTCAACCTAGCGTTAAATTGGTTAAACTACCTAGTACCCGTGTCAACACGCATATCGAGGGGAATACGTAACACTCGATCTCGCACGTCAAATGTCATATACTAACACACATTGCGATGCCATATACGCTACACAAAAGTACTATTTACCTAGCTCCAAGCGTGCACAAGCCTAACTGCGGGTCCCACGAGCGTCTGAGCTATCCGCTACGTTTGCAAACACCTCATAAATAATGGTGAATTAAATTTAGGCCGTTACATACTAAATTTCAAAAGATAAATGTAATCATTTTTTAAATTGGTTTATAGATTTGGAATATGATAGAGATGAGCACGACACATGGGGTCACTAGATTTTTGAGGTTGTCAGGATCTCACCACTAGCTTGTGCAGCATACTGGGTATGTGACTCGGGGTTGTTAACAAGTATACATCACATTTGAGGGCACTTATAGTTATTTAATTATATGATGGGCATATGTGACGATGTGAAGGCATTCATGAGATTAACTAAAGTAACTCGCGGCTGACCAGTGCTATATCATTACTACTTAGCCAAGTGTCAATTTTATATTAATTAATTGAAGTATCTTATAGCGTGATCCTTTTTCAACATAGTTGTTATTGTTATGCTTTCATGTACTTATTGTATTTTTAGAAATGCGGGTAAATGTCTCTCAGTGTTATTTTCTATTCTCCTGTACTCGCCTTCCTTCTTATGACGGTTGGTGCAGATCTATCGAGTAGTAGACCAGGCAAATCGACGACTACCTCTGAGCCACTAGAGTGTCGTGACATCTGATATTATAGGTTTTTGAATTTTTTTGTATGATTTATATATATATATATATATGTCTTTTATATTCTTTTTGGGTTGTATATATGGTTAAGATATAGTTTTACCGACTCGACACATTTTGATAAATTATTATAGTTGTTTTATTATATATATATATATATATATATATATATATATATATATATATATATATATATATATGCATGTGATCTATGCATGTGATCTCCATCTCCTGATTTTTCACATATTTAGGATTTATGTTAATGGTTTCTGCTAATTTGTTAAGACTTTTGCTGAATTAGGTAAAGTTATAAAGATTTGAAGTAACTCTGAAATATTGAATAACAAAAGAACATAGGTTGCTTATTTGTAAATTAGCTAGGTCAAAGAACAGTCTGAAAAGGCTGACTAATATGTTGTTAAGTCTTATGTGAATGAGATTAAGGCTTAATAATGGAATTAGACCAAGTGATGCCCTAATTTGAGAAAGGGTCATCACAAACACCAGTTCTTGCCAATAACCTTTAATTTCGAAAATCACATTTACAAACTCATTTGAGACTTAAATTTGATTTAGAAAACAACCCAAAAGAGATTTTAACTCATTTACACGTAATCCTTGTGTATCAAAACTCAAAACCATGAATCTTAACATTTGAAAATGAGAATATGTACCAATGATTATGGATTGAATTCCTAACTCCTAAACTTCATTTGATTAATACGTTTCTCCCACTTTGATCTCAAGTTCTAGCAAAAACCCACTCTCTAGCCCTCCTACTATGTATTTTTTATTTACATGCATGCAAATGGATAAGAATTCACTTAAGGCTTCCTTATACACTTTGCTTGTCATCACTTATGCGCACACACATTTCTAAGTTCATCTAATGACTATTATTTTCTTCTAACTTCCATTAATTCAACTTTGTTGACACACATCGTAACACAAAGTTTCATAGTGATGGGTAACATCATGTATCTCGAGGTACATCAATGACTATTATTTTATTTTTCTCACTTAGGTTATATTAATGTATTTTGAACTATAGGAACAATGATTTAGCTATTTAAGTCACAGTAAGTTAAATAAAAACGTACCACATTACTCTCTACTTCAGTCTCATGCTAGCACGCATCTCGAGGCATATCTTTACTCACGTCTCAGCGTATACTAGTAGAAGTGGCTTTATAAGTCTACACAAGCACATTACAATCGGAATACGCCATAACAAAAATAAAATATACCTCAACCACATGCTTAGGTCAGTGCAGTATCTCGATGTGGGTCCCACGTCACGGATTAATGATACTGATTATGAAATAAACTAGGATTAGAATTTAGGCCGTGCATGATAGGCACTGGCAGATCCAAGTTAAGCCAGCCCTGGGTTGGGAAACCCTACATTGGTTTATGTACATACCAATTTACCCTCTTTCATATGAGAAATTTATGTACATACCAATTTACCCTCTTTCATAAGAGCCCACCCCTTCAACTAAAAAACACTAATCATCTTGCTTGTATCCTAACAGAATTCATGGAGAATTCAAGAATTCAAAGAAAGGTTCAAGAAGATCAATTGAGCTTCTCTGCTTTTTTTTCTTTTTTTTTGTCAAAAACAGTCACACTTCTCGTATTTATGGATGGCATTTGGGGTTTTCAATCACACCATGCACGTGTCCACCTCACTTAACTAACTTGCCTAAGCACATGCTTCATCAAGTGTTCTTCTAACCCACTCTAACATACATTACATTACCTTTCACGAGTCCTCTCTCAATACACAATGCACTCAGATTACAGAGATCGCTAGACTCTATAATGTGCTTCTCTCACATAGCCCAACTCCATACAATTTTAATGTCCTTGGATACACAACGATTTATGAGAGTGCAAATCTCAATGTATAAAATGAAGGGACATCAACAACACTTTACAAAAGCATGTATTAAGAGTATTCCCCAATCATTTTCTTATTCGTTGTTCCAGCTTTAAAGCTTAGATTCTACTTTGAGACTTAAGAAAGAGGAAGACATAAATACTTATACATGCACTTAATTAAAACATAACAGAAAACACTACCATAAAATAATAAATAAAACGAATGGTAAATCAAACAATAATTTTATTTTTGATTACTTAGTCGAATATTTTTTTCCTCTTTTTGCTACATAGTTTATCCATTGAATATTTTAGATATAACTTTTGGTGCACTAATTAATCTATTTTGTTGAATTATTATTAAAATAAAACAAAAATATGTAATTTTGGTGATTTTTTAATTAGTGGAGGGGATGTTATACGATACTTTATTGTAGCTCAGTCATGATTAATTAATATATTCTATTCATGACTTACAACAGGAAACTTTTTTCCCCTACTTAATGTAGAAGAACTATCTTAATAAAAAGTGAACTTTCTTACTTCAATTAGGCCAACACTGTAGCTAGCAAATTTAAAATGAAAAATATTTTTTTTTATAAATAATTTCATTGCAACGTTGTCTACAGTATTTTTAGAGTCTTACTATATATAGGTAGCCCCAAAAATTATTAGTTTCTATTGTGAATTTAACCATGACTGAAAAAGTATGCTTTTGTCTCTTTTATTAATCAACCTCATGACAATCACAAAAAAAATAAAAATTGTACTATAATCTGTAGTCCAGGGGATCCAAAATTTATGGGTTCGCCCATGGTGATAAGAGAGCCGTCATATCCTATTTTCCACCAAAAGGGAGTGCACAAGGTGTGCATTTCTTATTTTTGTTATAGTTATATTATGCTACCCTTTGATTAATTATTTTTAATGCATTTTAAGTGGAAAATTAATTACGCGAATTATTTTAAATAATAATAATATGTTTTTGAGCTTATAAAGTTTAAGCATTGTGAACTCTCGATCTTATACCCATAAATAATTATTAATTATTTTAAATGAATTCAGCGACAAGTAAATGGAAGATTATTTTTTGAATAATCAAACTAATGAATGGTTTTTATCATTTGAATCCATGACTTCAATGACAAAAAGTATCATTGTTGAGTTAAATAAGGGGGAAAAGCTCAATGGGGACAATTTTGATATATGGCATCGAAAGTTGCAATATATCTTAGAAGAGCAAGAAGTCTTGGAGACTCTTCAGAACGTGATCCTAGAGCCTAAAGATGGTATGACTGCTCAACATCGTAGGGATTATGATACATTTCAAATTTGGAAATGTAAAAATGGCATTTCTCGCATTACGTTGTTGAGCTGCAAGCAAGACGATGTGATGTAAGAGTTTGAGCAGTTTGATACTGCTCAAGAAATGTGGAATGCATTAAAGCAAAGGTTTGGAATGACTTCCACAACAAGGTTTGTTAGCTCACTATCAAATTTGAAACATATGTCAAACGTCACCATCACTCGATGAAACAACATCTGAGAGAGATGTCGAATATGATACGTGAATTGAATACAACAACAACCCATTACCTTAAGCTGGTGATTAGTGTTAACATAAATCCTAATTAACTAGAGTTAGTCTTGTGCTTAAGTCTAGCATACCTTGATTAGCATGTGTTTGGGTTTGTGTGTTGATTTATGTTTGTTTGGAATGTTTGAGAATATATAGGCTGTAGTATGAAAATTAAATTTACATACAAGCCTATAATTGAAAAATAAATAATTAAACAATGAGTAACCGTTACACCAAGTGGGACGAAGGGGTTATGAAATGAATGTGCACACTTGAGAATATTCGTAGGGATGTCCGATGAATTTATTGGCAAAAAAGTACACAAAGTATATTTTTTTATATAATTGATATACATATATAATTAAACTATAAGATAGGTTTTAATTATACATATCATTAAATCGCCTCGAGATGAGCATAAGTAGTGATGGTGTTAAAAATTATGTCACTTTAAGGTATGTCATTTTAACACATCATTTACTTGATCAGTCTCGAGATAGCGTAATGTGTATTTCAAAAAACCTTGTATATTTAAATTAAAACCTTCAAACTTATCTTTACAAATCAATCGAGAGAATGAGATAGGAGAGCAGCCGAGGGTTTGAAGAACTTAAGAGTTGATTCAGGAGTGGAATTCAATAGGTTTGAAGATATCAAACAACTATTAGATCAAAGATCATCATCTTGGTAAGTAAGTCTTGATTTTGAAGTCCAATTCAATGTGTTGGTGATGATTTCTCAATGAATCGTTGTTGTTACTTATTGAAAATAAATTTATACCTTACTAGAGGTCCTTCCTAATGTGTTAAAGGAGTGTTTGAGGGTTGTTGTTGGGATTTGGTAAGTGGTTAGTGGTTGTTGCTCTACTTATAGTCAAGACACCGTAGGATGGAGTGCGTTTCATGTAGCAGAGGAGCGCACTTCATTCATCAACTGGGATGAACCCAATTGTTGGAGTGTGACCCACTAAGTGAGGGAGTGTGTTCCCACCCCAGAAAACAACAATTGTCCGATGATTTGTTTAGATTTTTTAGAGGTCTAAGGGTATACATAGGGTATTAAGCCTATATTAACCACAAATGGTTTGTGATAAGTTTTAGATCCTCGAAAAAGCTTGAGTGACCTGAAAAGTTGGGGAATTTGGAAATGAAACCAAAACTGAGGTAAGTATGGATTCGTTTATTTATCGATGTTGCCTGGATATATTAGTATAAGTAGTTCATATAGTTTATGGACTGAATGGGGGACTGTGTATATTGTGATGTATTTACTAAATGGAAAATGGTGTTTGACGTGATCCATGAGAGTAACTCATGGAATTGAGATTAGGTTATATAGGATATGAGTTTGATCTATTGTCATATATGTAACTCTTACTCAGATAGATAGGTTGCAAGGATTACATATTCACTATAGGGTTTAGGATAGAACCATTAGACATTAATAGATTAGCTGAAAAATAGATTAACCAATGTGTTAGTCTAGCAATCGCATTAATAGTGTTAATGGGTAATTGAATCTATTTTTACAAATAAAATGGGAATCACAGTGTAATAGTCATTAACGGTTTGACTTGCATCCATTACTTATTGAGTTATATACTTTTCATAATCCAGTTAGTTATCATTGGTGCAACACGCATATTGCTATTGCATATTGCTCTTAATTATTATATGGAATGTTGATGGCTTTGTGAATCCTTACTGAGCGAGTTGGAGAGCTCACCCCAAAATTAATATTTGACGAATACAGACGAGCGCTGTGACTATTGAATAGAGATGGTTTAGGTGTCTTAATCTTCTATTCGATGTATTGAATCTTCCCTTATCATATATATTTGTATTGAATTATTACTTTGTAATGTCATAAGGATTGGGAGGTTTTGTTTAACTGAGGTTTATTCCAGTTGGATTTGAATTTGTATATCATGTTTAATATCGCAAAAAGTTTTAATTTTTGCTGCATTTGATTTTTCATCGATATTCAATATAAAATTGTATTTATTAGGAGATCAAGGAGTGGCTGCTGGCACTAGTTAAGTTTGATTGGGTTACTGTGTAAGGTTTTGTAGTTCATACGCAGTGAAAAACTCAAAACAATTTTAAAAAAACACTAAAAGAATTGAAAATAAGTTCCATTAAACTAGATCTACAAAAGTAAATCGTATCTTAATCCGAGATTTCCTTCTATGATTGTTCAATTTTCAAGATGTCCAAGCCCACATCCTCTATCGCAAATCCACACACGAATGATGACCACTATTTGGAGTGCTAGCCCCAAAAGAGATTGAAAACATTTTTCTTTCTTTCCCAAAATCCAGAGAACTCAAAAATAGTAAAATGAAAATCTTATTTCGTTTTAAGTTTTCAACCTCTATTAATATATATATAAGTTATCACTTAAAATCCTACTTATGATACAACTACTGTATTCAGACAATTTAAAAAAATCACACATACGCCCTTATTGATAAGTTATCATATTAAAAGTTGTAAGGGCTTCTATGCCGTGGATTTTATCGTATAAAATTTATTACTCTAGACCAATTGGAATTGTGCAAAGCCACTTTTTGTGTACGACCCAATAGGTTCATGCAAAGTTGACCGTGAACCAAAACCATTTTAATATACAAGTCATAAGCGGTCTGTAGCAAGACATTTTGACTACCCAAGTAGCATGAATATCAAAATAGATACAACCTAATGAATAACATATATCATATCGTTTTGTCGTGTGACATCCTTTGATTAAACGTAAGGCATGGAAAGTCATCCTTAATGTTTAATCGTACTAGTCTTGATCTTTAGGTAACCCGAAAGCATCTAAGTGACATTGATCCTATCAATTCACTTGGAATTTGCCATTTAATAGTCTAACATATCGAGGGATCCACTGATATCTCTCTATATACGAAAGGGACAAAATCTATATTTATTACACACCTTCATACATTATTCACATGGTAACCAATCACAATCTTTATAATCGTCCGGTTAAAGACATGTTTGATTGTGTTGAATTACCTGCTTCTAATATTGAATAAGTCTATGGTAATCTCAACTTGAATGATTAAATGATATACCTATCATGAGTAACATCTATGACTTAATCCATGTGGTGTTCTCATAGCGGGTCGATCTAGTATTTTGTTCGCTAACAAGTACTAATGATCTCGATTCATATCCATATACACATGATCAACATATGACCATAAATCAAGATTCACAGTAGTCTTAATTCGGTTTAGCTCCCAATATAATGATCAACTATGACATTTAGGATATTTTAACAAATACCCATAGATCTTGTCATAAGCTAAATATGCAATCATATACAATAAACAACAAACAAAAACCTCTATTTTATTAACTAAAATTATAAGATAAACAATGTATATAGATTGACTTAGGGCACAAGCCTAAACATATCAGGGCTTAATTAGGGTGTCAGGTCGAGTATCACCCTAATAAAGATAAGGGATGTTACAACTTGGTGTCGGAGCTTAAGTTTCATCACTTTCGAATGAGTTTCGAATTTAACAGTTGGTGTTAATGACTAAAGTTTAAGGACTTTGTTAAAGTTAATCACTCTGATACAGTTTAATATTATATATTATTTCATAGAATAACTTTCTACTTGACAACAAGTGATAACACATATATTGTTTGATATCGAAGTTTAAGGTTATTAACTCTGATATACTGTGGTACCATAACCTAAGTTTACAAATTCCGAGAGTTGTCTTGTGTTGAGTCGTTAATTATGTAACATTATATATAAGTTATTTATATATTTTTATTATCAAGTCTTCAAAATACTAGCTTAATTGCATTTATTTATTATTTTTAGGAACATTGGAGGGCGCATGGATTCGTGGTGAAAAACTGCATAAAATAAACTGCCTAGATGTAGTGATCAGATGCTGCCAATTGCAACCACCTGCATCAGTTGGCTGCTTGGTGCCACATGGCATGCCCAGACTCATCCACGCATCCCAGCAAAAGCTGCTTTGCGTCCGCTGCATGCGTCAAAAGAAACTTTGTCCAATAACGAAACGCCATGTGGCGATCTTGTGCAACAATTGCGTCTTCACAACAGGTTCTCCTCCAATCTAACAGTGCTACGTCATCCATGCAACCCGCCCAACCAATCACGTTGTGACACGTGGCAAAGAAAAAAAAAACAAAAAAATAGCCAGGAATTTACCTCGGCGCACGTGTCAACAATGATGCATGAAAATTAGACTCCATGGACTAATTTCAGTAGTTTTGCATTATTAGAAGTATAGGGATTTAATGAGGAATAGTCCGATAACTATTTTGGACCTTCTGTTCGGCGATTCTTCTCTACGAAAGGCCGAACCCTATTTATCCCCCATTCTATTTTATTTTTCTTTCTTTTTTGTGTTCTTTCATGACAGGTTAAAACCTCTAACCTAGGCAATACTGCGATGGAGGTTCGATTGCGTACATCAATGGATTTGTGAGATTATATATATATATATTTTAATTTCATTCTTTTCATTATTATTTTATTTTCTTTGGTATTGTTTGGACAATTAGAGTTAAATTAATATTTAAACTCTAATTTACATGCCAGTATGTCGTAAGCACTCGTACTTGTGCAATAAGACCCCATTAGTGGCAATCGAGCTACCAATTTATAAATTCCTTTTGGGACCGGTTGAATACCTTAGGAATCTAGACTAAATCGGACACACGAGTGATCCAGTTGTCTAGGTGTAGTGCCTTCACGAAATCCATTGCGATCAACATGTTAAACCCAATACCCTTGAATATAGGGTTATTTGTTTGATTAGGGAAATAATCACCATCGTACCTTGGCTATCGAGATTAGGAACTGTGAGGAACCGAGTACGTTCCCAGTTCTATAGCTACACTAAGATATTTTGATTTGCATATTTTACATAAATCAAAGACTAAATCGAATCTTTTATTCGAACCGAACTTGTATGTCTTGACCTAGGTGTTTTTATTAATTGTTTCAAAATTTCTTTCAATTGCATTATTTATTTTGTTTATATTTAGATTAGTTAATTAATTCATTCTCACTTAAACCCCAATTTCTATTTTCTTTTAAAACATTAGAAATAATACTAATCCCTGTGGGATCGACCCTTTGCCACTATTTTACAAATAGTAGGTTTATGTATTTTTATTGTTTATTTTTTTGGTGTTTTTAATTATTCTGTATCTAGTTCCTTGTTTCGAACATTTACTTAATTTTATTGACGCGCGTCGAAAGCGTCAATAAAGTAAAGTTTTCTAAACCAATTATTTTGTAGAATAGTAGCAAAAGGTCGATCCCACAAAAATTGATAATCTTTCTTAGGCTAAAAATAAGAAAAAAGGAAAAGCAGGGGTTTAAAAATAAATATTAATTTAACTAAATAATATAGCCAAACTAAATAAAAAAAATAACTAAACTACTTTTTAAAACAATTAATTAATACCTAAGTAACAACTAAATCTACAGTTCCACAAATCAGAATCAAGATTCAATGACAATCATGGTCTTCAATCTTTCCTAAAAAGTTATTAATTTATATTCTCCTAGATTAGCTATAGAAAATCGACATCTGCCAAAAATTCCTCGTTCCCCTAATCTCGATAGCCAGGACGTCCGCCACTAACTACTTCCCTAATTAATGTATAACCCTAGACATCCGCCAATCGGGTTTAACACAATAATCGCAATAATATGGATTTGTAGGAACACTAATCCTAAATAACTGGGTCGTGTTTGCTTTCGATTTAAACTAGATTCAATTGCTGCACACTCAAGAACGAAAAAGTTTGACGGCAAACGGGTGAGTGTTTGTCACTTTATTGGTCCAAAAGCACAATTACACGGATACTAATAGTCCAAATAATTGTAGATTGTTCATCTAAAAGCATGCATTGGCCACATACATACCCTAGATCTAAACCAAAATCCTTAAAATCAACAACAACGAAATAGGAGAATTAAATTAAATTAAATAATAAAATAAAAGATCTTGACTTGTTTCCCCTTCGACCTAGGCAAGGAGTTGATTGGCCGAACATCATCGTCGAAGAAAGTTGATAACAAAACAATAATTGTCGGTTATTAAAAATAATAAAACATAAGTTCCTAATATATAAAACTACTAAAAACTTGTCTTAGGAGGTGAGAGAAATTAATTTTAGGGGTTTGGGAGGTGACTCGTGCGCCAAGGAGCATCCTAGGGCTGTTTTGGCCTTAAAAACTGGTATCCACCACGTGTCTGAACCGCATTGGTCGAGAGTGCTGAGCCTGCTAACGTGTCGTCAACTGATTGGCCGAACCGGCATGTGATGACGTTGTGGGTTGGTGAGCGAGTGCCACGTGGCGCATGGGAGGCGGAGTGAGTGCCGCACAGAATCGGCGAAATTCTGGGAGCTTGTGCAGATGCCCATCCTGAGAAAGATCAACATCTGCTGAACGAGGAGAATTTTTGTTTGTTGTGTTGTGATGTGTTGATGGTGACGTGGTTGCATGCGACTCGTGGAGCTAGCTGCCTTGCTTGCAAGCTGGAGGGATGTGAGCATGATGTGACGCTTGCTGATTAGAGGAGAGAAAATGGGTGACGTATTATTGTGCTGGTGTCCAATGAGAACGCACCACGTGGCTAGCATTACTTGGTATGTTGTCTCCTATTCTACCCATCGCGCAACGCATAACTCAAGGAAACTGTCTGGTATTCGATCACTGCATGTAAATACCATTTCGAGTATTTTTCCACCACGAATTGAACCGCGCACTTCGTTTCACATGAAAATGATCAATAAATATAATTAAATATATATTTTAGATACTTTTTATAATTAAATATACTAAAATAAACTACTCAATCTATATAAATACTGACTTATCAAATACCCATAAACTTAAGACTTTGCACGTCTCGAGTAAAGGTGTAGATGACAACACAAACTAAATTAGACTCTTAATATAATCATGCACCGACTCAACTTATCCTATACCCGAGTCAAAATTCATGTAGTTCCTTTGGTTTACATAACCACCAAGTTAACAAGCAACTCAAGAAATTTCAGAGTTATGATATGTCAAGACTCGCAACCCAAACACATTGAAGATCCCACTTTCAAGATAAAGACTCGGTTAAAACAAAGGCCATCAACTACTCATGAGTTTTATTGGTCTATACATTAAAGCACACAAGTTTAAAACTCTCACTTAATATAGTGAAAGCACTCGAACTAAATCTTTTATTTAAGGAGTTTTACAACTTTCGTCTTTATTTATTATTTATGTTTTTTCACATTTTTTCTCTTCTCCAAATCGTTTTTCAATTAATATGGTCCCTGCTCCATTTCCTGTAGACTGCTTTTCTCACTTTCTCCCACCACAAGTTACCCTGCTCCACTTCCTATGGAAACTTGTGGGACGCTCTACACTAAGAAAACTCATGTTAGTACTTCTCACTTTAACTATAATCAAGCAAATCCCCCAATGTGGGTTAAAATAATATCACTTGCACAAATTTGATCGTCTACTCATGTTCGTTATCTAGCACATAGTATAATCATCAACTAAGTCCATAATCATGAAATCATAAAAATGCAGAGCTACGAACTCGATTGAGTGTTTCTCCTAGTTTTCTCTAAGTTTCAAGTCAAAAAGGCAACCGTAATTTACTCATCCACGACCAAAGGCGTGAAAAAGTTTCGAGTGACTCTAAATAACTAATAAAAAACAAAATAAAAAATATGCTAAATACATATAACCACATATAAAAATAAACGATCTCACTTGCGGTCTTTCGCAAAGAATCCATCTAAAGCAATCTGTAATTCTTAAAATACCCCCAATCTTATCCTGAACCTTGTCCATAAGGTTCAAAACAAGTCAAGGCATCCATCCAACCAAAAGAAAATGATAATGGTAAGGAAAAATATGGATAAGAAGATGATTCAAATGCATGCATAACAAAAAAAAGTCTCTAAAAAATAGTGAATGCACAAAATCTCTAATGTGTAGGTGACTAAGGAAACTATAGAAGAACAATCATAACAAGAGCAAGAACTAGTAAACATAGGAGTTAACTGAAAAGATCCCAATCAAATCTTGTGAGCTCGAAGTCTTTCAACTAAAGGTGAATTCAACAAGATGATGAAATGAAATCTAGGATTTTGGGTCTACTCAAAAACCCGCTACTAATGCGGCGACTTAAGATGGGTATGTCCCAACCAAGTCTCAAAACTCTTAGAATCCTATAAATGTATTAATTCCTAAAAAAAATGCTCAAATTATCCTAAAAATGTAATCCAAAGTCAAACCTACCAAACTCAGCGCTCCAATCCTCTAATGAACGTCAAACGTAACATATACGACAACATAGCCTCAGTCCCAAATTAACTAGGATCGGCTACATGGATCAAACTTTTCCATTGTGCTCGATTAAGTGCAATTGATGGTGAGCTTTGCAAACCAAACATATATAAACGTAACATATCACATGTAAAAATAAAGAGACCAAATTAGAGTGTTATTAAAAAAAAAAAAAACTAAAACTAAAATAAAACTAAAATAAATGCAAGAAATAAATAAAATAAAATAAAAAAATGAAGCTGGGCTGCCTCCCAACGAGCCTCCGTTCTTGTAAGTCTTTGGCAAGACTTGGCGTGATTGATCACGTGATGCCCTCTTCTTTAGAGATGTCAACAACAAATGACACATCTACTTATTTTGGCAATGAAGCATGCACGTCCTCTTTCAAATTTAGGAGCTCATTCGGGACTTCTAAAATGAAAGAATCTACCGCATCAAGATCATCCAACATAAAGGTGTCGATAGTCTAGAAGATATGTGAACGCTCCTTTACTTCCACCCACTTATAAGGTGTACCAAATATGCATGGGAGGGTAGGTGGTTGCACTAACACCAGAGGTTGGACTTCCTTGCTTTCTTTCTGCGGCTTCTTCGACTTGTATGAAATGAGATCAATTTTCATCTCATTTTCCCCCTCATTTAGTGCAATGACAATTTCTGGCTCAATTTGAAAGACTTCACATTCTTTTGATGTTTCTCTCCAATAGTCCCCCACCTGTGTAACCTTGAAATTTTTCAACGTATCAACACTCACATCCTCATCTAGGTTAAAAATTGGTTGTCTACTACACAACTCTTCCTAATTAGTCATATTTTGAAGCTTGACATTATATTGAATAAATTGAGTTTCCAAGTCCTTCAAGCCTGGAATCTCAAAATCAATTTGTTGGATCTCTTCAAATAGTTGTCGAAATTGTTGTTGACTATCTATTAATTGCTTCATCATATCTTCCAAGGAGGTGCTTTGATGAAACTGTAAATTTCCTTCATGTTAAGGAACTTATAGGTTTGATATGAGCCCAAAGAAGTCGGGTTTTGGTGATGTATAGCTAAAATAGAAATAATTCTCTTATTGTGGATAATAGGGAGAATTATGTGCAGAATGAGAATAGTCTCCAACACATGGGACGATACCTATATCTCCTCTCATATGCCCTCTACAATGTGTTTGGCTCAGTGGAGACAATGACACCTCCAGTCTTGGGTAGCAATCCCTTAGTGAAATAGTACACCCGATCGACGTCTAAATCTGCCACCCCTCCGGCATACAGAAGGAGTTGTAGATGTCGTCCTATGGAACCCATGATAGAATTAATGGCATACTGTCTCAATGAGGTGAAATGATTCCACTTCTCCCTCTATATAGTAGGAGGAAAATACTTCAAGTGGAACTGCCTCTTGAAGTCTGCCCGGTCCTTGGGTACTCTTCTGGTAGCAACCATCATCGTCCACCAGTCGTCTACCTCTCCCAAAAGCATCGATGAAGAAATTGAGGCTTTCATGTGCTCCTCAATGGCAATGGTATTGTGCACCTTCCCATGGCTCTTCAAGAACTTCTCTGCGGCCTCTAAATCTATACCACCATAAAACTCTGTTGGATTATGCCTCTTAAACTCCCCCAACTGTCTAGCCTCCGTAGTTGCCTTAGTGCCCTTCTCTACTGATGTAGCAAGCATTATCTCAGTCTGTACAGGAGGTACAACTATAGTCTCTAGTACGGCTGCAATAACCATAGTAGCCGCAGCAGTAGTATGGTCAGAATAACCATAGTAGCCGCAGCAGTAGTCACTACAATCAGTGTATTCATCTCCTGAATAGCAAGAAATTTCGATGAAGCTAGTGGTGATGGTGTAGCTGTAGTCGGTACCCTAAGTATCCTTAAAATCTCCTCCAATCACAGATCTTAGGATGCGACTCTCTCTGATAGAGTACGCAACTCCTCAACACTCGCAAATCGAGAACCCGTAGCTATACTATTATCACTAGGTTCAGTTTGATCCGTCATCGCTATCTGTGGATAGTTACCGATGTAATATATTATAACACAACAAATATAATATATAAGATCAAGTTTTACTTTTTCCCAACTCTCCTCACTTCCTAACGAAGTTTCTAAGTCAGGATCATAGGGTTCCACTCTAGGTCCCAATTGTGTCTTATGTTAATAGCATTTAACCTGCTCTGATACCAATTGTGACGGCTCAAGTTTCCCATAAAAATTGGGCCCCGCTAGTCCTAAACCCACGTAGACCTCCGAGTCGTTCCTCGCGTAGTCAACGCAGGCCTAGTTAGCCTCTAATAGTTTTTTTCTCAATAAATTTTGTATTTTAACATCGAGTTATTAAGTTATGTCTTTTACAAAATATTTTGTAGTAGAATTAAGACTTAAGACAAGATTAAATAACTCATATTTAAATTAAAGTGAAACAACCTACAATGTGGAACCCTGAAATCATCAGATAAACATACATATCTTATATCACTCAATCCCAATATGTCCTAGTGTAATAAAAAATAATAATATAAAATAAGTACAACAAAAATGGTGAAACATACTATCGTGCAAGGAAGGAACCGCACCAAAAAAATCCTCGAAGAAATCACCAATCACCGATCCTTTCCCCTAGCTCGTCTCTATCCGATCTGCACCTACCATCACAAACTAAATGGTGAGTACGGTAAAGCAGAAAGTAATAACAAGAAAGATATAAACAGTAATTTATGAATCATTGAAAAATAGTCCAAATATCATGTAGGTATAAAAGACAGATAAAAGATAAAAAGTGCATGATAAACAGACTAACAAATACGCGCGACGAATAATGAGTGCCTAGGAATCAAAACAGGCATACTAAGTGGTCTTAAATCCACAACAAACCACAATAATCCATAACAATCTAGTACTCTGGGAAAACTCACATTTGGTTAAGTAGCTGCACCCCCACAGGTAGTATTCACATTAGCCCAACTAGTTATAGTCCCAAGAGTACCTTCCCGACATACTTAGGCCATAGACACTCAGCCAAGGAAATAAGAATGGAATTCTAAACAAAGGCATTTATCAATAAAGACAATAAATATGAAATATGAATTACTTTGCAGCTCAGACACGCTACCCAAAACTATCACTTTCACTCTCGGACCTCCCTTTAGGTTCTTGAGGACCTATACCATGTTTTAGACTGAATTATAGTGTTTTGGAGGTTTTGAGAAATTTCAACTTTATGTGCTGCCAAGGGAATTAGCATGCTACCTCGTACACCTAGCGCACTAATCAATATTAACATACTAATTTACATATTAGCGTATTAACTGCGATATCTAGCGCACTAATCAATATTAGTGCGCCAGATTTGCCACCTAGCGCGCTATGTGAAATAGAGCCCAAAATTTTGCATTTCGAATTTTGTGTTTCTTCCACACAGGCCATGGTGATGCCTTGGGCCTCATGCTCATTACTAGCGATCCCTAACATCAACCCCAACATAAAACAACACCTTTCAACATCAAATACATGAATTTATTGAATTGACCAAGCTATGTTAATGGAGTTACCTTGCTTGATAACTTGATGTTCTTCACCAACTTCATTAAATTCATGAGTCTCCCCTCCTATTGAGCACTCCAGCAGCCTCTCTTCTTCTCTTCTTGCTTGCCAAATCGATGAGGATGAAAATTTAATTGATAAGTTTGTTTGACCAAAGTTTTATATATATTGAAGTTGATTAAATATTAGCCACACATCAATTTGCATTTACGTATCTCGAGGCTTATATTATGGACCACTTTCACACACTTGTCCCACAAGTCATGAACAAATGACTCCAAACATAGACTCACTTAGTCTTTATATAGATCATTACATGTCTCGATCCACATCATAAGGTTTTTTTAAAAAACTCACTAACTAAGGCTACTATTTGAATTTTCAATGTGACCACATTAAAGCCATATACACCGCTATAAGTAATTCAAATTACACTTACCCCATAAGCTGCTACATCGGTCTTACATCAACGCGCAAACTCGAGGTACATTTTTGCTCATGTCTCGACTTACCGAATTCCCCGCGTATACCTTACTCGCAAATTTGGCATAACAAAATAAACATACACTTGGACATTAAAAATTTACATTTGGATATAAATAAATAATACATACACCATAAGAAAATAAAATGTACCTTGGTGTTAACTCCAAATGTTTCGACAAGTACGTCAAGTCACGACAGTCCAGTCAACAATCCTGAAACGTGACACGTGGCATGTGTAAATTTGAAGGTTGTTACAGATAGAGTTGCCTATGTTATGGGTCGTAAGAGTGTGAGGTGCTCCACCCCAGACTAGACGTAATGCAAGCATCTAAGGCGAGTAATTTCGACTCCGAGGTAGCATGAACTGGACATCCATTACTATTTTAGGTTCATTCTTAGGTCGACCAACCTGTTTGTGAACCTTAATTAGTAATGAAAGGGTTTCACGTTGTTATATAAATTTCTTGTTATTTTGAAAGTGCAATTACATGTCTCTACATATTCAGACTAACATTTGCAGGAGTACAGAGCAATATATGAATTTATTTACTTGACATCTTCGAGTTGTTTTTGAAGATGTCAGATTTTCGATAACGACAAGGAAGAACGGATTAGACTTGAAGATTTGGTGAATGTTTTAAATTCTTAAAGCTTAATATTCTCGTTGTAATCATGTTATATATATTATTGTTTTGGGTTCCGGGGTGAGTTGAGGTCGTGAATTGCTCTTGAATGGGTTATGAGAGTATCATGAATTAGTTTTAAGTAAGTCACGAGGTTTATGATCAATTTTTTGGTTATTTGGAATTGTAAAGTTGTAACTAATGTATCGTAGACTTTAAGATAGTTTAGAAACTTAAATTTGATATATATTGCGAATTGCGAAGAGTTGTGAGTCCTTCTAGAGATCTTTCCATTATGTTGTTTATTAGGTGATTTTCCCGGCATGCCACTTTTAGGGGAGGTGCTGCAGAAATTGTTACAAAATAAAGATATTTGCTCCAATTAAACAAATCATGAATTGAGTTTCATTAAGGATATGAATTTAGTTTTGTAGCATTATTAAAGATTGAATTAAAGATTATTTTGAGGTTAAGTTAATCGAATGGACTGACTAGGTGCCCAATTAGAGGTAATTAGGTTTAGTCGGGGCTTAGTGGGACGGGTTCTAACGTAGTTGGTATCAGAGCTATAGTTAAGCTCAATCAAGGAAATGTAAGAAATTATAATGACGATTAGGATTGAGTCGATCAGGAAGTTTGGGTTAAAGCTCTTAGATTACATTAAGTTACATGAACTCAAGTGATGTCCTTGAGGAACAAGGCTCAATAATTAGGTCACAATTAGTTGGGAAGAGACTGTGAGGTGGGGTATTTGAATTAATGTGACATGTTTGTTGTATAATATGTAATTATCATTAGATATATGATAAAAATTTATTCTCATGATCTGTTCATTACTTAACTAGCGAGGTATGACGAGTAAGATTAGGAACAGACAATTAAAAAGTTAATAGACTTGTGAACAAAAGCTAAGCGTAATGAGACGTGAAATAGATTTTGGAAGTCTAAATTTACAAGGGTATTATAAGTAGTTAGGTACTAATATAACTGATGAGAGTTATAAATTACAAAACCAATGAGAAATTGGTTGAAAAGGAAGTTCAAATGATTCTGGAACATAAGTACCGAATATGAACTTCTTGGAAATTGAAAGTATCGAACTATTACAATTATAAAACACTTGAGAAAGAAACAAAATAGATTTAAAATGAGCCTCAAACGATTAATAATCATTTGTAAACATAAAAATTAAATAAATTTGGGACTTTTACAAGATATGAAAATCTTAGATTATAGAATGGGGATAGTACCAGTTGAGCTCGTAACTTGGGAAGACCTATTCTATGAAGTATTAGTCGAATTGATAACAATTGAGAGTTGCTTCCTAAGCAGTCTCAATAAAAAGAAAAATGAGACATATGATTTTGAAAATAGAAATTAATTAGACAAACCGAATTGTGATTGGAAAATCACAATGAGATTGTGATATGACCAGTTAAGTTGTCTAAGTTGATTTGTACTAAAAATAAAATACTTTGAAATAAGGTATTATCTCATTTCCAAAACGAACCACAAAGTGAAAAGTGGAATGAAACCATGAGTTAAACCAATCAATGAGTTGATTATTTTCTATTGTTTATTACTCAAATTGCTTAATATTAAGTGGCATTGAGTATAGTGGTTCTATGAATTGAATAAAGAACTAAAATGAAGAGAAAAGATAGAAATTGCCTTCTAAGTCAAGATTAATGAGCTGTAAGTGGTTTAAATGTTGATCGAAAGTTGTTGTAAGTTTGTAAAGGGACTAAGGACTAGATAAGTGTGAGAATAGCTAAGATTGACAAAAATAGAGCCGAGTAGAATCTGTATCATAATTACGATTAATTCACAATGTAGAAAAATGGTGTGAAGGCCCCACCCATCTTTGAATAAACGAATGAATTGTGAGGTTCGGTATAAAAGATTCTATGAGGTTTTTTTGGAGTCAATTGGAAGCTTAAGTATAGGTAAATAAATGGTTAATAAACTCTCACATACGCAAGAAAATGGCAATAACAGGTTAACAAGTCCCAACGAGACTTAAGATATCAAACTATGAGTTTGATAAACTTTAATATATCTTCACAAAAATCTTATACGAAATTAAACTCCAAAAGTTGAAAATGTTGAACCAAAGTAATATAAAACTGATACCTATAAATACATTGTATATTGGTTCAAATGTTGTGTTACACCACGTAATTAGTCGATTGGAGAATTCTAAGCACTAAGTTATTTTTAAATTGGAGTTTATGTAAGATACCTGAATGACAGTGAAGATACAAATGAGAAATGAAAAGAGAAGGATGATTTACAGCTCAAATAGTAAGTATTATCCATATTGGGTGAAAATGTTGAATAGAGGATAGTGTGTCTAACTTGATATGTTTGAAGAACTGAATGTTCTTCCACTATAAAGTGAAAAGTCAAAAATATATATTAAGTAGAGATGGAAAACAAATAACATATTTAAAACTTGTAGATGATACATGATAAAGTTTATCTTTTGAGAGTATAATCAGGAAATATGTCGATATCTTTGTACTGAAGCATATATCTACTCAATGGAATGGTAACTGTCTCTATTCAGGTAATGATGAAAGTATGCTGAACAATAAATGATCGAGATTTAGATTATGAAAATCTCAGTAGTTGGAGAAATATAGAAAACAAAGCGAGTACATTGATAAATAGTGAATAACGGAGAAGTTATTAAGCCAATTTGGAAATAATTGGTGGTTAAGTGAATGAAATGAGGTTCAGTGTACACTCATCAATACATAATGGTTTGATGAAGTTAGAAAAGTCAATTTTATAACAAGTCAAAGGAAAAAAGTTAAGTGAATTGGCTGATGAGTTGGAATTGGTTATTACTTTCTAATTCACAATATAAATAATGTTTTGAGTAGACATTTAAAGAATAAGTAAGAGTTGCACGATGTGTCAGATTTCATTTTCTGATCGGATCATAATTTGAGATCTTTTGTCATGGGATAACATATGTAATTCGAGATCTATAGTAATGGGATGACTCTTATAATTTTAGGTTTCTGCTGAGAAACACAAGAAATGGTTATGGATCGGATAGACACGCTACATTACTTTGTATCTAATGTCGTGCTCAAATATTATTTACATCATTATATAAATGTTTAGACTGATGATAATCTAACAATTGACCGGCTGAAGATTCTTATTAGAAATAATTAGTGAAGAGGAAGTAAACTAGGATGTGTACCATAGTTAAGTGGATAAGGAAAGAATTATCAATAGTTTATGGAATTGTATTCATTTAAGAATGAAAATAGTTTGTTGAAAAGCAAGATATGATGGATCTTGTCAAATATTGATGCTTGAATGGGATTCAACATTTAAGGCATGAAAGGAGTATTAAAGAAAAGTAAGGTTATTAAATATTCCATAAGTTGATTGTTTAACTCGTCAGAAATTCACAAATTGTCAAGATTGACAAAGTTACAGAGTTAACTTTTATTAGACAAAGAATTTAAAAATGAAAAGTTGAAGTGTTCTAAAACTCGCAGACATTGCGTGAGAATGAGGGATAAAATATATAGAGCAAAATGGTACTTTGTTAAACCAAACCCTTTTGATTTGAATGAGAATGAGAATAGGGTTTGAAACTCAAACCCCATTTCCATCAAACCCCATTTCCATCGATCATCTCCATTGATCCTCCAAGCTTACAACACCAATTCTCGGCTCTATCTCTCGCTCTCATCATGAATCTTTACACTCTTGACGGTTACTCTGTGCTTATTTTTTCTCTTTCAAGAAGCACTCTTTCATCCTCTCACTTTCACCATTAAAGAAAAGAATAACAATGGTGTTCTTATCTCTATGTGTGGGTTGATGGATTCAAACTTGGGGATGGCATTTGTTTTATTGAAAAGTCATAGGTTCGATTGATGGTGATGACTGATGAGTAGTTCTCTCTCTCTCTCTCTCTCTCTCTCTCTCTCTCTCTCTCTCTCTCTCTCGGTAATGTCTATCTTCCACTTAGTTTGATCATCAAGTAAAAAAAATGAACAAAATGGAATTTTGCAGGAAATTGAAGTTGTCAGAGAAAAATGGATTTTCATTAAATACTTTACTGAATTGGGTGATTCTAGTGGGGATTTAATGGGTTTTAAGTTGGTTTCAACATATGTGGATCAGTTTTGAAGAATTGAAATCGAATTACAGTGGTTTGATTGATGTTTGATGAATTCTTGTTAAGAAATACAATTTTTCAAGTGAGTGCAGTCTTATTTTCACGTCATTGTAGGATATGATTTTGAGGGATCAAACGTTTGATTCTTGTCAAACTTAAACATTGGTTTTGATGTTTATATCAAACTGGGTCTCTTAGAATCAACTTGAGGCAGTGGTTGCAAGGCGTTAAGGCGATGCCTAGGAGTTTCTTATTAAAGGGGAGGCCTCGCCTAGGCGATTAAAAACTATTAATTTAAGAGCCCCTGAAAAATTATTTGTTTATTTTCAACTCATTGTCTCTTTACTAGTATTACTACTCATTGTTTGTTTCCAATATTAATAATAAAAATTAATATTGAAGTTTCGTATTTGTAAGTTAAAAAAAATTGATACTTAAGAAAATATAGTTAAATTAAAAAAACTAATAATAGACACTTTAGGATTTTAATATATATTAAAACAACTCAAAAGGAGTTTTTTTTTCTAAAGTGTCTTTAATTGATTTAAAAAAAATAACTAGTAAGTTATTATTAAAATGTTTTCTAAAGGATTTAAAGTGTTTCCTCAACTTATCGAAAACACGTCGAAACCTTGGCAAAGATGCGATGGAACCTTGTCGGAAGTCTCGCCAGAGATCGGAAAGTTGTTGTTGGAAGGGATGGTGGTGGAGTGGATAAGGTAGAGAATGGGGATTCTATTAGGGTTTAGTTTATTGATAAAATTTACAAAGACCTGCTTAAAGAATTATAATGTGTTCAAAAACACCCACCGTCTGCTTTAGTGAACGCCTAGGCGACGCCTTACAACCATTGGCTTGAGGTTTTAAGATGGTTTCGTTGGTCTATTGAAGTTGAATTGGTAGATTAAAAACTAGTTTTGTAGAATTAGTACTACGGTCCAGTTTTTAGGCCACTCTATGGTAATGTTTCAAGCAATCAAATGAATGTGCGTGAGCCAAACGTTTTATGGGTTTCCATGTTTTTATATCAAACTTAACCCCTGAAAACCAGATTTTAATTTGGAGAAGGTTTGGTAGCGTTTTAAAGGTCGAAAATGAGGCTAAAAATTAGGAATGCGCTATTATTGTTTTACTATTTCGACTAGGAATGTTGGTGAATTGATTTGAGACAACAAATGGGGCCTAATTGACTTGTGAATAAGTTCGTTTGAATCTTAGTATAACATACTTTGATGATCAATAAAGATTGTGGCTATTAGAGTTTTTTTAATCAATGAAAAATAAGGTAGAACATAGCATGTTGATATTGTCCAAAACTGTCAAATTATGACAGTTGCGACTTAGCAACTTCGAGTAGTGATTTAAATAGGTATTTGTTATCCAAATTAACTAAAGTTAATCTTTTTGAAATCCTTATATATCATACTTTGAGTAGCACTTAAGCTCGGACTTTGGTACAACTTTTAACTTGGTGAAATATAGTCTTGAAAATTGTCAAACCAATGAACTTAGTTAATTAGTTAATCAAATGAATGGTATTGATTGATGATCAAATAAGTTTGTAACTCTTAAAATGTGAATTTATGTTAATTGGACTTATGGAAGTAAGTGGAAGCCGGGAAACATTGTATGACTTCGTAACCAAGTTTGATTTGTTTAGACTATAAGTAAACCCTATAATGATCTTTAGTATTGATGGAATTATCTTTGTACCTATATTTGTGTTTAGTCTGTATCTCATTTTGCATCATTCTTAGTTATACATACATGGCATCTAGATAGAGTTACATATTTTATGGGTAGTAAGAGTATGAGGTGCTCCACTCAAGACTAGACGTGTTGCAGTCGTCTAAGGCAAGTAATGTCGACTCCGAGGTAGCATGTATTGGACTTCCATTACTGTTTTCAAGTTCATTCTTAGGTCGACCAACCTATTTGTAAACTTAAAGAGTAATGAAAGCATTTCACATTGTTATATAAATTTCTTATTATTTTGGAAATGCAATTACATGTCTTCATGTATTCAAACTAACATTTCCAGGAGTACAGAGCAACGTAGGAATTTACTTATCCGACATCTTCGAGTTGTTTTTGATGATATCAAATTCTCGGTGAAGACAAAGAAAAATAGACTAGAGTTGAAGACTTCGTGAATATCTTAAATTCTTAAAGCTTAATATTCTTGTTGTAATCATGTTATATATATATTATTGTTTTGGGTTATAAGTGTAGGTCGTGAATTACGCTCAAATAGGTTATAACCGTATCCTGAATTAGTTTTAAGTAATTGAAGAGGTTTATGATCTAGTTTTTGGTTATTTGGAATTGTGAAGTTGTAACTAATGTATCGTAGACTCTAAAATAGTTTAGAAACATAGATTTGATATATATTGTGAACTGCGGGGAGTTGTGGGTCATTCTAGGCATCTTTATATTTTGCTGTCTATTAGGAGATTTTCTCGGCAGGTCACTTTTAGGGAAGGTGCTGCCAAAATTTTTACAAAATAAGGATATTTGCTCTATTAGACAAATCATGAATTTAGTTTCATTGAGGATATAAATTTAGTTTTGGAGCATTATTGAGGATCGAATTAAAGATTATTTTCAGGTTAAGTTAATTGAAAGGACTAGGTGCCTAATTAGAGGTAATTAGGCTAAGTCAAGGCTAAGTGAGATGAGTTCTGACAGTCAGGGTCGTAGAGTCACAACAACTTCAAAAAGACTCGGGTCCTAGGATATGGCATCGCCTACTGTACCTAGATCGTCACGAATTAGGTATATCAGTGGTGCCCTGGATAAAACACATCTCATCCCGACCAAACATTCTAGCGAATCGAGGTTATAGCTCCGATAGCTAGCCGGAAATCACTCCATCAAAGACACATTCCTAACTCACTTGGCCCGCAAACACAAATATTGGAGTGGGAATTCCAAGAAAGGTAAGATAGTGTAATAACAATAAACTATGAAGCTCATTGAATTATTGTACATTTTTTAGCTTGTTTTACGTACATCGGATCCACTCTAATATGCTTTCTCGCAGCTCCAACACGTCCCTGAACTAACCCTCGATTTTCAACTCTAGCTTGTTAAGTTCTTGACATCATGTTAGTTGGTTTTGGTGTGTTAGAGTTTGTTTGTCTTACTAATCCTCTATTAAGTATACTTTAGTTCAAAGTAAGATTTGCTTTTAATTATCGTCTTATATTATATATAGGTATAAAGGTTATACAAATACATCTAATGTCTTACATATATGATATATATATATATATATATATATATGACCACTTAATGCATCAATAGATCTCTAAAAACTCATTTTAGGAATCTTATCATTAATTACTATTATTATTTTAACACTAGATTAATATTTGGTCACATAAAAATTCACTTTTACTTAGGTGCAATAGTAAATTTTTCGATTAATATACTTAAGCACATCAAACTAGCTTATATATCCATTTTTGTCTTAAAATCAACTTAGGCTTTTTATTTTAATTAAATTCAAGCCCTCTAATTTATTTAAATGATTCAAGTGTAATTATTCCATTAACTTATTAAAAGTCAATAATTTATACAAGTAAATTAATTAATTTTTCTTTAGGCCTAATTGTCTTTATTTCACAACTTAGGCATATTAGATATATAGAATTAGCTTACTTTATTTGTTTGACTTAGGTACTTAAGTATTTCTAATTAATACCTAAGTTATTAGCTAACTCAATGTTGTACTCAAATTTCCATTTCTCAAATAATTTAATCTTAGCAAATGGATACATCCTCCATTTATGCACCATTTCTTTTATTAATGCACGTGATTATTATAATTATTATTTTCATTCTTCATAGCCATATTCATATCAAGGTTCCAAGACATTTAGGCCAACCCAACAATGAGTTGTAGCCATTAATTTGGATCAACTTAAAACACTCAAAGAAACCATGCATGAATTTAGTTGATCAATATACATATGTATTTGTTGTTGATTAATTAAAGGGGATGCAAGCAAGATTAGGAAAATGAGAGTGTGAAGAAGTAGCTTGCATGAATAAGATCATCATTAAAAAGAAACAAATCAATAAGAATCAAAAGCTTGGATAAGAATTCAAATAAGAGAAATAATTATGGAGTAAGTGTAGAACATGCCTTCAGACTATACAATTTTTAAATTCATTGTTGTCTTCAAGCTTTCTCCAACTCTATTAATGGTGGGATTCCTTCCAATTTCCTTTCTAGAGCTCTTAGAAATGATTTTTTTGTAAGTCCCTAAAGTGTTAAATGACAATTTTGCCTTTAGTTCATCCATTTATTTTTCATGTAACGAAGACATTTACATAGATTAAGTGACCTTATTTTTTCAACATTTTTACCAAGTATACCATAGGTCTTTGAATTTAAATTGGTTCCTTAATATGAATGAAAGAGAATTTTACATTAATTTCAATCTTCCATAGTACACCTCTCGAGGTACGTCATATGCCTTATTTCGTTTCTACACTATGATCACAAGTTACTTCGATATACATTGTAATAATATAGTAATGTGGCGATTTAAATAAAAAATTCAACTTAAGTTATTCTCTTAATTAAATAGCATTATAGTCCTACAACTATTTTTGTCTTATCTTATAGCCTACTTATACTCGAGTACCCATAATATACACGCATACCAACCATCGAACCTTACTTGCATTTTGACGCAATCAGACCAATAGTTAATTGAAATTTGACATTTTTTAGTACAAAATAAATACTACATACACCAAACAAGTATAATATCCATAGTGTCGACTCCCAAGGGTCGACCAAGTACGCTACGTCAGATAAAGCCCCCATCAGAGTCCTGCGGTAACACATGACACAAATTAGAATATTTTGATCGTCACAGTTTTTGTAGCGGCCCTCGCCGCCCCGGGGTGACGTGTCTCCGTGTACTCCTTGCCAGCTAGCCCTACTACACGTGTACGACACCTGCCTGTCCTTTCCCTGTCTTAAAATTTGTATCTACTTATGTGTACAGCGTATATATGACATATGCAGCCGAAGTTATACTTAAATGCAAGAAATATTAATAAACAATGAACAAATCCTATTATGGAAAAAACCCGAAAAGTAGTCCGTATGGAGGTAGATCTATGTACAATTTCATGATACTCCCTAGTTCTTAAAAGAATCAAAATATCAAAATAAAACACACGTAAAAGTAATCCTTGATAATAGGCAATAAGAGGTAGTCGCCTAAGATTCCATTTCCCATACTTGTACTCGGATCTGCACTCAATCATCACAGAAGAAAATGGATAATGAGTCCAGTCAGTAAAATCCTAAGGAACTCCTCCTAGCATTCAAATAAATAAGTGGAATTCAATAAATACTGTTAAATAAACATACAAAATGTAAACAGACAACTGTAAGTAGGGTATCGCATGTATAAATAACAATAAAGTGCAAATGTGTGTGTCTGCTCCAGTCAGACTAGACCATACTTCAGAATACTCTTCCAGGATCCCACTAGTACGCGCACCCAACTAGCTATCTCATGGTCCCTCTCGATGGTCGGCATAGACCTACGACGCACCGACACATGTAGCTGTTCATTAGCTCGGGTCATTATCCACTGAGAACTCCTGATACACATGCTATGGTCTAGAAGGCATAGACACACAACGGAGAAATCCGGTGGGAGTAACTCAACCAACAATACAAGCAACGATAAGATAGAGATGTAAAAAGAACACAAGAAATACTGGAATTGAATGAAAACACAAAGTGAAATAAACACTCAGAGTTTTTCAATTGGGTTTTACAAACCTCACAACGCACTCCTATACCCCGTAATCAATCCCCAAGTCCAAGTCCACTGAGCCCTTGGCCGCCAATTGATCACCCTTGTCAATCTATGGCCATTTATCAATAACTTTGATTTAGCATGACAATTTATGACAAATTTCTAAAATTTTAGGCCAAATTGCTCATTTTGCACTTTTCGAGGCAAAAACCCCACAAAAGTCGCGTTCGACATTCCCAAATATTTCGTTTTCATAAAAATTTATCAATTTCTATTTATTTTATGAAAATATATTTTTTTCAGAATTTTTACAATTTTTTTGGAATTTTTACAATTTTTTCTTTCCTTTTTCTTCTCTTTTTTGTTTTTTTTTTTTTTTTTTAACTTTGGTTTGGGTCGGGTCGAGCCAACTGGGTCGGACCCGACCCTGGGCCAGAACCTGTCCAGGCTTGACCCAGGGGTGGGTGCACACGCGCGCAAGCAACCGGACGTGTGCACCATCCTCATTTGATCGGACCAGTTCGCTTGTTCGATCATATTTTTTTTTTATTTCCTCGGTGGTTTGGGTTGGGGTTGCCCTCCACCCCAACCCCGGTGGAATCGATGGCAAGGGAGACACCCTTACCATTTCCACCTCGGCCCCCATGATTGAACTCCACTTTTGGCCACCCCGTTTCCCCTACGAAATCACAACAAACAACGAGGACTCACCTTGACTGTGACGTCTCCACCTTCCCTTCTCTTTTTCCTGGCTTCTTCTCCTACTCCTCCTCTCCTTTTCTTCTTCTCATCTCTGTCTCCCGATCGGTTGTGTGAGTTTCGGCCCTTATGTGTGTATGTGTATGTGTTTGGGGTGTGTGTGTAGGTGGTGAGAGAAAATGTGGTGGTGGATTATAGATAAGGCTTGTCGACTTTGTTATTTAACACCAAATTGTGACACAGCTGGGACACTCGCCCGTGTTTTTGGGCATTTCAACGCTCGGTTTCGCATCCGAAACGCGATATTCGGGTACCGCAGCATCACTATCCACCTAATACCCATTCCATATTAGTTACTTGGCCAATATTTATGTAATTTGTGTGTTTTAGTTTCTCCGACTTAATATTCGGTCCGGTCAACTAGCCGGTACCTGCGTCGACTTGCATATCGAGGCAAATACAGTTCACACAATTTCGCACGTATTTTTATCAAATAAGCAACCAACATACAATAACTAGCTTACATAAGTCCCCGTATGTCCTAGCCTACTGCGGCGTCCACGTAGGTCTGAGCTGGTGTCCATGTCTGCAAATTCAATAAAATGGACCTTTACTTTTCTTCCCAACTAAATAAGATTTCATCTCGAAATTTAACTGTTACTAAAGTCCCATATCAGAGAATAGCTGAGGGTATCGCATCCTCATCGTCGACTCGAGCTTCAAAGTGAGTCCCTCCGTCCTATGATGCTGCCAACGAACTAGGACCTTTGCGAGCTCCTTATTCCGGAGAATTTGTACTCGACGGTCAACGATCTCTATCGCTCTATCCTTATAGGTCATGTCAGGATGTATCTCCACCTACCCCAACTCAATCATCGGTCTCGGCCCTAACTTTGCGAGTCTCAACATGGAAATGTGAAATGGCGAATGAACCCCAGCTAACTCGGTAGGTAACTCTAACCGATATGAAACAATACCTACTTTTTGAGCAATCCGGTATGGTCTAATGTATCTCGACGCCAGTTTCCCCTTAATGTCAAATCTCTGGTGACATTTCGAAGGAGAAACCTTTAGATACACCATATTGCCCTCATCATAGCTCAGACCTTCTCGATACCTACCCGCATATTTATTCTGTCTATCATGTGCAGCTTGCAGCTTTTGGCAAATTTGTCTGATTTTCCGTGTGATCAACAACTATCTCAGGCCCCAGTGTATTTGTATCATCCGGCTCTACCCAACACGTAGGTAATCTACGGGGCCTCCCGTATAGTGCCTCAAATGGTGGCATGTCAATGCTCACCTGATAGTTGTTATAATATGCAAAACTCACACAGAGGTAGATAATCCTCATATGAATCCCCAAACTGTAATATATAAGCCCTGAGCATATCCTCCAAAATCTGGATCAGTCACTCTAACTGTCTGTCTATTTAAGGATGATAAGCCATCTTAAACTACAACCTGGTGCTAAACTATTCCTGCATTGCCTCCCGTAGTTTTGATGTCAATCTGGAATCTCTCTCTGACACAATGGAAACAAGCACCTCATGAAGTCTAATAAATTCCCGCTGAAACAATATGCTGAGTTGGGGAAACATGCATGTATGTCATCGAGATTGGAATGAAGTGAGCTGACTTCGTCAGTCTATCAATCACTACCCAAATTACATCGTGACGCATCGATGTCTTCGGTAGCCCGCTAACAAAATCCATAGTGACATGTTCCCATTTCCACTATGGAATGGGCAACGAATGTAATAATCCACCGGGTTACCTGTGCTCAACCTTCACCTGCTCGCAAATGTGACAACTCCTAATGTATGCACCTACGTCGGCCTTCATCCCTGGCCACCAGAATAGTCGCCTCAATTCATGGTACATCTTAGTCCAACCAAGATGAACTATGTAACGAGACCGATGTGCCTCTTCCAAAATCTTATCCCGTATCTCTTAATTGCAGGTATCCACAATCTACCTCAGTATCTCAAACATCGATCTGTGGTTTCTGTCCTATCGGTACATTTTGGATTTCGAGACATACCACTGACCCGCTCATAGAGCTCATCAGCCCTTTGACACTCGGCAACCTATTCAATAAATACGGTCGATATCCTCAGCTGACAACAAATGTGTTATTCCGCCGTAGTCGACAACTCAGCCATGCACATAACTGATGTTGCCTGTAATAAACCATGCTCATGTGTCATCCATTGGAGAACAGTCTGACTATTAAGTCAACTCATGCTCAATGCGTCTGCTACGACGTTCGCTTTGCCAGGGTGATACTCAATACCAAAGTCGTAGTCCTTCAGCGACTCCAGCCATCTTTGCTAGCGCATATTCAGATCCCTTTGAGTGAAGATGTAGTGTAAACTCTGATGATTTATATACAACACGAATCGCTCTCCATAGAGATAGTGCCTCCAAGCCTTCAGTGCAAAGATGACCACAGCAAGCTCCGGGTCGTGCACTGGATAATTCCCCTCATGAGGTCTTTATCGCCTGGAAAGATAGGCAATTGATCTACCATCCTGCATCAACACACATCCAAGACCAATGCCTGATATATCTGTATATATTGTCAAGATTTTGCCCCACTCTGGCAATGTCAATATTGGTGCAGATGTCAATCTCCGCTTCAATTCACAAAAGGCCTCCTTACATTCATCTGACCAGTCAAATTTGACATTTTCTTAGTCAGTCTCATCATCGGCGCTGCGATCTAGGAAAAATCCGACACAAATCGCCAATAGTATCTGACCGGTCCAAGGAAACTCCATATATCGGCCACAGACTCAGGCGTTTTCCAATCAATGATGGCCCGAATCTTTTCTGAATCCACTGAGATACCCTGCACACTGATGACATGGCCTACGAATCTCACAACACTTAGCCAAAAGTCACACTTGCTAAACTTGGCATACAGTCGGTGCGCACTCAGTGTCGTCAAAACTGTCATGAGATGTCCTTCGTGATCCTCATGAGTCATGCTGTAAATCAAGGTATCGTCGATGAACACGATGATGAATATGTCCAAATACGACCTCATGACCCTGTTCATTAGATCCATGAAAATCGATGTAGTGTTTGTCAGCCCAAACGACATGACTATGAACTCAAATAACCCGTATCTCGTGCTGAAAGTGATTTTCTCGATATCCTCTTCTCGAATCATCAACTGGTGTAAACCTGAGCGAAGGTCAATCTTCGAGAAGAATCTGGCACCCGTCAGCTGATAAAACAGATCATTAATCCCAGGAAATAGGTAACGGTTCCTCACAGTTACCTGATTCAACTTCCTATAATCGATGCACATCCCCATCGTACCATCTTTATTCTTCACAAACAGTACTAGAGCTCCCTAAGGTGACATACTAAGGTGAATGAAACCCTTCTCAAACAACTCATCCAACTGTCGTCTTACCTCTTCCTGCTCCGCTAGTGCCATTAGGTAAGGTCAATTGGCATTCAGCTGCATTCCCGGTATCAGCTCGATTATGAACTCAATAGCTCGTGGCGGTGACAATCCGGGTAAATAATCAGGAAACAGATCGAAAAAGTCCCTAACCACCGGAACGTCCTCAATCCGAACCTCCGTCCGCACCTCCGGCTCAACTGTCACCGCAAATGCCTCCATCTCCTGCGCTGTAGGTAGTCAGTCTCTCGTAATGGGTAGGTCAAATGTTGATCCAATTAATACGAACTTTGGTATTCCAGGAATACAAAACTCTATCCTCTTACCGTAACAGTCTATCCATGCATGATAGGATGCTAACTAATCCATCCCGAGTAGTGTGTCAAACTCTAAGTACTCCAATACTCGTAGATTAGTTGGTAGCTGATGTCCCTCCACCTTTATCATCATGTCTCGACATAGTCGATTAGGGTATATCTTATCCCCAACAGCCGTATTGAGGACAAGACGTGGGTATGATGTCAGTGTAACTGACCCTAATAATCCAACAATACGTCCAGCAAGAAACAATAAAATACTAACAGAATCAAACATTACATGCATAGGGTAACCAAATATAAGTAACGTACCTTCAACGAGTTGCCTAGTCACCCCGCTATCGAGCTTTGCTAACACATGCGCTCTATCTCTAGCGTGATGTGACCCTCGCTGTGGCAATGGTGGTGTCCGACTGTCAGCCCTCAAATGTCCCCTCCCTCTACACCGGTGACATATACAGCTCTCCAGTCTACCCATTTGTCCGTCTCCAAATCTCGGACCCTGACCCCGGTCTACCTGCTGTCTACCTGACCCCTGTCATGGCTCCCCTAATCTCGACCCTCACGATACTCATGTGGCTATGACCTCTAGACGATCTACTTGTGCTAAGGTGATAGCATGAACTGGCTTTGGCTCATCACATCGAAATTAACTGCCCTAGAAATCGTCTAGCAGCCCTTCTCTCATCTATCATCATCTCCAACCTCTATCTGGATGATCTATCGGTCTCTTCTGCCTCTACTTGACCAAGAACTCGGCCCTGACTGTACCTCCCTACCAGTTACACGTCTGCCAGCTCTCTATAATATGTATGTCTCGTGAGCCAATGCTTTGTCAAATATCTCCTGCAAAGTCATGGCTCTGGTCGAGGCAACTACTGATGCAATCTTGTCATCAATCCCTCTGGTGAAGTAATAGATCCGTAAGTGCTCTGTCCCGGCGACATCTAGATAGAAATGCAACAAATGTCGGAATCTCTCCATATACTGCATTAAAGTCCAACTACCTTGTCTCAGGGCTAGGAACTCCTCCCTCAGTCTCAACCTAACCTCCATAGGTATATACCGATCATAAAATAGCTCCCTAAACTCAGCCAATGTCGTCAGTTCAGGATGAGTATCCGTATATGTCGTCCACCAGAATGTCGCATGCCCTCTCAAACAGGCTCCATAAAGTTATGCCGGTACAGTCTCATCGTTCCTCATCAGCTTATGGAAACGCTGATAGGACACTATTCATCTCCCTGCAGCCTCGGGGTCACCACACTCGTAAATGAATCCAAGCTGTAACTTCAAAAATTCACTTAATAACTTCGCCTCTAGTGCCAAGACGAATGCAGAGGTAGTAGTCGTATCAGCAGTGGGGTGGCAATAGCTTGGTCTGCCGTCGTGAATGGAGGCGTAAGAGTCTACATCTCCAAGGGCATGACAATTGTCGCGGCTGTCTCTATGGGTGCCTATGTCGCTACTCCCGGAACTAGTGTATGGGGTAGCACCTGAACAACAGTTGTCCCCGCCGGTACTGTCACAGCTACTGGCTCTCTCGCTGAACCGAGTGCTACCAATCTCGCGGTTTGCTCTCGTAATAGCCGTAATACCTCAACCATCTGTGTCCGTGTCTCCTGAGTTGAGAGTCTATCATCCATACTCGCCATAACCGGGACATCCCTAGCCGCATTGCTAGTCTATCCAGTCTTAGCAGGCATACCAGACTGTCCGTCCATCATCTGCATCGAGAATGTGCTCTAGATCAGTCTCGAGGTATATATGTATATCATATATTAAAATGAAAATATAACACATATATAAGTTTTATCTCTACCCGCCTCACATCACTTCCCAACTAAAGGTCTAAGGTCATAACTTCGGGTTTTCACATCTGAGTTCATTAATTAAGTTTGATTGTTTTAGGACTTCTTATTGCTCTGATACCAACTGTGGCCCCTCGCCACCCCGGGGTGACGTGATTCCGTATATTCCTTGCTAGCTGGCCCTACTACACGTGTACGGCACCTGCGCGTCCTTTCCCTATCTCGAAATTTGTATCAACTTATGTGTACAAATGTATATACGACATATGCGGCGGAAGTTATACTTAAATGCAAGAAATATTAATAAGCAATGAACAAATCCCATTATGGAAAAATCTTAAAAAGTAATCCGTATAGATGTAGATCTATGTACAATGTCATGATAATCCCCGGTTCCCAAAAGAATCAAAATATTAAAACCAAACACACGTACAAGTAATCCTTGACGGTAGGCAATCAGAGATAGTCGCTTAAGATTCACTTTCCCTTACTTGTACTCAAATCTGCACTCAATCATCACAGAAGAAAATGGATGATGAGTACAGTCAATAAAATCCCAAGGAACTCCTCCGAGCATTCAAATAAATAAATGGAATTCGGTAAATACTATTAAATAAACATGCGAAATGTAAACAGACAACTGTAAGTAGGGCATCACATGCATAAATAACAATAAAGTGCAAATGTGTGTGTCTTTTCCAGTCAGACTAGACCATACTTCGGAATACCCTACCAGGATCCACTAGTGGGCGCACCCAACTAGCTATCACCTGGTCCTTCTCGATGGCCGGCGTAGACCTACGACACACCGACACATGTAGCAGTTCATTAGCTCGAGTCATTATCCACCGAGAACTCCTGATACACATGCTTTTGTCTAGAATGCATATACACACAACCGAAAAATCCAATGGGAGTAACTCAACCAACCGTCCAAGCAACGACAAGATAGAGATGTAAAAAGAACATAAGAAATACTGAAATTGAATGGAAATACAAAGCGAAATAAATTCTTAGAGTTTTTCAATAGGGTTCACAACGCACTTCAATACCCCGTAATCAATCCTCGGGTCCAAGTCCACTGAGTCCTTGGTCGCCAATTGATCACACACGTTAACCTATGGCCATTTATCAATAATTTTGATTTAGTATGACAATTTATGACAAATTTCTAAAATTGTAGGCCACAATTGTCCATTTTGCGCTTTTCGATGCAAAAACCCCGCAAAATTCGAGTCTGACATTCCCAAATATTTCATTTTCAAAGAAATACATCAATTTCTATTTATTTTATTGAAATATATTTTTCTCAGAATTTTCCAAATTTTTTATAATTTTTCTTTCCTTTTTTCTTCTCTTTTTTTGTTTTTTTTTTAACTTTGGTTTGGGTCGGGTCGACCCAACAGGGTCGGACCCAAACCTAGGCCAGAATCGTGCTCAGGGGTGGCTGCACACGCGGGTACACACGTGCGCGTGTGCAGCTTCCTCATATGATCGAACCAGTTCTCTGGTTCGATAAGATTTTTTTTAAATTTCCTCGGTGGTTTGGGTTGGGGTTGCTTTCCACCGCAACCCCGGTGGAATCGATGGCAGGGGGTGACACCCCTGCCATCTCCACCTCGGCTCGGTTCGGCCCCCATGGCGAAACCCCACTTTCGGCCGCCCCATTTTCCCAACGAAATCACAACAAACAACGAGGACTTACATCGACCGTGACGTCTCCACTTTCCTTTCTCTCCTTCTCGGCTTCTCCTCCTCCTCCTCCTCCTCCTCCTCTCCTTTTCTTCTTCTCCTCTCGGTCTCCCGACCAGTCGTGTGAGTTTCGGCCCTTGTGTGTGTGCTCGCGTGGGGGATGTGTTTGTAGGTGGTGAGAGAAAAGGTGGTGGTGGATTATAGATAAGGCGTGTTGACTTTGTTACTTGACACCAAATTGTGACACAATTGGGACACTCGCCCGTGTTTTCGGGCATTTCAACAACCAGTTCCGCATCTGAACCGCGTTATTTGCGTACCGCCGCGTCACTAGCCACCTAATATCCATTCTATATTAGTTACTTGGCCAATTTTTATGTAATTTGTGTGTTTTAGTTTCTCTGACCTAATATTTGGTCCTGTCAACTACTCAGTACCCGCGTCAACACGCATATCGAGGCAAATACAGTTCACATAATCTCGCACGTATTTTTATGCAACATACACACATGCAATGCATTTCAATAAATTTCACCGCAAATAAGCAACCAACATACAATAACTAGCTTACCTAAGTCTCCGTGTATCCTAGCCTACTGCGGCGTCCATGTAGGTCTGAGCTGGCATCCTAATCTTCAAATTTAATAAAATGGGCCGTTACAGTTTTCCTATTGAATAAAGTTGCAATCTAATGGAGTAGTAAAAAGCAAACATGCATTGCTTTGTCAACCATGGAGGGAAAATTTGTCACTTGCGCTGCTTCAATTCGATAGATCATATGGCTTAGACATTTTGTTATGCACTTGCAAGTCATCAAAAGTCCATCAAAACCAATGACTATCTTTAGTGATTTTCAAGTAGTAATTGACTATATGAAGGATCCAGAGTATTATGGAAAGACACAACACATCGACACAAAGTATAGCTTTGTGAGAGACATCATAGCAAAAAAAAAAAGAAATTTTCATACAACACGTTTCTACGCAAAAGATGACAACATATCCAAGGACGAAACCTATCGTTAGGGATATTTCTCTAAGTCATGTAAAATCCTTGGGATTGCATAGACTATAAATTGTTTGCTATACCTTTTTATTTTGATTCAATAAGTAAGCTTTATTGGAATTTGTTAGTTCTTGATATGATTTAAGACATTATTTACTGGAAGTATGCAACAAACACTGATTGGCTTTCTCGTAAAAGTAATTGACTTTGACACTAGTAGTAGCGAGCATAGATGAGACATTAAAACTTATTTGATAAATATCGCCTTGATTGGAGTCAAGATGGGGCCCTTTATGCAAAACCGTAATAGATTTCTCACTATCTATTAAGCCTGCAAATAAAAAACTAGATGTGAAATTTATCGATTGGCGCCTAATTGTGGCGAGTTGCATAGATTTCGGATTAGGCGTTTAGGGAGTGACTAAACTAAGATATGCACATTGTATTTAAAGAATTGCATACACTTTTATCAAGAGTTGCTCTACTGTGACATGTAAAGAATTACATGTGTTTTGCGACCACTTAGAAGTGAGTAGACAATAAATCCATGGATCGCCATTGTGTAAGTATAATTGAAAAAAGTTCTTATATAGTTCAGACTTCCTGAATTGCCCTTATGAATTTTGACTACACTATGAAGTAAGGAATTAGTGCTTGCTACTTTAGTGAGTTACCTATGGTCAAATATGATTTGATCTAAAGGAGCTACATATTAGGAAAGCAGCTGATTTTAAACTAATAGTGGGAGGGTAAAGGAAGATCATATGGAATCATGTCATTTCATTTTATATTTTATGTTACGGCAATGGTGTTGCATCAATTGGATTGCAATATTAGTTAGAATATAATGCTATGAATTTAAGGTTCGAATATTGCTCTTGAAGGGCTTACATAATGTTTTGAATAGACATGAATATAAAGATTTAGGGCAAAGTGAAATATATATATATATATATATATATATAAAAGGATAGATGTCTCTATGCAGACTCTAATTTAGTTGCTAGTGTAGAGCTCCCGCGTGTAGGTTATCTCATTGTCGCACGACCCATTAGTTACAATAAAACATTGTAAATTGAGAACTGATTTTTTTCCCACACACGATGTGCGAGTGGGAGATATCTATGTTATCAAAACACGGGGCACCTATGTGTGTGATCGACCCTGACCCGACAAAAAAATCTACACACGATGTATGAGTGGGAGATGTTAGGCCACGTTGTACATATGTGTAAAATGGATAATGGTTTGATAACTAATAATATCTCGTATCTCAACCATCCCGATCTCTTGGGAAGTCCAAAGAATGATAGGATAATAAAATCACGTAAGACGTGATTAGACAATGAGGCTTTTGACATTTTTGTGTGTTGGAAAGAGTTCTCTAGAAATGTTTTCTAAACTTTTGGGTCATGAAAAAGACCGGAGTTCCACACAAACAAAATAGGACATAAGTACGCTTCGGCCAACACTTTTTAATTCTTATTTTATGTATATATATATATATATATATATATATATACACACACAAAAAAAACTCAATAATATTTATTTAGGCTTATACTCTTCTCATCATGAACATCTTTTGAAATCAAACGATAGTTGATCTCTCAAACCATCATTAACTACTATAATATTAACACACATGACACATCAGGCCCCTAACTTCATCCAAGTTTATTTAGATATCATCCTACACTCTTCCTTCTCATCACCTTCAAGAAGTAGGAGGACTTAGGGAACCCTACAAAAATGCCAAGAAAAAAAAAAGTTAGTAACGCAAAAGTACAAATGTGTAGTAAAATTAATGTCAATAAATTTATAAAAGTGGATCCATAATTAAAATATAGTTGTGTTATGTATAATGATCACCTGGAGCAATCAACGTCGGGGCTGATGGGGATTTGAAGAGTGATTTTGCAGTCACTGGGGAGAAGCCTAGCCCTGTCAGGCTTGACCCCATAAGAGGGACCGGACTGCTTCAAGCATTGGCAGAGAGCCCTTCGTGTGGCTGTGTCCCGGGCCTGCTCGTTCAGAGACTGCACATTTGAGCAGCATTGGGCATTGGGTTCAGGCGCCGCGGCTGAGCCCAATAAGAAGGAGCCACATGGGATCAGAGCAGAGATTGCATCTCCACATGTGAGGGCATTGGTCCCTGAAGGGCTCCTCATCACCACCACCAGAGCTGCCACCACGAAGAGCTTCATGAGCACCCACATTTGATTATTGGAACCCATGTGGAAAATATCGATAAGAAATTCTTGTTATTTCTTGTGATGTGTGAAGAAACGGTGCAGTATATATATATTGAAAAATTCTACAATAGAGTCCAAATATATACTATCAAAACCCCTCTAAATATGTTGTACATTTATGACTTATAAATTAATGTGTTTCGTAATAGTTCCCATGGCATGACATTTTTGTGGTTCAATGGTGATAGTTCCCGAATTAAATAGAAGTCATTATGATCACCCAACTCTCAACTCATTTTTTTAACCTTAAAAAACATTAAATACTTGTAGCTCCCTAAATAGTATGTACTGTACATGATGAGCACTATTCAGTTTTCATAGTTGAAGGGGTCATTAAATATACTTAATATTTACTAAAATTAAAAGTCTGGACTCAAAGAGTCCACCTAGCACAACCTATTTACTAATACCAGGATAATTCAATGAGATGATGACTCGTTGAGTATGATGTACACACATTTTGTAAAGTTTGTATAATTAAGGCCGGGTGTGCGAAGAGATCGAGTATGTAGTTATATACTATATTGTATACCCTATAGCTTCGAGTGGGTGGGTGACTTCTCTTAAATTTCAAGGCAATAAATCAAAGTTATCCCTCCAAACATACAAGTTATTAGTATATATGTATGGGTAGTGCTAGGTGGACTCAATGAGTCTAAACTCAAATAACAATAAAGACTTATATACTTTTTTGAATAGTATTAGTGTTAATTAGAGGTAAGGGTAATTATGTCTTTTTATATAATTGGGTAATCTAAGTTACTAGTAAAAATCATTTGAGTGGACTCAAAGAGTCCAAATAGATTTTTTGTATATGTATAGTCAATATGATACTATACATTCTTTTTATCTTTAACACATTTATGTATTTCATCGAATGTGTTATTCGAGGCTCATCATTCAACACATGAATAGAAATAACACAACATTTATTTCATTCCAATTTACAATAATTTTGGATAAACATTTTCAATTAACCATATAGCACTGCACTACATGTGAACTTGTGTGGGGACACAGAATTCAATTTCGGGTGGAATTTACAGTTGAGAGGTAGGTTGATATGGTGAAAACAAATTAAAGCTGAGGCAATAACTTAAACACCTTTAATTGAATAGGTGATAATTACTGTTACTTTCTTTCTTTCTTTCGTCCTTTTTAATCAATCAAGTTTGCACAAGCAATAATTGCACTGTACAATTAGTAATTGTTATTAGAGTCTATTGGATTATGCATCGAGATTTGGTTGGACAAAATATTTGATCAACTGCACAGTACCCAATTAATAATATTCCATTAATTCTAATAAACTTGGATCATTCCTTCTTGTTGGTGTTTCTGTTTGTGGTACTAGCTAGCATGGATGCACTAAAGGAGGGTCCAATATATTTAATTAAACGTTTTAGCGCGCCCGCATAGAGATGGTGATTTTCAAGCTTAAGGTCCCTTATTTGCCGAATTAGGCTGAATAACGTGATTAAGAAATTTGAGATTTCATAATAACACTTTGCCGTACATAGGTAAGTGTGGGTAGGTATTGTGTTCAACAAGTAAGTGTGTTTTAAGAAAAAAGCATTCTTCATCATGCACCCTTGTTAACCAAAATAATAGTTATAACCTTGTGTTAAAGATTTGGATAGAATTCAACATGCTTAGGCACGTATTTGCTGTCCTCAAGGATATTTCATCGTAATCAAGGTACCCCCAAGATCCAACAAGCCTTTCGTAATTTAATGGGAGTAAGAACAACAAAATAGTAATAGAAAAAAAATCCTAACAAAAAATATATAAAGAACGAATAAAATTGCGAAATAGAAACAAAGATGAACTGCAGAATTGCGAACATAAGGCTAAACACTGCAGAACAATGAACATAAAACAAAATCACTAGAGAACAGTGAATAGAAAAATCAGAGAACATAAACAGAAAAGAAAAATAGAGAACTTTGTAGATTGGATAGAAATAACGTAAACAGGAGATAAAATAGGAAAAGAACGAGGACATAAAGCTTTGTTTTATCAATATAAGAGTTGGGGTAGAACTCTTTATAAACAAAAATCACCAATGGATAAAAGAATCATTCTCACCCACGTTTACCAAAATAATAGGAATTATAACATTAAGGAACGGTGAGTCAAAATGAGAGAAAAATGTGGGACATGTTTAAGTTTTTCAATCCTTTTGAAATACCTAATTTTACAACAACCCTCCACATATTTCAAAAGGTACTTGTATTGTTAGGATATTTTCATCTAAGGACAATGCATTAATTTTTGATGTCTTTTAGACTATGAACAAAAACTAGAGAGAATGAGATCTTACTTACAAAATAAATGAGGAAGTTTTAAACTTCTATGAACCAAGAATTCCTAAGTAAGCAGAATTCCTACCAATTGCATTGTACCCCCACAATCTGATGTTCAACATGGTGGTGTGCTAATGGGCCATGCGCGACCTGATTGTTCATGAGTGCTCTAGAGACTTTGCCATAAGTCACATAGGGGCAATCCCACTCCACACTTAAATAGGTTGTTCCATCATGTGACATCTTGTCATCGACTAGAGCGGACTCAGCCCGATCCGACTGAATTGGAGGCCCGAACCTGGCTCGACTGGGTGACATGGTCGTGCTCGACAATTATGTATCATAAGTAATAAAATAATATTTTCATATATATGCAATATTTAATAAAAAATTAAATGATTATAAATACTTACGTGACACAAGACAAGGCGAGGCCTGGGTTTCACATTGGGATACGAATTAGGTAGGAAATATATGACTTAAGCTAGTATCATGATCTATTACTAACTTGATTTAATATGGCCTAAGTGGTGTATTAAGATTTATTAATATGCCTATGGTTTGATTGTAAATATAGTGAAATTCAATGACAACTTCTAAATTTGCGGAATTAGACTTGCATGTAATTAATTTAAAAGAGCATTGACAAAATGGGGAATATCTTATAATATGTATAGGTGGACCAATAGAAAATAAGGTGCATGTTAGGTGTCATGCAAAAAGGGACAAGTGGTAGTTTGATTTTGACTTAGTGGAATGTGATAGCTTAAATGCGAGTCTTTGATATACCTAAAGATTTGAAGTTGGGTGATATTTAAAGTCAAGGACTATATAAGTTTCATGGCCTCTTGATCAACATGCGAGATAAACTCCATCACCATTAGAGAGCTTGTGAGGAAATTAAGAAATCAAAGAAGTTGTAGAAAATCTTGCATTTGTTGATGGAGTTTTGAAGATCCAAGAAGGTTGACGCTAAAGAGTATGAATCTAAATTAGTGGAGCTTATAGAATGAAAAAAGACAACTCCTTAAAGCTCTTAGTATGTTTTCTTCACCAAATCTCTACAAAAACTATGTTTATTGTTATTGATGATTTTTAGTACATGCGGGTTCATAAGAATAGATCGACCCTTAATTAGTGAAAATCCCTTGTTGGGATCGATGTGGAGATTTTTATGATTGTTGAGTTGTGTTATATGAAGAAGAAGATGAATAGTAACTTTACTAAATGGTGATTGGATATTTATAACATGGAATTTGAGTATAAATGATTGTGTGATGATGTTGGAACTCAATGGAATTGTTTTTAAGCCAAATGGACCAAGTTTGAGGCTATTTAAGTATTCTTACACTCAAGAATTGAAAACTTTAGAGTTGCATAAAATTCATTCTATGCAGTTTGAGCAAACTTGAAAGAAGATAAATTTCTAATGTGCTCAACGATATTAAGACTGTTATAAGTTTTGAGCTTGCGCAATAGAAATAAAACTATTATGGATTTTCAAGCTTGCTTATTTAGGTTAAGATTGTTTGACTTAGTTTGAATTGCTCAAAAATCAAATGTTAGCATTTTAAAGCATGTTGAATGTTATTATTTAGAGCATAATAAATGTTATAATTTAGCAGAGTCAAAGATATCTTGAAGCAACCTCAATAAAAAACAGTTAGTTAAACTATAATTACTCACAAGTATTCAAATAAGATCTTAACAAACCTAAATTAATAGAAAATGACACCAAGAACCGAGAGAACTAGCAGTGTTGAGGCATGAGACGTGCGGTCGGGGCTACGACATGCCACATGTGAGGTTTGTGAACACAAGCAATTTATAAACTTTATTACGCATCATACTAGAAACTGCATAGTTAGATGTACACAACATCACAATTACTTGTGGCCATGCATCTAGACACTTGGACCATTAGGAACCGTCTCCGAGTAATAGATGGGGCGCCTTTGACAGCAAAGCGTCCCCCTTTCCGGCCAGTTGAGCAACTTCAAGGGATGACTATACGGTGATCTTCTACCCTCCAACTAGTACGACAATTGGAGGATGTTTTCTTTCCTCTAGCATTTCCTACATCGGGGTTAGAGTACGTCAGTGTCGTTCGAGTTCCCGAAGTCGCGGGATGGGGCATCTTCCGATCGTCGATGTTAAAGGCCACCGGGCCAACAAGATTCAGGTTAGGTCCATACATATGGGGTTCTTAGGAACCACCTATTCATATTAGAAAAGGATTGCATCATGTTTAATTCTTGTAATTTACTTATACTATCCCTTGTCGAATTACATTATGCGGTAAATTTTATAAAACCATGCAGTTCACTTACTGGGGGCCTTTTCGAACCCATATCCATCCTCCAGTGATCGAGGGAAGGGCAAGGCACACCAGTGAGACGACGACTTCACGTTGCTCCGATCTTCACTATAGGAATGATCACTTTTATGTATCTCTTTTGTTTTATATACTGAACTAACATTTTTGTTCATGTATGGATAATGGGATACCTTTGGACATTTTTCTCGACTTGGATTTACGGTACTGATGATATGACATGTATTTTTCATATTTAGGTTCATATTTACTTTCCAGTATTTAATTATATGTTTAATGAATTCCCCACGCACTATAATTGAACTTAATTGTTGAAAAAGAGACATAATGATTTCTTAAGTTTTTAAAACTTGGAAAACATGAATTTCAATGATAAAAAGAACGTACAAGTGGGTCAGGAACGTCTCTCGGGGTCGATGGTATGACCAGACACCTCAGGAGACTGTTCAGGCCGATCATACTGCCGGTTCACGGTACAGGTGCTGACACATCAAGTGTACACTTCAGATTCATACATCACCTATAAAGGATATGGAACTTAACCACTCTTTCATTGCAGTTATGCACTTTTACACCGTATGAGGGACTTCACTTTAAAAGTGCTTCACAAACCTACTAATGACTTGTTATTACCTATATGAACCTAATTCATGGGGTCTCCGATCACATAGGTCGGGTTACAATCACTGTTGACAACTCAAATTGGCAATAATCACATTCCCTTTAATGTTTCAGAAATTAAATTTCCTTCCCAAAGGTTTAGTAAGAGGATTGGCCAAACTCACTCCTAACTTCACATAATCAATGGATATGACTACATCCTTTTGCACCTGCTTAACCACATTGTGTCTCAAACGAAATTTGTCTATTTTTACCATTGAAAATTTTATTATTTGCAATGGTAATAGCCGATTGGCAATCACAATTCATAGACATGAAAGGAGTAAGTTTTACTCCTTAATGAATATTTGCTAACAAAGTCTTCGACAACTCAGCCTCACTACTACCCAATTTGTAACAGCCCAAATTTCTAATAATGGATTTGGTCTGTAATTATGGGTCACCGACCCGTGACGTGGCTTGAAAGAGGGTACACGAACTCAACACTCGGCACGAAGACTGAGTGATGTATTATCTGTGGTATGATGAATGTTTAATGCATTGTATATGTGTAGACATAGTAAGTCACTTCTACTTGTGTATAGAGGTCGAGACATGAGTGGGGATACGCCTCAAGAAGCATGTCGATGTGGAATTGGGGTAGAGAGTGATGTGGTAAGTTAAATTAACTTAATATGGCTTATATAGTTAATTAGACATGGATTTAGTTTGATTTACATTAAAAGTACATAAGTTAGCAATTTAAAACAATAACCACTTGATGTCCCGTGAGATATGTATTGACACATCGAGAAACAAATTGAGTATGAAGTGGTGTCATTAAAGAGGAGTTACGGAGTGTTAGTAGGATGTGAATCAATATGTAGGCCGTTAGATTAGTCTCAAGATACACATACACATTAAGATCAATGGCTAGGAATCAACATGATCTACATATATATAAGATTGAATGTGATAAGCATGTAATTGATTTCATTTCCAGACTTAAGAAGGAAGAAAGCTGGAGAGAGGATTTGGAGAAGGAAGATCGGCAACTATGGAGAAATCATGGTGAAATGGAAGTGATCATCAACTAGGTATGCTAATGTACAAATGTTCATTTAGTAAAAGTTGGTAAAATTGATGATTTGAGAATAATTGTTAAAGTGTTATTATTTGTTATTGATATGGAGGATGTGTTGGGTCTCAAGTGGAGGGTAACAAAGATTGAAGGATTTGGCGATGGCCAATTGGAGGAGGAAACCAAGAAATTTAAAGTGCAAGATTTTTGAGATTTTCTGCATTTAGCACACTAGCCTTGCTTGCTAGCGAGCTACTTGTGTGTAACACGCTAATAAGTTTGAATAATGTGCTAGATAAATTACCCATCGCGCTAAGTGCTCTAGACAACACATTGACTGCAATTTCTAAAGTTAAATTCAAAAGCTTAACACCCTAAATAAGGGGCTAAACTTATTATAAAACGTGTCTAATAGTACCAAGTGTCTGGGGAAGAGTCTCGAAGATTTGGGTATGTGTTTCGAGGTGTCGAGAAGGGGAATTAGCTAAGAAATTTGCATAGAGGTAAGTGAACTGATTGAGGTATTACTCTCCATTTCATCTTTCATCATTACTTGATTGAATTGCTTTGCTTGCTAAATTCTTATTGCCATGATTAGTGTGTTTACTTAATTGTGTATTGTAGTTAAACTAGAATATGTATGGTTAGGTTAGTTGATATGGTTTGGGGTATACGCGACACACGGGGTATGGGACTCAATAATTTCGGTATAGCTTACTAGGTTGTGTCACGAACCTACCACATATGTTTGATGAAATGAACAAGCGGTGACCAATTAAGGCAATACGAAGTACTGCATGTGTCGACCTATTGCATGAGGTTGATAAGTCGTGTTTCACAACTAACAAGGATATGATATATAAGCTATTACCTTAGGGTATTATCTAGGCCAATGTATGAAATGACTAAGTAGCGACCAATTAGGGTAATACTAAATTACTATGTGTGCGGACCATTACATGAGGTCGATATGCCGTGTTTCACAACCAATAATGAGAATGGCTATAAGTACGGCTAAATAAATGACTAATCAAAAAAAATGTGATCGATAAGGTAATAATTAGGCCAATGTGTTACATACTCAAACTAATATGTATGGTCCATTTGAATGGTTTATTGATGCCATATTGTTTGGTAATGTGTTTGTGTATCAATGATTATTGTTGTGTAATGAATGTGTGTATTGTGAGATGTTTTCATGTTGTTTTTGGAAATGTAGATAAATGTCTCTAATTATTACTTTCTACATTACTGTACTCATCATCCTTTTTATGACGGTGGGTGTAGATCCATCGAGTAAATAAGAAGATCGGCGACTACCTTTAAGTCAGTGAAAAGCTATTACCTTTGTTATAGGTTTTTGGCTTGGTTGTAGGAATTATGGATATGTCTTTTATACACTTTTAGGGATGTATACTATGGATTGCGAGATAGTTACCTGATCAGACACGTGTTGATATATGGTTATCACTATTTTGTTATATATATGCATGTGATCTTAGTTACCTGGTGACTCGCGTCGAACACGACAACAAAATAATTACCTAAACCAATTATTTTGTAGGTAATAGTAAAGGTTCGATCCCATATAGATTGATAATCTTTCTAAGGTTCTCAAAGAAAAGGAAACAGGGGTTTGAGAGTGAATGTTGAAAGAATTCAAAAAGACATGAAATTAGAAATACTTTGTAAAGAAATCAATCAAGAAAGGCAACCTAAACCCTTGGTATCACAAATCCCTTAATTGGAACAAGTAACCCTATGGTCGTCGATCTATATAAAGCATACAACTCAAAGATATTCTAGAGTAGCTATAGACCCGGTAACATATACGGTTCCTTGTACTTCCTAATCTCGATAGTCAAGGTACAACAATTACTACTTCCCTAACCAAACATACAACCCTGGACTCACGCGAATTGAGTTTAATTCGTTAATTGCATTGGGTGAATGCACTATACCTAGACTACCAGATCACTAGTGCATCAAATTTAGCCTAGATCCCTAAATATATTTGAGCAATCCTAAAAAAGGTGAATCAATTGGTACGATCAATTGCCACTTGTGTAGTCTTATCATTAAGGTTCAAATCTAAATTTAACCCTAATCAACCAATTAATAACAAAGGGAATAAAACATCAATGAAAAATAATTGGATAGAATAAAATTAGATCTCACATAGGTTTGATGCAAAAAGAGTTGTTTGATGCACCTCCGGTCTAGATCGATGAGATTAGCCAGACATATTGATGGAAAACCTCAAATTCTTGATGTTCTTTCATAAACAAAGGTTGGGAATAATGATTTCCCAAGTTTCTATTTATATAAAACCTAAAAAAATATATTCCAAAATGAAGTTCCTAAAAATTCATACTAAAAAGTGTGCATTCAAAATGGGGCTACAAACGAGCCGCGAGTGAGGTTGTGGGTGAGGCCACAGCCTGAAAAATGTAGAACAATGGCCATGGCCCCATTTTACGGTGCAAGCCATGACCTAGATCACTGTTTTTTTTGTAAGCATCATGAAAATGAGGCCGTGAAACTTAGATTCCATGTGACGACCTAGAATTATGGCTTGGGCTACGACGTAGAATTCTGATTTGCTCTCTCTCTTGATCACCATGACCGATTCTTCTAATATTCACGCTACTTCTTCATTTTGAGTCGTAAAACCTGCGAATCACATAAATGAGAGATTCTTACCACTAAATAGAGATTTATGGTTCAAAATCACACTAAACACTATATATTATGATGCCTAATTATACATTTATCAAACAACCTCAAACTTAGACTCTGCACGTCTCGAGTAAAGGAATGCATGATAACACACCCTATTACTAAACAAACTAGACTCATAATAACTTTATTAGCTAAATAACATCTAACCCACCCTACACCCAATTCCAAGTTTAGTGGAGTCCCATTTGGTTCTAATGTGACTAAATTAACCATCCCCTTGAAGAGGTTCAAAGTTAAGATTTGTTTAGAAACGAAGTCCAAACATCAATAAAAATCACACTTCAAAGAGCTAGACTCGGTCAAGATAAAGACTGTCTACTACTCAAGAGTTTTCTGGGCCTTTACACTAAAGCACGCAAGTTTACAATTTCTTGAAAAAAATAGTGCTTCAATACTCAAGAGGGTACCATAATGCAACCACACTCTCCGTTAATGTAGATTTAGCACAGTTATGCGTCAATAGGTCTTTAAAGTAGGTTGTAATGGGGCCGGGTTAGTATGCAAAAGAAAGTATAGAGGGAAAATGCAAATGTTGGAAAGTTCAAATCGACCTCACTATAAGCACTGAGAGCTAACATACATAAAGAGTTCACACGGATAAATATAATACTCATAATTTATATTCTTCCCATTTTTTCAACCACTAATTCTTCAATTTGGCCCATTCTTTTTGAATTCTTTTTCTCAAAATGATAAATTTTCTCATTGAATTCAAAGCCTAACTCATATTTATTTTCTTTGAAGTAAGTGGGAATTTGTTTAACTCAAAACACCCCCAAACTTGAAGTTTTTTACATTTCACTCCAAAAATTGCTCTTTCTCACTTTCATTATGGTTAATCATACTTTCAACTAGGTAAAAAGATGTAAGGCTAACGGTTAGGGGTTTACTCATGCGTAGTAAAAAAATCAAGTTTAAACTGGCTCAAATGGGCTAACTAGCGGTTAAAAGATGGGTAGGCTTAGGGCAAAGAGTTGAAGTCCAAAAATGGCCTACTTCCTACCCCAAAAGTGTTTCAATAATGGGATTTCGCCTCGAGCGGGTTACATCTTCGTTCTAGCACCCTAGAAATTTGACTTTTTTCACTTGCACAGTTATGACCACCTGCTCTCTTTGGTATCTAGCACAAAGTCTCAACCTCATACTAGCTCCCTAAATATACAATCTCAACCATGCCGAACATCGCTCTAGATTAAGTGTTTCTTCTAATTTCCAACAAAGTTCAAGTCTCATAAGTGGCTTAAGCAACTCATCCATAGCCAAAGAGACTCAACAAAGTCTCGGGCGACTCAATATGCGACATATGATACTATGTAAGTTTTAAAGCAAGACACAAACGTAGATGAAAATATGTCAACTAAACAAGTAATAATATACTAAATACGTGCATGAAAATGTATCAAATCCTAATGAAATGAGAAAGAGAAGCATGAATGGAAATGAAATAGAAGAAAAGAGAAATGAGAGAATAAGGGATATAAAACACCATCATCACCATCCGTCAACCACATATAACCACATATAATTTAAAATTTTGAACAATCTCACTAGCGGTCTTTCACTAAAAATCTATCAAACTCAATCCACATATCCTAAAGTACCCCAAATTTATTCCAAACCTTGTCCTCACGGTTCAAAACAAGTCAAGGAATCCACGCAACAAATAGAAAAAATAGTGGTGAAAAAGAACATGAATAAATAAATAAGAAGATGATATAAATACATGCATTTTTTTAAACAAAGCAATAAAAGTCTCCAAAAAGTAGTGAATGAATACAATTTCTCATGTCTAAGTAACTAAGGAAACTATGGAAAAAATCATCATAATAAAAACAAAAACTAATAAGCATAAGAGTTAACTTAAATAATTCCCACCAAATCCTGCGAGCCCAAAGTCTTTCAAGTAAGGGTGAAATCAACGTGATGATGGAATGAGGTCTAGGTTTTTAGGTCTAATCAAAGACTCGCCACTAATGCGGTGACTTAAGTCGGATTATGTCCCAACCAAGTCTCGAAACGCTTAAAATCCTAGTAATATGTTAATGCCCTAAAAATGCTCAAACTATTCAAAAAAATGTAATCTAAAGCTTAACAAAACTCAAGTGGTGCATCAGTGCCTCTGGTGCTCATCAAACATTGATAGCACCTGCAAAAATTCAAGAAACTAAGTTTGGGTTTTATTGGACATAAAAAACTAAGAACTAAACTAAAACTGAAATAAATGCAAGAAGTAAAAATAATAATAAAGCTGGGCAGCCACCCAACAAGCGCCTTTATTTTAAGTCTTTGGCAAGACTTGGCATCATTTATCAGGTGATGCCATCTCCTTTCAAGATATCAACAATAAATGGTGCATCTATAGTTTTTGGCAATGAAACATGCACGCACTCCTTCGGACTTGGGAGCTCATTTGGGACCTCTAATAGAAAAGAGTCTGTCGCATTATGAGCATCCAACACAAATGTGTAGACAGTCCAGAAAAACCGCGAACACTCATTTACTTCCACCCCCTTGTAAGGTTTAACAAATAAGCATGAGAGGGTGGGTGGTTTCACCAATACTAGAGGTTGGTCTTCCTTGTTCACTTTTGGTAGTTCATATGACCTTTTTGAAATTACTTCAATTTTCATCTCATTTTCCTCCTCCTCATTTTGTGCAATTATAATGTATGGCTTAGTTTGAAAGAGTTGAAGTTCTTCCATTGTTTCGCTCCAATACTCAGCTATGTATTTTCATTCACCTCAACAATTTTCAACATATCAGCACACACATTCTCCTCTAGATAGAAAAATTGGTTATCTACTACACAACTCTTTCTCGTCAGTTAAATTCTCAAGCGTAGTATTCATTTGACTAAATTAAGTTTCCAAATTTTGCAACCTTGGATTCACATGCTGAAATTGGTGAAACTTTTCATGTAAGCGTTGTTGATTTGTCATTACTTGTTTCATCATATCTTCCAAGGAGGTGCTTTGTTAAAATTGTTGATTCTTTTCATGACACTGTTGATCAACTTATTGAAAAGGTAGTTCTTGGCTGAAGATCAAGTCATTCATCATGTCTTATATAGACCACTTTTCATGACACTGTTAATCAACTTGTTGGAAAGGTAGTTTTTGGCTGAAGACCAAGTTATTCATCATTTCTTGTATAGCCATCTTTTTATGCTGTGGAATTTGTGGACTTGGTAAGAGCTCAAAAAAGTTGGGTTATGACGATGCATAGAAAAAATAGTGATGCTTCTCATACTTTGGATAGTAAGGACAAACATATGTGGAATGAGAATAATCCTCGCAAATTTATAAACCTCGACCTGTAGCACAAAGCATTCCTATTAAAAAATTAATGTCCATTACATGACATACCTACGCCATTCATATTGTGATAGTATGAGTCTTTGAATCGACCATAGTTGTGGGAGTAGGAGGCCATTGTGGAATTACCTACATACATGTTAAGAAAAAGGAAATGGATAGACAAAATAATAAATAAATAAATAAGTAAAAACTAAAGAAAAAAATCGATATTTGTCAATGGTGCCAGAAATTCGTGTCAATAAAATATATTATTTAAACCAACTATTTTGTTGATAGTGACAAAAGGTCAATCCCACAGAGATCTAAAAGAAAGGGAAACGGGGGTTTGAGAGCAAATGTTGAGAGAATTCAAAAAGACATGGGATTGGAAATACTTTGTAAGGAAATCAATCAAGAAAGGCAACCTAAACCCTTGGTATCACAAACTTCCTCAATTGGAACAATCAAACCTATGGTCGTCAGTCTATATAAAGCATACAATTCAAAGATATTCTAGAGTACCTATAAACCCGGTAATATATGCAGTTCCTCGTACTTCCTAATCTCGATAGTCAAGGTATGATAATAACTACTTCCCTAACCAAACACGCAACCCTAGACTTAGGCGAATTGGGTTTAATGCGTTGATTGCATCGGGCTTTGTAAATTCACTACACCTAGACAACCATATCACTAGTGCGTCCGATTTAGCTTCGAGCCCTAACGTATTTGACTGATCCCTAAGATAAAGAATTAATTGGCATGATCAATTGCCACTTGTGTGGTCCTATTGTATAAAGATGGAAACGTACGACTCACTAGTAATATAATCAAGGTTTAAATCTAAATTTAACCCTAATCAATCAATCAATAACAAATGGAATGAAACATCAATGAAATGCAATTAGATTGAATTAGATTAGATCTCACAAAGGTTTGATGTTAAAAGAGTTGTTTAATCTACCTCTGATCTAGATTGGTGAGTTTAGCAAGACATATTGACGGAAACCTCAAATTCTTGATGTTCCTTCATAAACAAAGGTTGAGAACAATGATTTCCTGAGTTTTTATCTATATAAAACCTAAAAAAATATATTCCAAAACCAAGTTCCTAAAAATTTAGGACTAAAAAGTAAGTCTTCAAAACGGGGTTGCAAACGGGACCATAAGTAAGGCAGTGGGTGAGGGCACGACCTAAAAAATGTAAAATATGGGCCACAGCCCAATTTTATGGCATGAGCCACAGCCTAGATCACTGTTTTTCGTAACTACCATGAAAATGAGGCCGTGAAGCCTGGATTTCATGCCACAGCCTAGAATTACGACTTGGGCTACGGCCTAGAATTCTGATTTCCTCTCTCCCTTGATCACCATTACCGATTCTTGTAATACTCACGCCACTTCTTTATTTTGAGACCTAACACCTACAAATCACATAACTGAGAGATTGTTATCACTAAATAGAGATTTATGGTTCAAAACCATACTAAACACTATATATTTTGATGCATAATAATACACTTATCACCTGATTTTCCACATACCTAGGTTTTATAGGAATGGTTTCCGCTAATTTATCAAGACTTCTGCTGAATAAACTTTAAACTGTATGGAATTTTAATTTACTCTTAAATATTATTTAGTTATGAGAACGGTGTAATTTTTATTAGAAAGACCGACTAATACATTGTTAAGTTCTATTTGTATAGAATTAGGGCTTAATGAAGGGATTAGGTCAGCAGTGCCTTAGTTTAAAGGAAATGGAGTATGACTTAATACCATAAATATGAAATGAAGTATCAGAGCATTGGTTTGTAAAGCCTAGGAAATGGAGTATTAGTTGATACCATAAATACGAAATGAAACATGAATAAAACATAAACTTTAGATGTGGAAACCAGATAATCTTTGATTAGAAACTGTCGGTTAGGAAATGAGTGAAGGTGAGCTGGGAGTTTTATATGTATGTGTTATATTTTATATGTGTATATATACGCATTGTGGCATGTAATAGTTGATATCGCATTCGCTATTAATTTGTAGATTGCAATTGTTAATTCACGTGATTGCAAATATACGGGTATCGGCGGTAGTCAGCATCATATTTCTATGGATGGTTTACAAAGGTTGTTTGACTGGGTATCTGCTCAAGGTAGCAGTTGACCGGTTTCTTCACTATGATGACAGCTTATTTTGCTCCATAGCATAGACACCAATTCCTACTGTTACTACTACGCCTACGCTACCATCGTCAGAGTTTCCTACTATGACACAAATAGTTCTTATATTACAGACTATATCGGCAGAGATAGTACTAGCTGCAGAGATGGTTGATACACCGTCTCCTACTTCTACATCTTCTAGCTCGACAGAAAAGGTTCAGTTGGTGAAGGATTTCATCAGGCTGAAGCCAGTGTATTTTGATGGTCAGCGAAAATTTAAGAAGATTGAGAAGTGGGTATTGTCTCCAAAGAAGTTACATATGGTCTGTAGGATTATCGGGCTATGATCATACACTGCAAAAAGACGTTGATGTTTGATGGCATGCGATAATAGCTTTAGATGGTGTTTTTGAGTCTTGGGATGCATTTAAGAAGAAGATTTATCCATAGTACTTTCTACCTACAGTAATGAAAAGATTGAAGAAGGAATTTATGGACCTGAGACAGAGAGCCAATGAGTCGGGGATGCAGTATCGAGATAGATACATCTATTTGAGGTAGTTTCCAGAGATTTGGTGAGAGATGACTTAGATGATGTATACGATTTTGGAGATGGAAAGGGGCTTGATATCATATATTATGTTGTTAGTACTAGAGCTAGGACACTTAATGAGATATATGAGCTTGCTCTCTCCCACGAGACATATCATTTTGGTAGAATTATTAATGGGATAACGCGAGGTCCATGTACTGATCTTGACAGGAGGAAGCAAGAAAGTGAAGGATAGAAGAGCTGTACTGAGGGATCTCGGAGCGTAAGACTAGCAACATCTGCGATCTTGATAGAGCATAGTTTGTATGTACCTACCTTGCCAACCCTAATTAGGTTAGCTTTACTGGATCCTAAGCACAATAGGTATCAAGCTACAGAGATCAAGATGCACCAATATCGGGGTATGCCCAAACCGTTTCCATAGGACGGATGAAGACTCCAACATGTTATAGATGTCTTCTGATTGGACGTATTGTTTTTCAGTATCCACAACCAGTAAGTTATCAATTGGCCGCATCACAACCACATGCCAAAAAAAGAACTAAGGTAATGACAAGATCGGACCCAGGGATGATACACGACTTTACTAAGGGTAAGTAAGTTTGTTTACTTCTGCATTATGCTTATTTTGAATGTTTTATGCATGAGATTAAATTGAGTTTTTGATAAATAGGAGTAATGTTATCTAAATAAGAAACATCTAAAACTCTTTAGAAAATAATGCTTAACGAAATCTCCCTAGAGTACTATGACCAAAGTGATGTATATAAGTGATGATATAGACGCGTTTGCTATGTGTGGACTTACTTGTTCAGATGTGTGAACGCAGATTGAAGTAGTCAATGGATCCACCTATGGTAGATGTAAAATGCGGGCTTTGGGGCTAGTATTATTTTAAGTGTTAGCTAAGGTAATTACAATGAGATAGTGAAATAAATTAAGGATTAAAATCTGGAATAAGTAAATTTCAAGGATGAAGTTTCTATTAGTTAGGAAGATTTCAACGGCCCAAATTTCTAATATTGGACTTGGTCCGTAATTAATGGGCATCAACCTGTGACATGGCTCAAGAGCAGGTACATGAACCCAACACTCATCACGAAGATCGATTAATGTATTTTTTGGGGTATGATGAATGCTTAGTGCATTGTATATGTGTACACATAGTAAGTCACTCCTACTTATGTATAGAGGTCGAGACGTGAGCGGGGACATGACTCGAGATGCATGCCAATGCGGGACTTGAGTAGAGAGTGATGTGGTAAGTTAATTTAACTTAATGTGGCTTATATAGTTAATTAGACATGGCTATAGTTTTAATTGCATTAAATGTACCTAAGTTAGTAAGTTAAAACAATAACTTGATGTCCCTCAAGATACGTATTGACACATCAAGAGACAAATCGAGTATAAATTGGTGTCATAAAGGAAGAGTTATTAAGATGTGAATCAAGATGTAGGCCATTAAATTAGTCTCGAGATACGCATACGCATTAAGATCAATGTCAATGAATCAACCTTATCTACATATAAATTAGATTGAATGTGATAAGCATGCAATTAGTTTTATTTCCTAACTTAAGAGGGAATAAAGCATGAGAGAGGGTTACGAGAAGGAATATCTGCAACTATGGAGAAATCATGGTGAAATGGAAGTGAACATCAACTAGGTAAGCAAGTGTACATATGTTCATGTAGTAAAAGTTGGTAAAATTGATGATTTGAGAATAATTGTTAAAGTGTTGATGTTGCATTTGATATGGAAGATGTGTTGGATACCCGGTATAGGGTACATGGATCGAAGGCTTTGGTGAAGGCCAATTGGAGAGGATACCATTAAATTTGTAGTGCAAAATTTTAGGGATTTCATGTGTCTAGAGCGCTAGGTGTGCTTGCTAGTGTGCTACTTGTGTGTAGCACGCTAATAAGTTTGAATAACGTGCATAGTGGGTGACAGTGTGCTAGATAAACTACCCAGCGCATTAAGTGCTCTAGAAAGCACACTGACAGCAATTTCTAAAGTTAAATTTAAAATCTAAACACCCCATTAAGTCTAAACATATTATAAAATATGTCTAATTGTATCAGGAGCCTGGGGAAGAGTTTCGGAGATTCGAGTACGTGTTTTGAGGTGTTGGGTTACTGGATTAGCTAAGAAATTTGCATAGAGGTAAATAAACTGATTGTGATATTTCTTTCCATTTTTTGGTTCATTATTACTTTACTTTACTACTTTGCTTGTTGAATTCTTATTGCCATGATTAGTGTGTTTACTTAATTGTGTATTGTAGTTAAACTAGAATATGTATGCTTAGGTTAGCTGATATGGTTTAGGGTATACGCAACCACGGGGTATGAGACTCGAGGATGTCGGTTTAACTGACTAGTTAGTGTTACGAACCTATCATATAAGGTTAATGAAATGAGCAAACGTGATCAATTAAGGTAATACGAAATATTATGTGTTTCGACCTACTTCATCAGGTTGATAATTCGCGTTTCACAACTAACAAGTATAAGAGATATAAACTATTACTTGAAGGGTAATATATAGGCCAATGTATGAAATGACTAAGTGGCAACCAATTAGGGTAATACCAAAGTACTACGTTCAGACGTATTACACGAGGTCGATATGTCGTGTTTCACAATCAATGAAGAGAATGTCTATATGTACAGTTAAATAAGTGACTACCTAAGGTATATGGGATTAATGGGTAATAAGTGGGTAAATGTGTTTGGTATACAAATTAATATATGGGGTTCATTTGAATAGTTTATTAATGCTACATTTTTTGGTAATGTGTTTATGTATCAATGATTATTGTTGTGTAATGAATGTATGTATTGTGGGATATTTTCTTGTTGTGTTTGTGTGGATAAATTTCTCTTAGTGTTACTTTCTTCATTAATGTACCCATCATCATTTTTTATGATGGGAGGTGCGGATCCTTCGAGTAACAGACAAGGCAAGGAGAAGATCAGCGATACCTCTGTGCCAGTGGAGAGCTGCTACCTTTGTTGTAGGTTTTTGGTTTTGTGGTATGACTTATATATATGTCTTCTATATACTTTTGGGGATGTATACTATGGGTTGTAAGATAATTACCTGACCAGACACGTGTTGATATACATTTATTGTCATTTTTGTTATATATATGCATGTGATCTTTGTTACCGAGTTTTTCACATACCTAGGTTTTATATAAACGACCTCCGCGAATTCATCAAGACTTATGTTGAATAAAATCTAAATTGTATAAAATTTTAACTTACTCAGAAATATTATTTTGTTATAAGAATGGTCTAAGGTTTATTGAAAAGGCTGACTAATATGTTGTTAAGTTCTATGTGGATAGGATTAGTGTTGAATGTGGGATTAGGTCTGGCGGAGCCCTAGATTAAAGGAGGGGTTGTCACCCAATTCTAAAGTGATGTACTTTAACTCTATAGTTGATCTAGAAATAATAGTTAATTTGGCTGATTTCCATGTAACTTCACCACATCCAAGGGGGAATACATAACCACTAGTGGATATTGTCTCATCTAAATCAAAAATCCAAATAGCATCATTGTATCCCTATAATATAGTAGGAAGTCCAATATACACAATATCATGATACTTCTAAATATTTCATTAGTCTGCTATCGCAGTTCAATGCTCATTATTGGGATTATGTGTATATCTACTCAATCTACCTATAACATAATCTATGCATGGTCATGAGAAATTCATCAAATGTATCAGACTCCTAATAATTTGTGCATATTTAGATTAAGTAACAAGATCACCTCTATTTTTCTTTAATCGAGTATTTGCATCATAAGGAGTACTCGCCGGTGTGACATTGAAATGTCCAAACTTCCTAAGAAGTTTCTCAACATAATGTTCTTGTGATAGAATTATATCATCACTTTTCCTTATAACTTCAACGCCCAAAATCACATTTGCTTCACCCATATCTTTCATATCAAATTTATAAGCATGAAAACTCTTAGTATTGTGTACTAATTCAAGACTAGGGTTAAAAATCAACATGTCATTAACATACAAATATATAATGACACAATCCCTATCAATAAATTTGGTGTAAATACATTTATCTACTTCTAGAGAAAAAAATCAATCATTCAATTAAACACAATCAACCTTTTCATGTCATTATCTGGGTGCTTGCTTCAAACTATATAGAGATTTGACAAGCTTGTTATAATGGCCTAATTGTTATCGATGTCATATTTAATTTATTTTCGTACTCGAGCACCAGCTCGGCACACTTAGACACCATAGATAGGCTAAGCAAGGTCGCTCTGGTACACAAATTAGTTAGTTTTATCTGTTGGTTGCCTATTTGCGATGCTAATTACTATTTTATTTATTTTGGCATCACATGCTTGAGTTTACATTTAGCATATCGTGAGAAGATGTGAGATAGGTATTCTCCTTGAAAAACATGACAACACGGGTGTCAGGTAAGCAAAGTACAAGTACATTAAGTCTAGACAATGGTTAAGTGGACTAATATGATCAAAGACATAAGTAAATGTGATTAATATTAATAATAATACATTATAGTATGTCGAAATAGTCGGATATACTTGTTAAGGCGCACCATTGGTTACGTGTGGAGGTGTGGTGACGTCAAATAACTGGGTAACCAGGGATCTAATTGAACTAATAAGCTATTAAGTGTCTCAAATGAAAGCATTAATATAGTGGACAGCCTTAAAGATGACCATAGATTTTTCTCGAGATACGTGTTCACTATAGATCACTAACAGAAACTATATAAGAAAAATGTTGGTGGGATTCCTCATTTTTTCACAAACTTCTCATGCAAAAATAATTTAGAACAATTCAAAGGTGTAGAAAAAACTTTAAGAGCTGAAATTGCTAATTTAAAGCTGGGATTTCAAGATCTAATATATACTACCAAGGTAATCCACTCCCTCTCATTCAACTCATCAAAATGAGCTTAAAAACTTAGACTTTCGATGAAAACAAATTTATCAATTGTGATCTCTATTTGTGAAGTGTTTAGCATGAATTACTAATCAATTGAGGTTGTCTATTATGTTTATAAACTGATTTTTGTAGAAATTATGTTCTTAGTGTTTTAGAAATAATGCATGATGATCCATATAATTTCATGTAAATCTTGTGGATGGATGATTTACATGTTGTTGTTGTTGCTGTACTCGAAGGAGGTTTAATCCAGGATCATTCTGCGACAGGTTCACCACGACCTGGGGTCGAAAATCCCATCAAAAGTCTCAATTTCTATAACACAACAGCTCTGGCCGAGCTTGACGCCATTTGGTCGCCGTGCGTAACACACCTGATTAGGGGCCTCGACGATGTCACAACGTCATGCCTTTAGACACGTAGCACCATCACGGCGTCAGGACCTTTAAAACAGTAAAATTTTATATTTTAAACTTGGGTTTTCAAAGTCGACTGTAACTAACCTAATACGCCATAAACAACCTAATCCCCCTAAAACACCAATTAGGACCTCAGGGGACTTGGGGACGATAGTGTTATAGGCGAGAGTGTAGTGTGGTCTGATTGGGGTGTAGTTTGAAGAATCAGGGTGTGATATAAGGTGCGTAAAACCCAATTGAATGCCACTTGAGTATTTAATTGTTGTTTTACTTGTTGTTATCCATTATTGGCTTATTATTCCATTATATTGTTGTTTTTAAGACGGTTGGTTAAGACTACTCCTACTGGCACATCCATTGTGTGTTTGTGGCACAATAAACTATTGGACGTGTGACCAAGCCCTCGGTGAATGGCAACCAGAGATGCTCTTTGGAGCATGTGTTGGTGGAAGAACAAAAAAAGCCCAACCACCCGGAAAAACCAGATGAAAGTGTCAACCCCCTCGTCATTAAGACGAATGACCTGCCTAGATTACTTTAATACTCTGATAATCTAGTTAGCCTAATTCGTTCTTTCAACTTTAACCTGAAAATAATGATTATTTCAATCCTTTATAAGGCTCGAAAACTAAATTTATATCCTTAATGAAACTAAATTCATGATTTGTTCAATTGGGGCGGAAATCATGTCCATATGTTTTTAAAAAAAATTTAGCAGCACCTCCCCCTAAAAGTGGTCTATCGAAAAATTCACTTAATAGACAAAAGAATTGGGAAAATGCCTAAAAGGACTCATAACTCCCTGCGGTTCATAATATATGTCAAATTCGAATTTATAACTTAACTTAAAGTCTCCGCAAGCTTAATTACAACTTTGTAATCCCATAGTAAAGCAAAATTGAAATGTAAACCTCTTGATTATTCTTAAACTAACTTAGGAGACTCTCATAACCATTTAACAACATTTCACATCCTACACTCACCCTAAGAATCCCAAAAATAATATATTTAACAATTTACAATAAGAATTTACTTTAACTTTTGAAAACTATTACCAAAGATATTCGACATTCGTGTATTGTGTTCATATAAATTCTAACACCATAAAAATAACTCAAAGATGTTAGGCAAGTAATTTCCTACATTGATCTATACTCCTGAAATTGTTAGTCTAATACATGAAGATATGTAATTGCATTTCCAAATAATCAATGAGATATATGCATCAACATGACATTCAATCCATTTTTTCGATGTCTCTTGACTATAATCAAATGTCGACTTCCAAATATATTACAAAGACAATATTAAGAGATCATGAAATGCATAGATAACTTATGAGCGTTAAACTCTGCTAGTCTCACTAGACGACGTAGGGGCATGATTGAAACCTAGTTTTAATCAAACCAGACTCTGAAACAAGCTTATCCCCTAATTCGCTCTATGTATGAATGACCAATAATGATAAAATACAATGCGGACTATGATGCAATTATAGGCACCAACGTAAGTTCCTTAAAAAGTAAGAATTATTGTAGGGTTTACTTATAACCAAACCAACTTTGAGCGTAATTTTTGATGTTCTCAAAGCGTCAGATCACCTTAAAAATGGATCCAATAGCTTCCCTGCATATACAATTATATTATGGTTCAAGCTTCAAGTGAAATGAATTCATGAAACCCAATGAAAATTGTGGCCAAAGTACGTTAGAGAATAATTTCCAAAAACATTAATTTATAAAACTGTTTCAACATGCCTTCAACTAGCCAACTTAGGGTAACTTTTTAACCTTGAAAACCCCAATATTTGTCATGATGACCTAAAAGAAGCTTATAGTACTCATGTCATACTTTCCAAAGACTCCAAGAACATTGAAATTGAATCGCTGACGAAGAAGTTATGAATTTTCCAATATAGCATGTTAACTAAGCAAACTTTATTTATTTTGAACTGAAAAACATCTCCAAATCAATATTTTCGTAATTAAATCCTTAAAACAAAACATCAAACACTATGAAACTACTAGATTTGAATCAATATCAGCTCTAGAAACATCTCCAAAGTAGTTATCAACTGAATCACACTAGTTCAATTCATCAAAACCCTTGCCAACGTTGGTGGGATTTATTCGAAATCGGTGCACATCAACCCAATACATCAATTTACAACTATCCATATTAATTTCTATTAAAACCCCGCAAGAGAAACTGAAAAATTGCGAGAATTCAAATTGAATTAAAAAATGATCCAAATTGACTATTTACCAAATTGCAGGCCAAATACATCATTTCACCTCAGAAACTTCGCTCGAACTGACTATCTCGGGATACTCAACATTTTTATGAAAAGAAACCAGGTGAAAATCAAACGTCAAAAGCTCACGGAGTGAAAATCCAAGTTAAGAGGTTTTGGAGAATGAAAAATAGTTCGTTCTGTTAAAAAACGAAACGAAACTTTCGTTTCATTTGATTTTATATATATAAACCTCAAGCTGCTTGTTAGCAGCTTAATTTTGTTTTATTTATTAATTCTTGAAATTCTTATTTTGACGTGCTTCAACTTTTGATGCTCATTTTCAATTTGATTTTTGACCAAATTAAACTAAACTCTCGACAAAATAATCTATCTTCATAAGACGTTCATAACACTAGTTTTGGTCACGCCAAAACTCTAAAAATCTTTACTTTGTCAGCGACATACTAAATTTTTTTTGGATCTTAGCCAAACTTTTATCAATTTAGACCCAGTCTCAACCTCGACCACCACCAACTAATACAAAACTCGAGGTAAGGTCTTATACCAACTTCATTCTCCCATTACATTACCACCAATCCCAACTTGCAAGAAAATTGAAACAAAATCATCGCGTGATGATTAATACTTGCTTAATTAGTTTTTGAACAACTAATAATTTATTTTCACTCGTGCCCTTCAGACACGTACTTGCAACCCTAAATATGGAAGAAACCTCAACACACCCCAACTTCACGACAAAATAAATTACATTACTTCCACTAGGCATGCAACTCACAAAAATAATATGTAAACATATGATCTCTAGTCCATAATACGTAAGTCCCAACTCGGATACTTAAATCACAAATTAAATCCAAAAATACTTAATTAGCATCTTAATTAAGTTTACAAAATTCTCGAATGTCACAATCTTTCCAACTAAATAAAAATTTCGACCTAGAAATTTGAACTTACAGTTTACTAAACCAAAAGAAATATGAGAAAATGAATCTTCATATATAACTTTTTTAATTCAAAACTGTAAATATCATTTCCAAGGTGAACCATTAAGTGGACCCAATCACTTTCATTATAATTAACAACTCGGTGGTAGAGATCATAACCATTTCAAATTTTCGTTTCCAATTCTTGGTTTAATGAAAAGTTTTCTCCGTTGCTTTGCCAATCCGGGCAATTAGTGAGTTTCTGACGAATTAACAATCAGCTTTGTGGAATATCTAATAACATTTACTTCTCTTATCATACCTCGAATCCTATTCAAGAATCAATACTTAGCAAGATCTAGTCTATCTTGCTTTTAAATAAAACTATTTTTATTCTTAAGTAAATACGATTCCACAAATTGTTGATAATTATTTCCATATCCACTAAACTCTGATATACATCCCAGTTTCTATTCTTATCACTAATCATCCTTTTGTAGAATTATCAATCGACCAATTCTTAGAATATCATCAGTCTAAATATAAGTTGTGCAAATAATATTTAAGCATGACATTAGATACTAAGTAGAGTTGCGTATCTATCTTATCCATCATCATTCCAACATTTCTCAACAGAAACCTAAAATTACATAAGTCGTCCCATGACTATAAATCTCTAATTACATCTATCGCCCTATGACAAAAGATGTCAAATTACAATCTGATCAGAAAATGAAACTTAACACATCATGCAACTCTCACTCATTCTCTAAATGTCTATTCACATTATCATTTATATTGCGGACTAGAAAGCAACTGTCAATTTCAACTTGTGAACCAATTAAATTAACTTTTCTTTTGACTAGTTAGAAAATTAATAACTTTTCTAACTTCATAAAACTATTTTCTATCCATAAACTCACCAAGAACCTCATTCCATTTAACTACCAAGATCACCCATAATCTCATATCTTAATCACTTACAATTCACCAACTTCTATCATGACCTAAATAGTGATAGTTATCCTTAACTTAAGTAGACATATGTTTTTGAATAGAGATGTCAACATATTATATAATTTTACTCTCATAGTGTGATTTTTAACTTGTATCTCATACAAGTTATAAATATGATATCTCTCTTTTCCTCTACTCAATACAACAGAAGAATACTCAATTCTTTCAACATATCAAGTCAAATATATTATCCTCTATTCAATATTATACAAACCACTAGGAATAGTTTTGACTAACTTAGCTATAAGTTGTACGTTTCTTTTCATTTCACTTGTATCTTCACCATCATTTAAGGTATCTTACATCAACTCCAAGTTAAGATAACGTAGTGCTTAAAACTTCACGACTGCTTAATTGAGTGGTGTAGCACTAAAACTGAACCAATTTACAACATATTCACTAATATTAGTTGTAAATTAATTAGTTCAAAACTCTCAAATTTTGGAGTTTGAATCTTAGTAAGATCCTCATGAAGATATATCGTGTTCCATCAAACTTATAGTTTGACATCCTAATTGCATCAGGACTCGTTGACCTGAGATTTTACTTTTTATGCATATGTGAGAATTTCTTGACCATTTAGTTCCTTATACTTAAGCTTCCAATTAACTCCAATGAAACTTCATAAATTCTTTATTCCGATTATCACCAATTCATCTGATTATTCAAAGATGAGTAAATGCGTTACACTAGTCTTCTACGCCATGAATGAATCGTGATTATGATACGAAGTTACTCAGACTTTTGGTCAAGTACAACTACTCCAGTGTCTGGCCTTGACTAAAGGAATTAGCTCGTGTCACTTCCATCAGTCATAAGTCAACTCTACGTCTCATTTTATTTTATACATAGAGTCTATTCCGTTAGATTTTTATCAATTCTAGCTATTCTCATATTGATCACAATCTTAGTCTCTTTACAAACAATCCATAACTTTTGCTCAACAACCAGATCACTTACTGCTCCTTAATCTTGACTTAGAGAGACAATTTATACCTCTTCTCTTTCGAGGATTTAGCTAAGGATATTCTTATGATCATTCAATCAATTAAAGTCTTCCTTGGCTAAATTTTATTTAAAAAAGAGAAATTTTGCGACTCAAACAGTTCTATTGTTTGTTATTACCTTAATTTGTTTCCGTTAGTCATATATTTCTCAAATTTCTTTAAAAAAAAAAGAAATTTGGTACTTTTAAAGAGACTATGTAAGATAACTAAATACCTTATCGATCATTAATTCACTTTTTGATGAATTCACCTTTCCATTATTATTAAACTAAAGAGATAGAAGAATTTGAATTTCCAAACTCTGATTAACTTAATGACTAATCAAATTCTTAAAGGATATTATTCCAATTCTTTAATTCATATAAATGGAAATTCTTGCAATATAGGAACTCATACTAACATCTTATACAAATTATATACTGATTCTCAATTAGTAATATATCTATTCATTGATTTTATTTTGTGTTCTATTGATAAGCGTTATAGCTTAATTTGATTAGAAATGATTATTTAGTACTTTGAATCTCAAAACACAATTGCTTGGATTAATATTTAATAGCTATTCCAAGCTATTATTAATCCATTTCCCCAACGCCTTAACTTCTAACATGTTGATCTTATCACTACACTTTTCATTTTTAACTTAAGAATTTTGCTGGTCTTTATTTCATAACAACACCTAATCTAGTGTTAACAAAGATTACTTCTAACTCATATATTTTCAATTGTTTTATCATTTCTTTATTCGACTGTAGAACCATAATACTCAACGTCACTTATGCATAAGTAACCTTAGTAACAAATAGTCAAAAGTTTTAGTACTTTTTAGAAGTCGTTTGATTATTTTAAACCATGGTTCTACTCCACATTTCACTTGATGTTTTGTTTCGAAAAGGAGACAATATTTTACTTTAAAGTATTTTATTTTCATAGAAACTAACTTAGACAGCTTGACTAGTTCTATCACAATTCCATTATGATTTTTCAATCAAGTTTAATTTACCTAATCGATTTCTACTTTTAATACCGCGTGTCTTTGTTTTCCTTGTTGAAACTATTTTAACATTTTATTGAGCATTTTATAATTGCAATAATTTGATAATTTCGATTTCCATGAAATCCATGTTCAGTAATTAGGTACCCGAATCATTTGGGCTTTCCTTTCAATCAATTTCATGTTGGTTTCATAACTGATACTTTCACCAGTTACATTGGTACCGAACTACTTATAACACCTTTAAGAATTCGGACTTTCTAAGCCTATTCCACATCCATTTACACTCAATTTCATTTAATAAGTCTATTCTCTCTTTTAATTATCCATTTCGAATCTTACTCGTCGTATCTTACAAGTTGAGTATCGAACAAAAAAGGAAAATAAACTTCTTATTGCATATGTAGTGATAACACATACATACAACACAAATGTAACATAATAATCCAAATACTCAAGCTCACAGTCACTTCCCAACTAATTGCGCTCAATCACCCTTTTGTTCTCAACTTAAGTTTATCTTCAATTGAGCCAACCTTTAGGCTCTAATACCAAGTTTGTCAGCCTCTCGTCATTAAGACGATTGGCCGGCTTTGATTTCCTTAATCTCCTAATAATCTAGTCAACCTAATTTGTCCTTTCTACTTTGACCTCAAAATAACAATTATTTCAGTCCTTTATAAGGCTCTAAAACTGAATTTATATTCTAAATGAAACTCAATTCATAATTTGTTCAATTGGAGCAAATTCAGAAATCATGTCCGTATTTAATAAAAATTTCGGCAGCACCTCCCTTAAATATGGCCTGCAAGAAAATTCACCTAATAGATAAGAGAATTGGGGACATGCCTAGAAGGACTCATAACTTCCCCCAGTTCATAATATATATCAAATTCAAATTTATAACTTAATTTAAAGTCTCCGCATGCTTAATTACAACTTTATAATCTCATAATAGACCAAAATCGAAATGTAAACCTCGCAATTTTTCTTAAACAAACTTTACAAACTCTCATAACCATTTAACAACATTTCACATCCTACACTCACCCCAAGAATCTCAAAAATAATATATATATATATATATATAAATTTACTTTAAGAATTTACTTTAAATTTTAAAAATAATTACCAAAGATCTTTGAGTCTTGTCCATTCTCTTCATATAAAATCTGACACCATCAAAAACAACTCGAATATATTTGGCAAAAAAATTCCTACATTGATCCATACTCCTACAATTATTAGTATGATACATAGAGACAAGTAATTGCATTTCCAAATAAACAATAAGATATATGTGTCAACTTAACATGCAATCCACTATGTCGATGTCTACGAACTATAATCAGATGTTGACTTCCAAAAATAGTACAAATACAGTATTATGAAATCATGAAATGCAAAAATAACTTGTCGACGTTAGACTTCGCTAGTCTCACTAGACGGCGTATACGCAGGACTGAAACCAAGTTTCAATCAAATCAGGCTCCCAAATAAGCCTATCCCCCTAACTCACTGTATATATTAATGACCAAGAACGATAAAATGTAATGCGGACTATGATACAATTATAGGTACAAAGATAAATTCCCTTAAGAATAAAGATTATTGTATGGTTTACTTACAACCAAATCAACTTTGAGCGTAATTTTTAAGGTTCTCGGAGTGTCAAATCACCTTGAAGATCGATCCAATAGCTTCCCTACATACTCCATTTATATTATCGGTCAAGATTCAAGTGAAGCCAAATCAACAAAAGTTGTGGCTAAATTACGCTTGAGAATAGTTTCCAAAAAAATTATTTATATGACGATTGCAACTAACTTTCATGTAGCCAAATCAGGAAAACTTTTTTAACCTTGAAAACCTCAATATTTATAATGACCTGAAAGAGACTTGTAGTACTCATGTCATACTTTCTAAAGACTCCCACTACAAAAAACAACTGATCAGAAATTGAGATTTTCGTTGCTAAATAGCATCAATTTCATCTCTAATTCAATTCTGCAATTGAAAAAAGACAAAATCTATTGCATCTCAGAAATTATCGTCGCTAATTAGTAAGCAACGGAAATATTTTTTCATTTCTGATTAGAGACAGATTTGAGATGGCCTTAGAAGCGCAACAGAGACAGAACATAAATGGTTAGTCTTCTAAAGTGAATGGCTTTGCTTCCATTCCATTGCTAATCCATATCTAATTTGCAATGAATTAGAAACTGAATGCATGAATTTTGTTGTTGATCCATTGCAAATTAAAGATGGATGAGCAACATAATGCATGAATTCCATTGCTAATCCGTTGCAAATTAGAGACGGATTAGAGTTGAAATTCATGAGGTCCATTGCTAATCTGTCTCTAATTTGCAACGGATCAGCATGGGATTCATGCACTCCATCTCTAATCCATCTCCAACCTGCAACGAATCAACAACGGAGTTCATGAATTACATTGCTAATCCATTGCAAAATAGAGATGGATTAGCAATGGAATTCATAAATTCTGTTATTGATCCATCTCTATTCCGTGTCTGAACTATGTTTACCCACTTTTCCCTGTTATTTTCTTGGCAAATTAGAGATGGTATAGCAACGAATATTCTGAATTCTGTTGCTAATTCGTCTTTTTCTATTTCTACGCCTAATTGTTTTTAAATATTCACAACAATCAAATTGGTTCTTCAAAATTTCTACACCTGCAAATAACGACAACAAGACTTACTCCATCGCCTACACCCCTGCCAACAGCTCCTTGGGGATGCTAACATCCCTAAAAAAGCAGAATCTCAAATACATATAATAATCAACAATATATATCAACAAGAAAGATTTAAATGAAAAAAATGTACAATTCAACATTAAAACAAATTTATACATCCACAAAGGTAGTCAAGTATAATAAATGTCTAAGATACCTAAATATCAACCAAAAACTACCAATCCTATTATTCTACAACAACCATAAAAATCCATAAGTATCATAAAGTTGTCATCCCTCGATGTCCTCTAAATAAGCACGAAAAGAACTATCAATCTAAAAGTTCTCTAAACAACCATAAAAGATATCTAAATATCATCAAATCATTTATCCCTTGCACCCCAGTCCTCTAAATATCCACAAGATAAAATTACCATTTCAAAAGTTACACAAATTACCATACAAAATACTTAAGTATCCCCAAGATGCTCATCTTTCTTAAGCTAGTCTTATATCTCCCGATCAACATTGTCATGTTATTGTTGTAGATCAGTGAGATCTGTTTGTGCATGTTGCTGCTCATGAGGTGGTGGTAGTGGCGGTGGTGATAGGCCTGCTCCATCCACGGTCATCCCGAACTGGCTCTGCATAAATGCCACAACCTATCGTAATTCCTTGGCAACATTATCGAACTCTGAGCGTGGCACCATCGGCGGCACCTGGGATGTGCTAGCACTAGGATCTGCATATCTTCTCTTCTTTCTCCCTAACGACCAGAGACCGTGGACACGTCCTTTTGGACACTCACCCGCCACCTTGTAGTACACCACCTCATCATCCATCGACTGGTTCGGTATAGCCTGGGTCAGCTCCTGACGTCTCGTCTGGAGCTTAGCCTGCACGAATCAACAATAAACAACTTAAATGATATGCTTTTAATTAAAGTTACTACTATTTAGCTCGTAGCTCTATACTTACATAGAACAACTCCAATCTAGTATCGATGAATGTCACCCCGTCGTGATTTACGGTGTGAAGATGCAAATACAACTCATTCACGGTACGTGGCGTCTTGGATGTATCAGTCTGCACACAAAAGCTATAAAAATGTTAAAAGTGTCAATTACTTCACCACACTTATAATTACCAAGCACAAATCAATTGCATAGAAGAGATATAAAATGAACAAAATGGGAATGAAATATGTACAATGCAAATGAGTTAAACTAGCATCAATGTGTAAGAACTTATAAAAAAAACAAGATTAAAAGCAAACACAAGCATAGTGATTTGGTTTAGAAAGGAAAAAAATAAACAAGAATATAAAAACACTTACCAATCTATCATTGGTAGTCACAAAAGACATTGAGTAACCACCGTGCATCGAGTAAGAGAAAGTATTAAAGAAGGAAGTACGTAACATAAATTTGTGTCGATAGGGTAAGCATTAACAATGTACTTTTAACTTCCTTTCGAGGTAGTGATGCTACTATTGTTATTATTTTTTTTAAAAAAAATATAATGAGAAGAAAGAAGAAAGCCTTCCTTTGGCCTAATGCTTATGAACGTGCCACAATCTTATAGGTTAAACGCAAATATATTGCAAATGCTAAGAAATGCAACATAGATGAAAACTAAGAAATACAACAACAACATAGCATTAGTCCTAAATTAATTAGGGTCGGCTAATGGAAAGTAAGAAATAGCAAGAAAAAAAATCAAATGACGAAAATAGGAAACACTCAGGTGCAAGCCATATATGCTTAGTAAGCTTTATTATGCACATCGACGCTCATAGCTCAATTTTTTGAAATGACTAAGGAAAGCCTCAATGTGAAACCGTCAGTTAGTTTATTTAAAACATTGCTTTCTTGTGAGATGCCTACATTTGTCAGATTGATATTGTGCTATACAAGTTCTTCTTGATGCATGTGCATGTTGTGATGTTTTATAACACTCACATGTAACAATCTCCTTAAAATCTCTAATTGAACTTCTCAAGACTTAAGAGGTCAAGGTGAAGAACTAGTATTTAGACTTATAATGGTAGAAGGTAATTGAATTTCCAATCAAAATCATCATCAATTTATTCAAATTTAATACAACCAAATCGGACTCACCTAAATCAATCAATGCCTCGACTAGTTATTCTCGATGTTTATAGCCGTAAGGGGGATAGCTTAAAACTAAAAGAGAAATGGGAAGGCAAGGAGTCAACTGCTAGAAAGATTGAGATAATAATATGAACATAATTTAAACTTTGAAATGTTTTCAAGTCAATCAAATTAGTTGCGAATGTTGTTTGAATTTCAATGCAGTTGTTGTTCATATTTGCATTGTTTGGATTGCGAAAGGTAGTTCAATGAGTAGACATCATACGCGCGTCATCGCCGTCGTCATCTTCGTCGTCATCGTCATCCTTGCATTGTTTGGATTGCAAAAGGTAGTTCAATGAGTAGACATCATACGCGCGTCATCGCTGTCGTCATCGTCGTCGTCATCCTTGCCATCACCAATATAATACTGCTTACCACCAATACAAATGCATGATATAAACAAATCAAATGTACTACTAATTCAAGAAGGAAGACATTGGTCAATCTGACCTCCTCTCCTAACCTCTCTATCTCTCAAACAGACACGCAAAGGAGACAAACATACATCTATATTTATGTAGGTAAGAAAAAAGAAGAGCACTTGTAGTAGTAGTAGTTGTAGTAGTAGTAGTAGTAGTAGTAGTAGTAGTAGTAGTAGTAGTAGTAGTAGTAGTAGTAGTAGTAGTAGTAGTAGTTGTAGTAGTAGTAGTAGTAGTAGTAGTAGTAGTAGTAGTAGTAGTAGTAGTAGTAGTAGTAGTAGTAGCAAGAAGATAAAGAAGAAGAAGCAGCAAGTAGAAGCAGCAAAGCAATGATACTAAGTTATTGTAATTCTAATAATTTCTCTCATTTAGTTCAAATTGGCAACTGTTTCATCTATTGTAAAAGTTGGGAATGTGAGAACAAGAGAAAAGAAGAAAGAAAGTAAGAAACATAGAAAGCAATAATAGTCATACATAGAAAGTAATAATTTCTCTCTCTATAGCTTTTACTTCTAGAATCTTCTTTTGAAATTGAAGAGGCTAGGAACCTATTTTTTTAATTTCTTTACTATTGACTTTGCTTTGGTCCTTTGCCAATTAAACACATATATATAGATAGAGAGTACTAGAGCTAATAAGGAACAAAAAAGAAACTCAACTCATATTAAACATTAAATTCAACACCATAGTCCATACATGAAGTTCCTTGGGGATACCCAATTTTCATTCAATTCAAACAAAGACAACAAAGACAACAAGTCCTAACAAACACTGAAACAAAGTAGAAACAACATACACACTACTGACTTTGCTTTGGTCCTTTGACAATTTAGATCAAAGCATTAACAACATTATGGGAATTCTAATAGTTGTAATGAAAATAACATAGAGCTTTTAGCATTAAAACAAGAAGAATTGAACTCCCTCTCCCATGGCTATACTTACAAATAAGCATCATGATTTCCATATATCATTCTTTTTAAGAGAAACTACTTATAAAGAGAGCCATAACTCCAAATGGAAAATCAAGATTGCGCAAATAGGATGATCCTAGCAACATCCATCACAGGATAAAACGTTCAGTGCCGGTAACACTAAAATTAACTTTCCAAAGATTGACAAGATACAAAAAACTCACCATTGTCAATTACTTAGAAAACTATAAGACAGTTATATATAGGCTATTCTAAAAGCAATGGGACATTTTTAGGGCAATGCATGTTTAATGCAAAAATATAAGAATGTAATTGAGAGAATTGCAAGGTTGTTCAAACAAGTGAAATTTTTTCATAAATGCATAGCTTCATTCTGTCTCAAAAGAGGCTGAGTGCAAACTGGAACTTGTAAAATCACTACCTCAGAAGTCATAAAGAGTTTCACTAGCCCGATATTAGGTAAATCAATGTACTTGTATGTTTTCAATGCTAAGAAAGTTAATTAGTGTGGATGCATATACAATAACTTGATTAACCCACTCTTAAAGGTCAAATTCAAGAACATTGATTAAAGGTAATGCAACCTGACCCATTATTTGTGCAAGATTTTAGGGGTACTTTAAGCTTTACTGCTCCTTTTCGTGATTTCAAGAACTCTATTTTTGATATACGTCTTCCTACATAGAAAGATCAAAGGTATAAGCAATTACTTGCAAAAAAATCATAAATGAACAAGGAAAAAAAAAGATTTAAGGAATGCCAACGTGGCCCTTAGAGAGGCATTGCAATATAAACAATCCAAATGATTCACAACAACCATATAGAAAATAACCTTATTATACAATCTTATATAGAATTCTAAGAAACTATATTTATCGAACAAGTACCTTGAAGTGAAGAAGTTCCCAGTAGTGCAAGTTAATCATTGACAACTGCTGCACAACCAAACTTGAACCTTGAAAATCAAATATGTGAAAATAATTGAGCTACCAATCTAAGAATAAAAAATCAATTAAACAAAACTTGTATATAGTGTGTGTTTTTATAATGGCACCTTTACACCAACGACAAGATTTTCAAATTCAAAAAAGATCAAGCATTTGAAGAGATATTCGAAGTCTGGACCTGTGCTATTATTACCACTTGAAAAAGCAACGACTACTTTTACCTCTTTTGCAATCAACAACAACAACATAGCCTCAATCCCAAATTAGTTGGGGTTGACTGCATGGATCAAATTCTTTCATTGTGCTCAATTTAGTGCAATTAATGGTGTGTTTTTCAAATCATTTAAATCCGTCCTAATCAATGTATCCTAAGTTAGCTTCGGTCTACCCCTACATCGTCGAAGTTGGTGCCACTACTACTTTTTTTTGAATTTTAGTATTTCTTATTCTATCTTTACGAGTTTTACCACACATCCACATAAACATCCTCATTTGTTATGCTTATTTTATGTGCTGGTGTTTCTTTTCCGCCCAACATTCACTTCCAAAATTATATTTCTTAAATGCCAAATTAAATTAAGAATTATATATATAGGAGATTTTACAAAATTTTCATCAAATTTAGGGAAAACCTACATTCACAAATATCTACATTTAAATGCTTAGCTAAATGAAAACAATCATAGCAAAAGACAACTTTTATTAGAGGATACTCGTGAAGAACATAAATAAATATGACAATGCTAGAAAAGAAACCAATCTCTTACATAAGGAAAAAGGAAAAAAAAAAGTAAAACTCTAAAAGTAGAAATAAAGTGCCAAAAAGACCATTACTACTATATATTTTTTATTAAAATGACATAAAACCAAATACGAAGACAAAAAGGACTTGTAATACTATAAATTACAATCAATCAGATATATCCAACATAGATGTAATCATGCTAAGAATAAAATTTTAGGTGGCTTGTTGCTCACATGTAAGTCAATCATTGTATGGATTATAAATGTTATTTTTAAACCACCACGCTATATGAATATGTTTGAAGACCATAAACATCCTTCCTTATTAACTTGACAAAATCTGGGCCTTTATCAAACGGTACCTTGACAAAAGATGCATCCCTATAACACTTAAATGTTGTTACACATATAATTTTAATTTTCTACCATTACAATTTTCTTATAAATTCCACATCAAATTAGACTTCCTAAAATAAGTTGTGAATTTCAAGTAACCAGTCACTTCTGGCCCAATGTAATATTTGGCTTCTAATGCACCACATGTAGAATGGGTTTTACACGATACTCTTTGCTCAAAAAAAATTCCGAGATTTAGGGCGGGAGTTCAAGAGGCAAGAAAGAAGAAGAGGTTGAAGAGCACAAAAATATGTCCCTTCATTCAGTCTTGAGTCATGATCTTGACTCTTCAATCCTCTTTTACTTGCTTGTTATTCTAGTATACCTCAGACAAATTCTTTTTGGCATCAACAAGGAAAATATTTCAAACTATACCAAAAAATGCATTATTAAAGTTGGTTTACAAGGTCCAATTTTAAAAGGTAAAATTTTAGTAAAAACATAACATTTGAGTCCTTATATTTATTAAAGATGCAGAACGACCATTAATTTTCTACTTATCCATTCTAATATACCATTTTATTTCCAATAAAAATGTTGTTTGATCTCTACTATGAATTTTTATAATAAGAAACTAATTTACTTAATACACCTCAAACTTGCACACCGAGAGACTCGAACCCTCAACCTTATACATAGGTGATCACAAACTAAAACATTCAGCTCTACTTGGTTGGCTTGATCGCTTTTATGTTATGAATGTTATGGTTTTCTTGTAAAGGCATTAGTTTGCATTTCAGTTGCCACTAATGGAATTCGCAGAAAAGGAAAACTGCTTATCCGAAACAAAGAGAGGCTTAAAAACTTTCCTCAATTGATTTTTAGTCAAATTTGTATTGATCAAATCATGAGATGCACATGCATACTACTCTTCAAAAGACACAGATGCAAGAACATATTGTATTGATGATTTATTCAGCCATGCTCACATCCATAATATCAAAAGCTTCAACAGTTATACTACTAAAGCCAAAAATTTGCAAGTTCAGGTAAAAAAGACTTACAAGTTCTACTTTGAATTTTTAATGTATAGTTACAAATTCATGGTCATATAAATTTATAAACCAAACCTTTTCCCTAACTTATTTTTTCCCTTCAAGTTCTAATTAAAAAGGACCCTAACTTCACAACACTATTCAAAGTAGCCATGTTTTCTCTAGTTTCAAGGCTACATTTCTCTGTTGTTCCTAACCAAACTCATTGCATGAATAGATGCATAAACCACTTGGAGCTCTTAGAATACACATCAAACTAGCTCCAAAAAAAATCTTCATAAGACATTCTTATAATTTTGGAGACCGAACAAGCTTGTTAACATAAGCCTTGATGTATTTTAAACCGATAAATAATGTTCACTAGAACCCAGAATACCCATCAAAGCAATAACAAATTCTAACCAACTGAACCACATAAACTCATTGAAATCTCAAAAACTAGTGAGAGACAAGAATAAATTCGAAAAGGTATTTCAATGGAGGGATTATCTAACCTGGGCATCCAATTAAATCTTCAAAAATAAGAAAATCAGAATACCCGTTAAAATATAAACAAAATTTCACCAACTGAACCACATAAACTCATCAAAATCTTACAAAATAGTGAGAAACAAGGGAAAATCTTAAAATTGTATTTTAATTAAAGGTATATCTCACCTGGGTGTCCAATGTACGATGGCAAGGACAGAGCGGACGACAGCGAGGAATAGATCAGACAATGGTGAGGGCTTCTACGGTGGTGATGACAGATGGCACGAGCTCTGACAGACACCACGAAAACTCCTCTTTCAATTGCAAAGGTAGGCAACAACTCAAACACCAACCAACAAAGTCGTGACTGCACTTGACAGTGTAGAAATCAAATGAGACCAGGAATAGAGGAGTTGACGATGAAGAACATTGAGCAAAGATTTTAGGGTTTAAGAAAGAGTTGATGGTGCAGAAATCAAATGAGACTGTGAAACAATGAGTGTTTCGAGATTTTAAGGTTAGGGAGGTAAGGGATCGAGAGTTCCAGGAGGGAGAGAGAGTTCAAGGAGAAAGACTGTTGTTATTTATGATTTTTAATGATCCGTCTAGATTTTCAATCGTCATCATCGATTTATGCATGAATCTGGAGACATAATGGGCGATTATAAACTACTAAACTTTTGGTGGGAAATTTGGCGCCATTTTTTTTAAATGGATTTTAATTCCGTCTCTATTTTTGTCTTTAGTCTCTCTGTATTTCGTCTCTGACTGGTTCCGTTTCAATTTTGACTCTAACCATTTGTGGTTAGCAATGGGATTTCATTTCGTTGCTATTTCTATTTCTAATTTACTATTTTTTATAGTGTCCAAGAACTCAAATCGAATCGTTAACTAAGAAGTTATGAATTTTTCAATTTGGGTTGTCAACTAGACAAACTTTATTCATTTTGAACTGAAAAACATCTCCAAATCAATATTTTCGCAATTAAATCCTTAAAACTCGACATCAAACACTATGAAACCACCTGATACTAATATAAAAATATTTTTACAGCTCGTGGAGTTAAATTGGATCAAAATCAATAATCCATTCATCCAAAAACCTAATTTGAATCATTATCAACTCTAAAAACATCTCTAAAATACTTATCAACTAAATCACATTAGTTCAATTCATCAAAAACCTAACCCATGTTGGTGAGATTCATTCTAAATTGGTGCATATCAACCGAATAAATCAATTCACAACCGTCCCTACTAATTTCGAACAAAACCCCGCAACAAAAAGTCGAAAATCGCGAGAATTCAAATTTAATTGAGAAAAATGTATTGAATTGAGTATTTATCAAATTGTGAGCCAAATACGTCATTTCCACTACAAAAACTTAGCTCAATTGACCGTCTCGTGATACTCTATGTTTTTGTGGAAAGAAACCAAGTGAAAATCGGATGTTGGGAGCTTGCAGAGTGAAAATCCGAGTTTAAAGGGTTTGGAGAACGAACAACGGTTGGTTCTGTTCAAAAATGAAATGAAGCTTTAGTTTCATTAGATCTTATATATATTTATATATAAACTCTCAGCTACTTATCAGTAGCTTAATTTTTTATTTATTAATTTCTGAAATCCCTATTTTGACATGCTTTAACTTTCGACGCTCGTTTTCAATCTAGTTACTGGACTAGATTGAAAACATCCATAACACTAGTTTTGGTCACGCCAAAACCCCAAAAACCTTAACTTTGTTTGCTACATATTTAAATTTTTTTGGACTAATTCTCTTGCCACACATAGCCAAACTTTTACCAATTTGAACCCAATTTCAACCTAGACCACCACTAACTAATATAAAACTCTAGGCAAGGTCTTGTACCAACTTCTTTCTTACATTATATTACCACCAATCCTGACTTGTACGTAAATCAAGAAGAAATCTTCACGTGAGGATTAACGCTTGCATAATTAGTTTTCGGACAACTAATAATTTACTTTCACTCATGCCTTTCAGACACGCACTTGCAACCCCGAATATGAAAAAATAAGGATACACCTAAACACACCCCAATTTCGCGACAAAATAACGTATATTACATCCACTGCATGCAACACACAAAAATAATATGTAAAATATGATCTCCGATCCGTAATAACTGATTCTCACCTCGGATACTTAAATCGCAAATTAAACCTGAAATTACTTAATTACCATCCTAATCAAGTTTACAAAATTCTTGAATGTCATAGAAAGAGTAGTGGAGGCACCCATTGAAGGAATCCTGAGGATCCGAAGTACAGTCTAGTTAACCAAAACATGCACACACTTTACTTATCTACTTTGTTATGTATTCATGCGATAATCCAATTATAGTTGTATGTTTTACATTCTGCATGTTTATTTAATATTATTGTTAGAGTCTTTATTTACATAAATGCTCAGTGTATTTTCTTGGGATTTTACTCACTAGATTCATCACCTGTCTTGTTGTGATGATTCAATGCATATCCTAGTACTAGTAAAGGCAAGATGTGTTAGGTTTTGGGGTTCATACGCAGCGAGAAATTCAAAACAATTCTTAAAAAACCTCAACATGATCGAAAATAAGTTCCATTATACTATATCTAGAAAAGCAAACCATACCTCAATCCGTGATTTCTTTTTCTGATTGTTCAATCCCTTTGACGTTCAAGCTCACGTCCTCTATCAGAAATATATACACGAACGGTGACCATAATTTAGAGTGCTACCCCCAAAAGAGATTGAAAATGTTTTTTCTTTCTCTCCCAAAATCTAAAGAATGCGAAAATACAAAAAATGAAAATTTTATTCGTTTTTAGGGTTTCAACCTCTATTTATATGTGTAGATAAGCTCATTTAAAAATCCTATTCATAATACAACTATTGTATTGAGGTAGTTTAAGAAAATTACACATACGAACCTATTAATAAGTTATCATATAACAAATCATAAGGGCTTCATATAAAATTCACTACTCTGAGCCAATTGAAATTGCACAAAGTCATTCTTTATGTGCGACCTAATAGTTTAATACGACGTTGGTAGTGAACCAAAACCATTTTGGTACACAAGTCATAAGCAGTCTCTAGCAAGGCGTTATAACTACCAAAGTAGCATAAATATCAAAATCGATACAACCTAATGAATAACATATATTATATCTTTTTGTCGTGAGATATCCTTTGAGTAAACATAATACATGAAAATTTACCCTTAATTTTTTATCATACTAGTCTCGATCCTTAGGTAGACTAAAAACATCCAAGTGACATTGATCATATCAATTCACTTGGACTATCGCTATTTAACATTCTAAGATATCGTGGGATCCACTGATATCTCTCTCTATACGAGAGGGACAAATTCTATTTTGATTACACAACTTCACATATTATTCACATGGTTACCAATCATAATCTTTATAATCGTACGGTTAAAGACAACGTTTGATTGTGTCAAACTACCATGCTCCTAATATTAAAGTCTATGATAATCTCAAGTCGAAGGACTAAAAGATATAGCTATTATGAGTACCACCTATGACTTTATCCATGCGGTGTTCTAATAGTGGGTTGGTCCAATACCTTGTTCCCTAACAAGTGCTCATGATCTTTATTCGTATCCCGCATGATCAATATAAGACCATCAATCAAGATTCACACTAACCTTAATTCATTATAGTTCCCAGTGTAATGACCGACTAGGAACATTTAGGATATTTCAAGAAGTACCCATGGATCTTATTATAAGGTAAACGTACAATCACTTATAATAAAATAGCAAACAAAAACCTCTATTTTATTAAATAAATTTATAAGATAAACAATGTTTGTAGATTGACCTAGGTCACATTCCCTAACAAGGGGATCCCATGCGACTTTATCTGATTGCTTATTGTTCGGGACCTACTAGTAGGTGTCCATTTTGATGTTTTGCTTTAGTTTTGGGTTTATGGGAGAATTAAGAGATATTGAACTTGTATATATTTAGTTTTATTGTATATTGGCACCTTATATAGAAAGTACTCTTCTTGTTTTTCCATAATAGGACTATACATTTTAAGACCTGACATATATATCTATTCCATGCTTTACTTTCTATTTGATACTTTCGTTGTAATTTACTGGTTATCCATTTGCAACTCTTTAAAACAAAAACAATTCATATCCTGGGTAAACAATTTATAACCAACTAACTTAATAAGCTAAGAACTATTAAGCGTCTCGGGTGCAGGGCCTCCATACTTGCAAACTTTGGTTTCTTAACCAGAAACCACATAATCTTCATGTTGTTTAATGTAAGTTTCATCTTCCAAATCACCATTCAAAAAATTAGTTTTAACATCCATTTGTTGAATAAATAATTTATAAATAGATGCTAAAGCAATCAAAATGCAAATAAAAGAAATTCTAGTCACATGAACAAAAGTGTCAAAATAATCTACATTTTGCTTTTAGGCAAAGCCTTTTGCAAGAAGCCTAGCTTTATATTTCTTAATAGAACCTTTGGAATTAAACTTCATTTTAAAAATCCATTTGCAACCAATCGATTTTGCTCCAGATGGTAAATCAACTAATTGTCATGTTTTATTTTATAAAATAGAATCAAGTTATCTTTTAATAGCATTTTTCAAAAAGAAGAATCAGAAGAATAAATTGCTTCGAAAAAACTCAAAAGCTCGTTCTCATTAAGATAAGTATAAAAATCATTTCCTAAAGATTTTTCTTTTCTAAGCCTTTTGCTACATCTTAAATCCTCATTCGAAAAATTGTTTTGAAAATCAGATGTATTCTTTTGAGAAGCATGTGTATGCGAAATACTTCTAATTTTCCAAGGAGAAATATTCTCAAGAAATGCAACCTTTTTCGTCTTCAATATTGTATTGCATTCTAGCACATCACTTTCAAAACAAGAAATCTATAAGCAACACTATTTTTAGCATAGCCAATAAACATGCAATCAGATGTCTTGGATTCTATTTTCCTTTTTTAAGACCAGGAAACATGACTTTGGCTAAACTCCCCTGCATTTTTAAATATTTTAAGTTGGGTGGATAGCCTTTCTATAATTTATAAGGTGTCATACCGATTTTCTTACAAGGCACTCTATTTTGTAAGTGACATGCAGACAAAATTGCTTCACCCCAAAGATTCTCATGAGCGTTAGAACTAAGTAGAATGCAATTCATCACGTCTTTCAAAGTACTATTTTTCCTTTCCTCTAGTCCATTTGATTCAGGTGAATAAGGTCGAGTGATCTCATGTAATATTCCTTGCTTTTCGCAAAATTCATTAAGCAAAATATATTCTCCACCTCTATATGATCTAATCCTTTTTATTTTCCTATCTAATTGATTTTCTACTTCAGATTTGTAAGTAAAAAACATATCAAATGCCTCATCTTTATGTCTAAGTAAGTACACCTTAGTGTATCGAGAAAAGTCATCGCTAAAAGTCACGTAGTATATTTTTTACCTCATCTAGTCATAATTTGTTTTAAATCACCTAAGTGTGTATGTATAAGACTAAGTAATTCTGACTCTCTACGAACTGATGATCATAATTTTTCTTAGTTCGTTTTGATTCAACACATATCTCAAACTTATTCATGCATAAATTACTACTAGAAATCAAACCAAGTTGTTGAGTTTTCTTAACATAAGAACTAGCATTCTCATTCATAATTTCAACAATATTAAGCAAAAAAAATCATTATTACAAAACTCTTCCCAACAAGAAAATTTTTTTGTCATTACGACCATGTCAGATTCGAATGACACTTTTAGCTCCACTTTTCCCAACAGTCCAATATAAATTAAGTTGCTTCGGATGTTAGAGACATGAAGCACCTTATTAAGTGCTAGAGTCTTGTCAGATGTGACCTTTAAAAGCATTTTGCCTTTTCAAGAACTAAAGTAGTGCGTGAATCAAGGAGATAGACCGTGCCTTTCCCTTTCTCGACTCAAGTATAGGAGGTAAAAGCATCTTTGCTTCCACAAATGTGCCTAGTAGCACCAGAGTTTATCAACCATTACTTCACATCAGCCATAAGGTTAGCTTGAGAAATAACCACAACAACTATATCATCATCCACTTCAACCAAATTTGCATTTGGTTTAGTAAGGTTGTCATTTTTCACAAACGTTTTCCTATATTGAGGGACATAGTGGCTTAGTGTGAAGACTTCTCAAATTAGGGCACCATTTAGCCTAATCCCATCATTAAGCCTTAACCTCCTCCACGAAGGACTTAACAATGAATTAGTCAACCTATGTCTAAACCATTCTAATTGCAAGTCAATATTTCATAAAAGTATTTTCTTATCTTATGTCAATTAATAAATCATAGTTAATTTTAAAATTTTACAAACTATAGTTTATTCAGCGAAAGTCTTAACAAATTAGCAGAAGCTTTTAACATAATACCAAAAAATTGCAAAAAACCAGGAAATAAAGATCACATACATATATAAAATGAAACAACGATAATATATCATCATGTATCTAGTCAGGGTACTATCTCTCAACTCACAATATTTAAAACTCCAAAAGTATATGGAATACATATATTTAGTCATACAAAAAACCAAAAATCTACAAAATCCAGTGTAGTAGTGCTCTATTGGCTCAGAGGTAGTCATCGATCTTCTATTTGCCTGATCTGCTACTCGATGGATCTACAACCACCATCATAAAAAATGACAGTGAGTACGGAAAAGTAGAAACTAACACTGAGAGACATTTGTTCACATTCCCAAATATACAACAAGTATCTAAAAGCATAATAATAGCAACTGTGCTTAAAAGAAATCATGCTACAAGATACTTTAGTTAAATAAAATAAAACTGACACTAGGCTAAGTAGTAATAATCTAGGGCCGATCGGGCATGAGTTACATTACATCAACCTTTTTCCACTATTTAAGGCGTAAACAATATCACGAATGCTATCACATCCCCACGAATGCTTTCACATCCCTCCAAGTACCCCTCATAAGTGTTGTATACTTGCCAACCCCGAGTCCCACACCCCGTGTCCTACCCAATATAGTGGTGAGATCCCGACAAACTCGAAAGTCTAGTGACCCTGTATGTCGCACTATCTCTATCATATCATAGTCCTAGATACAAGAACTACTTTCATAACCCAAGAAATGACATGGTTTAATAACCCAACAATGTACTTCAATATCTAATACACAAAGGAATTTAGATGTATAATACTATCCACACCTACCTAATAGCATACTATTTCATTTGAACACACATATCAACAATCAAGAATGACATAGCACATGATGAGTCAATAAAACTATTTAACCAATAATCAATACCATGATATCGAACTCATGTAACGAGAGAGGTAACAAGTCATGGTATCTATAGTACAATAGGCAAATCAATCCAACTGACCGGAAATAAACAAGATTGACATGTCAATAAATATCTCAATCGGTTTACTTAAAATCCATGCAAATTTTCTAGCTATTTTGGCCTCTCGAAACCTCAAAGCTCATATATGAACCTTTGAGACTCTTTCTCAAGTTCTTGATATTATTTAACATGTTTTTGAGTGTGTTTGGACCTTTTAATTAGGGTATTAGACTTATTTAGAATGTTTAAGTTTAAGTCATGAAATTCAGGTTTTTGGGTTGTCATAGCATCTAGCGTGATGTGTGAAATGATTAGCATGCTAGTGATCTCATTAGCGCGCTACCTCTTCTTACTATCGCAGCACACACAGTTAGCGCGCTAGCTAGCAAGTCTAATGCACTATGTGCAGGAAAACTCAGAATTTTGCACATAGAATCCAGAGCTCTCTAGACACATAGATCAAACCCAACCCCTTAGGACCTTTATTACACCTCTCAAAGGTCCAACCCAACTACCAAAACCATTCACAATAGCCAAACATCAATTATATAATAAATTCATCAAATTAAGCTAAATGAATAGTGTATGCTGTAACAACCCTAAAACATAACTCGTGCCACGTGTCCTTTCAGGATCGTACATGGGACCTACTTGTCATGATACGCATGTCCAAACTTCAAGAATCGATACCGAGGTACGTTATTTTTGTTTGATGCTTGTATTATGTATTATGTTGCTTGTATTATGTATTATGTATTGTACGTGATTGAACAAATTAAACTAATCAATTTCGAAAATGTGCAGGTAAGGTATATGAGGTCATATCAGTGTCGAGACGAGCGGAGACGTACCTCGAGTTACATGTCGACGTGGAACCGAGGTAGCGGCTTATGGAGTAAGTTTTATGTGAGTTAATTAAGATTTTACACTAACTTTAATGTGGCCAAAATTAATGTGTAATTAATTGGGCCTAAAGAATTGAAATAAATTAAAAAGCATATGATATGCATTGCGATGCGTATCAACCAATCAAGAGGTCAATGGAGTCAACTTGTGGTGTCATTTGTTCATGACTTAGGCAAATTATTGAATGAAAGTAGACCACAAAACATGCCTCGAGATATGTACGCACACAAGATCAATGGCTAAGGTTTAAACCTATCCAATACATAAAAGTCAACATTTTGATTTTCATTTCCACATCAAAATCGTTGAATAGGAAGGAGAGAAAAAAGAAGAGTTACTGGAGTGCTCTTAGGAAGGAGGAAAGTGAGCAATTCGTTTAAAGGTTGGTGAAGAAGAAGATCAAGTCACCAAGCTAGGTAACTCCATCAACTTAGCTTAGTCAAATTCTAGAATTTGATGTTATTGTTACTGTTTTGACATTGGGGTTAATCTTATGGACCTCTAGTAAGGTGTATGAGGGGTTCCATGGCATAAACAAGGCCTATGTGTAGACGAAACCCAGAACTCGAAGCGCAGAACTTTTGGTTCTGTTGCACATAGGATGCTAGATATCAGAGGTAGCGCACTAATGTCAAGAACTAGCGCGCTAATCTTGAGTAGCACGCTAGAGGTTTAAGGTAGCGCGCTAAAATTGGACAACTACCATGCTAATATCAGAATTAGTGCGCTAATTACCGTGGCAGTACAAAAATCTACAATTTTCAAAAGTTCCTTAAACATTCTAAATCAATGTAATAACTCAAGTAAAGGTTCCATTGCACTCAAAAACTTATAATATGATATCAGGAATCTCAAGAGGAGTTATGGGGATTCAAAAACATGTTTAAGAGTGTCAGGAGGCCAGATATGATAGGAACAAGTTTGTGGATCGAGGTAAGTAAACCAGCTAGGAAATGCATAGTATTTCATTTTAAGCTATTGAATATTGTTGGTCATTGCTTTGTTATCTATCCTTATAATTCCATTCTAATTGAGTTGTCCGAGGGCAAGTGAGTCAACGATGATCCTTGGAAGGAGTGGTTGGCTAAGGTAACATACCAGAGTCTTGACCTCGGGATGCACTACATTGGTTAATGATTGTTGACGGGGTGTAAGTTCTTAGCGTGGTTGTTCCAGGAAGACTCACTATCTCGTGGGTTTAGGGCTTGTAAGAGTACCAAGTCCTAGAACTCGAGTCTTAATGTTTTGCCAAGACTCAACGACCTATTGGTCGGGACTACTTGCACCTCTATGTTTGCATTCCTAGACACTCATATATCGATTGATTTCAATTTATTTACAGTGTTTTAATTGTTCGTGCGTTCTTTATACCTTTCTTTCTATCTACATGAATATAAACTAATTTATTTATTTTTAAATCTCGTGTAGCATCCTACTGGCGTTACTTACCTGGGCTCGTTATTCTTGTATTTAACTGAGTGCAAATCCGCAATCGAGTAAGGGAAAGGGGCCAGTGCTAGGAAATTTATTATGAGGACTTTGGAACGGCTTTCTCTCTCACGTTTTTGTAGGTTTTGTATTACTTATGTATATTATTTTTGACTCATAGGATATATGGGTTTTGTGAGATATTGACATGGAGTATATACAGGGTTTCCACATTATAAGCTGTCATAATTGAGTTGTGTAGAATTGTTTAGATTTGTTTAAGTTGAAATTGCTTCCGTATAAACTTTGATAACTTAAAAATTTGAATAATTCACTAAAAATGTAAAATTTCGCTGCTTTGTAATGATAAATGGTTAGTTAGAAGGCTGACTAGGCTTACGTTGATGTTGAGAGGATTGACTCGGGGTCCATGTAAGTATAGGTCATGTGGGGCCCAGTTTAGGTTGTGGAACTGTGGTCGTCACATATGCGAAGTTACCTAATTAATGAACACCAATAACTTGATCTACGCTTTTTACACCGACAAGATCTCATCTAAAGTTGTTGATCTTCCCTATTTTCTTCTTCTCTAGCAAGTTTTCTTCTCAACTAGGCTTTGAAATGAATTGGTTACTTTAGTTAATCAATTAAACCTTATAAACATATAGATAAGGTTGATTATTAGCCATTGATCTTGATATGTATACATATCTCGAGACTAATCTAATGGCCTATACTATGCCACAATTCTCACTAACTCTCCACTATCTCCATATAGCTAACACCAATTTCAAACTCAATTGGTCGCATGATGTGCCAACACGATCTCGAGAATCATTACATGGCTATTGTTTTAACTTGCTAACTTATGTTACATTTAATGTAAAATCAACCATAGCCACATTAATACTACTATTTATTCTACACTGAACCTAAATAAACTTACCGCATCACTCTTTTTCCTGGTCCAACTTCGGCATGCATCTCGAGGCACGTCAAAGTCACGTCTTGACAACAAAATACAAGTACGAGTGACTTAGTAGTCTACACATATATAATATACTAGGCATACATAACATCAAATCCAATATATACCTCGGACATATCACCTCAGTTATTGCACGTATCTCGATGCAAGTTTCACTTCACGGGTCACTGATCCTGATTAAGGGACTAAACCGGAATTAGAAATTCATGTCGTGAAAAATCTTTCTAACTAATGAAAATTTTGTCCTCGAAATTAAACTTAAGTTAAAATTATACCTGACTCGAAAAAGTATGAAAATCTATCTCGCATATAGTCTTCCCGTTCCCAATTGAGTTCTGAGTCTCTATGGAACTGCCACTTAACTAACACCTTCAGGATAGACTTGCCTCTTAGCCGGTGTACCCTTCGATCTATGAGATATACTGGTTGTTCTTCATAAGATACATCCCCGCTCAGGTCAATCTGAGTCAAGTCAATTGTCGGTCTCACACCTGCCTTCAACTTAGCTAGTCGAAACATAAAAATATGAAAGACTGGACCTTGACTTCTATGAAGGTAAATCAAGCTCATAAGCAACCTTCCTTATGCGTTTTCTGATCTTAAAAGGACTAATAAATCTCAGTGCAAGCTTACATTTTAAACCAAATCTGTGAAGACCCTTCCGATGAGAAACATTTAATTATACGAAGACTCCTTCATACGTAAGATCGATGCGATACGTGTATGCATACTTCTTCTGCCTTTCCTGGGCTCCTTTAAGCCTCTAGCAAATCTATCATGCTTTTTTCGTATGATCAACGACAATTTCAGACCCTATTAACTCCTGGTCCTCTAGCTCAACTTAACAAGATGGTGAGCGACATAGTTTGCCATATAAAGCCTCGAATGTTGTCATCTCAATGTTAGCCTAATAATTGTTATTGTATGCAAACTCACATAATATTAGGTAATATTTCCAAGATCTGCCAAACTCAAGTACACAAACTTAGAGCATATCCTCGAGAACCTGAATAAACCTTTCAGCATCTATCGGTGTAACGGTGAAAGGCTATGCTAAACTGTAGGCACATACCATATTGCTCCTATATACTCCACACCATCTTTGACCTATAAATAGCATCTCTTTCTGATGTGATAGTCAATGGAACCCCGTGTAGTCTGACAATCTCCCTCTCGTACAATACGTTCAACTGGTCAAATGTGCAGTGAGCTGCAACTAGTAAAAATGGGCGGATTTCGTCAATCTATCCACAATCACCCAGATAGAATCGTATCATCGAGCAGTTCTCGGTAATCGCTTAAAAAAGTCCATGGAAACGTCTTCCTACCTCTATCACGGAATAGGAAGCGGCTGCAATAATCCTCTAAGTCTACAATGCTCGACCTTCATCTTGGACCTGTCTGGATGGATAGTTAATCGGGAACGGTGTGAATCTTGAAGAATATCATCTCTCAACTCTGCCACTGACGATATCTACAATCTGCCTATGAATCTCAGACACTGATTTGTCATCTTTGTTCAGTCAGTACAATCAGTACTCTAGGCTAACTCACTGAATCTCGAGTATAAGATGTTGTCTCTCTGATCCTCTAACACTCTCAGGGTAGACACTGTCTATAGCCTCATCTGTGCACAAATTATCACCTGAATGTCGGCAGGAATATCTGACTAACTCATCATCGTGGCTTCTTCAAGTAACCCATACTCATGCGTCATGTGACATCTAACAATCTCGGCATCTCCGGTAGGTATCCTACTCAACGCATCAACAACTACGTTAAATTTTCCTAGGTGGTACTCCAGAGAAAATTCGTAGTCCTTCAGAAACTCCAACCATCTGCATTGTCTCATGTTCAGATCTTTTTGTGTGAAGAGGTATTTCAGACTTTTACGATTAGTGTAGAGTGTGAACCTCTCTCCATATAGATGATGTCTCCATATTTTCAAAGCAAACACTGTCGCTGCCAACTCTAAGTCATGAGCAGGATAATTTTTCTCAAATATCTTTAGTCGTCTAGATATATAAGCCATTATGCCTCTATCTTGTATCAACACGAAACCTAGACCCATATGAGAAACATATGTATATACCAGGAATCTTTGTTTAGCCTCTAACAGTATCAACACTAATGCAATGGTCAATAACCACTTCAGTTGAGCAAATGCCCCCTCGCATTCCTCAGACCAATCAAGTTTGGCATTCTTATAAGTCAATTTAGTAGTTGGTGAAGCGTTCTTCGAGAAATCCTTTATGAACCTATGATAATACCCTGCTTATCTCAGAAAACTCCTGATCACCGTGACTAACATCGATGCTAGCCAATCCATAATAGCATGAATCTTGGCTCATCTACAGCAATACATGTTGCTTCAACAACATGTCCTAAAAACTTGATCTCTGATAGCCAAAATTCACTTTGTATATTCTACAATACTCAAAGAAAAAAACAAATTCTACTTGAGTTAGAAAACAATAAAGCTTCATTAAAATGTAACTTTGAGATTTTTACTTTCCAGAAGTACTTAATGTTTCTAACACCTAAAAACATAAAGAAAACAAACATAAATAAGGCAAATATATAATATAAGTACAATAACAATAATTTATATTCAAAACAACAATATATTCCAAACAAAAATAAAGAATTGTACTCAAAACTATAACAACAACAATAAAAATAAATTTACAAATCAACCACATATTATGACAAATAAAACATTACTAATCAACAACTTTGAAAATGGTAATGTGATTATTATTAATGTGGAAGACATCATTCAAGGTATTGATAATTTCTAATATTGCTAAAAACTAATTTACAATGTCCTATGAGGAAATGTAATCAAACGTGTTTCACGAAATGTGTTTGATTTGCACAATTCTTTTTCTTCATATGTGAAAGTTGGTTTAGATCATGTATATCTCGAACATACCAAATAATATAATGAATAAGTTAAGTGATGCATATTTCAAACAATCAAGTAACAAAATTAGAAGTGAGCATATCATATATGCATCTGCATGCACTATCAGAAGAATTAAAGTGAATACTAACTTAAATATATGAGTTCAAGCCAATCAATGCATGTATTTTTTAAACTTAATCCATTATGGTATGAAACCACATCTCCATGTTCATTCAATCGATTAAGGCATTGTGATTGTTACTCCATTTGTAATATATCACAAACACTTCATTATTGGAAACTGGTGACAAACATACCAACAATCTAAATGTATAAGAATGACGAAAGAAACTCATTTCCAACAATTTTCTTACAAGAGTTTGTCTTTTACTTTTTTTGGTACATTTTGTCGTTTACATTCCAACACTCATTAATCTTCTATTAGGAAAAATATGTTTCAAAAACATATAAATGAAGTACATTTCATTAGCGTAAATAGTATTTGAAAAGCCAACAAGTATGAATAGAAAAATTATAAAACTTGTGTAAAGTTAAAATTTATGCTTACAAAAATTAAATAAAGCCTATAAAGCATGCAAAGTTGTAGAAAAAACCATGATAGCTAATAAGGTATGGATTCTATATTCTTTATATATTATTTATAATGGTGCTACTTCTTTGTGGTAGCTACCATATAAAAATGCATTGGTGCTACAATGAAAAATTCAAATAAATACATTCATAAGAAAGAACAATATCTTGTAAAAATTTTGCTAGAGTTTCCACTATAGCTAAGGGTTCCCAAAAATTACAAAACATGAGAGAAAGTTATGCATTTTTAACATGTATTAAAAATACCATAAATGGGTCGCAACTAATCAGAAGTTGTGTTGATCATCAAAGCATTCTCACATGATGAGTTAATTTTTGCATCTCTTATGTTCAATCAAAGGCCAAAAAGAAATCTCATTTTTATATCCTAGATAGTATGAATAACATAATGAGGTCAAATCATACTTATCAAAAAAAGGCTAATCTAAAAGAATAATGAGTATTATATGAGTATTATATGCAGAATAACACATAACTTAAGTTTCAAATAAAAATAATATATTCTTTAGGTCAAACAACATTTGATCCTTTTTTCTTGCCATATATTCTGATTCCTTATATGGCCTATATAGAAGGGCCAAAGCGTCAATGACACATTCAATCCAAATTTTTCAATTGCCAATCCCCAGAGGAATATGATGCACAATTTATGTAGGGTCAACAAATGCAATAGAACCCTCCGCAACAACTTGATCACTAATGTCATCCTACTTCAACAATTTGCACTTTCGATTAAGTACACATGAACTATCATCAACAGCTTGTGTTGTCTACGCCAAGAAATCTAATAAATATAAACAAAACATAAAAGTGTTCATGTACCTATGAATTGAATATTATCTTAGGTGCTTGAGTTGAAGTCTTTATTATATCCTCAAAGCTTTTATTTTGAGTCTAAAATAGAATGGGAAATAATGAGTTTTAATTATATATAAACATACAACTCAATTGAATAAAGGCTTTTCCATGAATTTTATTTTTTTTACTTGTATAATTTACTTGATAAATATTTTGGAGGAGCATAGATTTTAAGAACTCTACTTCTTCTTTTATTTTATTTCTTGAGCTTGACTTTGAACATTGTTTTCAAGCTCTTTCACTTTCCCAATTATGTAAGCATTGACTTTCAGACTAGTAAGGGTAACACCGTACCCAAGACCACTTACGCTCCCATGTTGTTCCTCACCAAGTACTCTAATAATTGCATTTTCCTTTATATTATTTTCTTCAACTAGATTTGTCGTGGATTGGCTGCACTCCTTAACTTCCTCTTATGAAATACAAGTATTAATGATGTTTAGTCATTATAAGAGAGAATTATATGGCATACAATGAAAGAGAATACAAAATCCTGCTATTGTTATTTTAATAGTATCTCCCTAGTGGCTTCATTTGTAGGTTGACCATTCTTCTTAATATGCCAAAATGTCCAGAGTTGGGTCCTTGAAAGTGATGGTGCTTCTGAGTTTTCCATTGCCTATAATTGTCACAATTTAATACAAATTAGCTTGTGTTGCTTCATTCATTTTTTACATAAAACTATATACATTCAAGAAATAAGAGTAACCAAAAAGTATATGCTTACAATCTCATATTCTTTCCAAGCATAACCCTTTCGGCTTAAATTATAGATTAGTTAACTCATTTTTCTAATCTTCTTGAACTTGTTACTTTTAGCCTTAAGAATAATACGGACCCAAAATATGATCATACATATATAAATCTCTACAAATGAAAAAAAAAATATGATCAAAAAGTAAACATTAATAGAGTTGCCTCAACCTCAGGAGATGTCCTTTTTTTTTAAGAAAAGCTGTGCCAACTCTGCTTTAATGAATAAATTTGATGGACAAAGTTGTTTGTATGAGTTCCCTTTGTAATTCTTCTTCTTCTTTTTTCATTAGAGCTATAGTCAATCTAGATTTATATTGTCTCCAACTTCGTCCCATCTTTTGGAGCATGGTATACTTATGAGAATCATCAATTACAAACCTTTGATGCATATATGTAACCAAATAAATACATCAAAAATAAAACTGAAAATCACGTACACACATATCAATATGATATTGCTCTCACCATAACAATTTTCCACAATATGTCTTTTGTAATTGAATCGACTTATGTCCAACTGGAAAAATCACTGATGTGTACTCACGTGCAAGAATCCTATATACGATGCAAGTTTTTTTTGAGTTTTCTCCAACCATTTGACTTTTTTCATCAAACTTAATTTTCATAAGAGGGGTAAGACTGTTAATTGATCCCATCAATGTGCGACCCATCTTCCTTTTCTCCTTCATAATTGTTGAAGTCTCTTGTTCATTACCTCCATTGTCCTCAAATATTTCTGTTTCAAGAGATCCCTCCTCTGACATACTTTGACTTCTGATCCGAGCTAATACAGTAAGAATCACCTCACGTTATTGTCATGTAACATTTTTTTCTTTTACTCGAAGCCTGCAAATTAAAATTTAACGACTATATTATAAGAAAACACAAGAAAAAAGAAATAAGAATTTATTATAAATAAAAAAAGAATGTACTTACTTTGCTTTTTTCATTTTTTACTATCATAATGCAATTCAAAAATCAATGGGAATAATATAAGGCACTTGTAAAAGTAATGCATAAATACATACAAAATTCTTTATTTAAAAACATTAAATAATAATATGTATAACAAAAGGAAAACATATCCGATAGCAAAAATGCTCATTGAAGTTGGTGAGCATATAAGTGATTAAGACGTGAGTTTGTGGGAGATCTTAGTAAAGTGAAAGTAAGGAGGTTCTTGAGGAACTCATCATTAGAGAATGATCTGACGAAGTTAGAAAATATAGTTTTTTTAACCAATCAAAGAAGTTAAATGAATTGGTTGACGAGTTGAAATTGATAATTGTTTTCCAGTCCGCAATCTAAATAAATATTGTTAGTAGATATTTATAGAATGAGTAAGAGTTACACAATGTGTTAGGTTTTTATGTCTAATCGGACTGAAAATTCGAGATCTCTTATCATGGGATGACAGATGTTTATAAGATCTATAGTCATGGGATGACTTGTGTAATTCCAAGTTTCTAATGGGGAATGCTAGAAGGGTGATGGATTAGATACACGTGCAACTCAACATACTATCTAATGTTGTGCTCAAATATTATTTGCATCAATATGTAATTTTAGACTGATGATAGTCTAAGAGTTAGTCGGCTGATAATTGAAATAAAAATGGATGATTTGTGATGATGATGTAAATTGGGATGTATACCAAGGTTTGGGTGGACATGGAAAGAATTAACAACAATATGTACAATAGTATTCAGATTAGAATGGGAATTGTGTTGTGAAAAGCAAGATAGGCTAGGTCTTGCTATGTATTAATACTTGCATGTGATTCACGGTATGAGATGAGAAACGAAGGATATCGGATACTCCACAAAGTTATTTGTTTAACTCGTCATAAATTAACTAATCGTCGGGATTCATAAAGTAACGAGGATAACTTTTCATTAAACTAAAAATTGGAAAATGAAAAGTTAAATTAGTTATTATTTCTACCACTAAATTGTTGGAAACAACAAAAGTGATTGGGTCCACTTAACGGTTCGCCTTGGTAATAATTTACTGATTTGGATTAAAATAGTTGTATACGAAGGTTCGTTTTCTCATATCTCTTTTAGTTTACTAACTTGTACGTTTAAATTTCCAGGATAAATTTTTTATTAGTTGGGAAGATTGTGATATCTGAGAATTTTATATACTTAATTAGGTGCCTAATTAAGTATTTTTGAATTTTATATATATATATATATATATAGTCAATCCTATAGTTTAAATTAAATAAAAGTATACCTTGGATTCACCTCGAGATACATATAATGTGAGTGTCAAGGAAGAGAATAGTGGAACGTACTGGTGATAATTTGTTCATGCCTCGAGATGTGTGTTATCTAATCTCGACGAAAATCAAGTGGGGGTGTTACGAAACTATAAGATCTACCTCGAGATGATTGATACGTATCTCGAGGAGATCAAATACAATTATTTATGTTAAACATATACAATGAGACCGAACTCGAGATACGCAACACGTATCTCGAGGAAAATCAACATATACAATGAGAATAGTACACGGTTGTTAGTTTTTTAACTTTCCTTGAGATTCGTGCGATAGAGAAAGATTGACCTCGAGATACGTACTATGTATCAAGAAGATAAAATTTAAATTATGAATATGGAATATTAGATTTGTCTCGAGATTCGAGTGATGCGCATCTCCATAAAACCTAATATATTTCTTAACTCAACATAACCACATTTTCCCATTTTGATTTCACACATAGAGAGATCGACAGTGAGGAAATGATCGAGAGAGAGAAAGAGAGACATCCATAGAAGGGGAGTTCTGTTGGATTGTTGTTTATAGCGGTCAATGTTGTTGTTGTCATTGAGTGTTATTGCCATGGTTATTGGGCAGTTGAGGTTGTTGTTAATGGATATGAGATGGGATGAGATCGAGGAAGGAGATGGCAGGGGGTCATCTCTCTTACCCAAACTCGTCTTGGGGTTGGGCCTAACCAAACCCCGATTAAAAAAATGATTTTGATGAACTAGAAGAACAGAGAGTTGAAAGGAATAAGAAGGGGGTTGATTCTTCGAACCGGGTCCGGTTCGAGGGATCATACCCTTCACAAAAATTCTTTTTAAGAAAATGTGTTTTAAAAATAGAAAAAATAAAAATAAAATAGATCCTACGAAATTAGGGAAAAATCATAAAAATAGGATTTTTGGAAAATTGATAAAAATTGAGGATTTTTATGGAAAATAAGGAATTTAAGATTTTCTCGATGATTTATACTGGGGTTTTTCTTCGTAATGCGTACTACAACAACGACAACATAGCCTCAGTCCCAAATTAACTGGGGTCGGCTACATGGATCAAACTTTTTCGTTGTGCTCGATTAAGTGCAATCGATGGTGAGCTTTGCAAACTATTCAAATCTCTCTTAATTAATGCATCCCATGTTAACTTTGGTCTACCCCTACCTCGTCGAATTTCTACAGTTTCAATTGAGTCAAGTTTTCTAGTTGGGGCATTTGTAGGCCGTCTTTGCAGGTGACCAAACCATCACAACCGCCCTTCCCTAATCTTTGTATCAATTGGTGCTACTCCTACTTGTCTTTGAATTTCTATATTTCTTATTCTATCTTTACGAGTTTTACCACACATCCACCTAAGCATCCTCATTTCTGCTACATTCACTTTATGTAATTGTTGTTGCTTTCTTGCCCAACATTCACTTCCATAGAGCATAGCTGGCCTAATTGCGGTCCTATAAAATTTTCCTTTTAACTTAGTAGGAACATGTCGATCACAAATCACCCTGTTGCACTCCGACATTTCTTCCATCCACTTGGATTCTATGTGTGACATCATTTTCAATGTTACCATCATTTTGTATGATTGAACCTAGGTATCTAAAGTGGTTTACCCTAGGAACTTCTACTTCCCCTAATTTTACCACTCCGTCATCTCGATGTCTAGTGTTTCCAAACTCACGATGCATGTATTCAGTTTTCGTCCTACTCAACTTAAAGCCTTTAGATTCTAATGTATTTCTCCAGAGTTCTAATTTCCTATTCACTCCATCTTTAGTTTCATCCACTAAGACAATATCATCTGCAAATAGCATACACCATGGTATATCCTCTTGAATATGCCTAGTTAATTCATCCATAACTAAAGTAAATAGATATGGGCTTAAAGCCGATCCTTGATGTAGTCCTATCGTAATGGGAAATTATTTTGTAGCTCCTCCAAATGTCTTTATACTCGTTACTACTCCATCGTACATATCTTTAATAGTGTCTATGTATCTAGCGTGCACTCTTTTTCTTTCTAGAACCCACCAAAGAACATCTCTAGGGACCCTATCATATGCTTTTTCTAAGTCTACGAATATCATATGAAGATCTTTTTTCTTTTCTCTATATTTTTCTAACAATCGTCTTACAAGGAAAATCGCCTCCATAGTTGACCTCCCAGGCATGAAACCAAATTGGTTCTCTGATATTGATGTTTCTCTCCTTAGCCTATTGTCAATTATCCTCTCCCACAGTTTCATAGTGTGACTCATGAGTTTAATTCCCCGGTAGTTTAATTCGTAATGCGTACTACGATACCTGAAAATATCCAAGATTTAGAAAATTATTTTAAAATCCTAGTTAAAGATCATTTTCAATTTTGAATCAGAATTTGAAGTCAAAATTGAGATTCCGACATCCGAGGAGTTGATTTGGAGGGATTATGGGGTTTTCAGGTCGAGTACGATCGATAAATATATAAAAAATTGAAAAAGCTATATTTAAGCCGGAACAACATGATTTTCAATACCAAACAATAATTTCGAGTCAAAAATGAAGTTCAAGCATCGGAGAATTTATTTTGAAAGGATTTAAGGGGTTTCGGTGCATGATTAGGTCAATTAATTTGCAAATAATTGGAAAAAAAGTGGTGAAGTTGTTGTCGATGCTTATTGGACGTATTAATGAATTGAAGGATTACGATTGGAGCCCCATATTGACTAGTTTACTGACTCATAACACAAAGGAGTTGCGATGTCGCGTTTGTTAGGTTAAGTAAATCCCATAGTGACCTTTACATTGTATGATTATAATTTCGTATAAATTGCAATGATCATTGATATTGCATTTTTGTTGTACATGCATACACGGGTTAGGAGGATAAGGCGATTCGAGTCTCCCTATAGTGTAGACTATATTGTGGTTATAGAACACTATATTATTCTTGAGGGGCTATAGTCACTGATACTTTGAATCACGTGATTATCATGAGATCACGTTGAACCATAACATACTTGGATAGACTCGAGGAACGAGACTCGTTCAATTATCCTCCCAGCGCATGAGTCCTTAATATTGTCTACTTACCACTTTCGGATAGATTTATACGATTGTAGTCGGATAACAAAAAGGGGATGGATTCATGGTTGTATATGAATTCCTTATATTATATTCTTAATTCAAATTCCTTGGATTATTATGCAATTGATTATTACAGGTGCACTGGATAGCATGAGATTTACTTATCCAACATTATTGAATTTTTGTAATTGGATAATGATAGGTTCTAGCGACGACAATGGAAAGGGAAAGCTTTCCGAATGTAATGTATCTTGCTTAGTTCTTATATATATATATATATATATATATTGGTTTTTGAATATTATTGTGGGTGAATTGTGAGTCATTCGACATTTCCACCAAAGCTGAGCAGGTTTTATTGAAGCTTTTTGAAGGGCGGGATTATCGGTGTTGGCTCAGAAATAGAGAAGATGCTGTCGAGAAATTTTACGAAATTTTGAGGATAATGTAATTAATGTAAATGAACTTTGCGGATTATATAATTAATCTTTATGAAACTTTAAGGTTTAAGACTCACTTTAGAATCATTTGTGGTTAATAAAGTTTTATAACTGAGTATTACAAGATCTTATTCTTAATTGTTTAATGATGGAGAGGTTAAGGCTGCTAGATTATCAAGGGATTAAGGTAATCTAAGCCGGTCATATGCCTTAATTAGGTAGGGTTTGACAAAGTGCTCGCTGGTAAATCTCAACTAAGGTCCTAGGACCATAACTGGCCACATAAAATCTTATATATGGCCTTCATCCATCTCTGAAATGGTATGCATCCTCAGAGTCATCTCTTACCAAATCGCCAGCAAACTATTTTAGATAGCAGTATCTATCTCTATAGCTCATCAACGACTCATCAGCTCTTTGTCTCAGGTTCATGAACTCCTTCCTCAACCTCTTCATCACTGCAGGTTTGAAGTACTGATGATAGAACTACCTCTTAAAGGCATCCCAAGACTCAAATCCTCCATTAGAAGCTATCGTCACATACAACCAAACATCAGCGTCTCTCTGTAGTGTATATGACGAAATCTTAGCCCGAAGTCTATCCTCAATACTCAAGACTCTATGTAGGTTCTCTTGAGACAGTATCTACTTCTTAATTTTCTCAAAATCTCGCTGACCAGCAAAGTAAACTGGTTTCAGTCTGATGAGATCCTTCACCAACTGAGCCTCTGCTTTTAAGCTAAAAGATGCAGAAGTGAAATACAGTGTATAAATTGTCTCTATGGCTAGAGCTGCAACTATCGGTATAGTCTGTACTTCCAAAGCGGCTGGTATAATAGTATGATGCTCTGGTGCCGGCAATGTGGAAGTAGTAGTAGTAGTAGTAGTAGTAGTAGTAGTAGTAGTAGTAGTAGTAGTAGTAGTAGTAGTAGTAGTAGTAGTAGTAGTAGTAGTAGTAGTAGTAGTAGTAGTAGTAGTAGTAGTAGTAGTAGTAGTAGAGGTCAGTGCCTATGCTGTAGATCAAAACATGTTGTCATCGTGATAATGAAATTCGCTAACTGACGTCCCTAAATAACTACTCGGTCAGATAAACTCTAAAAATCATCCGCAGATGGAATCAGAGGTTGGCTACCACTAGTACCTGCATCCTCGTTATTGCGTGAATTAGCCATCGATATCTACAAGTTGATAGCGAACGCAATTGAGCTACTATGTAGATTATGCATATATATAGAAACTAACATGTACATATAAGAAATCCCCACTTCACTTTCACTCACCTCCCAACTAATGCTTTCTAGGCAAGGATTGTAACATCCCTATCTTAATTAGGTCGATACCTGGCCTGAAACCCTAATTAAGCCTCGGTACACCAGCCAGACTCAATTAAAGTAACAATACAGCAGTCATCCATACTTGTTAATCATAATTACAGTATATCATATATCGAATAAATTATTAAAAACGCAGCAAAATTAAAAACTTTTCAATGAAACGTATGATTTAAAAAAATCGGCATATATCTTGGTCGTAAAATTATATCCCAACCTTGTTTACAAAATTTTAATTCAGTAAAATATATAAATAGTAGAAAAATCAATTCACCGTAGAGAAGACCATAAACTCCTAATCTTTTTCGTTCCTGAGTCGAAGCGCATATCATTAACCAGAAATGTAAATTCGAAAATGAGCGCTCCAACTTGCTCAGTAAGTGATGCTTGTAAACCGATCAATTATCAACAACTATCAAGAAATTATTGAATAACAATATGAAACCAAAGCATATCTATTCAGGCATCGTAAATGATATAAACAATATATAACAAAATGCAACTGTACCCATGACTTGTATAATTCTTTTATTTTCTTTTGCATTCAATATAAGAGTTGTAAACTTCCATCACTTAGGATTACAACTCATAAAGTCGCACGTCTCTGATTATGTGGTGTGTCAAGGTACAAAGTAGCTACCCACTCCTAAATGGAAAGTAGCAATCGGTTAGCGTCACGAATTTAAGTAAAGGGCATTGGTTGGCCTCCCAATACCTCAGTCGTCATCCTGAGTCACATTCCCCCATTGCATCCCTCTCCAAGTTCACCTTTCGAAATAAAACAATAGGAAAGTAATAATTAGATACCTCAATGTTGCTGAAGGGAAGGTTTTGGTAGCTAGCAAATTACCTTCATTGTCGCTCTAGTCCAATTCGCTCGTCGTACCTTTTTCTGGTTTATTTCTCATAAAATAGTTTAATAGCACATTTAAGTCAAGGTACATTACCTCTTTTCCCAGTCCATAAACTACATGCATTAAATATAACTATTTTACGATGCATAATTGATATGAGTTTGAGTCTCACTTACATGTGCCGAACTTTTCTAACTTTTTATCGATTTACATGACTCCCGAGATCCATAAACGTTTTCTTGTCAACCCAAAACCTAAAATAGATCAACTTTCATTAATTTAGGTCTAATATTCATTGATTAGTACCTTTACATTGGTCCTAATCGAATCCGGAACCAATTAAATTTTCTTAGGTCAATATGAGCATTTTTCCATTTCTCGAGGTATGACCTCGGTATAAACTCTCGTACGAATCCTAAATTCTTCATTTTTCATAAAAGTTCATCAATTTCTATTTATTTTATCAAAATATTATTTTTCAGCGTTTTTCCTTAATTTCCTGGAATATTTCTCCATTTTTTCAGCTTTTTCCCCCTTTTTTATTCGAAAATGGTTTGGGCCTAAGCCGAGCCGAACCGGGTTAGGTTAAACATAACCGAACCAACTCAGATCAGGAACCTAAAACTTTATTCCTCATCGCCTCCACTGTATCCAAATCGAAACCCCGGTTTTTTTTTCGAACGGGGGTTGAGACCCAACCTTAGCTTGATTTGGGGGGGGAGACAACTCCCCTAGGTCACCTCCCTCCTTGGACGAACAACTTTTGCGGTTCGTCCAAGCTTCTCTCAACCTTGCCCATAACAAAAACAACCCAATAACACAACAGTTAACATCAACGATCAACGCCATCAACGACACCAACAATCAACTCAACAATTTACCCCCATCATTATCGCCTCCATCAAATCTCTCCCTCTCGATCTCAAAATGCATTGATTTATCCATCGCTTTGTTTGTCAGGTTCTATAGATGAGGCAGTGGGTTTTTAAGATATATATTAGATTTTCTTAAAATTCGTATCGCATGAATCTCGAGACAAATCTAATTTTTTATTTCTTTTTTTGATCTTCCTCGAGATACATGTTACGTATCTTGAGGCCGATCTTGTGGCTATTGACATATATATATAATCATCATCACATTTTGACCGACTTGTGTGATCAATATGTTGATCTCCTTGAGATAAATATCGCGTATCTCGAGGTAGATCTTATGACTTTACAATTAACCATAATCAATTCATGCACCAATTGATTGTTCTAGAGATGTGATGGCATGCATCTCGAAGCCAATCCAATGTATATATTAATTTATTTAAATCAAAGGACTCACTTATGACTTTATATATAACATATATATAAATATATATTCACCTATGTATTTTCACGCCCATAAATTCGTCGCATGTGCTAACGACAACCATCAGTCGTCCACACTATTGTACATCCCACGCGTATCTCCCTCGACCCCTCGTGTCACTACGTGCCCACCAATTTTTAATTATTTATTTATTTCCAATATATATAAGCTCATATTAACACGTTTATGAATTCGTTGTGCGCGCCAATGAGTTTACTCGAGCATACGCGCTACTACAATTCGTATATGTCACCCTTGACCCACACATAGTATTAGGCATCCCATAATTTATCAATTATTCAATTATAGGTCTGTAAATCTAATTATTTTCATAATTAATAATAAAATCCATACAAATACCAAACGATACGTAAATCCACGCACAAGCTAATCTAAGCAAGCCGACATAACCACGAGCCTAACTCGGTTTAATTAACTATCAGATTAATATTAATTACCTACTTAAGGTAACAGGTCATTACAAGGATCATATAGTTTCAACAACTAAAATATGTGTTTTCTTGTTTAAATTTTAGTTGTTACTTATTAGGAAAGTTGGCCTCTAATACCAAGTGTAAATTTGTTATCACATTCTAGAATAACTACATTCCACTACCTAAGCTCTATAAACTTAGGCTTTGATACCACCTACGACAACCTCTTATCAAATTATGGCACCACCTGGCCTAATCCTGTCATCAAGCCCTAACCTCCACCACGAATGATTTAACAATGAATTAGTTAGCCTATTTCCAAACCATTCTACTTACAAGTCAATATTTCATATAAGTATTTTATTATCTTAAGTCAATTAATAAATCAGAGTTGAGTAAAATTTTACAAACTTAGTTTATTCAGCGGGAATTTTAAGAATTTAGAGGAAGTTTTTAACATGATATATAAGAACTGTGGAAAACCAAGATATAAATATCGCATGCAAATATATAAAGAAACGGGGATAATATATCATCAGTTATCTGGTCAAGGTACTATCTCTCAACCGACAATATTTACAAACCCAAAAGTACATGGAATACTTATATATAAGTCATACTACAAACCAAAAACCTACAAAATCCGGTGTATGAATGCTCTGCTGGCTCAGAGGTAGTCGTCGATCTTCTCTTTGCCTAGTCTGCTACTCGATGGATCTACACTCACCATCATAAAAAGGAGGTTGAGTATAGAAAAATAGAAAGTAACATTGAGAGACATTTTTTCACATTCTCAAATATACAACAAGTATCTAAAAGCATAATAATAGTAGCTATGCTGAAAAGGAATCATGCTATGAGATACTTCGGTTAAACAAAATGAAACTGCACTCGGTTAAGTAGTAATGATTTAGGGCTGGTCAGCCATGAGTTACATCACATCAACCTTTTTCCACTATTTAGGGTATAAACAATATCATGAAGGGCTTCACATTCCCATAAATGCCCATCTTTTATATAAATACTCACAAGTGCCCCTTACAAGTGGTATATACTTGCCAACAACCCCGGGTCTTATACTCTGTATGCTGCACAAGATAGTGGTGAGATCCCGATAACCTCAGAAGTCTAGTAACCTCCTGTGTTGCGCTATCTCTATCATATCATGGTCTTAGATACAAGAACTACTTTAATAACCCAAGATAATTACATGGTTTAAGAATCCAACAATGTACTTGCATATCTAATGCACAAAGGATTTTAGATTTACAATACTATCAACACATACCTAATAGCATGCTATTTCATTTGGCCATATATATCAACATTCAAGAATGACATATCATGTGATTTGGAGTCAATGAAACTATTTAACAAACAATCAATACCATGATATAAAATACATGAAATGAGAGAGGAAAAAAGTTATGGTATCTAGAGTATAATATGAAAACCAGTCCAACTGACTGAAAATAAACGATAAATAGGAATGACATGTAAATAAACATCACAATCATTTTGCTTACAATCCCCGCAAATTTCCTAGCTATTATGGCCTCTCGGCATCTCAAAATGCGTAGCCAAGCCCCTGAGACTCTTCTCTAGTGATCTCATTAATGTGCTACTCTTCTTACTATCACGCTACACTCAGATAGCGCGCTAGCTAGCACGTATAACCCGCTATGTGCAGGAGAATCCAGAATTCTACACTTAGAATTTTAAGTTCTCTCGATACATAGATCAAACCCAACACCTTAGGACCTTTATTACACCTCCCAAAAAGGTCCAACACAGCTACCAAAACCATTCACAACAACCATACATCAATTTTATCGTAAATTCATCAAATCAAGCTAAACAAATGGTGTATGTGAAGTTACCTAATTAATGAACACCAACAACTTGATCTACACCTCATAGACCCACAAGATCTCCTTAAAATTTGTTGATCTTCCCTGATTTCTTCTTCTCCAGCAAGTTTTCTTTTCAACTAAGCTTTGAAATGAACTGAATTGGTTGCATGAGTTGATCAATTCAACCTAATATACATATAGATAAAGTTAATTAGTAGTCATTCATCTTAATGTGTGTACGTATCTCGAGACTGATATAATGGCCTACACATTGCCACCATTCTGACTAACTCTCCACTATCCTCATCTTGCTAACACCTATTTGAAACATAATTGGTCTCGTTATGTGCCAGCAAGTATCTCGAGAATCATCACATGGCTATTATATTAACTTGCTAACTTAGATTACATTAAATATAAAATCAGTCAAAGCCACATTAATGCTACTATTTAAGCTACTCCAAGCCTAAATAAACTTACCACATCACTCTCTACCCCGATTCCACACTGGCATGCATCTCGAGGCACGTCCCCACTCACGTTTCGACTCCTAAACATAAGTAGGAGTGACTTAGTAGTCTACATATATATACAATACACTAAACATACATCACATCAAATCTAACATATACATCGGCCATATCGTCTCGGTCATTGCACGTATCTCAATATGGCTGATCCTGATTAAGGGATGAAACTCAAATTAGAAGTTCAAGGCGTGACACCTGGTTTGCCACAAACAAAATAATTTCCTTTCTTTTTGGAAGGAACATTACTTACATTGGGCTTGTAACTAGGTTTGTTGTCATGCCTCTTATTTGGCTTTTGTACTTTTTCTTGCACCGTATTAGCTTTTGTAACTATCTTCTTGACTTTTGAAGACTTTAACTCCTTCCTATTTGTATCCTCAATGATGATGTGGGTGACGAGATCCACCAATAAGAGTTGTTTTTTCTTTTGTTTCAACTGTTGTTTGTAGTTGCTCTATGTTAAGGGGAGTTTCTCAATCAACGTTTCAGCCATGAACTCTTCTTAAAGGTCGATGCTCTCAAACTTTAAATCCTCAATAAACTTATGGTACTCATTGATTTAGGTTTTAACTTCTTTGTCATCTACCATCTCCCGCTTATAGTACTGGCCAATAACAAATTTTTGTTTCCTGGCATCTTCGGTGGCGTACTTTCCAATTATAGACTCTCAAATCCTTCTAGCTTCCTTGTAAGAGCAATAAACATTAAAAAGTTTGTTAAATAAACTACTAATAATTGTGTGTTTACAATCGTTGTTGGCATGAATTCAAACTCCAATTGTTTTGATGAGAATTCCAACGGCTTAAGACTGGTGTGTCCATGCGCCATCCCATGCATATTCAAAATCAAGAAGACATATTTTTCCATCTCTTGAATTTATATCCCTCATACTTCAATCTTTGAGATGTCTGAAATGGTTTAACATAATGGACTGCAGGCATGATTGGTATTGCGAGTAAAACAGTGTCACCAAGGAGCTGTGTAGCTCTAAATGCATCAACAGTGGCAGCAGCGATAGCGACATTAGTCATTGTATTAGTGGTATTTACAGCAGCAACAACAACAATGGTAGCACCGGTATCAATGGGGAATGTGATAGTAGCTTCAGAATACATCAATGCAATTATCCTTGAGATTGTTAGAGATTTGGACATAATTCAATTTGCTTAAAGCGCGTATTTGCTATCCTCATGGATATTTCTTCGTAATCGACGTACAACCTAAGATACAACAAGCCTTCCGCAATTCAATGAGAATGGGAAAAACAAAATAGTAATATAGAAAATCTCGATACAAAATAAAGAACAAATAAAACTACAAAACAAAAAACAAAGAGGAACAGCAGAATTGTGAATAGAAGGTTAAACACTGCATAATAGTGAACGGAAAACAAAATCAATGCAAAACAGTGAACATAAAACAAAATCACTGCATAATAGGAAAATAATAAGAAATGAAAGCCTTTTATGTCAATTTATCAGTTAGGTAGAACTCCTTGTAAACAAAAACCAACAATGGATAAAAGTCTAATTCTCATCCACGTTCACCAAAATAATAGAACTTACAACGTTAAGAAATGGTGAATAAAAAAAAAGAGGAAAATGTGAGATATCTTTAGGTGTTTCAATCCTTTTGAAATGCCTAATTTTACAACACCTTGAGCACGTATGGTGTTGAGGAATCATGTTACATACATCAAGTAACCTATAAGAAAGATGATGATCATAGAAATCGAGGAGAAAAATCATAAAAGTGGGAGAAGAGATCGATAGGGTAAAGAGATAGAATTAGAAACAGAGATAAGAGATTTAAAGATCATAGAGATATGAGAGAGCGGGTAAAATTAGAGAAAGAAAAAAAAAGACAAAGTTAATTAATTAGATGATATTTAGAGAAGTGATAATACGAGAGAGAAGGAAAGTTTATTGAAAGAGAGAAAAGACAAATTTAAAAGAAAGTTGTAATATTCTTCTCTTCTTAACTTTAATAACTACTAATGTACTTTATAACAATTAATAACAAGTTGGCAACTATTTATCTGTCAAAGTATCTTTTTTCAGATAAAAGGGGCATCACTTGCCAAAAAGGCAAGGTTTCGTGAAGTCAAGAAAATAGTAAATACTTGTCTAATTATAACTGTAACCAGGTCACTCCTAACATTTCTTTGTTACGCCTAATTAGGGCGAAATCTAAAAATATGCATGGTCTTTATGAAAATCATTATATTTTTAATTTTGATTTTAATATTAATTTATTATCTATATATGTACCCATAAATTACCTTTTTACATTGTTCAAAATATTAAACACAGAATTCATTTTAGGGGCATTATGAGACTTTCCGAAAAATATGCCCATGCTCATTAGCCAACACTTAGTTTTTAGGAAGTTTTACACATTTCCCTCTCTCTTTAAACCGTTTTCTATGGCAATTTCCTAATTTCTCGCACATAATCACAATCTTTGCACTTATATCAGTTATTTTTTAAAACGCTAAGAAGTTATATCACATACTTTTTGAATCATTACCCCTCCTAATAAATCGAGTCCCTCTCTTTCTAAATCTACCAAATGCATGTTGCCTTTAAAGCGCAATCTTTTGTAGCGGCCCCAATTCATAAGGCTGCCACATGAAGCATCACGGCCCTTCAGCCCTGTCACTTCATTGACCTACCGGGACCACGCGCCATTGACGTCAGTTACCGCATCATTACTCCTCGATATGCATGTTAACTCGTTCCGTTCAATTAGTTTAGTTAGACAATTGAATCACTTTTAACATTAAAACAAAGGAAGTCTTAAATTGGAGTAAGTAAAACAAATAAGTTCATCATCATATAAAGCATCATTTATAAGAGCAAGTCCTACTATGGAAAACCCAAGAAAGTACTTTGTATATAGGTGATAGTACTAATAAGTAGTAATATATAGAAGTATAGTGTCTTTCTAGTCTCCCAATACCGAAAAGTAAAGTAAAATATCAAAATAACACATACTAGTGGGTCCTCAACTGCGGGCAATCAAATGAAGTCGCAAAGAATCCCTTTACCCCTACTAGCACTGGGATCTGCACTCAACCATCACAAAAAGCCAGATGGATAGTACAATTAGTAAGATTCTAAAAAAAGTACACCAAGCATTTATAAGAAAGTAAACAGATATCAATAATCATGTTAAATAATCATGCGAAAACTAAAAAGGCAATTGTGCTACGATCATCACATGAATAGATAACACGAAAGAGAAACAAAGTATGTGTTCATCCCAGTCAGACTAGACTGTACTTCGGACCTTAGGATTATTTCGATGGTTGCCCCCACTTCCTTTCACCTGATTCCTCGCAATGCTTGTCTGACGCGTACACCTCAGTGCAACTCGAGTTGTGTAGCATCCCCTAACCAGATTGTGGCAATACTCAGCTTGAAACCCTAATTAAGCCCAGATTACCCTTTTCAAACTTAACTAGAGCGAGCAGCCTTACCACCTTCACCTGATATGCACTACTGTATATCGAATATCGAAATAAAATAATTAGTAAATGCAACAAAAATTTAAAACCTATTTTGATAATCCAAAGCACGATATACAGTATTAAAACAAACCGGAATAAACCTCGATTATATAAAATGACCTTTCCCTTATGATATTACAAAATTGTAATTCAATACAAATATATAAGACCAGAGAGAATCATCACATCAAAAAGAAGATCAAGACTCATATATCTTCTCCATCCCGTAGTCGTAGCGCTCGTCGGTGTTATCCTATAGTGTTAATTAGGGTGAGTGCTCCAACTTGCTCGGTAAGTAAGGACATAACTATCAATATTCCGTATAGCAGTCAAGAATATCATGCAATAACAACATGCACTAATGATATCTAACAAGAATATGAAAATCATATATTTCAATATATAACAAAAGCAAAAAAAAATGTCTTGGACTATTACATTGTGATCCTTATTTTATTTATAAAAAATATGGTCAACTACCCACCGACGTCATTAATGCTATTGTTAAACCAACACAATGCGCATATGTGCTCTTTAACCATCCATTAATGCCCAATGGTTCTATCCCAAACCCTCCAGTGAGAATGTAACCCACACAACTTATAAACTGAGTAGGAAGTTACATATAGGCCTAAAAAGTAACCCATCTCCTATATAACCTAGTCTCAGTCCATTAACTTACTCTCATGAATCACGGTAAACACCACTTTTCATTTATTGAAAATCATCACAATGTACATAGTCCCCCATTCCAATCCATAAACTACATGAACTACGTATACTAAATAGTCAGGCAATATTGATAAATAAGTGAATCCGTCCATAGCTCTGATTTAGTTTATGTCCAAACTTCCTAACTTTTCAGTCGTCACATACATTTTTGGTATTCCTCAACCTATCACCAATCATTTGGGATCAATATAGATCAATTACCCTATTTTAGAACGCCTAAGTTACTCCCCAAGTCCTTAAAAAGTCTTATGAAAAACACAACAAACTTGTTTTCTTCAGGGGTAGGAGCGTGATCCTTCAATGGGTGGGTCGCGCTCCATCAACTAGGTTCATCTCAGTTAATGAAGGGAGTGTGCTCCTCTGTCTAGTGGAGCACACATCACCCTATGTTGTCGAACCTGAGCACAGGGCAGCAGCCACTATTCTTCACCAATTACTCCAACAACGTCTCAACAACCTCTAAAACACTCACAAATGATCAAGGAGGACCTCTAACGAGGTTATACACCAATTCTAATCATCAAATTGAATAATTATCTAAAATTCTAGCATCACCATCGAATTGACATTCAGCAAACATAAGAACAAATCATGCGTAAACGTTGATCTCATGTTGTTGATTCGATTAAGCTCCTCAATTCACGTTAATTCAGCTCCCTGGATCGTCCCCTTCGATCTGAAATCGAAACCAAACCCTCTCTCACGAATCCTCGAATGATCTGAGGATATCGATCAATATTTTTGCTTCTATATATATGGATTTTCCTCGAGATACACATTGTGCTATCTCGAGACCGATCACGTGGTTGATGTGTTAAAGAGACACTCCTTAAAGTGACATCAATTTTGAAACATCAAGCACTTACGTTTTTTTCAAGACAATCAAATGATCCATATAGTCTTTTATTTTCTAATATATACTTATATTATATATCTAAAAACATATAAATATATGTATATATATATATATATATATATCTTATGTATTATTCACTGATAAACTCACCGGACGTGCCTACAAGTAACCTTGGGCATGCGCATTCATGCAACGACTCCCCTCGTCACACTTGGTGTCCTGGTAAATCATTGTTTATTATGTGTTTTCGATTTTAAAGGCTTGTATATAATGTCCTTATTATATCACAACCTATATGTAAATTGATTTAACAATTTAAAACATACACCATACATCATGCACGCACACACACTAATAAAGGTACGAACTTAACCACAAGCCTAACTCGGGTTAATTAGGCTTTGGATTAGTACTAATCACCAGCTTAAGGTAACAGGTTGTTACAGTCTCCCCAATTTAAAGCAATTTCGTCTTCGAAATTAAAGTAAATCTGAAATTACCTATAGTTTCGAAGAGAAAGTGAGACTATTTTCTTCTATAAGACTTTTGCTCCTAGGTTAATTACTCATCTTTGTGAAATCACTACTTCACTTTAACCAAAGGAATCTCTTTGGTTTTTAGCTTTTAAATCTTATGATCAAATAACCTACTTGGCTTCTCATCGTAAGATAAGTCTTCCTGAAGATCAAATTCATTTCAATTGATCCTTGGAGTGAACGGAGTCTCCGTATTGCGAAACAAAAACACGTGGAAGACATTATGAACTTCGGGAAGCTAGGGAGGCAATTCTAACCTTTAAGCAGTATGACCCATTCCTTTCATGTACTTTGAACGACTTAATATACCTTAAAGCTAGCTTATCGCGCAATTCGAACCTATACAACTCCTTTCATATGTGAGAATTTCAACAGAACATATTTATCTTTTGAAAACTCCAACAACCTATAATATTTATTGGCGTATCTTTACAGTTTTAATTGAGTTGTAGTAAAACGCCGGTGAATCTGCTACATTTCCTCTTCGTAGTTCTGAATCAATTTTGGCTCCAACAAACTCTCAACTCAACCCCTATCTAGACACTCCGTTGAATGGCATGGTTGACCATACATAGCTTTAAAGGAGCATTCCAATGTTAGCTTGACAGCTGTTACTACAAAAGAACTCACACAGAGAAATGTATCTTTTCTAGTTACCACTAAACTTCGAGATACAAGCTCGAAGTATATTCTCTAACACCAAAAATCAATTACTCCACCCACCCATTGAACTGCTAGTAGTATACCATACCAAGGTTAAGAACGGTTCCCCTGCTGTTGCAGCAATTTAGTCCACCTTCTGGATATGAATCTCAAATCTCTATCTGAAATAGTTGACACTGGAGCACCCTGAAATCTAACACCTCACATGCATACTTTACATAATCAGTTGATAGGATTTCGCATAGAAAATGGCAAAAATTGCACAGAATCCGTCAACTTGTTAACTACAATCCATGCGGTATTGTGCTTACACTGACTCATAGATAAACTGGAAACAAAATCCATTGATCTATATTCCCATTTCCACTCAGGAATAGCCAACGAATACTAAAAACCCTCTAAGTTTTATATGCTCAGCCCTAACTTGCTGATATTTCTCAATCTCTTTACAAACTAAACAACATAAATCTTAATCATAGATCAACAATGAATAAAGGCGCCTCATTTCATGATATTTTAATTTTTTTATTATTATTTGGATAAATATCATAAAGAGATCTATTAGATTTTTGTAGCACTTCCTGCCTTACCTAATCCTAAACTGGAATTCACAATCTTTCCCTGAACTGTAACGCACTATTATTAGAAATCGACCAATCGGGATAATCTACACTAGCTGTTAACCACCAACGCTCTATATAATCCTAATTAGCTTTCTAACAACCAATCACCACTGAGTCATTTCCAATTCAGTTTAAGTTTGAACTTAAAAGATTATATTAGTAACTCTAAAATTAACTCTCTCAGTTGATAACGTGTCAGCTAAACTTACACAAATCATCATTACCGTCACTTCCTCATGAAGTCTAAACTGAGAAGCTCTAGTAATAGCTACATTTTCTCCATTTACATGAGTTGTAATTGTATGCTGACAGTCTGATAATACCTTTCTGTATAGTTCTAAATTACTCGGGCTCAAACTAATTTGCATCATTACTTCTCGTCCTACCAATTAACGACAAAGTAAAACATATAACTTTTTAAAGTAAATACCTCCAGTTCATATATATCATGTTAACTGTTGGGTTTTAGGGTTCATACGCAGCAAAAATTACAAAACAATTTTGAAAAAAACCCCAACAGGATCTGAATCTAATTCCATTAAAACGTTTAATCCATGAAAACTTAATCATACCTAAGTCGCAACGTACCTTTCTTAAGGTTGATCGATTTATAAGTCGCTGCCAATGACGAACGCCCTCTACCAGCAGTCCACACACAAACAGCGGTCGAGATTCAAAGTACTAGCTTTGAGAGAATACCAAACTTTTTGTTTCTTTCCAAAACAATCCATAATGTACCGTAAAACCCTAATTCATTTCTGAAATGAAAATAGAGTTTCGGCCCTTAATCTTTCGTACGTGTGTTCTAACTTAAAGCGTCTATTTATACAACCCTTGTATATAGACGATTAAGTAAATTACACATATATCCCTACTTAAAGAAGTATAAGTGTAATACATCGCAAGGACGTTTCTGTCATGAATTTTATCATATAAGATTCGTTTTTCAAAACCATCTTAAAATCTCGCAAAACAATTCTTAGTGTGCGACCCAATAGGCTCATACAATGTTGGCAGTGTACAAAAATACATTTTGGTATACAATTCATAAGCAGCCTCTAGCAAGACATTATGACTACCCAATTTGTATGAATATCAAATTGATACAACCTAATCAATATTGTATATAACATCCTTTTGTCACACGATATCATTTTGATCAAACATAAGGCATGGTACTTTCATCCAACATGTTCAATCGTACTAGTCTCGATCTCTAAATAGACTGAAAACATCCAAGTGACATTGATCAATATCAATTCACTTAGACTAGGCCTTTTAACAGTCTAACACATCGAGGGATCCACTGGATATCTCTCTTTATATGAGAGGGACAAATTCTATCTTGATTACACAACTTCATCACATTACTCACACAGTAACCAATCACAACCTTTATAATCGTCTGGTTAAATACAATGTTTAATTGTGTCAAATCAATGTGTTCCTAATGTTGAAGTCTCTAGTAATCTCAAGTCAGAGGAATGAAATAATATACCTATCATGAGAAACAACTATGACTTAATCCGTGTGATGTTCTCATAGTGGGTCGATCCAGTACTTTGTTCCCTAACAAGTACTTGTGATCTTGATTCGTATCCCTATACGTATAATCATCATATGATCATCAATTAAGACTCACACTAGTCTTAATTCATTATAGTTCCCAGTATAATGATTGACTAGGGACATTTTGGATATTTCAGTCAATACCCATGGATCTTATTATATTGTAAACATGCAAATTAATTATAATAAACAGCAAATGAAATCCTATATTTTATTAACTAAAAGTATTCATAAAGACAGTTAATGGATTAACCTAGGGCACATGCCCCAACATTAACATCAACACCAGAGAACTCATACAGTAAATATTTCTTACAGTAACTAATATCTTCCGAATCACAAGCTCAAAAGTTTACATTCTCTGGAAACTAATATCAGCCGCAGTTATATTATGTTAAGATTGAAAAGGTCTTGCCCAACTATTATACATCTCTTCCCCCTGAGAAGCAGACTTTCACTTCCTTATAGAGATAATAATCATGGTTATCAATTCGTCCACACATATATGTCTCACCTTTCCACGTAGAATTCAAATAACAATATTTGCAAGATATTTTCAAACTTTGTCAGTTTTACAATTATAACATCAATAACCTTCAGTTGCCACCATAACTTAAGTTAATCCATCTTGAATTTATGAGCATGAATTGTCATTCATATAAAGCATAAATAATATAACCCTCCAGGTTAATATTATTTAGCTTCCTTCCGCCTCGCTTTTGTTTCAAGTTCTAAGAACTTTCCTTACATGCTCAATATTTTGATATGAGATTATCTTTATTAAACATCAATAATTAGTAGTCAACCTTGAACTTCTTGATAATCTCAATCAATTTCTCCCATAATTCATCACTTAATTGATCGTCATTAGCTAAGGTCCAATTTGAGCTCCAAAGAATAGACTTGTAGTTATCAATTTAGCCAACTCAGCTGATGATATGCCTATGCAGGACTTCCATTTGGCATCATTAAACATCTCACTTAAGGGATATTACTGAGCAGCTTTTATCATATCTATAGCCTCTGTCTTTTTCGATTCAAGTCATTATCAACATAATTACCTTGATGGGTGATGTTTTAGAGTGAATTCCTAACACTTAGGAACTTTTAAGGTATATATCTTACCTTTCATTTCTATCACTCCGACATTTCCATTTTTCAGAATCCCACATTTTGAAATTCATTACTTGGGCCCTACACCAATCCATTAGTGTTCTATTTCCAGGTTATCTTTTAATGATTCTTCTAAAACTCTCATAATCTCAAAGAATGATTAAAAAACACTCTATAACCTTCCTTTTTTATTTACAAGTGATCCCTTTATGTATTTGGTACAACTACTAAATTGGCTATTTCAAGATTAGCAATATCCAATAATTCTCCTCACATATCTAGAACTGTATATGTAGAAGTAATAGCTACAATTTTTCTTTCTTGTATCATCACACATTCTTACCTAAATGAGAGGTCTTAATATGTACTTCTAACTTCTTTCACAATTTAGGTATCGTCAAGCAAACATTGTAGTCAAACTATATTCCACTTTCTTCTAAGGCAACCTTGTATTTGTTTTCAAGTTGTAACAACATACTTGAGTTAACTGAATAAATTATACAACGATATTACAAATCCTTGTATCAATCATTTGTAATATTCAATTATTTCAAGATTATTTTCCTCTTTTTACCTTTATATTGAATATAAGACAACCTAATATTATCTTAATCACAGTCAAATCTCTTAATTTGTCTTGCTCAGTAAGGATTCACAAAACCACCAATATTCCATATAGTAATCAAAAATATCATGTAATAACAGCATGCTCCAATGATATCTAACAAGAATCATATATTTCAATTTATACAGATACAAAACAAATGTCCTGAACTATTACACTGCGATCCCATTTTATTTATAAAATATCCACCAGCGCCATTAATGTGATTGCTAGACCAACACATTGCGCATATGTGCTCTATAACCCATCCATTAATGTCCAATGGTTCTATCCCAAGCCCTCTAGTGAGAATGTAATCCGCGCAACCTATAAACTGAGCAGGAAGTTACATATAGGCTGGGAAAGAAACCCATCTCCTATATAACCTGGTCTCAATTCCAGGAACTTACTTTCGTGAATCACAGTAAACACCATTTTCCATTTATTGAAAATCATCATAGTGTATTTAGTCCCCCATTCCAATCCACAAACTACATGAACTACATATACTAAATAGCCAAGCAATATTGATAAATAAGCGAATCTGTACTTACCTCGGGTTTAGTCTCCGTCCTAACTTCCTAACTTTTCGGTCATCACATACTTTCTTAGTGTTCCTCCACCTATCACCAATCATTTGGGATCAATATAGATCAATTACCCTATGCTTAGAACCCCTAAGCCATTCCCTAAGTCCTTAGGAAATTCTATGAAAAACATAGCAAACTTGTTGTCTTCAGGGGTGGGAGCACGCTCCCTCAATGGGTGGGGCATGCTCCATCAACTGGGTTCATCCCAATTGATGAAGGAAGCGCGCCCCTCTATGTGGTGGAACATGCTCCACCCTGTGTTTTCGAACCAAGGCACAAGGCAGCAGCCACTGTTCTTCACCAAATTACTCCAAAAATGTCTCAACAACCTCTAAAACACTCCCAAATAATCAGGGAAGACCTCTAATTAGGTTATAAACTGGTTATAAACATCAAATCACATAATTAACTAAAATACTAGCATCACCATCGAATTGAACTTCAAAACAAATAAGAACAAATCATACCTAAATGTTGATCTCATGTTGTTGATTCGATTAAGCTCCTCAATTCACGTTAATTCAACTCCCTAGATCGTCCTTTTTTTATCCAAAATCGAAGCCGAACCCTCTCTCTTACAAATCCTCGAATGATCTGAGGATAACGATCAATATTTTTGTTTAAATAGATGGATTTTCCTCGAGATATAACTATCTCGAGACCGATCACGTGGTTGATGTGTTAAAGAGACACTATTTAAAGTGACACCAATTTTGACACATCAAGCACTTATGCTTTTTTCGAGACGATCAAATGATCCACATAATTCCATTATTCTTTTATTTTCTAATATATTTATATTATATATCTAAAAACATATAAATATATGTATATATATCTTGTGTATTATTCACTGATAAACTCACCAAACGTACCTATAAGTGTCCTTGAGCGTGCACATTCATGCCACAACTCCCATTGCCACACATGGTGTCCTGGTAAATCAATTTTTATTGTGTATTTTTCATTTTATAGGCTCGTGTATAATGTCCTTATTATACCACAACCTATATATAAATCGAGGTGCGCCGAACTTAACCAGGAGCCTAACTCGAGTAAATTAGGATTTGGATTAGTACTAATCACCAGCTTAAGGTAACATGTCATTACAGGTTGCAATTCACCGAGCGCCTAATCACACGTGCTAAAGCTTAGTGTGCCATAAATATGCTACGAATATCAAGTAGGAGTAACTCAACCACCAACTTAAATGTATCACAGAATAGAGTACAATAACATGGAATAGGAAATCAATAATAAAAAAGTAAACCCTCAGTAACTTTCAAATGGATTCTTATATACCTTAAAACGCACTCTGACTCACGTCTCGAGATAGGTGCCCAACTCCCGACTATATTCTCCTAAGTCACTGGTGTCACATTAAACTATTTTAAGTGATTTATAGTCAAATTAATTGACTTTATTTTGTAAAAGCATAAATTAGAGTTTTATTCCATTTTTTATTGTGACAAATTTTTCAAGTTAGCTGGGGTACCAAATGCCCAAAATAGTCACGAAAATCCAGTTTTCAATCCATTTCCTATTTTCTTCTATTTTTATGATTTTTCAATATTTTTCATAATTTTATATTTATTTTTTCCATATTTTTTGTATTTTATTTCATTTAAACTTGTTTTTAAATTTATTTAAAAAAAAAACTATATTATTTAATAAATGGGGGTGGGTACCTGGACCAAGTCTGAACCGGTCCAACCGGATCGGTCCCTGTCTGGCCCAATCGGATCGGACCCGGACTGACTCGGCTCGGTCCAGGGGTCATACGCACGCACCCGCATGCATGCGCCCTTCCCCCTCTCCCAAATTCGTCTTCCGAACAGAGACCAACGTCTCTATTTCTTTTTTCACTTTTTTAACTTTTCTTCAACAAATAAAACAACAACAATACTACCACATCATCAACAACAACCCAACCACCATTAATACCTCATTTTCTCCCTCATTTAATAACAATCAACTATCACCATTAAAACCCTCATTTAAGCTTCATTTTAATGAAAAATTGAAAGAAAATGGAGAAGGTCACCTTGGTCACTTGTTTGTTCGATCAAATACTTCAAAAACTCTAAGGATCTCATAAAATCTCACATTCTCAAATGGGGTCTATCAACTCTTCAAAAACTGACACTCTCATTTATGTGTTGAATGGAGGGGGAGAGAGAGAGAGAGAGAGAGAGAGAGAGAGAGAGAGAGAGAGAGAGAGAAACGTGGGAATGTAGTGAAGAATGAGTGGTGAACCTCATTTTAAAGGTATTAGGTGGTATAGGTGGCATGTTCTTATTTGCTCCTAATCAAACACAAATTTTAGCCTTGTTCAATTATCTCTAGTTACCCGGCGTCGCGCACCTCAGCACACATAACGAGGTGTGCCATAGTCATCCGTTTTGATTAATTGGCCTAAACTACGGGTTTATCATTAATATTGTGTTATATTTAGTTAATTTGATTATCCAAATTGTTTTTCTGAACTAGTGTACCCACATTTTACTTACTCAGTACCCATTTTGACACATTTTGCGAGGCGAACCACTTTAGATATCTAGGATCAATCATACAAAATGATAGTAATATTAATAATGATGTCACACATAGAATTCAAGCTGGATGAGAGAAATGGCGAAGTGCAACATGGGTGATTTGTGATCGAAATGTTCCTACTAAGTTAAAAAGAAAATTTTATAAGACCGCAATTAGGCCAGCTATGCTCCATGGTAGTGAATATTGGGCGGTAAAGCAACAACAATTACATAAAATGAACATAGCAGAAATGACGATGCTTAGGTGGATATGTGGTAAAACTCGTAAAGATAGAATAAGAAATATAGAAACTCAAAGACAAGTATGAGTAGCATCAATTGATACAAAGATTAGGGAATGGCGGTTGCGGTGGTTTGATCACTTGCAAAGACGGCCTACAAATGCCCCCACTAGAAAACTTAATTCAATAAAAACTGTAAAAATTCGACGAGGTAGGGGTAGACCCAAGTTAACATGGGATGCATTAATTAGGAAGAATTTGAATGGTTTGGAAAGCTCGCCATCAATTGCTCTTAATTGAACAGAATGGAAAAGTTTGATCCATGCAGCTGGCCCCAATTAATTTGGGACCGAGACTATGTTGTTGTTGTTGTTGTTGTTGTTGTTGTTGTTGTATTGATTTCTTAAACAAGAAATATCAAATATAAACAAATTTAGATTTTTTTTCATGATGTTCCGATCTTTTTTGTGCTATATATATATATATATATATATATATATATTATTGTTGACTAGTCGCCATCGGCACGTGCTCTGCACATGAATCGCATTTATTTATTTGTTTTATTTATAAATGTGATTAGAGTCAGCTACATGAACCAAATTCTTCCATATTGTGCTTAATTTAATGCTCCATATATATGTATATGTGTGTGTGTGTGTGTGAGTGAGTTTAAATAGTTTGTTGATATAAGATTTTAAGAAATTCTAATTATGATAATTGTAGCATTATTTTTAAGTCACGAATCATTTAAACCGTAATTTTTCGCATCTAAGACCTTTAAAAAAAACATCTTGTACAAAAATTTATCAACAGTAATACGTATGTAGCATAAAAAAAAAATAGTAACATCATGAAAATCAAAAAAAAAATCTAAATTTGTTTACATTTGATATTTCTTGTTCAAAATATCAAGAAAAAAAAAACAAAGAAAAACTCATTTGCAATTCAATTTCTTTGTTAAGGTCTTCACGTCGTATCTTCAATTTCAAGTCCGCATAATCTTGTTTCATTTTGTGACATCCTTGCAAGTCCAGCCAATCTAGCAAAAAAAACAAAAACAAAAACAAAAAAAAACAAAAACAAAAACAAAAACAAAAAAAAAAAAACCCCGATAGTCGTGAGAAGAATTTATTGAACGCAAGTAACAAAATACATTTTCAATTATAGAATAACACCTCAAAATAAATCTCGAGATTCATAATATAATTGGATAGAGGCTGTGTTTTGGTGTGCCCTCTGGAGGAGCCGCTTTAGCATTTTTTATTAAATAAAAATAGGGTACTGCTTCTCGTGGAAATATGCAGTAGAAAGTTCTACAAAAAGAAACTTGATTTGAAAAAAATGAGCTACTGATTATGTGCCAAATAGATGAAAAAAACGATGGAGCTGATTATGTGCTATATAAATTGAAAAAAAAAAAAAATTGATTATGTGCCAACTACTTATTAACTTTGATTATGTGCCAAATACGTATTAACTTGCAATCAATCAACCAATCAACTTTAATATCTAAATTAATTAATACTATCACGTAGAATTGATTATTCTTTTTAAAAAAAAGTTCATATTCACTCAGGGTCGGCTCTAACATATTTGGGGCCTAGGACGACATAAGATTGAAATGAAGCTTTTTATATTCTTATTTTTTATAAAAAAAAAAAATTTTGATTTCGTCAATTATTTTTCATATGCTCAAGCTATTATTAGATTTATATAAATTTATATTTTCTTTTTATATATAAATTCGTTTTTTGAAAAAAATGGTGTTTTTTAACTAAAATTAATATGTAAAAGTACTATATGTATTTAAATATATGATCAATATGGACAATCGAAAAAGTTAAGCAAAAAGTTATTTTTTTTTCTTCAAAAAAACTTTGTTTTGACTTAAGTGGAAGTCAACTCGCGGCATCCTCAAACTTTGTCTTTTGGCAATTGATGCATCTACCATTATATAATGCTAATTTTTTTCTGAGTAATTGTTAAGTTTTTAATCAAAACATCATTTAATTTCTAGAAAAGAAAATATTAGCTTTGTTAATTTATTACAATTGCAAAAATAATCATATTGTATACTACTAATGTTTTTTAATCAATACAACAATTGATTACTAAAAGAGAAAAATGTAGATATTATTAATTTATTACGTATAGAGAGAATAGCGGTGCAATATTGAAATTTAAAGGGAAAAACGATATTTCTTATAGAGAGATTGATATAAGTGGGACCTACATACATAATGAGTCGAATTACAGTAGTCACGTATGACGAGATTCATCTAAGTTGGGAGCCCTCCACAACACCACATAATTATCGAGCCAACCACTCACACCAAAAGATAAACTTAAAAAAAAAAAAAAAAAAAAAAAAAAAAAAAACCATGTATATTTTAAATTTTTGGGAGCCCGACCGCCCCGCCCACCTCTAGAACCGGCCCTTTACTACTCCAAGAATGTAGATAACTCATATACAACTGTCATAATCACTACCCCCGCCATACGATCCTTTGAGTACATACTACTTTTAGGTGATAATCCGATGAAACCACTCCTTCTTGCAACACAACTACATCATCTGATTCGTCAAGTGCAGATGTCAAGGTATGCCCCCTTCAACTCTTCCATGGTGCACCTTATTGGTCAAATTGTGATCCTTACATACGACATCTTCCTATAAATTCATCAATCACCCCCAAGATACACATATCAATCCTCAAAAAAGAAAAATAACCACCACCAATTTAAAAAAATAAAGGAAAAAATATGATTAAGGTTGTATATATATTACTTGTGTAACTGTCTTGAGACGTAGAGCCAAAAGGAAGAAAGTTGGGCTTGGAAGGCAACATCCTTTTGGTAGAGAGAGAGAGAGAGAGACTCGATTTATTACAAGAGATTATGATTCAGAAAAGTACCGATCCCACTCCTTGTCGTTTAAAAAAAAAATTGATCTAATTATAAGTGCAAAGATTGCGATCGTATGCGAGAAATTAGAAAAATGCCATAAAAATGGTGCCAAGGGAGAGAAACTTGTAAGAGCATCTCCAATGGTAAATGTGGATTTTGGCTTTGGATTGTCGTCATGTCATTTATGTGGGGGATGTCCAATCTATGTGGCATAAATACACATTCAACCTTAAAAAGTATCTCCAATTGTTAACGTGGATTGCAATCTTTTGATGATGTGGCAATTTTAAAAAAAAATAAATGGATTGTTTCGTAAAAATACAATTTTTTTACAGGGCCTAAATATACATATTACTTTATTGTATATTATTATAACGACCCAAATATTTTACTTATGGATGATTACTTGTATTATCTATTTATATTTGTGTCACACAAATTGATCTATTTTATCTTAAGATGCGCGCTAGAGATTAAGAGTGATCACCCACAATTTAAAATCATAAATCGAGCGATAGTATGAAAAATGATTAATTGACTAATTTGACTAAGTCAAATGGGCTTGTGTGTTAAGTGTTGAGTCAAAAGGGGTATTATGGAGATTTGATTAAAATGAAATAAACAAGATAAATTTTAGAATTTAAGGTGTCAAATTTTTAGTGGTTTAGAAGGTAATAAAGAAATAAACTAGTTTGATTTGGAGATAAAAAAAGAGGATAAGCACCAATCTATCTATCCCTCACCATTCTCAACGTTTCCCATATCCTTCTCTTTCAACCATCTCTTGTATGCTCTTCATTTTAGGGGGTAGCTTGCATCTCTCTCGCATTCGGAACGACTCTCTCGCACTCCAAGCTCCCCGCACTTGCTTTCTTTTGTTAGGTAACAAAGGTGAGTAGTTGCTTACTCATTGGTTTCCAACCTTGTTGCTTTGGGTGCAAAATTTATTGAGATTTGATAGTATTTTGATAAGGTTTTAACGTAAGAGAGTATGCTGAATGTGTTGAGTCATGATATGGAAGTAAGAGTAAAAAGAATTGGTGAACGCACAGCAAAAAAACAAAAATGAATGAATATTGAATTATATATATACATGTCTAATGCATATGGATTTATATATAAATAAAGAAAATGGAAATAAAAATCTAAGAAAGAAATTGATCAAAACGAGACTTGATCAATGCGACTCAATCTGAGACTCGATCAATGTGATTGCAGCCAGAAAAATCTCACATTTTTAAAATTGTGTTGAACGGGAAGAAAATTAAAATCAAATGAGTTTGTTTTTTGAATTAAGATTTTGATTCTCAACGTGTTCTAACAAGTATATAATAACAACAACATAGCCTAAGTCCCAAATTAATTGTGGTCGACTAGTGTTGTAACAACTATAAAACATAAAAATTGATACCAAAGACTTAAAAACTATTGACTGGGAGCCGAGTAGGTCTGGCGAAAAAAGGGTTTCGAACGGACACGAGACCGGACACCTATTATAAGGACTAAAAACAGTGTCCCGACCAGAACCCACTTTTGAAACGAACACATTTTTTGTCTAGACCCATATTTTTATACCTTTTTTGTCTAGACCCATATTTTTATAAAACATGTGGTCCCCATTTTGTCCAATTTGAAACAAATTTTAGAAAAATCAAACAAGAAACATATATGTGAGTGAAGAAAGAGTAGAAAAACTTACATTGAGAGTAGAGAGATGAGTGGGCATAGGCTAAAAATTGATAGGCGAGAGGAGAGGTCAAACATCCACTATGAGACACTGAGGTCACGAGCTCAATGGGTGAGGATGAGATGGGAAGTCAGTGTTGGGGCATGTGCCCTAGGTCATTCCATTAGCTATCTTTATGAATAGTTTTAGTTAATAAAATAGAGGATTTCATTTGTTGTTTATTATAATGAATTTGCGTGTTTACATTATAATAAGATCCATGGGTATTTACAGAAATATCCTAAATGTCCATAGTCGATCATTATATTGGGAATTATAACGAATTAAGACTAGTGTGAGTCTTGATTGATGATCATATGATGATTATACTTATAGGGATACGAACCAAGATCACGAGTACTTGTTAGGGAACAAAGTACTGGACCGACCCGCTATGAGAACATCACATGGATTAAGTCACAATTGTTTCTCATGATAGGTATATTTTTTAGTCCTCTGACTAGAGATTACCAGGGACTTTAACATTAGGAGCACATTGATTTGATACAATCAAACGTTGTCTTTAACAGGACGACTATAAAGATTATGATTGGTTACCGTGCGAGCAATGTGATGAAGTTGTGTAATCGAGATAGAATTTGTACCTCTCATATAAAGAGAGATATCAAGTGGATCCCTCGATATGTTAGACTATTAAAAGGCCTAGTCTAAGTGAATTGATATTGATCAATGTCACTCGGATGTTTTTAGTCTACCTAAAGATCGAGATTAGTACGATCGAACATGTTGGATGAAAATTCCATGCCTTATGTTTGATCAAAAGGATATCGTATGACAAAAGGATGTTATATACATTATCGATTAGGTTGTATCAATTTGATGTTCTTACAACTTGGGTAGTCATAATGTCTTGCTAGAGGCCGTTTATTACTTGTATAGCAAAATGTGTTTTGGTACACTGCCAACGTTGTATAAGCCTATTGGGTCGCACACTAAGAATGGTTTTGTGAGATTTTAAGATGGTTCAGAAAAATAAATTTTATATGATAAAATTCATGACAGAAACGTCTTTGTGGTGTATTACACTTATACTTCTTTAAGCAGGGGTATATGTGTAATTTACTTAACCGTCTATATACAAGGGTTGTATAAATAGACGCTTTAAGTTAGAACACACGTATAAAAGATTAAGGGTCGAAACTCTATTTTCGTTTCAGAAATGAATTAGGGTTTTATGGTACGCTCTAGATCATTTTAGAGATGAACAAAAGCTTGGTATTCTCTCGAAGATAGCACTTCGAATCTCGGCCGTCGTTCGTGTGTGGACTGCTGGTAGAGGGCGTTCGTCGTTGGCAGCACCTTAGAGATCGATCAATTTTTAGAAAGGTATATTGCGACCGAGGTATGATTAAGTTTTCGTGGTTTAAACGTTTTTAATGGAATTAGATTCGGATCCTGTTGGGGTTTTTGTCAAAATTGTTTTGTAATTTCATTTATTATGAACCACAAAACCCAACAGTTGTATCAGAGCCTTCGAGTTCGATTCCATCAAATTTATTGCATGTTTTCTTCTGATATATACATGATATATGATTGAAAGCATGTTAATAGTTGATGTATATGTGATATACATAAGCTTTCTATGAGATTTATTATCATGCTTTGTGTATTTGATACGTATATTCGTGATTTAATTGAAATCAGTTTCGTACATGATAGTAACCATGTTAGGTTAATTCGAATAATTTTAATGAATTGAATTTTGCGTTCTGTGATCCATGACACCATTAGGTATAATCTTTATTTTTTGTATATTGATGCATGGATGAAATATCTGTAATTCAGTATGCATATTTAGGTTACATTGTCTTAAGTTTCTTAAGTCGTTTAAGTTTGAATATTAATTCGAAACTAATATGATTAGGTTCGATTGGGATAGTAGTTCATAATTCAATTACATGTTTGTGATTATTTAGATGATGACCGAAATTGCAAATAATTATTTTTTAAAATTATTTATTTATCTCATTATATCTATTCTGTTATGAAATTTCTATTTGATAAGAGATAGATAACAAATTATATTAGGAGATATTAGCAAAATCGATTTCGTTATACCTATTGGATAGGAGAAAAATATCGAGAATTTTGATATTGGTGATATGCTAGGATTCAAATATCTTAAGTCCTAATTGGATTAGGATAAGATGATCAGTTAGATGTCGGCACGAGTTAGTTAAAAATGTTTTAATTGACTTAATTTCGGATAAATTAAGGGGTTAATTTAAGATGATAAAATATGCGTAAAATATGATTTTCTATAGCGAGTTTTAATTTTCGGAATCGAAATTCGTCTTCTAAAAAGAAAACGGGGCACTGCCCCTGTTCCCCTGTCCGCTGACCGGTCAGCAGAACCACCACCCGCTGATCGGCCAGCGGGACCGTCGTCTAACTAATCCTAGCGCACGAAAGTTCTTTTATTAGTGAATAGTATAAAATATATGATATTTCATTGTTTACATAAAATCACTAAAACTGAATAAAACCTCTCCATTAAGTTTTAAGTCTTGTGTCATCTATTTTAAACACTTGTCAAGGTCTCGATCACACTAATATAGTTTCAGCCATAGCTGGGTGTATTGTGTTATCTTGGTGAGACAAATCGGGTAAGAGTTACCTAAATGTTTAAAATGCTCCGACTTAATAAAGCTATCAAAATAGTTTTTGAGCTTTAGGCACATGATGAGATAAAAAAACATACTAAGACATAAGATGTCTCGTATCTCATAAAAGTATTTAAAGTTACATAAGATGTAATTGGTAACTGTTACATACCTAAATAATCTAGTTTTGTGTTTCATGCCATATTTGTCATAGAATTAGGTGAAATATGGATTTTAGTCCCCTAAATAAACAGTATGTTTTAAGAGGGTTGTTAATTTAGTGGGAGTCTATTCATTTATACTAAAATAAACTTTACATAATCTTTATTGTAGATCAATGGCCTCTTCAAGTAACAATAATCCCATGTCACTGGGATCAATCCTTGAGAAGGATAAGCTATCTGGGACTAACTTTCTTGACTGGTTCAGAAACTTGAGAATTGTTCTCAAGCATGAACGCAAGTTGTATGTCCTGGATGCTCCAATCCCTGAGGACTCACCAGCCAATGCTCCGAAAGCTGTGAAGGATGCGCATAATAAGTATGTCAAACATTCTACTGATGTTGTATGTATTATGCTGGCAACTATGGTTCTTAAACTTCAGAAGGACATGGAACTAATGGAAGCATACGACATGGCTGTAACGCTAAAGGAAATGTTCCAATACCAAACTAGGCAAGAAAGGTTCAAGACAGTCAAAAACCTACATTCTTGCAAGATGACTGAGGGTGCGTCAGTCAGTCCTCATGTTCTGAAGATGAAGGGCAATTTTGACCAGTTTGATAGACTCGGATTTCCCAAAAGCAAGGAGTTGGCTACGGATTTGATCCTGAATTCATTACCGGAGAGTTACTCACAATTTGCAACGAACTACAATATGAATAATATGGAGAAATCAATTTCAGAGTTGCATTTGATGCTAAAAACTGCTGAACGAAATATCAAGAAACCCTCTAGTAATGTGTTGATGGTCCAAAAAGGAAAGGGAATGAAGAAGAAAAGCAAAGGCAAGGCTAAAGTTGTCAAGGCTGCTGCTACACCTATCGCAAAGCCTGTAGACCAAGGCAAGCCCTAGCTTGTTCCTGCTTCAAAACACCCAAAAGAAAATGAAGGAAATTGTCATTTATGTCATGTGTTTAGACATTGGTTTGGAAATTGCAAACTCTTATTGGATTCCATCTTTGATCCGTTGCTAATCAGAGACGGATCAGAGACGGAATGCATTAATTCCGTCTCTGGTCCGTCTCTAATTAGCAACGGATCAAAGACGGAATTATTGTGTTCCGTCTCTGATCTGTCTCTAATTAGCAACGGATCAGAGACGGAATTATTGTATTCCGTCTCTGATCCGTCTCTGATTAGCAACGGATCAGAGAAGGAATTATTGTATTTCGTCTCTGATCCGTCTCTGATTAGCAACGGATCAGAGACGGAAGATCAGAGACGGAATTAATACATTCCGTCTCTGATCCGTTGCTGATTTATGTAGCTATTCCTCAAAAATTAGAGACGGAATGGCAACGGAATCTCTGAATTTCGTTGCTAATCCGTCTCAATTCCGCTTTGTTTATTTTTCCAACCTAAGCTTAATCTAATTGGTTCTCCGTAACATCTAAACCTGAAAATACAACCATAGGACCTGCTCCATCACCTGCAACCCCTCCAACAACTCCTTGGGGGTGCTAACATCTCCCAAAAAAATAGAATTTGACATACATACACAAATCAACAATATATATCAACAACAAATATTCAAATGAGAAAAAACATAAAATTCGATATTAAAAAAGATTTATATATTCACGAAACGTAGTCAAGTATAATAAATGTTAAAGATACCTAAGTATCCATAAAAAAAACTACAATTCTCATTGTTCTACAACAACCATAAAAATACCTAAGTATCATAAAGTTGCTCGTTCCTCGTTGTGCTAGCACCTGGGATGTGCTACATCAGGATCTACGTATATTCTCTTCTTTCTCCATAACGACCTGAGACTGTAGACACATCCTTTGGGACAGTCACCCGCCACCTAGTAGTACACCACCTCATCTTCCAGCGGCTGGTCCGGTATAGTCTGGGTCAGCTCCTGACGTTTCCTTTGGTGCTTAGCCTGCATGGATCAACAATATTTTGAGATCAAATTAAACTAGCATTGAGGTGAGAATGCAGCAAAATATTCAAATTATGTTACCACAACGAATGATAAAGTGTGCAAGTTAAATAATTTACTCAAAAATGCTAATTAGTGCCATCAATCATGTTCAATTGTTTGGGTTTCTACTACCATTACAATAACTTTACCCGCCTACATTTTGATTAAGATAAGAATGTTTTTGAGTATAACATTTTTCCTCATCAACTGATCATTGTGTTGGGGAATTCCCCATCGCAGAATGCAATTTACATATAAATATACACACATACATCAGCGACTAATTGATAACTTTGAAAAGAAAAGAATTATGCATATGATTACTTGTTTTCACGAAGCAGACTTTGATTCTTTCATCTCCAACTCATGCTCCACTACCATGATACAAGAATCAGCTTCAAGTGAAGAAGAGGTTCCTTTGTCGTCTTTCGAGGATAATCCTCTAGTTGAAGTTAGCATGTCAGTCGTGCACTGCACATCAGGCGTAATTCCTACCTGATCGATATCATGGCGCGATGGGGATAAGTATTTTGCTACTGTTATGAATAATGCCAATCCATCTTGTAACTCGGCCACGCTCTACATCAACAACAACAACAAATAAAATTAGTTTTTATAGTGAAACTGATATTGAATAATTATGCTCAGTCTTTGACTTATGATTGAAATATACCAGACTGAGCACGCTCGAGATCAGTAGTGTCAAAAAATTCCACCGCGTTTCTAGTTTCTACCAAAAACTATCTACAGCCGTAACGAAAGATTGAATAAGATGACATAGCTAACATTATATAGTTTATAATGTACTGCAACCATTGATTGTTAGCAATTAAAAAAAATCAGAACTGTAAAAGCAAATACATAGTAAAAACCTGAATCGATCGCACAGAAAAATGACCAAGATCAGCAAACATTGCCTCAGCACCTGCAATCACACAAATACACTTTCGTGTTAAGAAAATCAACTGCTACAACGTCTCATTAATTCTATTAATTGCAAGGGGAAGAGTGAATCCTGTGAACTTTTGCAAACTGGCAAGGAAGACCACATACTTATCTACTGGATGATTAATTTGATTCAACTTCTAGGTGCAAGTTTCAGACGATCAGATTTGCTACTGGCATTATTAGGTAGAGATCCTTATGAATAAAGGTAATAAGACAAGGAGCAGCACAACAAACAGAGTTACATTATTAGACAAGAACCAATAGAATATTTTTTTGAAAATTTTGAGAAAAATAAGAATATTGCAAATTTTTCTATGTTTATAGAACTATAGAAACAATCACCAATTTTTTCTTTTTTCTTTTGGACAGGACAAAAGTAACGTAACTACAGATGCTTCATCTTCCTCTAAGCCCACGTTTTTAATTAATATAAAGAGAAAGATGCAACAAAAAGCAATTTCAAGCAATCTCAAGTTGTGCAGTACCGATAATACAGAGAACGCAGCCACCAAGAGCTGACCATGTTTTTACTCCATTCTTTTGGAAAAAGAAATATATGTAAGCTGGGTTGAAAGCCCTCAAGACAAATTCAATCGTACTTAATTATGTTATAGATTCCAATTGTTCCCAGATCAAAGAACCAAAGAGCCAAAGACAGAGCAAATAAGAATCCCATTTTGCCTGTACCAAAACTTTGTATGCTAAACAATCCAATGAGGATAACAATAGAGACGATAACCACAGCATCCGCAAGCAATGAAAGCAGATTAATACAATTTCAATCAGTAGTTGAAAGTATTGGAAATGACTCAAGCCTCTCGCATCGGCACATTTCTTTTTCTATAGATATATGCAGCTACTGTGAGGTTAGAATAAACGATCTCATAGCTTTTAGCTCATGCATCAAACATTGAGAAATTAGTTTCATTTCCCTCTACTTTCATTTCCCTCTACTTTTGGTCCTTTTGTTAAGTTGGAAAGTAACGGTTGCCGACAAAGTGGTTCACAAACAATTCACAATCGATTCATCAAACCAAATCGTTAACCGCTTGTGAACCAATTTTTCAGCGACTGTTACTCACCAATATAATAGAATAAAAATGTGAAGCTATATTTCTTCCGTATAGTCAGAAAAAATAATAGAATAAAAATGCCAAACATGCAATTGTGGAACAAAAATTTGAAGCAAAATAAATTTGTACAACTTTGTCCAATTTAGAAAGTCATCAGATCCACCACTCAGTTACAAACTCAAGGCATAGGTCCCATGGACCATAGAGTCAGAAGAGGCTTAGCTTGCTTTAATCACCCTAAGGGGATTTAATTCTACCATCTACAGTTGAGAATATGAGAGCCCGCACCACCTGGCTAAATGTCTAATGGCCGAGACATAAACATTAACAAGGAGTTGAAACATCCAATGAGCACATAATAAGATAATATTCAATGAGACATTGTTTAATGTACAGTTTCTCTCAAGAAAAAAACTAGCAAGATTTCATTTCAGTAACTTAGCCAAGAAAAAAAAGTTGACGCTTGCTCCCTTTGCCAAATCGAACATTCCCGATCATTAAACCTCATGAAAAATTTGAATCAAAATTCTTACAAAGATATTAGAAAGCTAGGGCTCCAACATGAAGAAACTAATGAAACAACAAAGGTTTAGTCTCACCTACACAAATTAAGGTTTTGGTAATTAATTATCAAGAGCAAAGCTTTCATTTGGCATTTTGCAATGCAATTTATTCCAATGGCAAAGGAAACAACAAAGGTTTAGTCTCACTTGCTTGAACATATTTCTTTTAGATCATGAGCAGTGGTTGAAACATTTTGAGCATTTGCACCACGATATCGATCATCGATCAGAATTAACAAATAATGAGTAAGATTCATACCTTCAGGAAATGTTCCATTGTACTTTATCCTCCAATATACAGGAACTTGCACTGTGCACAGCAGATCACATCCAAGACAAACAATAATTGTCATCAATCGAGAAAGTAGACTTCAAAACAAGTTTGCCCAATATCAATGAGAAATGAAGTGCTAAGGTGGGGACCTAACCTGTGAGGCACGACAACTTTTGCTGACTGGGGACCTTTAGTAAAAACCATAGGAATCACATGCCTTATATTAAAAAAAAACCATAGCAATCGCGTAACAAAAGAAAAACATAAAGACCATTCCAAATAAGATTGCATAACATCAATATATATAATTAAGTAGTTTACTTTAATAAAAAAATTAGTGGCGAAATTATACCTGTTTTAAGTGAAAATAACTGCGACGGCTTCTTTTGTCCATGGAATTATTTCCCCAAGAGCATTGTGCAGTGTTGTCCAATTATTTTGATTCCTCCATAAGAAAACATTTGGTTCAAACACCCTCTTCACATACACTAAGTATGCACTTACTCCAACAGGTATGTCGTTCACAAGATGCATGGGATCATCATTTTCAACCTCTCCTTCGCCGACTAACTTGTTTGAAGACAACCAAATGGCAATATCTAATGAGCTTGTCAAAAATAGTCAAAAATATCCGTGTTAAGTCCCATAATTTCTAATTCAGGGATATGTTTCCCACTGGGCGCCTTGCTTCAGCCTGCAATCATGCATGAAATTGAACTTATAGTACTAATCAGCATCCAAACATTCATTGAGGGGAATCAATAAACATAAACATCACCTACTTCATAGATTAGAAGTCTTAAGTCCCATAGTTTCTAATTTAGGGATATGTTTTCCTATTTATGCCATATACCTGAAAGTCATAAATACAGGATAGCCGTAAGGCCCATTACCAACTTTTTCAAAGTTTTTATACCAAGTTCACTTTAAAAGGTTTTATATGAGAACAACATTCATTTAGCTCGAGGGAAAACCCACTCTATATGGCAAAGCAATGGACAAGGACTGTTAACCAACAGAAACATATAGCTATGTGTTGGAGGGTAAACGGCAATTGTAAGAGAAGAATAACCAAGAGCCTCATAAGTAGATATATCAGGAGCAAAAATAACTAAAAAATGGTTCAAATAAATACTGTAATTTTCAAGAGTAATCAATGAAAACCAAGTTAAGAAATTAACCTTCTGCGGCAACTTCAGCCGTTCGACCTGCTTCTTGAATAAAGCCTGAGATTGGATAGCAAGATCGTGAACATATGTAATAGGCTCTGTCCTAGATCCCCTTATGGGAAGAGCTCTCTGCTCAAACAAAATAGCTAATAAGCAAGAGACCAAAAAATGTTCAAGAAAGAGAATCAATTCTTAAAAAGCCCAAAGCATATATAACACACCAAAAAAGCAACTTTATTGCCATGCTTTTGTGAGCGATCACCATGTCCATTTGTACTATCAAACATAACATTTGATTGTGAATAGAAACTTACAGTTCGCCATACAACCACATAAAACTATCTACAATTGCATAGCACAAAGCATTTACTCAATCATAAGCAAAAGTTATCACGAGATTTTCTCAAATAGAATTGACTTACAATGTTATATGCAAATACCCACCAAAGATTTTGCTTTACAGTCTTCATTATCAATCCGCTCAGCTCCAAAGCATCCAACAACTACATTCAAGTGATCAGATTCAGGCTCCAACGTATATTTCATCATTTTCAAGAAAAAGAATGAAGTACTTTCCTCAGATTGTTGTCTCTGATACTGAATTATAACTTGGAAGTACATGAGCAAAATAAGAACACTGTGGCTCTAAACCATGTGCTTTCACTCATTGCATTGGTTTGTATATTTGCAATGCCATGTAGGTGTTTCTTTATGTTAGATTCAACAAAGTGAAAACTAAGAATTATATAGGCGGCCAAAGATTGATTCAAAACAACAAGAATAAAAACAAGAAACATAAAAGGAGGCCAGAACATGATAAGCTTAATATTAAGAGAGGAGGCAACATTTCCTAAAAGAAAAGTTGAAGTAGAATAAATTATATTGCACATGTAATATACCTGTGAAAGCCCTCTCTGTCCTTCCTTCTTCAAACCCAATGCCTCATCTATCATTCCTTATTCAAAGTCGAAGGCTTAGGCCGGTGAGGGCAGACGGCGAGGGCTTCGGAGATGGCGATGTATAGCGACGAACGGTGGCGAACAGCGGCGACAGCTTAGGGTCCGGCGAGGGCACACGGGGAGGGCTTCGGAGGCTCCAATCTCCAGCAGACGGCGTTGGCAGACCCGATGGCCTCGTCGCAGCCTCAATCGCAGCGACGGTAGATTTCGGTGAGAGTGGGTGAGAGTTGACGGTGAGTGAGATTCTAGTGAGAGAGAGAGAGCGATGGATGGTGAGTGAGATTTCCGTGAGAGAGAGCGGTGACAGAGAGAGCGGTGAAAGATATATATATATATATATATATATATGTCGTCGAGAGAGATTAGGCTGTTTTGGGGAGACAGCATTTTCAGAGAGACAGAGAGGGTTGATGGTGAGAATCGGGCGAGAGAGAGGTAGCGTTGTAGGGTTGACGGTGAGAATCGGGAGAGAGAGAGAGGGAGCGTTGTAGGGTTGATGGTGAGAATCGGAAGAGAGAGAGGGAGAGTTGTGTGGTTGGTGTTTTATTTTTGAATCATCGAGATCGAAGGATGCACGAATCTCGAGATTTGATGAACGGTTATAAAAAAAAGGTTTGGTGGGAATGTTGGCGCCATTATTTAGAGACGGAATTTAATTCCGTCTCTATTTCCGTCTCTGATCTCTCTCTATTCCGTCTCTGAATTACTCCGTTTCAATTCCGTCTCTAACCACTTTTTCTTAGCAACGGAACTTAATTCTGTTGCTAATTTCGTTTCTAAATATCATTTTTCTTGTAGTGAGTAGAAAGTTGAAAAATGAGAATTCATCCTCCACATAGGGAATGGAACAAGAGTTGCTACCCTGGCTGTTGGATCATATGACTTAGTCTTACCTAGTAGACTTATTTTAACTTTAAATAATTGTTATTTTGTGCCTGCCTTGAGCAGAAACATCATTTCTGTTTCATGATTGGATATGGATGGTTTTGATTTTATTATTGCGAATAATAGATGTTCCATTTCTCTTAAAGGCATATTTTATGCAAATGTTTATTTTTGTGATGGTCTTTATATTCTAAGCATGAAAAGGTCAACTGATACTCCAGTCTTTGACATAAATACAAAGAGATTCAAGGTAAATGATTTGAATCAAACATATTTTTGGCAATGTCGTCTCGGGCACATAAATGAGAAACGCATAACAAAGCTCCATAAAGATGGAATTCTAGATTCATTTGATTTAGAAACATATGAAACGTGTGTATCTTGTCTATTAGGCAAGATGACTAAAAGTCCCTATGCTAAACACCGTGAAATGGCAAGTGATTTATTGGGTCTAATACATACCGATGTATGAGGTCCTATAAACACAATGGCTAGATGAGGTTATCAGTACTTCATTACATTTACTGATGATTTCAGCAGATATGGTTATGTATATCTTATGAAACATAAAGCTAAATCATTTGAGATGTTTCGAACGTTTCAAAATGAAGTGCAGAATCAACTTAGTAAAACTATCAAAACACTTCGGTCAGATCGAGGTGGTGAATATTTGAGCCAAGAATTTGATGATCATCTTAGAAATTGTGGGATTGTCTCCCAATTGACTCCACCAGCAACTCCACAATGGAATGGATTTTCTAAAAGGAGAAATCGAACCTTATTAGATATGGTTCGATTTATAACGAGTCATGCAGATCTTCCATTATCCTTTTGAGGTTATGCATTACAAATTGCAGCTTTCACTCTAAATCGAGTTCCTTCTAAAGCGGTTGATAAAACACCATATGAGATATGGTACGGGAAAGACCTAGTTTTTCTTTCCTTAAGATTTGGAGTTGTGAGGCTTACGTAAAGCGACAAGTCTCAAAAAAACTTGCACCTAAATCTGATAAGTGTTTATTTGTGGGGTATCCTAAGGAAACAAAAGGATATTACTTTAATAATCCTGCTGAGAACAAAGTGATGTGTTGCTTATAGACCAAAATGAGCCCACCACTTATCAGGAGGCTATTTCTAGACCAGACTCAGATAAATGGCTAAGTGCCATGAACTCTGAGATGCAATCCACGTATGATAACCAAGTTTGGAACTTGGTTGATTTACCTGAAGGTGGTAAGACCATTGGATGTAAATGGGTTTTCAAGAAGAAAACTGACATTGATGGCAAAGTGCATACTTTTAAAGCAAAACTTGTAGCAAAAGGTTTCAGGCAGACTCAAGGTGTTGATTATGATGAAACTTTTTCGCCAGTAGCCATGCTTAAATCCATAAGAATCTTAATTGTCATTGATGCATATTATGACTATGAGATATGGCAAATGGATGTAAAAATAGCATTTCTTAATGGAAAGCTACTTAAGGACGTATATATGACACAACCTGAAGGTTTCGTACATCCTGAGAATTCTAGGAAGGTATGCAAGCTTCAAAGATCCATTTATGGATTAAAGCAAGCTTCTCGGAGTTGGAATCTTCATTTCGATGAAGCAATCAAGGATTTTGGTTTTATTAAGAACGAATATAAGCCTTGTGTACACAAGAAGGTTAGTTGGAGTGAAGTTATTTTTCTGGTACTGTATGTTGATGATATATTACTCATTGGAAATGACATCCCAACATTGCAGAATGTCAAGTTTTAGTTAGAGTAGTGTTTCTCAATGAAAGACTTAGGAGATGCAGCCTATATCCTATGGATAAGGATTTATAGGGATAGATCTATTGATAAAAGCTCTTCCACAAGCAAAACATGATGGTCATGTTATATCATTAGGAATTAGATGCATGTATGATTGGCCCTAGCACAAGTGGGAGATGTTGGGGCATGTGCCCTAAGTCAATCCATTAGCTGTCTTTATGAATACTTTTGTTAATAAAATAGAGGATTTCATTTGATGTTTATTATAATTAATTTGCATGTTTACATTATAATAAGATCCATTGGTATTTACAAAATATCCTAAATGTCCCTAGTCGATCATTATACTGGGAATTATAATGAATTAAGACTAGTGTGAGTCTTGATTGATGTTCATATGATGATTATACGTATAGGGATACGAATCAAGATCACGAGTACTTGTTAGGGAACAAAATACTGGACTGACCCGCTATGAGAACATCACATGGATTAAGTCATAGTTGTTTCTCATGATATGTGTATTTTTCAGTCCTCTGACTTGATATTACCAGAGACTTCAACATTAGGAACACAATGATTTGATACAATCAAACATTATCTTTAACCGGACGATTATAAAGGTTGTGATTGGTTACTTTGTGAGCAATGTGATGAAATTATGTAATCGAGATAGAATTTGTCCCTCTCAGATAAAGAGAGATATCCAATGGATCCCTCGATATGTTAGACTATTAAAAGGCCTAGTTTAAGTGAATCGGTATTGATCAATGTCACTTGGATGTTTTCAGTCTACCTAGATATCGAGACTCGTACGATTGAACATGTTGGATGACAATTTCATGCCTTATGTTTGATCAAAAGGGTATCGTATGACAAAAGGATGTTATATTCACTATTGATTAGGTTGTATCGATTTGATATTCGTACAACCTGAGTAATCATAATATCTTGCTAGAGGCCGCTTATGACTTGTATACCAAAATGTGTTTTGGTACACTACCAACATTGTATGAGTATATTGGGTCGCATACAAAGAATGGTTTTGCGAGATTTTAAAATGGTTCAGAAAAAATGAATTGTATATGATAAAACTCATGGCAGAAACGTCATTGTGGTGTATTACACTTATATTTCTTTAAGTAGGAGTATATGTGTAATTTACTTAACCGTTTATATACAAGGGTTGTATAAATAGACGCTTTAAGTTAGAACACACGTATGAAAGATTAAGGGCCGAAACTCGATTTTTGTTTCGGAAATGAATTAAGGTTTTCTGGTACTTTCTAGATCGTTTTGGAGATAAACAAAAAGTTTTGGTATCTCTCGAAGCTACCACTTCGAATCTCGATCGCCGTTCGTGTGTAGACTGTTGGTAGAGGGCGTTCGTCGTTGGCAGCGCCTTAGAGATCGATCAACGAAAGGTATATTACGACCGAGGTATAATTAAGTTTTCATGGTTTAAACGTTTTTAATGGAATTAGATTCGGATCTTGTTGGGTTTTTTGTCAAAATTGTTTTGTGATTTTCACTGCGTATGAACCCCGAAACCCAACAGTCGGGAGAGGTGAATATGTGAGCATGAGTGCGTGAGGGTCGTGAGGGTGAGACGAGTGAGGTCGTGAGCTTAATGAGTGAAAGTGATAGAGGTGAGGCCGTGAGCGCTGAGCCTGAGGGTAAAGGACCGGATTTTGGAGGTGTGGCCATAACATAAGAGTGGAGGATGCTTGTTCGAATGTGAGGGCCATGAAGCATTAGAAGAAGAGGGACCAAGGGTAGTTGTGGATGGTGCGCGAGGCCGTAACTGTGAGGCGCGAGGGGTGGCTGGTGTACGTGACCGTAAGAGCCGCGATAGAGAATGAGGATTTGCAATTTCATGAGGGAGAGAAAGTAAACAGTTTAGGGTTTTGGTTCTTAAGGTTTGTGAAATTACCAAGATACCCCTCAAATTAATCGTTAAATGGGTACCCATTTTTTCAAAATTATTGTCCAAACCCAGCCCCGTATTTTTAAATGGACACAAAATTGTCCAGACATGTATGTTCTTTGAAAAAAATAATATATGAACCCGTTTACAGCGGGTCCAGACAAAATCGGACAAATGGGTCTGGACAACCTTTGCCAGCCCTAGAGCGACATGTTAGAATTGCTTTTGCATTGATTTTCACAAGTTAGAGGTAAGTAAACCAGCAGGGGCATCAATACTAGTTCATTTCTCATTTGATTTTGTTTCCTCATTGAATATGCTTTTGATACAATTACCTTCCTTGGAATCTATTCGTATTATCGAGTGACCTAGAGTCTACGTGGTCAGGTTGCATAGTGTGTTGTTAGGATGGATTGAAGTCCATCAGTGTAAGGTCAATTTGTTCTCGGAAGTAGCCTAGTGCCCACAATTTGACCCTCAAGCTGTTCTTAGAAATGCTCGTAGACCCACAGTTTGAGTTGTATCTGGAAAAGGTCGCGAGCCCACAATATGGAGAATGTTAAGACCACTCAGAAGTCTATCTTTTTATTATGTCACTCGTTTCTCGTTGTTTATTTATGTAGTCTATCTATCATGTATTTATTGTTTTTTCTATTTATTTCATTATCCGCATGATTTATAGACTATGCTTTATCGATATATGAAGTATTATTGAGACTCATTTGAATTTACTCACTGGAATTGTCATCATTCTGGTGACAATTGCAGGTCCCTCAAGTAACAAAGGTAAAGAGTTAGTGATCGATGATTTTCTCTGAGCTTCCCTCAGAGCCGGCTCTCCCCTTGTTACTACGTAGGTTTCTTTTTGATATTTTGATATATGTTTATGTTATACTTTTTTTTATAAAATCGGTTAATAGGCTGAGTGATCTTTTTATGATGTATATGATTTCCTCGCACTTTTTGGTCACTTTACATATACATGAGATCATTTTACTGGGTTTCCAAATCATAGACTATCCCGAATTGATGTATTTACGAGTTATTTAATGTGGCGGCCCTGCCGCCCCTGGGTGACGTGTCTCCATGTACTCCTTGCCAGCTGGCCCAACTACACGTGTCTGGCACCTGCTCGTCCTCTTCATGTCTCGTAAGTCGTCTCTACGTGTGTATTATCCGATAAATTAGTAGATTATCCTTATATTCTCTATCTTTCCATGTTTTATGGGAACCTAATTGTTTCAATTGTTACTTAGTTGGCGATTTATTGAGATCCTATCCATACTTGTATCTTACAAATTAACATATTCAGTGGAAGTCATTTAGCATAATAAACACAATTCAAAGGCAAATCCTACAGTGGAAACCCCTGGAAAGTATTATGTATATAAGCAACAATACAACAAAAAAGTTATATATATATATATATATATATATATATGTATGTACGGTGTCATCTCAAGTCTCCCAATACCCAAAATATACAAAATATCAAAAATAAACACGTATAAGTAGGTCCTCGACAGCGAGCAATCAGATATAGTTGCCTAGGATCCCCTTGCCCTTGTTAGTACTAGGATCTGCACTCAATCATCAAAAAAAGAAAGATGATGAGTACAATAAGTAAAATCCCAATGAACTCCTTTGAGCATTCATATAATAAAGTAAAGGAATGCAAGGAATGTTGTCAAGTAAACATGTGAAATATTAAACAGACAACTGTAAATGGCTCATCCCATGAATAGACAACAAACAAGCTACCAAATGTGTGTGCTCGCTTCAAATGGACTAGACTGTACTTCGGGTCACCAAGTTCCTACCAGTGGTCACACCTAAGTGGCGCGACACTTGATCCCTCTCGGCGCTTGCCAAATACCCTGAGCTACCGAAATGTGCACTAAGAGCAAGCTCAAGTCGCCATTCACTAAGGGTCGGGTCACACGTGCTACGGTCCAGTGCATCATGAACACAAAACCAGGAAATCCGTGGGAGTAACATCAACCCACATCCGAGTAACCAAATAGAATAATGAAAAGAAATAAATGATAGAAATGAAATGTAAAGCAGAATAAATACTCAAAGTCTTTCAGTTGGGTTTTACAAATTTTTAGATATGTATTAACTGAAAATCCCCAAAACGTCCCTTTATAATCCATATTCATATGTCATTAACACGTTAATATGGTCTACCTAGCGCACTAAATTGACTTAGCGCGCTAAGGGGATGTACCTAACGCGCTAGATAGAATTAGCGCACTAGGGGATTTAACTAGCGCGCTATTGTTCTCCGTTTCGAAGAACAGTTGCACACCTAGGACGATTAGCGCGCTAATTGCCTTCTGTGACAGAATTCTCAATTAGATAATTATGTCCTAGCCCTCTCAATTAGCTACTCTAACTAGTTTTACACCATCTCCTCATCAAAATAACTTTAATACATCAGTTAGAACACTCCAAATCATTCAATTAACCCAATTTTCTTAAAATTTTATTCACACATCGCATTTTCCAACTTCGTCAAAACCATCAATTCGAATTAAACCAGTGGTAAATTCTCTATGAATATGATCTAATAACATATAATACATCAAGGTTTCACAAAAGAAATTAGAGGTTTAACCATCCAATCTGAATTCACTCAATTCAATCAAAAATGGGTTCATTGGAGAGTATAGGAGATGAAGATGATGATTACCTTGGTTTGAGCTCTTGATTTGGTATCTAATGTGTGAATTCCCAGCTTGAATTTATCTCTCTCTCTCTCTCTCTCTCTCTCTCTCTCTCTCTCTCTGATTTTCTCAGATTGCATAGGAAGAATTTGAGTGGATTGATCAAAAACTCCACTAAGTCCTCTATTTAGGCCTCGTTTGGATTGTTTTTGCCAACTTACAATGCGAGTAGAGTTAATTCCATGGAGTTAACTCACGGCGTAAGTTCACATTTCATGTTTGATTGAACTTTAAACTTGCAGGGAAGTTGCAAATTTTTAAAAATAGTAAAATGTTGGAATTGACATAAATGTCCTTCAAACATATTTTTAAAATAAAAAAATGATTTGTGAGGGAATTGAGAAAAAGATGATTTGAGAGGGGTATTTTTGTCCATTGAACTCCTGGGAAATATCTCCTTATGGAGGGGTGGGGGAGATAACTCACCCCCTCCCCTGTAAATTGGGAGATATCTCATAGGGAGTTGGACAACCAAAGAGAATTGCTTGCCCAACTCCCTATGAGATATCTCCTGGGATATATCTCACCCTTGTACCAAACAAGGCCTTATATGTTTGTAGAAATCAATTGTTTGTTCGTATCCCGAGGATTATCTTGTGGTTCACAAGCATGTTGTCCTACACCTCCTGATAACTCCAATAGCCCACTCGCCTGCTAGTACAACCAACATGATGATCTAGATGTCCATCTTAATGTTTATCCTTAATTCAACATTATCCTTAGCCTAATCCAACTATATGGTTAGTGTTTTATTTATAAAGTTTAATCAACTCATGGTCACACTAACCTTTGGCTATTCGTACTCGATGCCCCGCGTCTCGACACGCATTTCGAGGCATGCCATAGCTTATTGTTCAATTTTAAGTTTTGGTTATCCTATGGTTACATTACCTATTTCAATTTGATTCTATATTCATTTTTTGTGAATTTATTGAGTTTCTATAGTGTACCCGTACTAAGCCTCTTCATTTTTTGTGAATTTATTGAGTTTTTATGGTGTAACCATACTAAGCCTCTTGCTACCCGCGTTGACATGCACTTCGAGGCAACTATCAGTCACACAACCTCGCACGCTCTCGTTATTCAACATACACACCTGTGATGTATTTAACAAATAATTTAATAAATTGCATCACAAATTAGCCATCCAACACACAATTTAACTAGTGTACCCAGGTCAACGTGTCTCAGCCTACCCGCGACGTCCATGTCTGCAATTACGATATAAATAACGGCATTAATAAAATGGGCCAGAACATTTAAATTGCCAGTTTAATTATGCTACTTTAAATTTTAAAACTTGCAAAACTAATAACTCAATTTAAAATTATTGAATAACTAATAATAATGGGAAAGAAGGCTGTTATAGTTATCCCCAACTAAATAAAATTTCGTCCTGAAATTTAACTGTAACTTAAACATCATACCAAGAAATAGCTAAAGGTATCGTTCTCTCATCGTCGACTCGAGTTCCCAAGTGAGTCTCTCGGTCTTATGATACTTCCAACGAACCAGAACCTTAAAAAGCTCCCTGTTCTTGAGAATCTGAACTTTGTAGTCAACAATCTATATCGACCTCTCCTCGTAAATCACGTCAGGTTGAACTTCAATCTGCCCCAACTCAATAGTCGATCTTGACCCTGACCTAGCTAGTCTCAACATCGAAATGTGAAATGTCGGATGAATCTCTACTAACTCAACAGGTAACTCTAATCGATACGTTGCCCATTCGCTACGCAATCCTGTATGGCCCAATGAATCTCGGCGCCAGTTTCCCCTTAATATCAAACCTCCGCTGACCCTTCCAAGGGGAAAGCTTCAGATATACCATGTCGCCCTCCTCATAGCTTAGTCCCTCATAATACAGATCTGTGTATTTCTTTTTTCTATCCTTTGTGGCTCGTAACCTTTGTCGAATCCATCTAACCTTCTTTGTATGATCAATAACTATCTCATACCCAACTATCATTGTATCTTCCGGCTCCGCCCGACACGAAGGTGATCTACAAGGCCTCCCATACAGTGCCCCAAATGATGGCATGTCAATGCTCGCCTTATAGTTCTTACTATATGCAAACTCACACAAAGGCGGATAATCCTCCCACGAACCCCCAAACTACAATATACAAGCCCTGAGCATAACCTCCGAGGTCTGTATCAGTCGCTCTGGCTTTCTATCGGTAAAAGGATGATAAGCCGTACTAAATTGCAACCTGGTGCCAAACTACTCCCAAAGCTTCGATGTCAACCTGGGATCTCTATCCGATACAATGGAAACCAGCACCCCATGCAATCTAATAATCTCACGCTCAAATAATATGCTCAGCTATGGAAACGTATATCTCATGGAAATCGAAATGAAAAGAGTCAATTTCTTCAACCTATTAATCACCACCCAAATTACATCGCGACGCTTTGATGTCTGCGGTAGTCCACTAACAAAATCCATGGTGATGTGCTCACATTTCCACTGTGGAAAGGCAACAGCTGTAACAATCCATCAGGTCTTCAGTGCTAAGCCTTCACCTGCTGGCAAATGTGACAACTCCTGACATACACGCCTACGTCAATCTTCATCCATGGCCATCATAATAGTCGTCTCAAATCATGGTACATCTTGGTCAACCAAGATGAACTGTGTAGCGAGATCAGTGTGCGTTCTTCAGAATCTCGTCTTATATCTATCGATCCGCAGGTATCTACAATCTCTTTCGATGTCTTAAACATCGATCCGTGGTCTCTGCCCAATCAATGCACTTCGGATCCTAAGCCAGACCACAAAACTGCTCGTAAAGCCCATTAACTCTCTGACACTCCGTAACCTTCTCAATTGATACGGCCGGCACTCTCTAACCACAAATGTGTCGTTCAGCCGTTGTGGATACCTCTGTCATGCACATAATTGATGCCTCCTATAACAGCACACACTAGTGTATCATAGGTTTCATAATAGTCTAACTATCAACCCTGCTCCTGCTCAATGCATCTGCTACGACGTTCACTTTTCCAGGGTGATACTCAATAGCGAAGTCGTAGTCCTTCAGTAGCTCAAGCCATCTCCTCTAGCGCATATTTAGATCCCTTTACATGAAGATGTAACGTAAATTCTGGTGATCTGTACACAAGATGAACTTCTCTCAATAGAGATCATGCCTACAAGCCTTCAATGCAAAGACGACCGCTACAAGCTCCAGGTCGTGCACTGGATAATTCCCCTAATGGGGTCTCAACTGTTTAATGGGATATGCAACTGGTCTACCATCTTGCATCAACATGCATCCAAGACCAATGCCTGACGCATCTGTATGAACTCTCAAAGTCTTGTCCGATTCCAGTAGTGTCAATACTGATGCGGAAGCCAACCTCCTCTTCAGCTCCTAAAAGGTTTGCTCACACTCTTCTAACCAATCAAACCTAACATCTTTCTTGGTCAGTCTCTTCATCATCGCTGCAACCAAAGAAAAATCATGCACAAATCACTGGTAATATCCTACTAGTCTAAGAAAACTCCATATATTTGCAAAAGACTCAAGCGTTCTCCAGTCAATGATAGCCCGAATCTTCTCTGAGTCCATAGAGATACCCTGGTCACTAATGACATGTCCTAAAAATATCACCAAACTCAGCCAAAAGTCACACTTATTGAACTTGGCGTACAATATGTGCTCTCTCAATGTCGTCAAAACTGCCCTAAGATGTCCCTCATGATCCTCACGAGTCCTGCCGTAAATCACAATTTTGTTGATGAACGCTATGACAAATCTGTCTAAATATGGTCTCAAGATCCTGTGCATCAAATCTATGAAAATCGCTAGGCGTTAGTCAACCCAAATGGTATGACTGTGAACACAAATAGCCCATATCTCGTGCTGAAAGCAATCTTTTGGATATCCTATTCTCGAATCCTCAACTGATGATAACCTGAGCGAAGGTCAAGCTTTGAGAAGAATCTGGCACCCGCTAACTGATCGAAGAAATCATCTATCATAAGAAGTGGGTAACGATTCCTAACTGTCACCTTATTCAACTTCCTATAGTCTATGCGCATCCTCATCGAACCATCATTCTTCTTTACAAACAATACTTGAGCTCCCCAAGGTGACATGCTATGGTGAATAAAACCCTTCTCCAGCAATTCATCCAGTTGTTGTCTAACCTCCTCCTACTCCGATGGTGACATCCTATACAGTCTACTAGCGATCAGCTGCGTCCTCAGTATCAATTCAATAATAAACTCAACAAGTCGTGGCGGTGGCAATCTGGTAGGTCATCTGAATATACATCAACAAAATCTATAACCACCAGTAAATCTTCAATCCTAACCTTCGTCCTAACCTCCGGTTCAACTATTGCTGCAAATGCCTCCATCTCCTGCGTTGTAACTAGTCGGCTTCTAGTAATAGGTAAGTCAGTCGCAGATCCAACTAGTACAAACTTTAGTATCCTACGAATACGAAACTATTTCCTCTTACAATAACAATCTATCTGCGCATGATAAGGTAACAGTCAATCCATCCCGAGAAGCCCGCCAAACTCTAGGTACTATAATACTCGAAGATCGGCTGGTAACTGATATCCCTCAACTTCTATCATCGCATGTCTACATATCCAGTTAAGGTATATCTTATCCCCAGTGGTCGTATTAAGGACAATTGTATGTCTAGTGTGTGTATCTAACCCTAACACTTCAATAACATGTCCAACAATAAATGACTAGAATCAAACATAGCATGCATAGGTCGAAAAGAAATATGCAACGTACCTTTAACGAGCAATTTGGTCGCTCCGTCATCCGGCTGTGCTACCGCATGAGCTATCTCTGGCCTGCTCTGACTCTCGACGTGGTGACGGTGGTGTCATGCAGTCTACCCTCAAATGTCCCCTCTGGCCATACCTGTGACATCTGTGACCGTCCTGCCTACCCGTCTATCCGTCTCCAGATCTCAAACCCTAACTTTGGTCTCCCTGACCCCTGTCATGTTCCCCTGATCCCAACCTTAACCGTATATCTGCAGTTGTTACCTATGTTGATCCGCTAGTGCTGATGTGATGGCCTAAACCTACCGTCTCTCCTCATACTAAAACTGATTGCCTTGATGATCATCCCTGCAGGCTCTATCCCGTTTATCATCCCTTCGGCCTCTATCCCGATGATCTCTCTCTTCGGCGAGCCCATATCCATCGACATCTCAGTAATATACAACACAAATAACATATGTCATAAGGTTTTTAAATTTTTTTAACCCCGATAAATCGCATTACTTCCCAACTAATCACTCACTAAACCTCGATCAACAAGATTCTTTTAGAATTCTGGGCTGTGATACCAAGACCATCAGAACCCACTTAATTATGCATCTGACTGGCCTATATTACCTTAATCCACTGATAACCTAGCAGCCTTAACCTCATCATCAATAAATAATTAAAATTTTATCATAGTATTTATCAAATATTATTCTAACTCAACCACAAAGGGATTCTAAAACAAGTTTTGTACCTTAAAGTCGGTAAAGATTAATTATGTAATCCTTAAAAATTCGTAAAATATTTTCGCCAGCATCTCCTCTATTTCTAAGCCTACGTCGAAAATCTCAGCCTTCATAAATCTTCAACAAACCTACTCAGCTTGGTGAAAATGTCGAATGACTCACAATCTACCCCATAACAGTATATATTGCATTTATAAAATTATTTAATCATTCTAACTTATCTCAAGTTCTCAAAATCTTTAAACCGTCATTACCTTATTGCCATGGCATTCTAATCCGTCTTAAAACCATAAATTCAATTCCAATCCTTCTCAAAATCATTTTAACAGTTTCAAAAGGTATCATAATCTCACACGAACCCAAAAACTCATTTATACAATATTTAATATTAAAAAATAATGCATACATAGAGAGAAAGAAACTGAACAAACCACAATAATCAAAAAGCTCATCCTTTCCCTTGTCGTCACTAAACCCTATCATTACCCAATTTATAAAAATTCGATAATGTCGGATTAATTAAATCTGACTCTATCTGGTACACCTGTAGTAACCAAATGCATAATAATCCAAGGAATTTAAATAAGAATATAATCCAAGGAATTTAAAAACAACTGTGAATCCATCCCGTTTTTGTTATCCGACCACAATCGGACGACGTCTCCGAAAGTGGTAAGTAAATAGTAATAAGGGCTCATGCGTGAGGAGAATAACCAAACGAGTCTCGTTCCTCTAAACTGTGGAAGTATGATCTGGTTCAACGTGATCTCATGATAACCACGTGATGCAAAGTATCAGTAACTCTAGCCCCTCAAGCATAATATAGTGTTCTATAAACTCGATATATACACTATAAGGAGACTCGTAACGTCTTACCCTCCCAAACCGTGTATGCATGTACAACGAAAATGCAATTCAATGATCAATGCAATATATACGAAATTACATTCATACAATGTAAAGGTTACCATGGGATTTACTTAACCTTATAACAGCGATACCAACGCCCCCTTGCGCTCCAAGTCGATCAACTAGTCCATATGAAATTCCAACTGTAGTCCTACAATTCATTCATAAGTCCTGTAAGCTTCTATAACAATTTCACAACTATTTCCCAATTAATTTCACTTAAACTGACCGAATCAAGTCCCGAAACCCTACAAATATTTTCAAAATAAATTATTCGATGGTTGAATTCCATTTTTGACTCAAAATTTTGTCTGCTACGTTGTCTAGACTTAAATATCAATTTTTCAATTTTATTGTATTTTTCGGTCCAATCTAGACCCAAAAACATTGAAATCTCTCTGAACCATGTCCTCGAATGTCCGGATTCCAATTCTGACTCCAAATTGTGATTCAAAATTAAAATTTACCCTAGACTAGGTCATAAAATATTTTTTAAAATTTTGGACATTTTCGGGTATCATAAAACGTATTAAGAGAAATATACTAGATAAAAATCTCCGAGAAAATTCCAAAAATCCTCATTTTCCTCAAATGTCCTAAACTTTCATTAATTTGTCCAAAAATCTATTTTTCACAATCTTCTCAATTTTTCAGGGATATATCCCATTTTTTTCAATTTTTAACTTTTTTGGGAGTCATAGCACGCTTTACGAGACAACACTCGGCGTACCAACCCCGGAAACTTCCAATTTCCCTTCTATTATCAAAATTATATTATTTAGATCAATTCCTCATTTTTTCGTAATTTTTTTCAGGGGTTTATTTACTTGTTTTTTTTTCCTATTTTTTTAAACTATAAATATTTTTTTATTTTTTTTATTATGTTTTGTAAAAGGGAAAAGGGAGTTGTCCCCTTCCTCCCTCACGTCTCTATTAACAACAGAAAAAGAATAAAAAATAATAATAATAATCGGGTCTGACAATAGCCAGACCCCATAATCAACAGGGGATCGATCGGAAAAGTCTCTCCCCTGCTTCTTCTTCCTCTTAATTTTCATAATCAATCAAAACAACAACAACAACAACAACAACAACAACAACAACAACAACAACAACAAAAACGCCCAAAAACAAGATCTGCCATTAAAACAACCAACGACAACCACAAACAATGACCTACAACAACCCAAAAGCTCACCTTGGTTTCCTTCTCCCTCTTGATCTCGATCTTCTTTCTCTTTTCTCCTCTCTCCCTCTGCGTTTTTTTTTCCTTCTCCTCCTGTTCAAACAAAGAAGTTTATTTTAGGGAAGAAAATATACATAATTTCCGCATATCTAATGTTTATTTTAAATTTTGAATTTCCTCGAGATATGTATTTACGTATCTCAAAACTAATTCAACAACCATAACTAACCCATGAAACTGAACCGCCTTATATTTGGTTAACAAATAAAAGTTTCTCGAGACCCGTATAGAACGAAGTTTGAGGCACATCTAAAATATAATTTACATCAATTGCTTTCCTTGAAAATTGGGCGGCGTGCATCCCGAGGCATCACAAATATTCACATCACTACCACCGTACCACCTCATTTCACATACTCGACAGTCGCGCCACACGAGTCCCGAGGTGCATCCAATGTACATTTTCATTTACTCCACAACTATAGGACCCATTTATATATTTATATATGTATAACTTATATATACAAATTTATATTTTCCTATCGCCCAAAAATTCGTCACTTGCGCCGACAACGATCGTCGGACGTGCACACTATTGTACATCCCATGTGTGTCACCATCGACCCCGCATGTCACTAAACACCCACTAATTTATTAATCATTTATTTAACTTTGTGTTTATATTTTCAATTTATATCCAAATAAATCCCAAAAAATACCACAATTTCACCAAAAATTGGCAAATTTACTGTCAGGACCTGTCTCACTAAGCCCTGACCTAACCTAATTATCCCATTAGGTACCTAATCCTATAGTTAACTACAAACCTCGAAATGACCGCTAATTCAATCCTTAAACTACTCCAAATGCTAAATTAGAATCGTTATTAAACCTCAGTTCTTGATTTATTTAAATGGAGCGAATTAGTAAATATTACAGAATATTTTTTGTATATTTATAAAAATTTGGGCAGCACCTCCTCTAAATATGGACCGCCAGCACCCAAAACCTAATAAATAGCAGAATGGGAGAGGCCTACAGGACTCATAACTCCCCGTAGTTCACAATATGATATTAATCTGAAATTATAAACTGGACTGCAACTAGTAAACCTTAGTTACAAAACTAAATCTCAAACTAAAACTAAAATTGTTCAAAGCCTTAAATATACAAAAGTGAACTGTTTAAACCTCAATCCCAACTCAAGCCTACTGAATTTACGAACTTTTTAAAACTTTTTCCTCAATGATACGCGTCCTACACTCACCCCGAAAACCTAAATAAAAACAATATAAACATACATTACGTACAAGGGAAAAGAGTTCCTCATCAAAAGTCCTCTAGTTTTCTCTTTCTCTTTCAGACCTCCTTAGACTAAGAAGGTGACAAAGCCATTTCGATAACACCAAATACAGTGTGCATCAAATAAACAGTGTCAGGTAAGTAAACATCTACCTTGCTTTGTACAACAGGTAATAACAAGAGATAATATGAGTGTTGCACGATAAAACAAAATACTGAAATAAATTTACAAAATGAATCCTCATTTCCTGTTCCAAGCTCATAACAAGCGGGCCCTCTTACAATGAACCTAGAACAATACTACGAGTCAATACATGCTACCCCGGAATCGACCATTACGCGCCTTAGACGCCTGCAATAAATCTAGTCTAAAGTGGAGCACACCTCACACCCTTACAACCCATAGCATGGGCAACTCTATCCGGATGCCATGAATGCATGATCAAGAGTCTCACTTCCTTAATGTGCAAATTATATTCCATATTATTGTAAAAAGCAAAATAGTGTTTACTTACAGTCAAACCTACGTAAGTTGGTTATTCGAGTCCTCGCTCGCCCGTTCCTCGGATTCCCTTGTACCGAGATTGTCACGACCCAAATAATTAATACACATTTAATTCGTTAATCAGGACCAAATGACCCGTGACGTGGGATCCGCAGCGAGATACGTGTCACTACCGAGACAAGGCGGCCGAGGTAAATGTTATATTTGTATGTTATATGCCTAGTGTACTGTATATGTGTAGACTACTAAGTCAATTCTACGGGTATCCGGATACCGAGACAAGCGGGGATGCGCCTCAAGTCGCGTGCCAACGTAAGCCTGAAGTAGCAGCTCGTGGGGTAAGTGTAACTAGTTCAATTATATTGCATAAGAAAATGAAAAATGATACATGCTTAGTGGTTCATATGTGGCCACGTCTACTTATATAATTAATGGGCCTGATGTTTGGTAAATTAAATAAACATCACTAGATAGGCACATAGATACACAAACACTCATCTCTAGGAAGATTGTCACATCTTTTAGTCACTTGAGAGTGATACAAGGGACAAGTGGTGTGAGCAAGAACCACACGATATGCCTCGAGATACGTGTGTGGTTTAAGATGTGTGGCTTATATTCAAGCCGCCCAAATCATATAACTAGTCTAAGTTTATCATTTTTATTTTATCAAACTCGGTAGAGGGGGAGACAAAACAAACACAGCGAAGAAGAAGAAGAGAGAGAGAGAGAGAGAGAGAGAGAGAGAGACCAAACTTGAAGAAGGCAAGGTGAGTTGATTTTCGTTGTTGTTGAATCTGGTTTTGTTGTTCTTGTCGATGTCGTTCGTTGTTGTCATGGTGTTGTTGTTGAGTGATGAGAGCTCAGACGAACTGCCATGGCAGTTCGTCCGATGTTAGGGACGGCAAGGGAGTAGTCTCTCCTATACGAACCCAACTTGGGGTTGGGGTTGAGAACCAATCCCAACGCCCCAACGAAGATCGAAGGAAAAAAAAAATAGAAATAGTGTCGCTGCTCTATTTCGCGAGGAGGAAGATGATGGTCATGAACCGAGCCGGTTCAGCCCGGTTCAGGCCCACCCAAAGCCAAAAAAAAAAAAAATAGAAACAAAAAGAAGAGAAAGAGATGGGTTGGGTGAACCGAGCCGGTTTGAAACCAGTTCGGCCTGGTTCAACCCAAACCCATAAAAGAAAAAAAAGAGAGGAAAAATTGGAAAAAAATTCCATAAAAATTAGGAAGATTTTTGAAAAATTATATTTCGACAAAATAAATAGAAATTGATAAATTTCTAAGAAAAATAAAATATTTGAGATTTCAGACGTGAATTTTACAAGGTTTTTACCTCGAAAAACGTGAAATTGGCAAATTTGTCTCGAATTCGATTTCGATTGATTTCGAACCATTTAAGAGTTTTAAATAATTGATCATGAAGCTAAATTGATAAATTGTCAAATGTTAGGAGCGTAAAGGAGATATTACGGGGTATTGGGTGTGTACATCAACGCGATGAAAAGTTGTGGCATGTAAGTAAACTGATTGAGACATTTATTTATTTATTCTCAGCTATTCGAACTGAATTTACCTTTGAAATCCATATGCTATGACTAGTTCAATTCTCATTTTATGACGTTGCTTATAGCATACTATGTTGTTTATATACTATCATTGATTCCAATTCCTATACTTTGTCATGTTGATTGTTGTGCTTGGAAGTCAGTGATATAGCATGCTATTATGATAATATGTTTATTTTGACTCTAATCCTTTGTGCATTAGTATGCAGTTACATCTTTTGGATTCTATTACCGAGACATTATTGAAAATGAAAGTGGTTCTTGTGGTTAGGGTCATTTGATGACAGAAATTCAGCTTTCATATGGGGTCACTAGACTTTTCAGGATGTTAGGGAATTTCTCTACTACCTTGCATGACACATGAGGTAACGTGCCTCGAACGGGGTAATCGAGCCTCGGGCTTTGTTGGCGCAAGAATAACTTGGGTGAGCATGACGAGTTTTAAAACTCGGGTATGTTAGCAAGTATACATTCCGATGAAGACTAATTCACTTGGAATAGAAAAGACGTAATCGTAAGTACGACCTTTTGACATTGTGATATATAGCTCAATTTGCAATAAAATGCTATAGAGCATATCTCAAATTGTAGTGGAAAGGCTGATGTGATTAAAATCACGGCCGACCGACCCTAATACATTACTACTTAGCCTTGAGTCAGTTTCATATTTAGTTAACTCAAGTATCTCTTTACATGATGTTTCTTTCAGCATAGTAGCTACTTAAATTATGTCATTTGATATTTGTTGCCTGTTTGGGAATGTGGATCAATGTCTCTCGGTATTACTTAAATAATTTCATGTACTCACCGTCTAGTTTGGACGGTGGGTGCAGATCTGCCGAGAAGCAGACCAGGCAAAGAGAAGATTGGTGACTACCTCTGAGCCAGTGAAGGACTGCTACGACATATTTTTGTACGTTTTGTATTCTTTTGTATTACATTTTTATATACATGATATTTTTACTTTTAAGTTGAGTGATAGGAACATCTGACCAGACACATGTTATATATATCACCACTTTTGTTTATATATGCATGTGATCACTATTTTCTGGTTTTTTCACGATAGGTTAGACCTTAGGATCTAATGTCCACTAGTAATGAAATAAGACTTCCGCTGAATAACTCGTTAGATAAAAAATTTAAATTAACTCTGATTTATAGACAATCATGGGTTAGTCACTAGAACTATCAAATTAACTGTAGGTGGTATCATAATTGGTAGGTGTTTAGGTGTTTAAATAAGGCTGACTAGTTCCTTGTTAGGTCATATAAGGGAGATTATGGTTTAATTAAGGGATTAGGTCGGGCGGTTCGCTTATTTGGAGAAGGGGTCGTCACACAAATCCTAATAAATTACAAAAATCCTTAATTTATGAGTCTCGACTCAATTATACCATTTTTCAACAATTTCTCAAAATTCTCTAATCCTGTCGGTATTTAAATCCCTTAAAAAAACCCGACAACACATTGAAATACTCAAAATACTTTCCGAGACTTTAATTCCACTATTTAATTCTCAATTACTGCATTTTTATTAACAATTTGCCTCAAAAACTAATTTATATAATTTTTGGAAATTATTTTGATAATTCAGGTTAATTTAACCTAAATTACGTTTTTCGAAGAAAAATCATATTTTTTATCTATTTTTTCGGTTTTCTTTTTCATTTTCGAATTTAAACTGATATATATATATATATACTATTATAATAGCAATCCAAAAACGGTTAACCGTGAAGCCTTTTTGGCTAAAACTTTCAACAATGTCCCTAAGTGTTTTGATACAAATATTTAAATTCGAGATAAAATAGTAATTTAATTGATAACTACAAATTAATATGCGGTTTTGATTTTAAATGTGCGGATGAAAACTCAATTAGTTTTCAAAAATTTTTAAATTAGTAGTCAATTTCCTAAGAAAGTGGGATTTGAATGATTTTTTTCTCTCTCCTCTACCTTTTTACTCTCTCTCTCCCCTCCACATTTCTCTCTCTCCACTCTATTCACGTTTTCTTCCTCCATGTGTTTATTTTATTGAAAACCACTTACTTCAAAATCACGCGCATAGGGCGTGCCCATTGACTAGTATATATATACTAGTTTCAAGACGTGCTACGCACGATTCCCCGCTCGCTTCGCTCCCGGGAATTAATTTCTAAGAATTTATTAACAAAATTTAAAATTTTAATTAAAATTTAAAAATCAAAAATACAAGTACATTTTTTAGCTTATTAATATTCTCTAATGTGATCGAGATAAGATGTGAATGAAAAAACAAGCTAATCATGCTAGTACATTACTTCCTAAAAAAAGTGTATTGGATTGATGAGAATGACTTCATAATTGATTTGGAGATAAAGAAAAAAAAAAACGTGTAGTGGATTGATAAGGAGTTAGAATTTGATTTGGATACAAAAGAAAAGGTTGACTTGGAGATTAAAAAAAAAGTATGGGCAAATAGGTAAATTTCATTACCACTCAAAAATTTGTGATTCGTGCTTTTATATATATGATAGAGACATATATATATATTCTTCTTATGTGTAAGGTAGACGTGTTTTTGTTCTAATGGGATGAGTTGTGTGTTACATATCAATGGTTATTTTTTGTGTTTTTAAGTGGTTTGGAAGTATTATAGCTTTTTCCGTATTTTTATAAAACTATTCTTCTGTTTTAACTTTTTCTTTTTTGGTAAATCTATTTTAACTATTTTTACGACAAAAAATATAATAAACATTTACGAAAAAAACAAAAAACAAAAATAAAACTACTATACATATCGACAGGAAGGATCGTGATCTAATGAGATATCAACCGCTAATATTCTTATACATCACCAAAAACTATTAGAAACATAATTATACTAAACCACAATTACTGAAACACCACAATAGCATACGTGGTTGTGCAAACAAGTATAATACAGTATATATATAAGACATTACACGCATGACTCAATTGTATATAAAACGTCTTATATTTGTATTATTATAGTGTATCACAAAGTCCTAAACTACTACAACAACATAGCTTTTATATATATGATTACGACTCAAAAATTGTGTGGGAGAGGGACAAAAAAATAAATTTGATTACGACTCAAAAATTTGTGATTCGTGCTTTTATATATATATATATATATATGATAGATATATATGGGAGGGGAGGAGTTTGGTCCCTTGAACCGGTCCGGTTCCCTCGTCTCTTCTCTCTTCATCTTCATCTCCTTCCATGCCCCTACCTCACGTCCCTCCATTTTGTTTTTCTTCTTCCTCACGCTCACCTCCCTCTTCTCTCTATTTTCTCTTCTCCTTCTGCTGCTGTTGTTTTTGTTTTTTTTTTTTTTTCGTTTGGTCTGGCTCCATGGGGTTGGGTTCGGACCCAACCCCAGAGCAATCTTGGGATGGAAACGACCTCACGGTCATCTCCTCCCTCCTCCAGCCGAACCTCCATCAACCCAAACTCCATCATCATCCTCACGGCCTCCATGACCGATTCACAACCTCACAACAACGGAATCAACAACAGCAACTCGAAAACAACAACACCAACTGCAAAACAATCCCAAAGCCTCACCTTGATCCTTCCGTGTCAACAGCCTCGGTTCTTCTTCTTCGTTGCTGTCCAGTTGAGAGAGAGAGAGAGAGAGAGACTGTAACAGAGAGATGAGAAAGAGAGACGACCGATAGGGTTGAGAGTGTGAGGGGTTGGTCGAGAGAGAGACGTGAGAGATCAGTGAGAACGAGAGAGACGTAAGAAATCAGTCGAATGAAGAAAACGAATTGAAGAAGACGAAGAAGAAACGAAACAGGGCTTTGATTTCGTTGTGTAAATAAAAAGGCAACTAAATTACCCTTTTGCCTTTCAATTGTTATCTCCGACAATATAAACCAATTGCCCTTTTATGTAATTTGCCAATTTTCTATTTTATTTTCATGTTTATCCCTTACTTTTGTGTTCAAATTATACCCGGGAAATTACTCCAATTTCGCCAAAAATTGGCAAAAATATCATCGCAATCGAAAACATCCATATAACTCACCCATACAACTCGTTAAAACGCTAATTCAGAGTTATTTCGCGACGAATTAAAATATATTACACACAATTGGCACAAAACAATAAAAAATATTATTTAATTTATGATCTCTGGTCCGTCACGTGTGGATCCCACCTTGGATTCCTAAAATTCAAATAAAATCAAAAAATCATTAATTAGTCATCTAATCCGGTTTAGGAAATTCTCGGATTTCGTATTAACCCAATCACTCCAAAACTCTTGGAAAACCCGTCTTGACAAGCATTTCGAGACGTGTGGCCCACGTCACCTCGTTAAATCCAATAAATGTCTAAAACTCTAATTTTTAGATTTAAATTCAACTATTCATCATGAGATTCGACACAAATATTCAACTCAATATTTTGAGTATCTCAGCACTCGTCTCGACACGTATTTCGAGACAAAACCCCGCGAAACACCAAATTCACTCAACCGACTTGAGTTTCGCAAAATAACATAATATATAATATGCAACACTAGGCAAACACCACAAAATAATAAAATTAACTATAAATCTCTAATTCACCGATATTTTAACTCCCAACTCGAGGTCAAAACTATAATTAGGCTTTTTTAATCTCGTATTAGCTGTAATTTCCAGTTTAGAATTTTCGGGATTTGACACTCAGGGTCAAGAACTCCTCCATCAGTCTCAGTCTAACTTTCATAGGTATGTACTGATCGTAGAATAGCTCTATAAACTCAGCCATGTCATCGGCTTTGGATGCGTATCCTGATATATGGTCCACCATACCACTGCATGGACTCTCAGGCATGCTCCCGACAATCGTGCATGGATACTCTCCTCATTCCTCATCAACTTATGGAACCGCTGATGAAATGCAATCCACTTCCCTGCAGCCTCGGGATCACCACCTGCGTAAAAAATTCTGGCTGAAACTTCAGAAATTCCCTCAACATCTTCGCCTCTATAGCTAAGACGAATCGCGATGTGGTAGCAGTAGTAGTGCGAGTAGTTGTCTGACCCATAGTAGTAGGTGGAGGCGTAGGATTCGACGTCTCCAAATGAACAACAACGGTTGTGGCTCTCTCTGTTTGTGTACCCTCTACTACTCTCTCAACTGATGTCTAGGGAGCAACCAAGACGATGACTGTCCCCGTAGGTACCATAACTACTACTAGCTCTCTTAGCGTACCAACTGCTTTAGCAAGTGCCCTCAGTGCGGCGGTCTGATCTCGTAGCAACCATAACACCTCGACCATCCGCGTCTCCTGAGCCGAGAGTCGATCCTCCATACTAGGTGCAACTGGGGAGTCTCTAGCTGTACCACTAGGATGACCAATCTCTTGAGGCGTCGTCAATTGTCCGTCCATGATCTGCATCAAGAAGCATGCTCTAGATTAGTCTCGGTGTATATACGTATATCATATATATAATGAAAATATAACACATATATAAACTCTAACTCTACCCGCCTCACATCACTTCCCAACTAAAGTCCTAAGGCAATAACATAGGGTTTCCACCATTAAGGTTTATTTATTAATTCTTATGCTCTTTTCATTTTAAATTTTCCGAGTTCCTTGAACCGGGGCTCTAATACCAACAATGGCATTGGTATCAGGTTAATGACACCTACACTTCCTCTCATGGGCCCGACCTCTCTCTGATACCAACTGTGGCGGCCCTGCCGCCTCGAGGTGACGTATCTCCGTGTACTCCTTACTAGCTGGCTCAACTACACGTGTCCGACACCTACCCGTCCTCTTCATGTCTCGTAAGTCGTGTCCACATGTGTATTATCCGATAAATTAGTAAATTATCGTGATATTCTCTATTCATCCATTCTTTGTGGGAACCTAACTGTTTCAACTATTAGTTAGTTGGCAATTTATTGAGATCTTAACCATACTAGTGGGTTGTATGTTACAAATTAACATATTCAACTGAAGTCTTAATTAATATCATTTAAACAATGTAATTTAGCATGATAAACATTGTTCAAAGGCATATCCTACTTTGGAAAACCCTGGAAAGTACTCTGTATATACATGTACGATGTCATCTCAAGTCTCCCAATACCCAATATATACAAAATATCAAAAATAAACACGCACATGTAGTTCTTCAACAGCGGGCAATCAGATATAGTCGCTTAGGATCCCCTTGCCCCTACTGGTACTAGGATCTGCACTCAATCATCACAAAAGACATATGATGAGTACAGTAAGTAAAATCTCAAGGAACTCATCTAAGCATTCATATAATAAAGTAAAGGAAATGCAAGGAATGTTGTCAAGTAAACATGCAGAATATAAAGCAGACAATTGTAAATGGCTCGTTGCATGAATAAACAACAAACAAGCTAACAAATGTGTGTGCTCGCTCCAGATGGACTAGACTGTACTTCAGGTCACCAAGTTCCCACCAGTGATCACGTCTAACTAGCCCGACACTTGGTCCCTCACGGCGCTGGCCAAATCCACTGAGTCACCGACACATGCACCAAGGGCAAGCTCAGGTCGCCATTCACTGAGGGCTGGGTCATACGTGCTACAGTCCAATGCATCATGAACATATAACCAGGAAATCCGAGAAAGTAACCTTAATCCATGTCCGAGTAACCAAATAGAATAACGAAAAATAAGTAATGATAGAAATGAAATGTAAAGCAGAATAAATACTTAGAGTCTTTCAGTTGGGTTTTACGAACCTTACACCGCTCTCTGACCTCCCCGAACTCTTGTACCTAACCTGACAAGTTCCTCGACACGTCGGTCCACTAAATCCCCGAAGTCCATTTTTACAAGTTTAGGTTGTTTACAAAGTTTTAGATTGTGACGGCCCCAAATTTCGAGACAAACCGGCCACCGCCACGTCGCCGGACACGTCACCAAGCCATGCCACGTCACCTGCACGTCTGTCTGTGACGGCCCGCGAACTTACCATCTAATACTCCGACTTAGTAAATTTTGATATTTAAATGATTATTTTAGCAAAATATATTAAGTTATAAAGTTTTATAACTTAATTCATTTGTTTTTATTTATTATTTTAGTAGCGGAAGTCTTAATAACATGCATATAATTAATGTAAACAAGTTATGCAATATTTAACAACCTATGGGGTGGAAACCCAGCAAAAAGATACCATGTATATCAGTTAAGGCGACAAAAATGTATAATAGGTGTCGATATACATGTATCAGGTAAAAGTCTCTCTAAAAAGATCCCAAAAAAAATATATATATATATATATATATACACAAAAATACAAACACCTACGAGTAAGCTAGTGGAGGCGCTCCAAATCAAAGGTAGTCGCCAATCACCGCCTTCCTCCGGCTCGTCGTAGGATCTGCAACTTGCCACCAACAAACAATGACAAGTTCCAGGTGAGTAAATCCTAGAGAAATTCAGTTAGTATTCACAAGAAATCCAAGAAAACGGCTACAACTCATGCATATAAAGTAAATGAACAGGAATGTAAAGCATGAATATAAGTTGTGAGATAATCAAGAATATGGAACGCGAGTGTGGTGTATAGCTGTCGAGCCCTGGGACAAAAACTAAACCGAGAAGGCCCTGGAGGTGAGGAAATTCACACCCCCTCTTCACGGTCGAAATGAGGAACTCTGTTGGTCGGAAGGTAGACTTCCGTCCAACGCCTCAAAGGAGAGGAAATCTATGACGGAGGTGGGCCTCACGTCAACTCGCTCTCGAGATCATCGACTCGCTGAGAAAAATCTCACACGTAGTCTAAGGTATGACCAACACCGTAGCAACAATCGGATCGTCATCAACGAGAGAGCCGAAAAGGGGTCACACCGTCCCTTCGACCATACACAGACACACTCGGGAATAGAGTAAACATGCAAACTGAACTGGCGAAAAGTAATGTGAAATAAATAATTTACAAAGAAAATAAGAAAATTCTAAACTGACTTTCTCGTGGGTTTACTTACCGCAAGCAATCGCAATTGCCTTCAAAACGCCCCACACTGGCCTCTAGATACGAACCCGACACCCGACTCCTAAGTCCCTGGTGTCCATTTGTACCATTTAGTACTAATTTACTAAGTCATTTAATCATGGCCAAATTACTTACATAAAACTCACCATGGCCTTCAAAATCATTGAATCAATCGCGTCGTCGAGCTTCGTCGAAATCGTGCCTCTCGTCGAGGAACGATCAGTTCGACGACGCGCTGCCACGCAGTTGCTCTGCGCCGTTCACCGTGTTGTTGTTGCTGTCGAGACGACGCCGGCATCGCTGCCAGAGTCACGCCACTGCCGCGCCGCCGCTGCCGACCACCGCCGTCCAACCATCCGCGCCAGAGCCGCCGCTATCGGTCGTGCCTGGTCGCTACTGCAGTGGAACCGCTGGTCGTCCTTCGCTGGCCGTCCTTCGCTGGCCGCCCACCGGTCCGCCACCATCCACAGCCGTCACGTCTGCTCGCCAGGCCGCTCCACCGCAGGTCCGCGCTGCTGCCGGCTATTGTCCGCCGCTGCTGCTCCACCACGCCACTGCTGGTCCGCCGTTGGGGAGCTCCGCCGTTTGCTCGCTCCGCTGCCGTGCCACCTGCTTACGCCGCCAGCTCTTCTCCCCGGCAACCTCTCTCTCTGCCTCACCCACTCTCTCTCTTGCTATTTCTTTCTCCTCTCGTTCTCTTTTTTCTCTCTTTCTTTTCTCTCTCTCTTTTCTTTCTCTCACCTCTCCTCACTCTCTTATCCGTTTTTGAAGGAAAGAAAAGAAATTTTTATTATTATTTTGAGAGAAAGAGACAAAATAGCATGATGAGTGATGAGTTTGATGTGACGTGTGAGATGATGTGTGATGTGATGTGACACTCAACCTCATACTACCCCGTACACCAGCGTTACGCGTACACCGCGACGTACACACTCTCGTCAGTACCCGCGCACAACGCGACTAAGCAAAAAACTCGCAATTAACGCGGTGCGAACTATTAAATAATAGTAAAATAATTATACACTTGCCACACAAAAATAACATATTTCACCCATTAGGCTTGTCGTAGACTACTCTGCGACGTCCACGTGGGTCTGAGCTTAGGATCTTAATTCGTAATTTATCAATTAATTGGGATTAATTAAAGCGAGCCGTTACATAGATATGTATTAACTGAAAATCCCTAAAACATCCTTTTATAATCCATATTCATGTCATTAGCGCGCTAAGGGGGTGTACCTAGCGTGCTAGATGGAATTAGCGCTCTAGGGAATTTAACTAGTACGCTATTGTTCTTCATTTCGAAGAACAGTTACACACCTAGGACGATTAGCGCGCTAATTGTTCAAATTAGCATGCTAATTGCCTTCTGTCCTAGCCCTTTCAATTAGCTACTCTTACTGGGTTTACACCCTTTCCTCATCAAAATAACTTCGATATATCAATTAGAACACTCCAAATCATTCAATTAACCCAATTTTCTCCAATTTCATGCATACACCATATTTTTCAATTTCATCAAAACCATCAATTCGAATTAAACCAGTGGTAGATTCCCTATGAATATGATCTAATAACGTGTAATACATCAAAAAAACAAAGGTTTAACCATCCAATCCGAATTCACTCAATTCAATCAAAAACGGGTTCATCAGAAAGTGGAGAAGATGAAGATGATGATTACCATAGTTTGAGCTCTTGATTTGGTCTCTAATGTGTGAATTCCCGGCTTGGATTTATCTATCTCTCTCTCCTTGGCTTTCTCAGATTGCATGGAAAAATTTTGAGTGGATTGATCAAAAACTCCACTAAGTCTCTATTTATATGTTTGTTGGAATCAATTGTGCGTTCGTATCCCGAAACTTTTCTCGTGGTTCATAAGCATGTTGTTCTACACCTGCTGATGACTCCAATAGCCTACTCACTTCCTAGTACCAACCACCATGATGATCTAGATGTCCATCTCAATGTCACTTTTATTTCATGCCAAACTATAGGCTTCATTTATTCAACTAATTCCACGTTATCCTTAGCCTAATCCAATCATATGGTTAGTGTTTTATTTATCAAATTTAACCAACTCATGGTCACACTAACCTTCGGCTACCCATGCCCGGTGCCCCGTGTCTCGACACGCATTTTGAGGCGCGCATAGTCTATTGTTCGAATTTGATTTTTGGCTAGCCTCTGGTTGCATTACTCATTTCAATTTGATTCCATAATCATTTTTCGTAAATTTATCGAGTTTCTCTAGTGTATCGTACTAAGCCTCTCGATATCCTCGTCGACACGCACTTCGAAGCAACTATCGGTCACACAACCTTACACGCTCTCGTTATTCAACATACAAACATGTGATGTATTTAATAAATAATTTAATAAATTGCATCGCAAATAAGCCATCCAATACACAATTTAACTAGTGTACCTAAGTTGACGTGTGTCTAAACCTACCCGCGGCGTCCATGTCTGCAATTATTTACGATATAAATAACAACGTTAATAAAATGGGACGTAACATTTAAATTTAATTCTGCTACTTTAAATTTTATAACTTTCAAAACTAATAACTCAATTTAAAATTATTGAATAACTAATAATAATGGAAAAAATGCTGACTAGGTTTGTGTTGACCTCGCAAAGGTTAACTAAGAGGTCCATGTACATAGGTATAGTGCTAGGCGGAGCCCATTTGTGGGAACTGGGTCGTTACAAGTATTACTTTTGTAATAAAAATCAACTGTACTTTTTTATTTGATGAAACCAACTTGTTTTTTAATTAATAGCAAAATTAATTTTTTAACTAAAATAGCGATTGGTTTTGTTGATAAAAAATCAATAAATATGTGATAATCGGCAATTATATTTTGGAAGATACATACACCGGCTATTTATTCGATTTTGGTTTTTTTATTTTTATTTTTTTGTCTGACTATTTTTTCTATTTCTTTTATCTTGTGCGCAATTTTTACATCGTTATTGTAGTGATGCGACATACAGCAAATTGTCCATCACACCATCTAGAAATAGAGGGTTCGATAGACAGTGTCTACACCACATCATCCACACTGAACAAATCCACATTTTTATTGAAGATGTTTTCTTAACTTAATGTCTATCATATCCTAATTGGCACTCATCCATCCCCAATTCACATCCCCATTAGAAATGCTCTAAAACTTCCCAAAAATTAAGTGTTGGTTAATGAGCATGGGCATATTTTATGGAAAGTCTCCTAAATGCCTATAAAATTGAATCCGTGTTTAATATTTTGATTACTGAAAAAAAAAAAAAAGTAATTTAAGGGTACATTGGGAAATAATGGAAAGTTGGCTTTAATAGTAACAATATGCGGGTCTTTTAGGTGAACATGCAAGTTCAATTTCCACATCAAAAATGTCAAAATTTACATGCCAAGCAAAGCGAGCCGGCCAAGCAAGGGCATAACATTCAACCACAGTCGAACCAACGAACATCCTCGTTCTTTAATTTGATGGGTTGCTTGTGGGCAACCATTGTGCTAGCGTCTTGCAATCCAACCAAGGGGTCAACATGAAATCAGCGAATCCATAAATCCAGCTTTATCTAATTCAACTAACTCTACCTTCTAAAAAAATTCGTTCTTAATTCGAGTTTGCTAATTACAATTAGCATGGATTCGACCAGATTATAAATTGCATACATACCTTAATTTGCGTGTCCAATAAGCAATGTAGTCCAATTATCTTTTATTTGCATTAATATTGTATATACACATATAAACTTAAAAAACTTGAACTATATTGAGATTATGTTAGAATTTGTGCTCCTAATCCATACGCTTGCAAATATAAATTGTTGTAATTTAAATTATTTTATTTCATATTTAAGTACACATTTTTACGCTATATATAATGTTCAAATTAATTTATTTGAATTAAAAGTCGTATTCAACACTAATTGCAATTCTTTGATACTTATTAGAATTCGCCTAATTTTTAATTTTAAAATATTACTTTTATATTTTTATAAGTAGTAATTTTGTAATTACTAATCCGCATAACTTGATTCAGTCCGGTCTGTGTTTAGTAAATATAATTGAGTTGGATTAGTTAAATAAAAAGACTATACCGGACTGTAATTCCTCAATTTGTAATAATTTGATTGAATTACAGATTGACCCATCGGACTGAATTCAAGCTACAACTTCTCTATTGAGCAACCCACCTTTTGAACAACTCTTTGACTCTTCTATTACCATAAGGTCCAACAAATTATTTGTAAAGAAGGAAAATAAATCATTGATTTAATTACCACTTGAGATGCAGTGCACAAAGGATTGTAGTACACACATTCTATGGAACATTACACTTGAGATGTCATTAGAAGAATGATTTGTAAACTAAGGGGCGCCATGTCAACAACATGATTGCCCAACTGAGCCCAATTACCACTTCCTTTGCACGCATAATGTACCATTGTCGTGAAGGATCGATGATGCTTTGGGTGTCTTTTCTTTAAATTTTTTCGCGATATTTAGGCCCCCATTGGCCATTAATTGGTTAATACGTAACCAGCAAAAAAAAAGCATTAACTGTAGACAGGCTGGACCTTTTCAAATGTGGACTTGATCAATCTTAAGGTAAATTAATGAAATATTTGAAAAAATAAATATATATATATATATATATATATATATATATCTAACTCCGGCGAAAGTTAAAGACCTAAAATGTATGACAGCCACTTAAATCAAACTTGTGCCAATAATTTGGTATGTACTGTACGGTGCGAGAGGCAGCGACTTAAATCTAACTTGCCAATAATTTGGTATGTACCGCGAGTGGCAGCGACTTAAATCTAACTTGCCAATAATTTGGTATGTACTGTACGGTGTACGGTGCGAGAGGGCCTGTGCTTTGCTCTTGCACCTGTCACGTCTAACTTCATGTCACGATTAGGATTAGGGTGACAAGTGGAGCACGACAAGGCAGGGTTATAGCTCAGTTAAATTTGAAAAAACTCCATTTCCCTTCACTCCTTTAGTTATTTATTTTCTCAATTTTAGTTTTTTAGGAATTTTTATTCTTCAAATTAAAATATTAATTTGATATTATTTTTTATATTGTTATATTGATTGAGTTATAAATTATCATACGTAAAATATGTTTCAATGGTTTCCTAAATATTATTTTATATATCTTTAGGATACAATATACAGTAGGATTGATTTAATGGTAAAAATCGTATTTTCTGGTTAGAGGTCTTGAGTTACCTTTCATAAAATTAGATGAGTTTTTAGTAAAGAATTACATAATCTTTTATAGCAAAAACATAAAAAAAAAATTAAAAATTTTATATGAAGAGCAGGACGAGGAGTCCCCACGAAGATTGATATGGGGCACGGGGAATCCTCGCAGGATAAGAGTAATCTCTATCCCCGCCTTACCCTGCGTGGTGGGCCAAGACATTCCCACGTGCCCTACCCTGCAGAGGGTAAAAAAATGATGATTAATTTCTTGCCCTACCAAAGCAGTGCCTCTACGAGGCATGTGGATTTCTCGCACCACTTGCAACTCTAGTCACAACGCACACATCAAGGATTACATCAAAAATCAATTTTTATTTACCCTTGGTGCAATGGTTGAGAACTAGTTCTTCATGACATAGGACTTCTACGAGGTCTTCGGTCCCATGTCCGAATCTTCGAAATTCTTGAAGCCATTGACGGATCTAGGGAGGGGGGCAGGGGACCCCTTATAGTAACCCTAGGAATTTTTTTTTTTTTTTTTGTTATGCTTAATTTTTCATAAGACCACCTTTCTAATCCTCGAGACCCCCTATATGTACCCCTACTGTATTGTCAAATATTTTTTTAATTATGTTTAGTTATTCATATCGATATATTTTTTTATTTTAAAAAAAAAGTTAAAGTTTAAAGTTTACCCTAACAAAATCTTTTTGTTTCGCCTGTGTTTGAACCTATTTTTTATAGGGTGAGGTTGTGTTTCATACGGATAATTATTAATTAAAAATAATTTCGGGCACCAAAATATAAAGAATAAAGAAAAAGAAAGAAATTACATCAAAAGTAGCACCAAGACATCATGAAGAATGGGTTTCATAAATTAAAAATAAAAAATAAAAAATCATGAAGAATGGGGTGATGGTTACATTACTCCCAACATACCAGGCCCACATACATTAATAACTCAACATCTATAAAGTCTTTCCATTTAAAGTCTTTCCATTTACGGCACTAGAAACTGTCAATCGAAAGTAAACGCTTTAGTAGTGAGCTCTTTTTTATGACAATAATGGAGGTCTCTTATTGCTTCATCATCTTAGCCTCTCTTTTCTTCTGCTTCATTCTCAAATCTCTCCTCAATTCAATCCACCGATCATCACTCACCAAATCCCCCCAAAAGCTCCCTCCCGGCCCTCGCCGTCTCTTAATCTTATCCGACCTCCCATGGCTCCGCAACAACTTCATCGATTTCATGAAGTCCCTCCGCCGCCTCCGAGCCCAACACGGCCCAATCTTCACTCTCAGAATCGGTCCCCGAACCTCCATCTTCATCGCCTCCCACGACCTAGCCTACAAAGCACTGATCCAAGAAGGCGCCACCTTCGCAGACCGCCCATCGTCACCGGGGTCTAATCAACACACCATTAGCTCCGCTCCCTACGGCCCGACATGGCGGCTCCTCCGCGGCAACCTCATGACGCAGATCCTCCACCCCTCCCGCGTCAAATCCTTCAGCCAATCCCGAAAACATGTTTTGCAGCATTTGATTAACAAGCTCAAAATTGAGTCCGAATCATCAGGGGATGACCACGCGGTTCGCGTGGTGGATCATTTCCGGCACGCGATGCTGAGCTCGCTACTCTCCATGTGTTTCGGGGAGAATCTCGAGGAGGAAGTAGTCGGAAATGTAGAGAAGATGATGAGGGCCGCTCTCGTCTCATCATCCACCAGATTCAGCGTTCTTGTTTTCTTCCCTGCTCGGCTGTCTGAGACTCTATTCCCCAATCGGTGGAAGAAGCTTGAGGAGGCGAAGACGAGTCGAGAGAGAGTCCTCGCCCCTCTCATTAGAGCTAGAGCTCTTAAACAGAACAACAACAAAAGCAATGGTAATAATGTCGTATGCTATGTGGATTCTTTACTTAATCTCTCTATGACCGAGGATGCTGCTCCTGGGAGAAAGCTGAGCGAGCGCGAGATCGTGGGGTTGTGCTCGGAGTTTCTCAACGCAGGTGCCGACACCACCGCCACGGCATTGCAGTGGATCATGGCGAACTTAGTGAGGCATCAGGACGTACAAGACAAGGTGTTCGAAGAGATTAAAAGAGTTGCTAGAGTTGAAGAAGAGGAGTTTGTTAGGGAAGAAGATTTGAAGAAAATGACGTATTTGAAAGCGGTGGTGTTGGAGGGGCTGAGGAGGCACCCTCCCGTGCACCTGCCGATCCCGCACGCGGTGACGAGTGAGGTGACGTTGGAGGGGCACTTGGTGCCGAGAGATGCGTCGGTGGTTTTTATGATTGCGGATATGGGGTGGGACCCGGAGGTGTGGGACCGTCCGATGGAGTTCGATCCGGGAGGTTCGTGGATGGGGGAATGGAAGGCGTTGATATTAGTGGGAATAAGGGGATCAAGATGGTGCCGTTTGGGGCGGGGAGAAGGATCTGTCCCGGGGTTGGTTTGTCTATGTTGCATCTGGAGTATTTTGTGGCGAATTTGGTGAGGGAGTTTAAGTGGACGGCGAGGGAGGGGGAGGAGGTGGTATTGGGGGAGAAACAGGAGTTCACCATCACAATGAAGTATCCATTGTACGCCCATCTCTCTCCTAGGAGAGCATGAAATAAGGAAAAATATTAAAATGACAAACAAGTATGTCACACCATAGCTCCAAAGAGCCTTTCACGTACGCATAAGAGTCTTCCATGCAATATTGACTTGTGTGTTATGCATCGAATTTATGTATGTACACATTGATGATTCTTGTGATGTGACATATTGTCATTCTAGCACTTCTTGTGAAATAAAGTTGTTACGGATCGATACAACAGTAGTCGGACATGCACTTTTACATGTCACTTCGATGCAACCCAATTAAATTGTGCACTTAGTGTCCAGTTGAATTTATGATGCCATTTTTTAAGTTGTTGAAAGGTACCAATTTAATTTGAGACTTGCAAGTTTTTTGCTTAGGCCTTTTTCTTTGATTAGTACATTTATGGGTAAAAATTATCAACCCAACACACCCACCAAACTATTTTCAAAACTAACACACTTTTGGCTACGTCGCCGCCACATCACGCGCCACCTCAAGGGTTTGGTGTGGTCACTGGAAAACGTGACTTCGAGTCACGTTTTCCAGCGGATGGAAATCGTGACTTGCAGTCACGGCTTCCTGCTGAAATTTTTTTTTTTTTTTATGTTGGCAGCGAATACCAAATTGATGCTCAACTAATATCTAGGTAGTACATAATTACCTCTCTAAATAAGATCACTTGAATCACTATGAGACTAAGATATTTTTTGAAATATACTAGTTTAATATATTTATGTATAACTTAAATGGCATCCAAACATTATTGATGTGCCCTTTCTTATGGAGCTTCAAAGGTTGGCCTTCTTTGCCACATTGTTGTTGATTTTGGCCTTATTTGTTTACATCGACTATGGATGAAAAGTTTTAGTTGAAAAAGAGTTAACTTTTGATATTGCCAATTTGTGGCGATGTTTAATATCTCCTTGTTTATTTTATTTGATAGTAACTGAAGTTTGGAAATCAAATTTCACACCTGAGCACTGCTTTTGTATTTCCATGTAATGAAAAAACAACTAAAAACAACTTGAAATGAAAACAACTTCTTCTCCACGTATGGGTCAATGACATATTTGATTTCCAATATTATACTATATAATGCGGCGATGTTTTTATTGTACTATATATAATGCGGCGATGTTTTTATTGAGTACAAGTAATATGACAACTTCTTCTCCACGTATCCTGAGACATATATCCACACTAAATTAATGTATCCATATTGAGATATATATATATATATCTCAATATGGGATTTTTTGCTTGATTAATACCATACCCCCCTAAACCCCAAATCAAACAATTTCTTCTCCACGTAGTGCTTATGTCAACATTAAATTGTAAATATGGGAGTGCAAGGTTAAATGGAGCTGTTGTTTCCAATAATAGCAAACACAAAGTTTCAATACAAGAGGTTCATCAAGAAAAAATAAGTTAAAACCCATAAAAAATAAAGAGCTTGAAAGTTGAATTGATATAAATGATGAAATTGGTAGGTGATCAACTACAAAGCAAAAATGAATAAGGAGAAAATGTTTTATAACAGTTTAGAAAAAGTCCTAGTCTGACCCCAAATAATGACTTCCAGTCCCACACTGTGTTCTCTTGACGACTCGGACATTACGGTTTAAAGCTAGTGGAATATCCGAATGACCCACATCAGCCGGATTTTGAGCATATTCTCTTTGAATATCATCGTTGCCATGCATTCCGCCATCATGAGTACTTGTACTCCCAGATAAATTCATCATTATTGGACTTGCATGAAAATGGCGCGAAGATGTAGGAACCCTGTCAAATGGAAAGGCTTCCATAGCCTCGAATGTCATGTTGGGAGGAACTGAAGGAGTACGTAGAGTCCCAAACTCGTTGAGAGGCACTGATGGAGTATACAATGGAGTGTCATGCCTCGAAGGTGTATCACCATGGGAAGAATGATGAGAAGCTTGAAATGAACTGGGCATATTATGCATCCGATAATCTGCATGTACTGCAGTCAAAGTTGATGCAGCTACATCTCTAATACGTGCAATAGATACATCATCACCCAGTGTCAACTGATGAATTGAAGTAATTCCATGTGCCTACATATGAAATATTGATGAAGTTTTATGCGAAAGTACAAGGAAAATAACTATTTGGCAAGGCTACATGACCGAAAAAAATGAAATTGTACTTATCAAGGCCTCAGTAATAGCTCACGGGGAGACATGAATCGTCGTGTAATGCGACGATACCATAGCATATACGGGTTGTAAAAGTCCATTGGCTCCTTTAAGATTTCATCAGTTGCAATATTGGAGGCACGTTCGTTCCATATGCAGACATAAGCACTATGTTATGCGCTCCAATCCTTATCCGTATTCCCTCTCAAGTCAATCTTATGTAACTGCATGCTTGTGCTCTGTAAAGGTGGTATCATTTGTCTGAAACCGAATTGTCGCATGACTCTATCGGGATTATACATTTCGACTACACAGAAGAAAATCAAAGGTGCCCTCGTTCGCCAAATAGCACGACCACTGCTACAGTACGCAGGTAGGTCCATTATCACTGCCTCTGGATACGGTTCCCATATTACCTGTAGTCAATAAAAACAACTTGAAATGAATAAAATACGCATTTTCCATGATGTCGACATAAGCACTACGTGGAGAAGTAATTCTGTATATCTCTTACTTCATCGAGTGCTTGCATGTCAATCATTTCTCTGTACTTTGTCAGGACGTGCATTGATGTTCCCATGGTCTCCAAAGCATGTCTCCACCTACACAAATGAAAAAAAATCACACAATGCATGGATGTCAGCACATGTAGATAAAAAAGAAGAAATTAAAATTATTAGGTGAGAAAATACTAATTACCTATGACCAAATGGAAGAGGTGGAAATAATTCTTCGTTTTGTAAGATGTCGTCTCGAAGAACGTTTCCCATTATTGGTGCAAGAAACGACAACCTATCCCATGCCCATAATTGCAATAAGATGACCGGACCTGCAATCTCTGCTCCATCAATGTCGGCTGCAAGACATAATTGTCTGTATAGGTGAGCCAGAGTTGCACTACCCCAACTGTATTGTCCCGCCGCCTCAAAGTCTTCCAAAAATTGCAAATACGTGATGTGCACGAGGTTGTTAGACTTGTTAGCAAATAAAGTTCCGCCAAGAAGTTGTAGGATGTACGCTCTTGCGTAGCGTTGCACTTCCACATCATCAGCATCCTGTGGAAGGTTTGGAAACCATCTTGACAGTTGGCGAATTTGAATCCGGCCACCGGTCCTGTTATTTTCAGGGAATGGAAACCCCAGTTGTGTCAAGCATAAGGCATCGTAATCTTGCTCAACGCGGCCAGTAATTGATAATCCATCGACAGGCAACCCCAAGATGATTTGTACATCTTGGAGGGTTATAGTCATCTCGCCGACGGGGAAATGAAAAGTATGAGTTTCTGGCCTCCACCTCTCTACATGGGCAGTTACGAGATGCCAATCAATTGATATGAAGCCTACTCGCGTAGTCCCATAAAAGCCAGCTTCCTGAAGATGCCCAACTATGCGTTCATCCAGTGGGACCAACCGATGAAGTGCAGTTGAATTACGCCTGATAGTCAATATACCGGCTCCTATGGAGATACGTGATTTAAGTGAAATTAGTTAAAATGTAGGTACGCAGCTATTATAATAGAGAAACAGACGAAAAGAAGTACTACCGGTCCATTCCAAACGCGTGTAGATCTATGTAAAGCTTGCATAGTCAACACCGAATCATCTATAGGGTCAGGATCCATATCGCGCTTGAACCCCAAATCATTAGCAATGTAGTCATTAGTTCCATAAACCAATGAAGAAACAATGGTAAAGAATATACCCACCATTAAAGAACGTCAAAGTAGTTAAAAAAACTGTGTGCGAAAAAGTAAGAAGAAGAAGATATGGCTTTTATATATTAGCCTTTAACTAATAAAAAATATGACAAAGAAGAAGAAAACAAGTCACTATTCAAATTGAAAGTAAGAGCATGTACCACCAACTCATAAGAAAGTGATCGAATACAAGGAAAATATAGGTGAGTGCGAAACATAAGACTTGAAATAGTTTTTCACTACGAAGCATTAGACGGTTGTCCTTGCCGATGACTGCAAGTACCTATGACTAAATCGATATAAAGCTCCATCCAATTTGGTGGTGGTAATTCTGCCACAATCTCCCAAGCATCTTTGAGACTCAACTCATCATCTATTCGCAAAGGGACGTAGTTGGCCAATCCACTTCCAATGTACGTTGGATATCGATATGTCATGGTTAATCTTTGTAATTCATTGTCTATCTGCAATGAATTACAGATACAACGCACAAGTTCATCGTACCCTAAACCCATCTTCGATATAAGATAACGAATGGGCGGTTTCGTGTACGAAATCCCTGATGGTCCATCAACCATGTCTCCATTCATATAACAGAACAACGATACTCTTCGATCAACCATTCTTGAATCTATATATGTAGAATATAACTGTTACTCAATAGAAGTGATGATAAAGACCTTCTAATTAAAGTTACGACTATGCGCTATAAATCTCGCAATCATCCAATCACTCATATAAAATTAATCATTATAGAAAGAATTCAAATAAATATGACCTTAATTAATTATAAATGAAATCATTTTTCTTTCAAAAAAAATATTGCTTAGGCAGCCTAATAGAATTGGTGGTGTGGTAAAGTTATTAATATATATATGTATATATATGGTAACTAAATAGCCTAGTGATCAAACCATGCCATCATTTACAAATTAATATGTTGGTTTGGTTGGTTGATTCTCTTGAGATTATTCGAATGTAAGTAGGGAGGGTTCAGAAAAGATTTGGGCACCTGCAATTATTTTTTAAAAAAAAAAACCCTAGTGATTTTGGTTTACCGCTTTTACTTGGATTCAAACCTATGACCTCTTAGGCTCTTTCTCTTAAATCTCATACAAAAATAGTGAGCTACCCAATTGATTTTTTAATTTGATTTTTTTTATAACAAAAATACTTTATTTGATTTCATTTTGTAGTACAAACAAGTACACAATCTAAAGTTAGGACATGCATGACAACAGTCTTTTACTATCTATTATTAATCACTAATCCACAATCTTAATCTAGCATATATATATATATATAGTTATATAATACCTTTACTGACAACCTTTAGTTAAAAATTTTCAAGTGTTTCATTTATATAACTCAAAACCATGACATCTGATTAAGAGAGATGGGAGAGTATTATATACGTACACCATCCAATCTTTTTATTTATTTTAGCGAAACCCCTTTAATTTATTATTTTTTAATTAAGTACCTTATTCTGCAACAAAGAAACTATTATATGCAAAGAACTAAGATGAAGAATGTCATGGACATTCTTTATTACAAACAACTTTGAGAACTCTAGCTCGTACTATAACTGGCTAGATGTGAATATAAAATGGACCTTTTCTTATAGGCAAAATACAATGCACCAGAATCCCATAATTAAAATGAAAAGTGAGGCCACAAACAACGAGAAAGCAAAAAATACAATCATGGGTTTTGTACTTATAAGGGCAACACAGTCTTTATATCTAACTCAAAAAGATAGACAAATATATAAAAGCAAATAAAAATAAAAATAAAAATAAAAAATGAATAGAATTAAAGTCTTGATGAAATATTTATCAAATTAAAGTAGGTGATGTTGCAGTCACTACCAACACATTATTATATATTATAAACAACTTCCCTAGCTAGCTTAGAATATAACAGCCGCTAAAGCAACCTTAGAAAGTGACCACCACCAATGTCTCATCTCTTCAGCTCACGCCTAATGTTCTTCCAATTTTTTCCACTAAAGTATTGACATGTATATGGGATTTTTTGCTTGATTAATACCATACCCCCCTAAACCCCAAATCAAACAATTTCTACTCCCCCCTTGGGTTCCCCACATGTTTTACATCTCAATATGGGTCAATGACATATATCCACACTAATTAATGCATACATTGTACTATATATATATATATATATATATGTTCTAAAATTAAACTTTCTAGCTATTTAATTAAAAAAATTAAACTCTCAAGGTGTATAGAATTAACATCAAGTAATTGGAAAAAAAACTAAAAATCCCTGATATAACTCACATCAACTAATTGGCAAAAATAAAAAAAATAAATCGGATAAAAAAAGAAATCAGCCGGATACAATAACAACTACCGGATACAAAAAAAAAAAATTTAACAACTAACAATACATTAACCACATGAAGCTTAAACAAACAAAATCCCCAAACAAGTTGATCTTACAGAGTTGTATACACAGATTGAGTTCGGGTGGGTTGCGGTTCGGATCTGAAGTTGAAGATGGAGAGAAGATCTGCACCAATGGAGCCAATCTGGGGTCGTGACCTCGGGTCCGGTGGAGTTGAACGAAGAGTCGCGCTGATCTGTTCGTTGGGGGAGTTAAAGGAAGGAATCGTTGGGGGAGTTAAAGGAAGGAAGGAAGAAGGTAGTGTGGGTTGATCTGGATCTGTCATATCTGTCTCTGTTTTGTTCAGTGGAAATCGTGACCCGAGGTCACGGTTTCCATTTAAGACAATGTCTTGTGGAAATCGTGACCCGAGGTCACGACTTCTGTCCATATAAGAATAAAAAAAAATAAAACGTGATGTGGCAGTGACGTGGCCAAAAGTGTGTTAGTTTTGAAAATATTTTGGTGGGTGTGTTGGGTTGATAAATTTTATCCCTAAATGTACTAAGCAAGCAAAAAATCCTTTTTGCTTAAGCCTGTTCTAGTTATAAGTTAGATTCTCTTGATTTTCTAAAGCTAATTTTTTATAAGATGGAATGTAACTTCTATGTAGTTGATGCAATTATTAGTAGTAGATATATGCTATATTTAATGTATCTAAATACTAATAGTTAGTGATTAATTTGTTGTTAATAAAGTAAATTGCAGATGTTAATTTTCATTAATTATTTGTAGTCTATAAAGATATAAAAGTGATTTGAATTTAGATCTACCTTTCTTCTCTGGTCCCATTTAATCTCATGACCATCTCTTCTTTATATTTCGATATCTCTCCCTCTATTCTTTTTTGGCAAAAACATATTTTTTGGTCCTTGAACTTTGAGTTTTTTATGCTTTTGATATCTGAACATTCATTAGTGTGCATTTGGACGGTGAACTTTCATTGGTGTAAATTTATAGTCTTTGAATTTTTGAGTTTTTTATGCTTTTGGTCCCTAAACTTTGTGTTTTTCATGTTTTGGTTCCCTAAACATTCATTGGTGTACATTTGGTCCCTAAACTTTTATTGGTGTACATTTATAGTCCTTGAACTTTTGAGTTTTTTTATGCTTTTGGTCCTTTTCTTATGTTTTCGATTGGAGAAAATGGGTTTTGTTTTTTTTTTTTTTTGTTTTAATCTGTTGGTTGAAATGAGTCGTATGATTCAATAATATAAATCACTTTGCTTTTTTTGACTAGCCTTGTGACACTTTTGTTAGCCATGTTGGCGGGACTCAACACCTTAACCGGTTGAGTCCAAACTCAAATAAAACAATATTAAACGACCTATTTGAAAGCCACAACATCATTCTCATTCATTTGAAAAGCGTATTTGAACTGCAATTACACCATTAAAGCATAGATTTTGCAAATCTAATTAAATAAACCAAAAAAGATGATATAGAGATGACCCAGATCATAAATCTAGGCATAAGGGTTCATCTTCTATCTTAAAACTCAAAGAGGAACCATAATCTCATTCTAAAATTGAATCCGTGAATCGAATAGAGAAATTCGAGAAGATGAGACAAATTAATTTACCTTGCTTTGTGAGGTATTGATGAGAGTTCTCTCTCCACCAAATCCACCGAATAAATGTTCTAGGGTTCCTCCTCAATTTCTATCTGTAGTGAATTCAAGCAAAAGTGGCTTGAAGCCCTAATAGTGGTTTAAATACTTAGTTAATGATATTATGGTTTGATTGACCAAGTCAAAGCCTCATATCTCATCTTGATGCATTTAAGTACTAGGATGATCCTAGAGTCCACATCAAGTCCATCATTTCTTGTATTTTACATAAATACCCTTTTCTTTATTTAATTGATTTTATAAGTCCATTAGGCTTATTTTCATTTACTTAGGCTTATACTCCCACCTAAGTCAACTAAATAGTATTTAGTACACATATTATTCACATCATTTCACACATATCATGCATATCTACCAAATTAGCCTTGATAAAGGGACAAATTATCAAATTAGAGATTTGGTGCGTTACATATAACATCCTTCAAACTTAAGAAAATGTCATCAATCGATGCATATATATTTGAAGGTCAGTAGGAGCAAGTTCATCATATTTTGATTTTATACACTGATGATATTGTGTTTAACAATAGTGATCTCGATATGTTCTATAAGATTAAAGAGTTTCTCTTTCAGAACTTTGAAATGAATGATATACTAGACCGAATTTCAGTTTTACTGTTGACGCGTTGGGATGTTACCAAAGTAACCCTTGCATAAACCATTAGTGAGTTGCAAAGAAGGTTTTATGGTAATTATAATGGACAAAAGATAACATGCTCACTTATAGAAAGTGTGACAATACAAATATTATTGGTTATTTAGACATCGACTTTACTGGTTGTCTCGACACTAGAAAGTCTACTTTTGGGTATGTTTTTCTTTTAACTAATGGAGAAATTTCTTGTAAGAGCACTAAGCAACAAACAATTATGACTACTTCAACTATGAAAGCTAAGTTTGTAGTTTAAAGCTATAAATCAAGGATTGTGGTTAAGGAACTTCATTTAAATGTTTGGTATTATTAACTCATTTTTCAAGTCATTAATGATTCAATATGACAATTTTGCAGTTATGTTCTTCTCTAAAAATAATCGATTTTAAAATGGTATAAAGTGTATGGAGTAAAATACTTTGCACTTAAAAAAAAGTTTAATATAAAAGAGTGTCAATGAAACATTTTAGCGCGCATTTTATAATTGCAAATCCCTTAACAAAACGATTACCACCTAAGGCATTAAGAAAATGTTGACAAAATGAGCCTTGATTGTAATTCTTAATAATTTCTAATTTGGGATTTGATTATATTTATGTTTATTTTTATTTTATGAGATCTCATTTGTCGTGCTAATTCTACTAATGTATGTGCATAGTTATGTTCAATAATGATTATAAGTGAATTTAGTCTTTAACATAAACATTATGTTTTATGAATCATATAAATGAATTAGTAATGCTCGTGGTATTGATGGAAGGGAATGTTTTACTGGATGTATAATTGGAATTGATGGAAGGGAATGTTTTACTGGATGTATAATCGCGTTGCTATTTTATTTTATAATGATTTAACCATACCAAACATATATGCCTGTTGATATAGAAGTTATGTGATGTTTGGTTATGTAGGTCAAGTGGGAGAACCATTAAGCTATATGTGACATGCATATTGAAATAAAGTACGAGACAAGTGGAAGAATGTAAGACTATTATTATCTCAAACTTATGTCTTAATTAATTTATGTAACCTATGAATTACCTAAAGTCTTTTGAGCTCCCTTTAGGTTACCAATTTGATAAAAATCGTTATTAATGGGGGAAGCTTAAAAGTTTTCCCTCAAGCTTATAAATAGAGCATATTGTAATCATCGTAATAGTGCTAAAAATTGAGATTCACGGAAGCGATAAGGTTTGGTGTAACGTTTAAGATATTTCAACTAAATAATCGCTTCTGCCCTAATTAATTATGTTTCATTATGTTTAAGAATGTTTACAAATTATTATATAGTTAACTCATTTATTACAAGTCTCGATATTCCGGTAATAATTTTTCCCAAATATAATCAAGTCACAATGAAATGCGTGTAAAAAGGGCATGTGAAAAGTGACTCACAGAAGCATTTGGTTACAAATTTGTAATGTACTTCGTAGTTTTCTAAACTTTTGTTTGCGACTTCCACATACGAGCCTAATGGATTTAGCATAAAATCTGTCCAAATGAATCATCCCAAAATCTTCTCTAGACTGGCCACACACGGCTGAATACCAATAAAATAAATCCACATGTTATTCTGTTTCTTACATATACTGTAATTTTTATGCACCTTAGGAAAAGAGCATATGCATCTTAAGGTGCACAACAATGATAACAAGGTCATCAGGGTTCCCATGTTCGTTCTGGTGTGCTTATGATGTCATTGTAACATTTTTTTTTATATATATTTTTATGTTGTTTCTTTCTGTCCTATGCTAAGCTATAGTTCGTTAGATGTCTCATGTCTTCAGTATTTTCCCTCCAAATGTGTGTAGTTCAATTTGTAAACTGTACATGTTTTACCCAGTCAATCCACATTCTGTTTTTGCTCGCCAAGCAACCCAAAGAAGCCGTTCGGGGGGGGGGGGGGGGGGGGGGGGGGGGGGGGGGGGGGCTTTCCGGCGACATGGAGCGCTCCGGCTGTCTTGCGTCAGCCGGTAACCCCCGCTCCACCTTTGTTTTTTTTACTTTTTACTTTTCAGTGTCTTTCGGGTCTTTCTTTTTCTTTCCCTTCTCCCCCTTTCCCCTTTCTCTTCTCCCCTTCCCCTTCTCCTCGACAGTGATGCTTGGAAGGAGGTGGACGCGATTACTACCGATCAATTCACGGGATAAGAGAGCTCTCCTCCTCCGCCCTCGCTGTGACGCGCAGCCGACGGCCATGTCGGCGCACTTGAAAGTGGCTTATGGGTAATGCCATAAAAAGACTCCGGTGATTGAGTCCGGCAGCGGAATGGTGATGGAGATGTTGTAGGAGGAAGGGTATAGTTCGGCCGACCATCTTCAAGGCATGATTTCCCCGGCGTTTGTCCTTCTTTCTTCGACTCCGGTTGTTCTCTCCTCTCTAATCTTATTAGCATTGGAGGAGATTGGTAAGGGTGCTACATAAAAGATGATGGAGCTAGATCTTCAAGAAGGGGTTTTTGATGGTCTCTCTTTTTGTTTTGTTCATTTTTTGTATGCAGTTTGTATTTGTGTTTTTTATTCCAGTTGTTAAGTCTTCGTTTTAGTTCCCCTTGTGGGCTGTTTTTCTTTTGTTAGGGCTGTTTTCCGGGTTATGTCCGATGTTCTTCCCCATCACTTGAGCCTTAGAGGCTCTCGATGGTGGATGTGGTGAGGTTTGTCGCCTCCATTTATTCTCATGGAGACCATTTGTACACACTGTTATATGAATGTAAGGGTTCTCGATTTATCAATACAACTTAATGCACCTTGAAAAAAAAATAAAAAATAAAAAATAAAAATTGCAGACTGTACATACTATGGCAATTGCTTTGTGTATCTATATGCGAAATAATCCTAGGGCAATTTATCTGTTTTTTCACTCTTCCTCTTCCGTTAATTTGTTTAAAGAAACTGAAATTAACCAGTTTTTCTCAGTGCATAAAACCAACATTGAAGTGATTATTAATTTCAAGATTCTACATGTATAAGAAAGAAGTTGGCGGGGATGCATCAGTACTCTATAACAAGGCCATCAAAATCAGAATAGACAGAACAAGATTTTCAACCACCCTGAAAACTATAAAAACTGAGCAAGGAAATTCTTCAATACATAATCAGCAATTATCCTGTTCGTCTTCTCCGTCGGATGGAAGGAATCCCAGAACACATATTTGTTCGCGTCTAAACATGTCAATGGATTGAACTGATTGCAAATGTAACTCAGCTCAACTGTACCTGAAGCGCAACATGATGTGGCTGCACTCTCAAATCCTGTTTCAATTACAAAGGAATTAAAAGAATGAACATAATTTGGTCACTGCAACAATATTATCAACAAAGGAGATTTCAAAGGGCTATGTGAACCGGTCGAATTTACCGTATTTTGATGGATGCTGAATTATGTCAAGGAGGATATCATATGGATTTGCGAAGACAACTCTGATCCCTTGAAGCTCTATATTCAATTTGTGCACCAAGTTCTGCAACTTCACATTGAAGGCTTTCGCGATTTCATTGTATTTCTCTATGCAGCTTCTGCGTCCAAGAAAATTCGCGGTTCTCTCTAATGGCAAGCATCCCATAGGAGGAAGCCCAGCAAGAGATACCTTCCTAGCTCCTACTCCATAAAGCTCTGTGATAAAATTTGCAGCGATCTCTATTAGGAAGTTCTCGTATTCTTCGACAGTGAATTGGGATGAGCGGCCGCCTGGCAACACGAAGTAGTTCACCAAGAAGTCGTTTGTCCCTAAGCTTATCAAGTACATGGCCTCCTTCAATATTAGACTTGCTTCTGCATCACCTAATAGCTCTATAAGTTTCTTTTGATAGTCCTTGTAGTACTCCAATTCTTTCCAGAGTGGTATCACAGACTAGGCACCAAAACACGCATTAATTTGATCGAAACCATGAATACATATGTTGGGAAATTCACAAGTAGTATACAATTCAAGTTTCATGCAGTTAAAGCAAATCAAATGCCATGAAATCTAAATAACTAAGTTTACTCACTGTGAGGCCAGAGGTTACGTTGTCGTAGCCAGTGCCGGCAGAGGCAAAGCAGACTCTCGTCTTGAAATCTTTGATACCATAACTAGGATCTAAATATGCAGGAACAATATGGCCACATCCAAAGGCCTCAGATATGAAATCAGTTGGAATTCTACCATTGCTGAATCGCCCGGTGGGCTTACTGCCTTCGAAATCACGCCCATAAGGCTCAAAATCGCTCTTAACAACAGTCAATATCTGATTGTTATTACCCGAATCGACCGATGAGTCCCCGAATACAATGACAGCCGGAACTTCGGCAGCAATTTTGATGGGAAGAAGAAGTAGGAGCAATGGGAGGATCATCTTAAGTGCCTTTTTTTTTTCCTAGCTTGATAATTCTTGGCACTTCACTACTCAGTAGTGCTAATGGATGTTAATTTGAGACTTAAATTGTTGATCAAAACTTCCTAAATCAATGACTTTGGTGGCTATTAATTAATTCCAGTCCCAAATCTGTCATTAGCTTCACTGCTTAACTTTTTAACAAATTCAGTTTCTGAAGACTAAAGAAAGCTCTGGTAGGAAAAAAAAATGAGCATTTTTGAATCTAAAGCAATGGCCTTTTTCACTAAAATTTCTCAACAGCCGCACCAGATGCGTGGAAATCTCGTGAGTGCAATCTTTGGAGTAGGAACTGCCAAAGAATATTGCGTCAGCTGAGGACATATTTTTGGATTGTTTTGTATTTGAAGTTCCAATGTTTGGACTTCATTTTTTCTTCCACTTTCATGATAAGTTCGATTTTTTCATTGTTTTGGCTTTCTTTATCTTGCTTGGATGATGAGTAATTGATTGTTGTTGAGATGGCAAGCATTTGGTGATCAAACCACTACTACTCAAAATTTTCACATTTTTGCTTTCGTGGGTGTATGATACAGGTGTCTAGCAGAGATAATGAATCAGAGTTTTTTTTCTTTTCTTTTTTCTTTTTTGATAAGAAAGTAACAACTGACCCTCACTCTGGAGTTGGAAAACTCAAGACCTCTTACTCTCAGTATCAAACTATTGGACCACCCAATTGGTTGGTGATGAATCTGAGTTTATTTTTGATGGTGCATCAGTATTTATAATTGAATTTAATCTCAAGGCGTCAAAATAATTAAAGAGGTAAGAAGTGAAATGTTTGAATCTATTACAGTGTAGACAGGTGACTAGGCAAGCTTTCAACAAAGTTATACAGGTTTTGGGTAGCTTAGTCAATCTTGCTCAAATCTACCAAAATAAGCTCAATGAGTTTTTATATTCATGGCATTCGTCCATGTTTCCGTCAAAACAAATTCAACCTTTTGGCATTTATTCAAACATATTAATTAGTGTATATATTAAAAACATAAGATATTCAAATATAAAAATAGAAATGTGAATTAACTCACAATTTGGAACTTAAAACAAATTTCCAACAAGAAAATCAAAAGGGTGGGATATGTGCCGCATGTAGGCCAAACAAGTGGTACCAAAGCACATAATTTGGTTGAGCTCATGGTGATTAAGTTGGAAACGATAACAAATAAATATGTTTATGAGTTAGGTCCGGGTCCAAGAACTTTAACCCAAGCCTAACCTACCACTGGAATATTGGATGCATGCATATATATATATCTTCCTATCTACCTGTACATTAAAAATGAATAGATAAATTTTCCTTCGTAACATGAAATGTCACATTTACCTCTCATCACCCAATAACCTTACTTTTCTCTCTCACGATGAAATCAATCTCCCTAAAATCGCTCACACACATTGTCCTCTTACGTCCTCGTTCCTCTTTCTCTCTCTCTCTTCTTGCTCTAGGCGGTTGTGTAGGGGTGAGGGTTAAGTCTCTAATTTGTTAAAATCTAAATATGTGTTATCAACTGGTAATTTCAATTTGTATTGAATGTAAGAAGCTCCGTAGATATACATTGAAGAGTGTCATTGGTTTGAATTTAGATTTATAGCATTAAACTGGAAAGAAAAAGAAAAGCAATAATTCTCCATGAAAAAAATACTTTGCATGTGGTTCACTCGTATTTAACGCATCATTTAAGGAATCAACCTCCTTTGATCTAGGTTACTTGTAGCCATCCGAGACTCAACAGTCTCTTATGCATCAAACATTATAAGAAAACGTCTTGATTAACTTTATTTATCAATATTGATATAATTTTACTATAAATTTATCATGTTCAATCAACATTGCTTTCATTCATTCAATGTCTCAATTGTTAATTATTGGTAATTGGTAGGGACTTTGGGACTTGTATTATATCGTTTTAATTATTCATATGACGATTTATGTTTGGAAGAATTGATGTATGTTTTTATGTATATTAAGAAATTGGAATCACACTTCTATGAATATATATATATATATATATATATATATGTAATTAAATTCATTTTTGCGAGCGTAACAAGCGGGCTCATTCGTGAGAAACGTATAACAAAACTAGTATATATATAAGCCACAAACCCAACAAGCCCACATAGATTTTTAATTAAAAATATAAAAAAAAAATTAATTATTTATTTTATAATATTTATTTCTATGTACTTTTTTCAACAACATTTATATTTGTATAGTTTATTTTACTTAGGATATAGTTTGTAATCCACAAGCTTAACTCAGAAACTATACGCTCCTACCTAGACATCACGCGATGAGTCTCGAGATGCGTGTGTGCCGAAATACACGACACGTAGACAAATGCATGTCATTTTTTAGTTAAATATTTGCGGGTTACAATAGCTGACTCTTTTATTTTTTATATAACTATTATGCCAAAAAAAGAAAAAAAAATGTCACTCACCTGTTAAGCTATCATACAAAATTAAATCTTAGGACCAAATCTCGCATGTCATCATTTATTTTTAAATAATTTTAGTTTGTATTCAAGTTGGGTAGGGTCGAGGTTGTTTTAAAAATTGTTGCCCAAGCTCGATTAATTATTCGTGGATAGAGCTTTGTTCGGTAAAGACAAACTAGCTTATCAACTAGATTATAAGCTACTTCGACAAACAAGTTGAGTTTGGTTAAGAGCTTATTTTCAAAATAAGCTAGATGAAATTCTAAAATTTAAAACGCTAGTTGAGGTAGCATTTAGTCACAAAAGGATTACATTTCTTGCTCTATTTATACCCCTATTTATTTGACTTGAATTGTTAATCAATCTCGATTTTTGTTCTTGCGTTAAACATATTTTGTCCATGTGTTAATGTGTATTTGGGCCCTTTGTATTTTGGGCCCATTTGATGTTAACGTTTTTTTTAAATGTATGCATATATATATATATATACTAGTTTCAGGACGTGCTACGCACGATTAACCTGCTCGCTTCGCTCGCGGGAATTAATTTCTAAGAATTTATTATTTAAATTTAAAATTGTAATTAAAATTTAAAAATTAGAAATACAAATACCATTTTTAGCTTATCAATATTCTCTAATGTGATTGAGATAAGATGTGAATGAAAAAACAAGCTAGTCATGCTAGACCATTACTTCCTCAAAAAAAAATATGCATACTGTACATAATTAAAGATGGAAGAAGCATAAGTTGAAAAATAGAAAACCACCCCAGAGAAATCTACCATGTTATTGATGCTCCCATGGAAAAACATATATCCATGAATAGCCCCAGAAATATACACAAAATGCAATTTAAAAAAGAGAGGGAGGGAAAGAATTTAATGCCCAACTGAACAGATGAGGGACCAAGGTGGTGATCTATGAAAGAACACCAAACAAAACCTATACCATCACATGGAATCACTAGGCTTCTGAATGGACAATACACCGACTTTTGGAGATGGTAAAAATGCATGAAAGCACCAAGAGAACAATGTGCAGGGTTAATTCGGAGCACTTGCAATTTTATTAGCTCAAAACTATAAATCTTATTAGCTATTTTGGGTAATTTGTTGATAATTTTATTAAGTACAAAACAAAGATTAATGAACAATGCGTAGAAGCAAAATTCCTCTTTGTACACTTTTTGGTAATTTTGATATATACATATAGCTCTTTCTTATAAAAATTGATTGAAAGATAAGATAGATTTATTGTAACACTGTTTATGGACTTGGGTATCCATTGATATTGATTTGACCTTAATTAAACACCTTATAAAATAGTGTTAATTAACTATTCATCAATTGCATATATAAAATCAGAGGTTCAATTTGTTGGCAATGGAACAATACATTCAATATTCTCATAGGCATTTCACGAAACATTGACTTTATGGTTTAGACAATTCATCAAACACATAAAATGCATAAACACTGAAATTCAAAACAACCAAACGTTGACTTTATGGTTTAGATAATTCATCAAACACATAGAATGCATATAACAAAGAATTACAGAGTTCTATAAAAAGTCTCAATCATGGGTATCTAAGAATTTCCAATACTAAATCTAATCAACACAACAAAAAAATAGATACTTGTCAATATTCTTTAATGTAATTTAGATAAATGAGATGAGTTTATAAAATTAAGTAGAAGAGGAGAAAGTGAGTGTAGTGAGTGGGATAGATACTTGTCAAAATCGTGAATTGGTAACGAATCGTTGAGGGCTCGAGTGAATGAAATCAGAATTACTAAAAAACTATTTTTACATTTAAATTTTCCAATAATATAAATTATAATAAATATGAACTTGCCATACATATTATAATCCCATTCAGTACTCATTATAGTTTAAAAAGTGATGTACAAATAAAAATCATTCTAATGAGAAATTTGAGTCATCTCAAACCTTATTTAATCAAGGCTGAACAAAAATGGGCCTATAAGTCCAGATAATTTTTTTGCCACACCAAGGTTAGAGTTAGTTACCTTCAATTAGTAGTCTATAGTCATTATTGAATGTATAATAAAAATTAAAATAATATTTATGAGTTTGAACAAACTATGTAATATAAATATTAAATATTAAATTTAATATACAATGGTAAATAAACTGAAAATATGATATTGAAAATATAAAATGCATACTGCTAAAAATTAAATATAAAAAATCTTTTGTATTTTGTAGCATTTTCAAGATGATGTTGACTATACTTCATCTTCGTCATCACTGCATAAGAAACACATTATATTAGTTTATTTATAAATACATAAGTAACTAATTAATAATATGTAAGTTCAAATAACTTACTCAACATAACAATATTTTCTTGGACGTTTATTTATTCCAAATTCATTATCAATACTTTTTCTCTTCATGTTGACTTCTTTGTTGTTGTCGACTTCGTCTTTATGTGTTGAAATATCATCTGACAACTTGCCCTATTATTTTCAAAAATAAGAGAATATGTAAAATTAAATTATATAATGTGATCTTGTAAGTTATTGTAAAATAAAATAAATACCTCATCATGACGAAAATTATCTCCATATTCTTCATGACATATACTCGAAACGGTGAAATTTTCATTTCCACTGGCTAAATTGTAATTAGTGAGTTTTAGTTTAAAAGTAAAACTTCTTCCTACAATCTCGCAGAGTTCTATTGGGACAATCTTTTCGTTTGTCTGAGAATATAAGCAAAAAATAAGTTAGAACAAAAGAACCATAAAAATGAAGAAGACATAGATTATATAAAATATTGCATTTGCATTCAATTAGTTTTGTATTCTAAATTAGAAAAAGATGTACCGAAGATGCCTCATTCAAGATTCTTTCGCCATTGTCTTTTCCAATAATATTTTTCACTATGCTATCGAATAGAACAAAAGTTGTGAACCCTGCATTGTCTTCGACGCGCACGTGAACTTTGAATCTAAAAACAAATCCAATTGTCATGAATTAGATTTTTGACAAGATATATGTATATACAATACAACAACAAAGAATATTAGAAAATTGAAAATTAATAATAAATAGTTTAAAGGTATGGGTAATAAGACTCAAAGATGAATGTTAAAATTATATACGTAATTTATAAAAGTGACATTCATTTGTATTATATAATTTTAACTTACCTCCGATATGGCGTTGTAACAAATTCTTTGCACCTTTCGCAATAATATTGTGTTCCCGATTTTTCTAACTTGACGTAATGTGAATAGCAAGTATTGTAATGCCAAGAACCACTTGAATTTATTGACATGATTTTCACTTTGCAAACAACATACAATTCCTGTGTAAAAAAATTAACAATTAGTTTTATATCGTGAAGAAGTTATATAATATTATTTTGTATATAATAATGTCTTACCGTAGCTTTCGATCTTTGGCGTTTCACTTCCTCTATAGTCATAGTTTCTGCCTTCATATTAAAATTTTCATTTTCTCCTCGAATCAACTGAACTTCTTTACTCGATTGTTCTCTGCAATTGAAAAAAATAAGGAAAATAATGTCATGGAATGTAATTTACGCATTACATATGAAAGAACGCATATGTTTAAAGAAAATTTTATACCCTTTCATGAATGATGCGATTTCTGCAATATCTGGACTTGTGTAAATCTTTGTTGCATTTGTTGATGAAAGTGTTGGCTCACCTGTTGATAAAAATTAAATATTTATGTGGATTGAAAAGTATAAATAAATTCAGCATTAATGTTATAACGTATGTAGAAATGAAGCAACCTTGTACATGTATTTTAATAAATAAACTTGCATCAATTACCTCTATAAGTCTTCACATTATTTGAGGTAATTATAATTACCATTGAGTCTGATGATTTGCAATTGCTAAACTCACCGCTTGTTTCAATCGCTTTTTGGCCCCAAAAAGTTGCGTTCACTTGCTTGTTTCTTTAAGTGAAACGTAGGATTAAATTGCAAAACACAATGAATTATTTATTTTTTATAAAAATTAACTTCGACCAAAAAATATATATACCTGTTCATTTGAATACGTAAAACAAGTTTTTTGACCGTTTTTTGTTTTCCTTTAACTTCTTGATCTACAAGTTCGCCTATTCGAACAAGATGTCCTAGTACATCTGTAAAGAACAAAATAATTAGTAATATTTAAAGTTATATAAAAATTTGGAATTTATGTATTTTTGCTAATGATGGTTTTTTTTCTCGCCTGATGATTGAATGAAACTGTCTTGCCGTTTTGTCAATTCTTCGAATTGAACTATTTCAAATTTGTGGTTTCAAATTTGCACGCTGCTCATGTTTTCTTGTATAGAGGTATCACCTGTTAATTGTATCATGTAGTCGTGACTTACAACCTTATGCAATTTTTTTCTTTCCACTTTGAAGTTCGAAATGTCGTAGACCTTGCCTTCTGTGAGGTACTCAAAATCAGAAGCCAAATAGATGGGTATGGTTGCATGTATATGGTCGTCCTACAAAAAAATTATGTTATATGATTGTTAATGCAAGACATAGTTTACAATAAATAATCAAATTTAAAAGAATGTAAAATTGAACTCACATGCTTATCGAGCAAAATGATATCCATTGATATGAGCGCATCTGTTTTTAGATTCGTCGAATACCACTTCCTTGTTATTTTCGCTATTACCTCAAGTGTATGTTTTGTTGTGCAGATATCTCTTATTGGAGTCATTGATGTTGACATTATCAAGAATCTTTATTAAGTAAGTAATAAGATTTATCAATAAAAGTGAAAGGAAAAAAATGTTAGGTAGAATTAAGGAGATGTTATTAGTAATAGAAAACAAATTAATATACACTCTAATTGTTAACAACAAAATGAGATTTATGGAAGTAAAAAGGGATTTATGGAAGCAAAATATGTAAGAATCAAAAACTCTAAAAAACTTTAAGAAATTTACTTAATCATCAAGCAAGCACTTGTACGGTCATAATTAAGAGACCTTCTAAAGAAAGCAAACAACCACTATATATTCCATACTCAGCAAAACTAAGGAATAGTTAACTTAATCATCAAAAGCTAAACATGTAAGAATCAAAAGCAAGCAAAACATAATGCAAACTCGTGGCAGGGCCACTCCTATTTCATGATGGATCGTCTCAATCCCATGCAGCTTGGTCTGCATAATAGAAGTCCCTGTTTGATTCTTACTAATTGAAGAATTGTTGGTCTTCCAATTCGGATTTATCCGAAATTCCAGAGCAAACATGGGATGCATTGAATAAATTATGCAATATTGTCGTAATTCCATATTCATTAACACTTGGGTACTCCTATTGGGGAGCAGGTTAGTTGTGATTCTCTACACTGGATTATGTATAATACATTATTGTTCTTCTTGCAATTTTTTCTTGAAAACAATCTAGCAGAAAAGGATACGTATAGAATCTGGTATACATTGTTGTAAAGATGTGAACAATACATGGTTTTGTCATTTTCTTATCCTGAGGTGAAAGAATAACAGAGTTATATTGATAAGATATTTAGATGTTGCTGGCCTTTTATGTTTTCATTTTCTTTTTCGGTGACCTTTTATGTATTGCAATTACCAATGAACTATGTTAAGACTCTAACATGCATTTGGCTTTAACACATACTCTATGGGGAATATGACGATATTCTGTTTCGTTTGTAGATCATGTTTTGAAGCAAATACTGCCTTCTGGAGTAGAAGTACCTTCTTCTTTTGAAACAATAGTTAAGTCCTCTTCATCTACATTAACCTCTCACATTATTATTTATTTTAAACTGTGCTCCAGCTCTATCTAATGTTGTTTCCTATCGTATTTTAAACTTTACTTTTCTTTTGGAGTGTAGCTCAATGCTCCTCCTCTTCCTTCCATACCATCATCTATGGTCTAAATATTCTCAGCTATTTTAACTCTAGAAGGGAACTAACATTAACTTTTTATGCATTCAGGTCATATTGCTCATCTAAATATATCTGAGGACCTTCTTCCCTACAAGGATGTTATAGCAAAGGTTATCTATGATGTAAGTAGTTGAACTTGGTTATGTTTTCTTTTGTTCTTTCTTTTCTTTAATTGTAAGTTGGTGCGGTATTATGTCTTAAATGAGATACATATATTGAGTTATCTGAATGATTGACATGTATCGCATGAAAGTATTCTGTGTTTCAATGTTCAAGGCTGTTTGTGATACAAGTATTAGTACTTGAACAGATAAGTGTCAAAATCTGAAATCAGAATGGTATCATTTAGAATCATGGTTTTATTCATCGTTATCATGTTTTCCTTCTTTTTACAAGGAGGTAGCACCAAGCTAATAATAAAAAATGTCATTGTACCCTATCAATATTCTTTTTATCCTTTTACTACTTTCAAATCAAATACCAAACCAATGGCCACCAAATTGGTTACCCTGTCAATATTCTCTTTTACAGATATCTAAGGATCGGAGTTAAAGAAATTGTTGTCACTCTACTTTTTGAACTGCATAGCTATGTTCCCAACTCTTCTTTTTGTTCTTCTTCCTTTTTATTTTTTTGTCCTTATTGAAGCAAATCCACAGCTAAGAAAAATATTGTATTTTCCATTTGGTTGAAGATAATACATCCCTCACCAGTTTCTTGGTTCTTCAAATCGAAAAATGCCAGAAAGCAAATCTAAATATCGTCACAGTAATTAGATGGAATGAATAAACAACAAAATTAAGCAATGCTAACGTCAATCAACTTTTGATCTAACTGGCAATGTCAACTAAATCAACAGCAAACCTTCGATAACTCCATGTTTTCAGAATGGTAATGTTTAAGAGAATGGTAACATTTAATAGTCAATCCCTTTCAAATGTGCTTGGTAGATCAGAAAGAATATCAAGTGCATGGATACGTGTTTAAGATAAAGATACACAGATGATTTTCTTAGAAGCAGCACCCATTGTCATTAGATATTAGAATAAGCTTCTTCAGTCAAAACCAATCATTTAATCAAAGACTATAAAAGTGACAGTGAAATTTCAAAAGCAAACACTGGTAAGAATGGATTTTAAACTCATTGCATCTCTCAACACTGCAAGTAATCAAACTTTTTTGCTACTTAGGTTCTAAGGAACAAAAGCCACCAAAGAAGGTGAAGAAGAAGAGCAACACCACCAAACAAGGTGAGCAGTGAAAGTGTGTGAGTGGTGGCATTCACAGAAGCCAGAATTTTAATTAGGAAAACTTGTTTGGCATGATCATCGCATCACTTGTATTAGAATGCATGCTATGCAAAAACACGATTTCATTGGTGAAATCATAGGCGTGCATTGCTCAAACCAACTCTCTCACTAAACTCATTAAGAAACTTCATCAAACATTTGGCTGATATAAATTGTAGAATGTGGATCTAACAGTACAAAAATCACCTAATGAAATAACACGACATTAAAATAATTTTACCAATTAAAGTAACAATAAAAGGAAATTTATGAAAACATAACATGTAAGAATCAGAAACCATAAACAAGTTTAAGAAACGAAACAATACAACTGATTCAGAACATATAATTGAATCTCTTACATTACCCGCAATGGAGATCGAATAATTTTGATGAGAGAAAGCAGTAGGAGAACATGATTGTAATTTAGAATTGAGAGTGCCTTGATAGAGATAAAATAAAAAATTGATCTCATATTTATAGAGAGATTAGAGTAGTTGGAATTGTTGTCGAAGAGTTATACGGTCGAATTGGGAGAACACAGAGCCAAAATCTCCGAATGAGTGTGTCGTAGTTGTTATCCAATTCTGATGCTACGGCATTCAGCCACGATTCGCAACAATCCAGACATACAAACTAACGCAGAGAATCACGGAGAGAATCACGGATTAAGACACAACGATAGATGCGAAGAATCGATTCTTCTCTGTCAATGCGATTTCGTCTCTCTCTCTCGCTCTAACTGTCTGTGATGTTTCTGCGATTTAAATGCTTATTCATCTCTCTCTCTATAGTTTGTTACTCTAAACCGGTAGATAGAGAGAATAGCTAGGGATTGTGTGAGACAGTAATAAACTAAGATCTTGTGACTGGGATTTAAGAGAGTGTGGGAATTGTGAGCGAGGATAATTGTGCGGTTTTAATCGGTTGTGTTTTGTGACTGGGATTTAACAGTATGGGTTTAAGATCTTGTTTAAGGAAATTTACTAATAAAGTAAAAATTGGTATACGTGTTGTTTTTAAGTCGGATATTAAGCTAAATTGAAGAATTCGATGCAAGGGTTGTTACAGTAATAATTGAATTGGGAGAAGTTTGATTTGAGAGTTCTTTATGAGTGTGTTGTTCGATTTGTTTTCAATTTGAATGCGAAGCCATTCAAAACTCGAAGTCAAGTGAGTGTAGAGAACATTACTGAAGCTTTCCTAGCAATGCCATGATTATAGGAGTAGAAGAAGCTCTTGCGGTCTACCTCATAAGAGAATCTTAAAGGTCCACGCAATAAGATCTAAATATCAGGTTAAGTGATAATCTATCATGAATAGAGAGAAGGAAAAAAAACCTGCATGAATTACAACATGAAGAACCATTGCAGTAAACAAAATTGAGATTATTATTTGAAATATAAGCTATGTACAATTGCACTGTTCCCTCATTCACAAACCGACAATAAGGAACCAATGCTTGTGATTTTACAACGGGGGCTCACTTACTTCACATAAAACCAAACCATTGATTTAAAAAGTTGTAAATCGCATCGTTGTTGAACTACTATACATGTTCTCCTGCTCCTCCAAATTATTGAACACTTTTCACATACTTTATGCTTGGTCGTCAGTTTGAGCCTCCAACCAATGTTGTTAAAACTGGATGTTGTAAAGAGCATCTTCCAACTTTGATATATGCTCCAACAAGGGATTCATGTGCTCTGCGAACATATAGAAACAAACAAAAGTGAAAGCTCGTTATATTCACTCTTAGGCTGCTAGAAAGATAACATGACAGAAGAAAAGGTTCCTACCATCGTTATATTGACTCTTAGTCACTCAGGCTTGGTCAGAGAGGCTCGAGACTATATGGATTCAATAAGCTCCATATACGGTGTGGATCCAATCATTGATCACTACAATGGTATGGTTGACATCTATTCTCGTGCTGGACAATTGGAGGAGGCACTTAAACTGATACAGTCTATGCCATTTGAACCCGATGTGATGAATAGGTCTTTGTCTTGAAACAGGCATAGAAAGTTCAAGTATATGTTTAGTTTCATTGTATAAAGAACTTACAGCTCATGGTATTGAGATGGTTTTAATGAATGCTTCTAGTTAACTGATCCAGGAGACGCCTTGTCAAGCACTTCCAAAAAAACCAACCTGGAAGTAATTTTAAAAACATCAAGAAAGGATAGGTAGATGCTAGAGGTGAAGAACTGCAAGAGTTATAGAACATGTTTTACAATATGAAGCATGTGCTGCTAAAATAACTAATGTAAGTCAATTCCACAAGATCAAACAAATGATCTGAATTAGAAGGAATTAGCATGTCATCTCTATTAATAGACCAAGAGAGATCTATACTTGACGATGAAGGAAGTACTTACAACAATGAGTTTACTTTCATTTTTTGGCCTTTTTGCGACTTTGATTGCAGCAGTAGCATCACCATAAGGTATATTGCAACCTGTATAATCAAATGTTAAGCAATAGAACATTTTTTTAACTTACATGCGGATATAAGATAATTTTATCAGCTTGACAACTTACCAACAAACCCTTTTTCAGGGCAATAAGGTTTGCGGTTTCAATTGCCTCATTACTTGATACCTAGGCATTCAGTACATAAAAATTAAAGTTAATGGTTGGCCAAAACTCTAAAGTAAGAGCCAGTGCTTGGGTGTAAGCCGATCACTCAAATAATCATGAAAGAAGTATGAAGTCAGCTAAAGAAGCATTTTTCCTTTCCACATATTTCCCAAACAAATTAGCGCCTTTTTAGGGAAAGAAAAAAAATATATAGTAAGGCAATTAAGATTAGGACTTGAAGTCAATGCATTTTGCAGATCTTATGCTTCTAATTTTCGCAACATTACACGCAACAGAACAGTAGTGTTTCCCTTGATTAAAGAAGGATGGTGGGTAACAATTGAGACTTAGCTATGAGTTAATTAAATCTAGATCCATTTATTTGACATTTGATTTAAATGATGAGGCAACCTTTTTGCGATCCATCTGAAATAATCTAAAACACTAAAAGTGTGGCTCATAGGCACATCATAAAAGTGACCACAAGAGGCACAAGCTGGTATTCTTGAGATTTGGCAAATAATGGCAGAAAAATACCTTAGCATAAGAAGCTTCTTCTGCCAACTTCTTATTTTCTAAATGCAACCCGTTGTTCTCTTCTACGAGCTTAATGTGTTCCAGCCTTAGCTTCTCAATCTCAATTTCAGGTTAGCATGTGCAATAAAGCGATATAAAACAGCCCAAAAGTCGGTTCACAAGATAAGAACGGAAGCAACACATAGGTTCAAGTTTCAACCACTGCATATGTTTAACTGTGTAGTTCTATTAAGTATACTACATTTAGCATGTGAAGCATCTCATCCAAGTAAGCTTATAAGGACCATCTTTACCCCATAAACACTTTGAAAAAGTGATGACAGTTTAGTCCAAGTAAATATATTCGCATGAATTAATAGTTTTTTGAAGGATAAACAACTCACCTAGTTCACGCTTGCCATTTTCAGGTCTGTCGCTTCCATGAACAACATTCCTGCTCAAGCATTCATAATAGGCTTTTAGCTGATTTATAGCAAATAAAAAATACTAAAAATGAACGCCCAAAAAGAACCAAGAAACATTGGGAAAAAAAAGAAGCAAAGAAAATGAAAACACAAAACAGACAGAAATGGAGGACTAACCTTCCTGTTTGAACAGCTAAATCCCCTCTAATGGTGCCTGGCTCAGCTTGTAGAGGATTTGTAGCTCCTATAAGTTTACGCGCCGATGCAACAACCCCTACACCCTCCCAAGCCTAGGACAATAAAGAAAAAAGTTTGAAAGTGTATTACTGGCTAGAAATACATAATTTTCCACCCTATAAGAATTGAAGATAGGTTTGGAAGTTAAAAAAGCAAACAAACAAAAAGGTGTCATACCATACACACTACTGGACTTGATGTAATGTAATCAATCAACTTTGGGAAGAAGGGTTTGGCGCTAAGATCCTTGTAATGCTCCTGTTATCCAACCAAATGCGAAAAATCTAAGATAAGAAAAAACACCCGTTCGCACTCGCAGTTCATCATCATTCAGATATAATTTTTTTTTAAATGGCATTTAAGAAATTTGCATCAATTAAAAAGGATTTAAAGAATTTTGAAAGCATCCCATCAACTTCATTAAATCAAGCTGAACAGAAGAGTTTGTCTATGTAGCTAACCCCAACTAATTTGAAATTGAGGCTTTATTGTTGTAGTTGTTGCATATAAGAAATTGAACAAAATCATTTTATCTTTAGCTCTAACCATCAAACTCTATAGAACGAATTCATACTCAATAATACACCAGTAAATAGAAAAGTAATGATCCTGATCAACACAATGCTACCACAATTAATAGGTCAACAACAAACCACCAAAAGCAAATGTGAATTTTGAGCACAAACCTCAGCCAACTCCTTGAGGCATTGGAAGAGCTTCAAGCCTGTCAATTTAAACCCCTTTTTTTCTCAAACCGCGAAATGATCTCCCCAACCTGAACAGTCAACACAGCTCAAAACAAAACAATGTGCCCAGATTATATCTCATGCTCCAAACCAAAATTACCTAAAAAAAGACAACAATTTTTACAAAAACATTTGCCTCCTTTTCTCCTGAATTTCACACTCCAACTTCTGAATCTGTATTTATTTTTGATCAGATATGCAGAGACTGGTCATTATGTAAGTCCAACAGAAATTGGCAATGGAATGACATGCCAGGAATATGTGGCTCATAAGTATTTAACCACCCTATAACATTTATGCCAACTTTATACGCAATCCAATAAATTAGAAGTTCATTCCCCCTATCCAAATCTGATGTTAACCTTGATCATAGCGAACAGTAATATAACCAAAAAAATAATCAAAAACATTCAGTCCAAATTATCAAAAAGGAAAGTCTGCCACAGGCTTAGTCGGTCTGGAGTGAAAACAAGGATAGGTTGACAAGAAACTCAACAACATATCCACAATATACATTTAGAGCAAAATAGAGAAACTCTTACCTGTGATTGAGAGCTACAAAGATCATATTTTGATTGCTCGACAAGGCTCTTCAGGGTACTGGTGGCAAATGAGATAATGACAGGATCGTACATGAGCTGCAATGATATCGGCCACTTTAGTTCGTCTGGTGGAACTGGTATCTGCCCTGATCTCGTACAGCTAGGCCTAAAATTGAAATAGCTCACTTTCGAAAGCTGAAGTTCAAAGGCCTGGTCGTTACATCCAGGTCCACTTCCTTCCTCAAAAGAGCTCAGGACAGTCGGAGAATAAGGAGCAGATCCCTGTGAATCATTATCATCTCAAAACTCGCATCTAAATAATTTTGAATAATTTCTCATCAGACGTAATAGATAAGCAACAATGGATTCTTTTATTTTATCTTCCTCAATGCGCGCTCTTTCAACCAGCTTCTCGAGAGATCTTCTTTCGGTGAGATCTGCTCTAGAGGAAGTTATGCCAAGCCTTGAAGGAGCTTGATGAAAAATTTAAAGCTCATTGTTGTCGCCACCGTCGTTAAAATTTCTATCTTGTTGGAGTAATGCAATCACATTATCACCAACTTGATTCTCCAAAGGATCAAGAGTAAAAATGGTTCTCTGAAGTTCATTTACAATCACTAAAACCTGTGAAAGATGAGAAAACATAAAAGAAAATCAGCAACCTCAATGGATAATAAATTATGTATTGGATCATAAAGGAAAGAGGCAAATTCTGAAAGTTTCCAATTCGATTAAGGTCGAGCATTAAAATTTCAAGATCATAAGAAGCTACTCCAGTACACTTCTTTAACCACTTCCCAAGCAGGATATGTTTAAGTGAAGAAATTCACAAACTCTACTAAGAAATAGTCAAAATATATGCACACTTACATATATCCTGCTACATAATTCATAAGTTGAGGAAATGGATGATCCGTGGTTCGACAAAAATCCAATTTCATAGTGATGCACAAGAAATTCTAAATAAATGTGCAAACGAACGCAGACCTCATCAAGTAATAAGCATAACAAAAGAAAGTAAGAAAAACTCCAATGCTACTATGGTAACTGTTCAAATGTGTGTAGGTCAATACCTGACAACCAATAGCTTGTGGAACAATATCTTCAACGCGCTTCAGACTTTCCTCGAGAGCAGATCTCGCCTTCTCAAATTTCAGGACTATTGAGTCCCCAGTTATAGACTAAACACACAAGGAATGCCAAAATCAATTACTTCTTAAGAATTCAATAACCTAGAAAACTTGAAGAGATGTCGCGCATTTGCAATTTTCTAAGGTTATTTATGAGACAATAAACAAGTCTCCACCAGAATCATAAATTTTCTACCTTTTTTATTTGAAATATATATTTTAAAGGTAAAATTGGTAATTATGCACTATTAGATATGTTTAAGCATTAATCATATTCTTCATTTTAAACGACTCCATCACAACTACAATTTGTTGGTTTTTCCTCAGTATACATAAACATTGGACGAATGAACTAATACCGTAAATCAAAAAACAAAAATCCAAAATTAAGCATTCTCGAATTAATCATTATACAACTTTAACTATTGCACATGCTCTAGTTATCCAAGGCCAGTCCTATATGAAGCATGCTCGTTTTGGTTTAATCAATCAATGTTAAATTATGATCAAGAAAATTGAAATGAATTCGAGGATCCCAATAAGACACACCCTAAACAAAACCCTAAAATTTAAATGAAAAAAAAACATAGAAAAGAAAGGGTTCACACTTCCTTCGCAAACCGCTAAATTCAGAAAATGCACCAGAATCAGAAACCTTAAATGATTTTTATAAATTAAAGAACTAAAACTCTTGAAGTTACTTGTAATGGAGATCGACCAATTTGAATGAGATAGAATAGTAAGAAAAGTTGATTGTGATGGAGAATAGATAAAACTTTGAGAGATACAGAGTTGGGAGAAACATCAAACATATTTATACACTTCAATGAGAGTCCAGCGAGTTGTTGACCAAGAATGAAATTAAATAACTCAGAGTTGAGGTTTGGAGTTCACCTTATTGTTCACCGAATTTAACATCTCAACATTTGTCATCTCCTTCCTTTGGCCTTGAGAATGAAATGCAATTTACCAATAAAAACAAACACAACCAACATGAAATAATTCTCCAGCTTCTTTATCAGTTTGTCCCTGTTATATTTAAAAGATTAAATTTTTAAAAGGAAATTATTAAGAGAATGAGAAACGTATAAAACATATTAATTATAAAATGGTTGAAAACTTACATTTCAATTAAAGTGATTATGCAATAGAAGCATCCACGAGTGACAACAACTCTTTGTAAACAATGTTCTTTGTCGTGTTTTGTTGATTATTGTAATTAGAAGGTTTAATAAGAACTTTGATGGAAGTCGCAGTGGTAGCACGTGAAAGCGCAACATAAAGTTGACCGTGAGAAAAAACCGGTTCTCTCAAATAAACCCCAACGAAGTTTAATGTTTGCCCTTGAGCCTTATTAATAGTCATTGCAAAACATAATCGAATAGGGAATTGTCTACTTTTGAATTTGAATGGCATTTTATCTTCTTCATTTGGAATGAAAGGTATTCTAGGCAGAAAAACTCTATTCCTTTTGTAATGACCTGTAGCGATCTCCGCATCAATGATGTTTTTCTCAAATCTTCGGCAAATTAATCGTGTTCCATTACATAATCCCTTAGATGGATTAATGTTGTGCAGGAGAATAACTGGACAATCCTTCTTTAACATCAAATCATGTGGAGGAAAACCACTCAAGGATAAACTATTCAAGAATTCGAGATTGACCAAACTCGTGTTTTCGTTAAGAATTTCATCAAAGCTGTAGTACCTAACAACTTCACCAGGAAATCGTTGAATAAGTAGAGAATTAACTTCATCTACAAATTCATTCTTTGTTGTTAATATAGCACGACTTGACATTGCATCTATTTCCGCAGTATACTTATTCAAATTTGGGTACACTGATGTAATTAATTTTTCCAAAGAATTTCGTTCATCCAACATATGGTTAGGTGATATTGGAAGGTATAGAAATCATATTTCCACGAAGTTCATCTTCTGTACCATTACCAACTCGAAGTATAAACTTTGAAAACTTTGGATCAAGTCTTGCTCTCATATTTTCGACTAACTTGATTTTTTCCAACAAAGGCCAAATATATGATGTTGCAAATACGACTTCATTACATCTTCTCTATTACCTTTAGGAACTACAGGAAGTACTTGTCTAAAGTCACCACCAAAAACTATCACTTTTCCGCCAAATGGAAGGTCTTTATTGGTTACATCCCTAAGCATCAAATCCAATGCTTCAATATGTTGTTTATTTGACATCGGTGCTTCATCCCAAATGACCAAATGTGTTTTCAATAATAATTTTGCCAACATTGATTGTTTGCTAACATTACATGTCCTGATGCCATTAAGATTTATGGGCAATTTAAACCTCGAATGCGTCGTTCGACCTCCAGGTAACAATGAAGCCGCGACACCTGATGATGCAGTTGCCAATGCAATTATTCCTTTAGATCTAACCTTTGCCAATATTTCTCTATATAAAAAGGTTTTCCCCGTACCACCTGGACCATCTATAAAAAATAAAGCTGGTACATTTTTTAACACTTTATCAAGGATAGAATCATATGCATTTTTTTGGGCAAGATTCAACTTCGATGTGGCTTCTAAATCATTAATATCAACAGTCAAGCTCAACTCTTCATCTATTTCTCTATTGCATTGATAAGCATCATCAAAAGTAATTGGGTAATCGACTAAAGATAAATCATTAATATTTTTTCCATTTGATTCTAGAATTGTTTTAATATGATGCAGAGCTCTTAAGTTTGTTTCAATTACGGATAGCTGCAGACGTTCAAAATCTAGACATAATTCACTTCTGAATTTCTCCCATAAATGACGAGGGTTCTCAGGATCACAGTGTAACAATATTGTAGCAAACAATCGACGTAAAGTAAACGACATCTGATACGCCGATACTTCTTCCAAGCACAAATCTAAACTGTTGTCAGCATCAAGTAACATGTGCAAAATAGCTGCTTCTTTATATGAGGATGCATGAACACCATTAACACCTTTGAGTTCCTGGAAAGATGTGCAACCTTTAATATGATTTAATAGCAAACGAAGGTAATATCTTTCACCTTCCATTGGATTTGCAGCAACAACTCTGCCAATAACTTGACGTTTTTGCCTTCGTGTCCATCTTCGTACTTGTTGATTCCACACAAAATACTCAGGAAATTCCCTATATAAGATGGTATGAGCTAAATTATCATTTTGGTTCATGTTAAAGTATTCCGTCAGCATGGAACGGGATGACAAGCCATTATCAACCAAGTTTTGCAACACGTCGTTCTTATTAAACTTAACCAATTGCTTTCCCTCCAAATGTAGTTGCAGCGTGATGACTGGTGGATATATTTCATTCAAAGGAAAACCATATATGCGCCACATTGCCTCTGGTGCTGCTACCCAACGTGATGATTGGAATATATTGATCTCATCAATGTCAGCATTGTCATTATTGTTTGTGCATCGAATCACGATGCGATCATGACCTTTATATATGTACTTGTACATGTATTTAACTGCCTTGATAGTAGAACAAACCTCAACATTTAGATGATAATCAAATTTAGCAAGTAAGTAAGGATTGTATGGAACCACCCAACGATTGTCCAAATTATGTTTCCTAACACGTACAGTGTTTCCATCATTACGTCTCCGATATTTTGGATACGATCCTTTGCCATGCGAAGTACAATCACGAAAGGGCTTTGGAAAGTTATTCTTGCATTTACCATCTGAATCCATGCACACATTATTTGGGTTCAAAGTACCGCACGGACCATGCATCATATGTTTCACAACAGCGGTATACAAGTGGGGGTGAACTGAATTGTCGGGAAGCTCCGCACATACGAACGAATCAAAAGTTGCAGGTTCTATTAATTTTGCTGTTGTTTGTAAAACAATAAGAAAATGTGCATGGGGAAGACCTCATTTTTGAAATTCAACGACATAAACATATGCTGCAACCGGACCAAAGACCTGCTTTTTTATTATTTCATTCTTCAAGCACTCCAACTTTGATTTAAAAACACGAGCAACAAGATCAGGTCTATTTTGTGCGTCATCATTAAATCGAAGCTCTTGTTGTATTTCTGGCCAATAAGGATTGCAAGTGACAGTGAGGAATATGTCAGGTTTGCCAAAACGTTGAACCAACGTCATAGCATCCATGTACCTTTTACGCATGTCTCTTGGGCCACCTATAAAAGATGTTGGAAGAACAATCCTACGTCCAATATTTGAACCAATGCTTTCACCCATATCAATAGAATCCATAATCCCTTGGTACAACTCTGAACGTATCTCATCTTGTCTATGACGAATAAAATCTAACCTAAATGTCTCTAACTTGACATACATGTCAACGACGTATTGCTGCAAAAGTCTTCCAGAATGTAATAGAATAGAATTCCTTACATCCCTAATCTGAAGTTTATAACAATAATACTCGCGGCAAGATACACAATTCCTCTTCCGTCTAGAATATACTGTGAAAATAGAACAAAATATTTAACTTCAATATAAAAATAACAAATATAAAAAAAGAAAATTATTTAACGAATGTAGGAAATGAAAACATTTACCTTCATTTTCATTATCAAGTAACTCTTCAGTAGAGTTGACTAAATGAGGATCAAGAATGGCATCTGTGTTGTAATTTCCATGTGATTCAGTGGTAAATTTTCTCTGAATTCCATCGTGCCAACCTACGTCTCCATACGGGAATAATAAAGGATATTGTAAAGGATCGTAACAACCGTAGTAGTAATTGATTCTATGGCTACTTCCGGAGTGACTATAGACAAGGATATCCCTTTTAGTTGGCTGAGCACATGTGTTATCATCTATCCAAATAGCAAAGAACTTGAGAAGTAGTGGGCATATTAAATACTCTCTGATCAAGACTAACACTTGAAACTAATTGAACAACATGATCTTCTAAATTTTCCTTATTTTGTAAAGTGCGAAAAAAACTTGCATATGGATTTTTCGAAAGAATACTAATTAACCTTGACAAAATTGTCTCTTTCATCCTATCAGAACAATGCATTCGGTTTTGCACTTCATGATCAGTATCATGAAAGTACAGTTGCAAATAAGAAGGATGCTCCTTGTCAGGAAGTAAATTATTTATAAAATGATGAATTTGGCCTTGCACTCTAAATGTATATACACCCATATTACTTTTGGCATACTCTCTCTCGCACTTTACGCCAAAAGAAGTAAAACCAAAATTGGTGTTATAAGTACGGATGTACATCAAAAACTCACGTGTCTCTTCATCGTTTGAAGTAAATAGGTTGAACATTTCTTCAGGAACAACATTAGGAACGAGGGTTACTTGACCGTTTGAACAACAGAAACTATTAGATTCATGAAAAAACTTCTTCGCATTGCAATTTCGACAAGAGTTTACTAATGGTAACACATCTGCTGAACTTGCAACGTGGTCAAAACCCATAGCGACATAACGTGGTTTTGCATTCCGGGGACCTATAAACAAAAAATAAAAAAGAAAGGTAACGTAATTTATAAATTATTAATTAAATTTATTCATTTTGGTTTATAGCATTTACCATACTCAATATTTCATAGAATATTTTGTGAAGTTTAAAATTCATACCTCGATCATTCAACTCTTTCTTTTCACTCCTTAGTTGTCTTTGGCGAGCCCGCTTCATTTCTTTTTCTTCCTCCGTTACAAATTTACGTTTCAAGCTATCCACCTCCCTACGATTAATATTTTTTGCTTTCCTTACAAAGTCTTCACTATTGTTGATAACTCTTAAGTTTCTAACTATGGTAACTCGCTAATGCAAAGTAAAATGGTTATACTTAATGAGTTTTAATATGAGATTGTTAAACTACAATCCAATTAAACAAACATTAGAGTACTAATTAAAAAAATAAATAACGTTAATTTAATATTCAAAAGCATATGGAAAGTAAGCAATGAAGTTCTTGTGTCTTTTAAACAACCATCACAAACATGAAAGATGAGGCTCCTATATTATTTTCTTGGTTCATGAAAAATGCAAACAAAATTAATATAGTAATCTTTAATACATATACTTGTGCATTACAGAGTCACATACATTCCACCAACAACCATACCAATCAATAAATCATACACCCATGTCTATATACCATATATTCCCAATAAAAATCTCTACTTACCCTCATAAGGGCAACGGCCCATCGATCAAAAGGACCCAAATTCAGCCCAAACCATTAAAGGGTATTCAAGAACAAAACCAAAAACACAACAGAGGCAATTCAACAAACACTTGGTGAGCGAACTGAAACAACACTACAGCAGAAAAACCAACCGGCAAGAGAATATTTACGCATCAAGTCGAATGTTAAAGCTAGGGCTCTTACAATGCCCACATCTTGCAATACAACTTGCTCCAACAATAAAAAAATAGTTAAACATCTTATACTTAAAAATTCTCTTTTTGGCATTGTCTCAAGTAGTTGGCGAACATTAACTAAATATAAACCAAACGCATCAACGAAATCGTTATTCAAATTGCGGTAGCTACTATTACGAGAGAATTCAATTGCAGAATTGGAAGCAGATAAAGAAAATAGGGCGATGATTGACTTACCTTTATGGGTGCTGTTGTGGTAATTGTTGATGGAGAAAGAGTAGAGAAATATACAATAGGAGCGATGAACATAGCAAGACATAGGAGAGCAAGAATCGAATCGATCATAAGAAGTGCCAATTGATCAATAAATCCTCTGTGTTGCAATAAATCTTCTGTGTTGCAAGAATCGGATGAAGTGACAATTGATCAATAAATCCTCTGTGTTGCAAGAATCGGATGAAGGGAGGATTATTGCTGGAGTAACGTGAGAGAGAGACGTGAGAGAAGAGGAAGAAGACATCAGGGAAGCACGACGTGAGAGAAAAGGAAAAGAAGCACGAGAAAAAATTGTGTGGGAGAGGGACAACGCACGAGAAAAAATTGTGTGGAAGCGGGACAAAAAAGTAAATTTGCTTACGACTCAAAAATTGGTGATTCGTGCTTTTATATATATGATAGATATATATATATATAATTGTACAAACAATTTCAAATTTCTTTCTTAGTTTCAAATGTAATTGTTGAAGATGCTTTAGACTCGAATACATTTCTAGGAATGAACTTGGTATTTATGAATTTTGATAAATTAGTCGATTCATTTAATGATTATCTAAGACTAAGAGTAAGAAATTGTTTTCATAGGTTTTATGATATGTGCTAACCCTATTTATTATTTTCATTTCTTTGCCAAATTACTTTTTTAGTGAAGAAAAAAGAAAATTTATTAGTATTTAGATGTGCCCGAGGACGAATATGTTTGGCAAAATTATTGTTTCTATTATCTTATTCTTAAGAATTGAAGTGCTTAAGAGTATAGGAAGACAGTGGCATTCCAAGTGAACTCATGGTGCAAGGAGATGAAGAGTTTCAAAGAAAATATAGAACATCATTAGGTATGACAGGTAATTTATGTTCCTTGTTGCAATGACAGCTTTATTCATTTAACTGATAATCCTTTTACCATCGTTTAAGGAGATATTGCATCACAGAATACTTGTGTTTGCTGCTCTTATGGCCTGTAATTTTATTCTTTCTTAATGTTAATTAACAAGTAAAATACTTAATGTTAGAGAACTAAGTGTAAGTGACCATGGTTAGTTATTAATCATGGTTAGTTGTATTAGACAGCTCAGTTACTGAGTCAGTTAGAGTTTGTTGTATTCATTATGTATATAAGGCACAGTGTGTTATACGTTTTGTTTACTGATCAATAATCGAGAAACTTAGAAGACACATTTTGGTCTTAATTGTTCATCTTCATCGATCTCTGTTAATCTTGTTAGGTTAACTTTGACACTTAAGTTCCAGTCACTCCTCTTTCCCAGTTAAAACATTTTTTCCCATCTTTTGCAGGAGGCACCATAACTACCTTGCTTCCTGGACGTTATTTACAAGCGGTCTCTCGCATGCTCCCGATTTTCTCAAAAGTTGTTGAACTACTAAAAGATATTGTTCCTGATTTGATGATTGTTATTTGTATGCCACTAAATAAGCATGTAGAGCACTATGTTCATAGAGCAGCTCAAGCTTGGCCTGTGTCAAATATATTGATACCAGGGGAATCATCACATCTAAAATACAGCTCATTCAAGGTAAGGTAACACAATATTCTAGTCATAATGCACATTATGAATAAATTGTTTGAATAACATAGAAACGGCTTTGATGGTCGAGGGAACATATTCTTATATAACAGTGTGCATGATGAGGTACTCATTGATCCCATATTCTCAATGCCTATTCTGTTATAAATTTAGATAGTCTCTTGCTAGAGATGTACCAATTTTGCTCATTGGCATGCATTATTTACTTTCTCAGACACAAGTTTCTCAGTGGATTTTGAAACAAAGTCAAGTATCTCATTTTAACAAAAGTTGAATTCATTGCAAGCAAGTAGAGCTGTTTTGTGCACTCCTATAACTGCTTTGGATTTGCAGATTGTGAGGTTGCCTTGTGTCGTTGCCTATCTTAGACATTTCCTAATTGAATTTGTAATCTACTGCCTCGCACAGACACCTTATCGCTCCCTTCCCAATATTCTTTTGAATTCAGATGTTATTCCCGAAGTTCCCTCCAATGCACGCATACTAAAGAATGTAGCCGAATCACTTCCGTAAGATCAATTCCTCAATATTATTTCGATTTTATTGTTTTCACCCTAAATCGTAATTACGAACATCTACTTGTGGAGGATGATGTATAGAAAACTAGAAAGACAACACATCTTCATATTATAATGGTTTAGTAATGCCTTTCGTTTCATTGCAAGGAAGTGATTCGCATGGAAGACATTCGAGAAAAACAGATGGATGCTTCTGCTAAAGTCTTTCAACTTTTATCTCCATCTGAAGGATCTGCAGGATTGTCAGGCCTCCAAGAATCAAGGTTTCACAATTATAGCCCTAGTATGATTGTAGCATCCACCATATTAAACTATCGCACCCGTTAGGTTAGGTACGCATTAAACTAATGGACAAACTTTTGTAAAGAACACCAAGACCTATATGAACCACAGTTGAGAAATTTATCATGTCCTCATATCAGTTTATATTTGATTCTGGCATTTGAATTTGGTAGTATGGATGAACACAGCAGAAACCATAAAAGAGAAAATACGCCTCAAATGGCAATGCAATAGAAGCAAAAACACATTCTTTTAATTCTTGCAATATCAAGAAAGAGTCGAACTTGATGCAATGACCTCAAAAAATTTTTTGGAGAAAATGAAGTTCTTCTGACTTAACTTGATCATAATACCAAAGTGATCTTCAGATGAGCTCTTCAGGTGATCGTTGAAATAGTCTTCAGTTGTTGATGATCTTCATCTCCATAGAAATCCCTCACTAAGGAAGGTCCTCATCAAATCACATAATCAAAAATTCATTGTCGTTCCAAACAGAAAATATCATCTCAATCTTTACTTGCCCCATTCAATCTTTACAGCTCAAAGAATTCCATCAATTGTTTTTTTTTTCTTTTAGGAGTGGACCGGAGCTAACATGAGACCTTGATTAGGAAAGATTTAAAGGATTTGGAAAGCACATTGATAAGTCAGTATTTGTATATATTTAGTAGTTTATTTTAATATATTTAAATATGGAAAGTCTCTAAAATATATATTAATTATATTTATTGGTCATTTTCAGGTGAAACGGAGTGCACGGTTGAATTCGTGGCGGGAATATACTCAAAATGGAGTATTTACATGCAGTGATCGGATGTCAGACAGTTTGTCTCGAGTTACGCGTTGCACAGTGGGTAGAACAGGAGACAACATATTTTAACCAATTAGAAGCTGCCACGTCGGCACATATATTCTCTCAACCAATTAGAAATTGCCACGTCATCGGTTCTCATCACAGCAACTGCCAAGTGTTGGCCTCGTTCACTACACCAGAACGTCATCACAACCGGTTCAGCCAATCACATGGCGCCACATCATGCTCACATCATTCCAGCTTGCAAGCAAGGCAACCTGCTCCACCAATCACATGTTGCCACGTCACAATCAACATATCACAGCACAACAAACAACAAACTCTCCTCGTTCAGCAATTGTTGCTCTTTCTCAAGATGCGCGTCCGCACAAGCTCCCTGAATTTTGCACGAGTCGTGCACGATTTTTCTCCGCCTCCTGTGCGACACGTGGCACTCACTTACCACGACAGCAACGATCTCTACCAATCAGAAGGTGACACGTTAGCGTGCGCTGACCAAGCGAGCCAATAGGTTGCAGACACATGGCGGACACCAGTTTTTCAGCCAAAAATAGCCCTATGATGCTCCTTGGTGTATGAGTCACCTCCCTAACCTCTAAAATTAGTTTCTCTCACCTCCCAAGACCAAGTTTTAGTAGTTTTATATATTAGGAACTTAGGTATTATTATTTTAATCATCGACTATTATTGTTTTGTTATCGACTTTCTTCGACGATGATGTTCGGCTAATCAACTCCTTGCCTAGGTTGGAGGGAAACAAGTCGGGATCTTGAATTCATGGCGTATTATGTGACATCTTTTATTTTATTATTTAATTTAGTTTAAATTCCCATATTTCATTGTTGTTGATTTTAATGATTATGGTTTAGATCTAGGGTATGTATATTGTCGATGCATGCTTTTAGGTGGATAATCTACAGTAATTTGGACTATTAATATCTGTGTAATTGTGTTTTTGGACCAATAAAGTAACAAACACTCACCCGTTTGCCGTCAAACCCTTTCGATTCTTGAGTGTGCAACAATTGAATATAGGTTAAATCGGGAGCGGACGCTACTCGTTTATTTAGGATTAGTATTTCCACATACCCATATTACTGCGGTTAGTGTGTTAAACCCGATTGGCGGATGTCTAGTGTTATACATTAATTAGGGAAGTAGTTAGTGGCGGACGTCCTGGCTATCGAGATTAGGGGAACGAGGAATTTCTGGCGGATGTCAATTTTATATAGCTAATCTAGGAGAATTTAAATTACTAACTTTTTGGGAAAGATTGAAGACTATGATTGCCATTGAATCTTGATCGTGATTTGTGGAACTATAGACTTAGGTGTTACTTAGGTATTAATTAATTGTTTTGAAAATTAGTTTAGTTATTTTATTTATTTAGTTTAGTTAGCTTAGTTAGTTAAATTAATATTTATTTTAAAACCCTTGATTTTCCTTTTTTGTTGTTTTTAACCTAAGAAAGACTGTCAATCTCTGTGGGATCGACCTTTGTCATTATTCTACAAAATAGTTGGTTTAGGAACTTTACTTTATTGATGCGTTCGGCGCGCGTTACACATCAGCAATTGCACTAAATAAAGCATAATAGAAGAGTTTGATCTATGTAGCCAACCCAAATAATTTAGAAATTAAGATTTGTTGTTGTTGTAGAGATTCATCAAATTGCCTAGTCAAGTTGTCATTTCCATTTCCCACCAATTAGTGCACTTATGCCTTATTGTGTGTTTTTCAAATTTTTCAAATCTTTTCTGATCAATGCATCCACATTAGCTTAGATTTTTTTGAATTTCCTCAGTTTTTATTGAGTCGAGACTTTTACCAAACATTTGAATGTCGTTTTTGGAGGTGTACCATCACCACAACTGCTCGGATAATCTTTATGTCAATGAAATCAAGAAAGACCACAAAGTACCCATGAAATCTCCCTTTTGTAAGTATATCTTTGCTTCAATTAGAAAAATGCAGTCCACTTGCAAAATCACCGAACACACAAAATTAAATTAACTACATAGAATCCCTAATTGCTCAAACTACAATAAACAACATAATTTATAGGAGAGAACAACAAATCAAAAAAGAATGAGAGAGAGAACACGACAGTAAGGCCTTGAAAGACGTCGAGAGTGACGAGAGGTTGACTTGACTTTGAAGGATTGGACCTTGATCAATCGGGATGTTAGCCGACGAAAAAGATTGGAGACATATTTTGATTCATCTTCTTCAGCGATGAGACTCCATAGTAGGGTGAAGATTAAAGAAAAGCCGCAAAGTAGCAAGGAATGTGTGAAAACAACTTTTTCTATGCAAAGGGCAGCAACATAGAATATATTTTGCTGCCACTTATGACAATGGTCACAAGTATAGGCTGCTCCCTCGTATGGCGACGACCTAAACTTGTGGTTGCTGCCACACCATAAACTGTAGCGCCTAATATAATAAGTTGTTGCCAAATCCATTTTAGCCGAAGGGCCGGGTAATATAATAAGTTACTACCAAATTCATTTTAGCTGAAGCGTTTATATGTAATTTTAAGTATAGGTGCTTATATGTAATAGGTGTTTTACTTTTAAAAATGGCAAAACCTATTAAGTAGCTCACAAACTTAAAGGTTTTTTTAGAAGCACCCATCCTTAAAATTACATATAAGCACTTCCGCTAAATGAATTAAAAAAAAAAAAAAAAAAAAAAACTTGCCACGTTAATTTTAACCCTTCAATTTCGCTTTTTGTCGTCATTACACCCTCTCACCGTTAACATAGACGGAACTTGGCACGTTATCTAACGGAGTGGAAAGGCTCTTGCTAAATAGTGGAAACGTAGTTACCAGCACCAAGCCTCGGAAAGATTCTAGTGGTTACAATTCTAGTGGTTACAGAACCCTCGTGCGGGGAAGGTCAAATTGACTTGCCTTGTCCACCTCACCATCCCCTCCACTTGGGGTTTTTCCAAAACTAAGGTATGTTTAAAATTTTATTCACAAAATAGCGAGGGTTTCTTTTTTATTACGCAAATGGCCAATAACGCCCTTTGGGAAGGCGTTATTGGAAGTAGTTGATTTTGTTGGCGCTGACGTTGCGTCCACGTGGCGTCGATTTGTACAGATAGCGCCTTTTGAAAAGGCGCTATCTGTACATGTGGCTGCCACGTGGACTCCAAGTCAGCGCCGACCCACATTTAACTGATAACGCCTTTTGAAAAGGCGTTATCAGTTAAATGTTTATTTTGAGCTGGCTTTGACGTGGCGTCCACGTGGCAGACCAACTGAACTTAATTAAATTGGGCTTAACGAAGTGTTCGCCACCGCAACGTCAATGCCACGTCACCGCCACCTCACTTCCATGTCACTGCCTGGACTTAATAAACTAGCCGTCACCGCGAGCTGCTAGACCGCGTCGTCCTCGGCCGCTCCGTCCCTCGCCGCTGGCCGTCGTCGTCGTAGTCGAGCGATATCGATAATTACAACCAAATTTGAAAATGCATATGAGGAGTTTATATTTGTATAAAAAAGAAACCGATTTTGAATATTTATATATATACATTGGTTTCAACCTTCAACTCTCTTTTTTAAACTAACTAACAATAACTAACCTAACCAATTAACCTAATAACTAACTAACTAACTAAACTAAACTAAACTAAACTAACAAACCTTAACTAATCAAACCAAACCAAACTAAAGCAAATTACTAACTAACCTTAAGTAACTAAATAACTAAGAAACTAACTTAACTTAACTAACTAACTAACTAACTAACCAAAGTAAACTAAAATAAATAATCTTAACTAACCTAACCAAACTAAACTTATTAACAAAGTAAACTAAGTAATCTTAACTAACCAAACTAAACTAAACTAACTAACCTTAACTAACCTAACCAAACTAAACTAACTAACTAACTAACTAACTAACTAACTAACTAACTAACTAACTAACTAACTAACTAACTAAAAACTAAACTAAACTAAGTAACCTTAAGTAACCGAACCAAACCAAACTAAACTAAGTAAATAACTAAACTAAACTAAACTAACTAACCTAACTAAACTAACAAAACCAAACTAAACTAACTAACTTACGTTAACCAAAGTAAACTAACTATCCTTAACTAACTAACTAACTAAACTAACTAACCTTAACTAACCAAACCACCTAACAATACAAACTAAGTAAACTAAAATAACTAACTTAACTAGCTTAATTGCAAACGAAACATACTAAGTAAATGGAACTAACCAAACTAAACTAACTAACATTAACTAACCTAACTAACCTTAATTAACCTTAACTAACCTAACCACCTAAACAATACAAACTCAAGAAAGTAAAATAACTAACTTAACTAACTAAACAAACAACCAAAAAATGATCCACGTTAACCACCAAACGAAACTAAACAAACATAACCTCAACACCTAAACTAAAGTAACTTAACTAACTAACCTAATTAACCTAACCAAACTAAACTAATATAACCTAACCACCGACACCTAACTAACTAAGCTAACCACTTAAGTTAAATAAAACATATAACCTAAACTAACTTAAAAAACTAAACTAACTATTGAAGAGTAATCAAACTACACATTATAATAATATGGAAAACATGACAAATAAGTTTATTCAATGAGAAGGTTGAATACACGTACTTCGTGAACCCAAAATATAATATATTTACAAATCACCATGACATCAAGTAAACTCAAAGGCATGCAGTCTATTTCGGCGGTTCCGTTGACGTTGTTGCTTCATGTGATGCAAACCGACGTACTTTCTTTGTCTAGTTGGACGATGTGTTTGTACATCCGGTTGAGGTTGTTGAGGTAGCTGGTCTTGCGATGAATCACGTCGAGTAGATTGATGCGTTTCCTCCGGTTCTTGACTCGACTCGCCTCGCTCGATGCTACCAAAAATAGGAGGTGGAACCATCCCGAAATACCGACTTCCAAAGATGGGGTTGGGGGAATGGAACATGAGGCTGCGGTATGGTCAACAAGTTCATGAATGAAGGGTCTCCACTATACGCCATGTTGTAATTGTATGGAGTAGGAGTATATGGACTAGGCATGTATGGAGGCAGTGATGGATACGTTTGATGATGAGGCATTCCATGGTCGACATATGAAGACGAAGGCCCAGGTGCGTAAGGATCAAAATGGTAAGGAGGAAGATTCACGCTCGGCGGCCTGGGTACAAACATTCGAGGTTCTGGTTGGGGTGTGGAAGATGCAGGAATGTACCCATGAGAAGAATGACTACTCTCGCCAACATTCTCTGTTCTACTCACTCTCGAACGAGATGAATGTGCTGGAGGAGAACGTCTGCTACTATCTCAGCAATCTCGATCGAGTAGATGGACGTGGTGGACGAGGACGTCTGGGTGCGTTCCCGCACGCCTCTCAGTCGTGTTCGTCTTCTTCTCACCTCTATGTTTGGTTCGCCCTGATCGTCTTCTTCATCTTCTTGTTCATTATCCTCATCTATGTCTTGTTGGACGTCAATTCCGTCATGCGAAATATTAGACCTTTGTCGTTCATCTTCGTCCAAAATTTTAATCCCTTCATCAAGGGCAGCAAGACCTTGCTCGTACCCATCCTCAATAAACACACGCCTAAGTCGATGCACCAAATTATGCCGAAATATGAAAAATAAGTTCTCAAATCACGCAATATATAATATTAAATGTTTGAGGAAAATTAATAGTTAGCAGATTACCGAGTAGTCACGTAACGCCCCGTCGTGTCCTATGAATCTCCTAGTGACCGATCGATACCACGTCATGTAGTCTTGATGGTCATGCCCTTCATTCAGTGCCTCTGTCGCAATGGTGTCCCCACGATTTTCCCACATGTTTATGTAGCTTGCGTGAAAAGTCACCCAATTTTCATGATGATGTCCACGCAATTCGATGCGGTGCAGTTGGGAGTCGTAGGCACAATTAGGTGGCACTACTTGTACCATGCCGAATTGTCTCATGACCCTTTCGGGTCGATGCCACTCCACAATGTGGAAACAAATAAGGGGACACGTCGAGAGCCAACTGCCGTGACCATTTGTACAGTACTCGGGAAGAGACCCCATGAGTTCATTATATGGTTGCCAAACCACGTCTTCCTCATGCCTTTGCGAGTCGAGTGCATCACGGTAAGCCGATATGACGTGCGTCGCACTATGTGAAACGGAAAATGCATCGAGCCATCTGTGTAGAAGACAATAAGTTATGATCATGAAATTGGACAAGATTTTTATGCTAATTAATGACAAATCGACTTTAATACCTGTGTCCGAGTGGAACGTCCATAAGCATATTTTGGCCATCCACAGTTCGCTGATGAGTTCTAGATACACGCAGGCGCCGCGGTGCTATGAAAGGAAATCTGTCCCATGCCCAAAGTTGTAAAAGGATTGACGCGCCAGCAACCTTATGTGCCCCTGCGCGAGATTCGCGACACAATTCCTCGTACAAATAGGCCAAACAGCACTCCCCAACTATATCGTCCGCTAGTTGGAAATCCTCCAGCAATGGTAGAAACATCAAATGTACAAATCGATTGGACTTGTCGGCGAAAAGACAACCACCGATGAGTTGTAGTATGTATGAGCGAACGTAACGTTGGACCGACTCCTCATCGCTATCATCATCTATTGCTGGTACGTGCCGCTCTAGCCAATCGACCTTAAGTTTGCAACCAACAACGTCATCTCCACCAGGAGTTCGTCCAAGTAGCCTCTCGCAAACATCAGCATAGTATGCGTCTGTCGTTCCCGTCACAGGCATACCTTCAATAGGTAATCCAATCTGCACCTGCACGTCTTGGAGTGTAATTGTGCACTCCCCACAATGCATGTGAAATGTATGTGTCTCAGGGCGCCATCTCTCTACAAACGCAGTAATCAAAGCCCAATCAAGGCTGAAAAATGCTACCCGGGATATCCCATAGAACCCACTGGAACGAAGATATGGGATCATCCTAGAATGATACTGCATCGTTCGATCAACGACCCCACGTCTTCGACGTACGCGCATTGTTTCGTAAACCTTGGAATTGATAATGTATTAATGTATGTTTTTGATACAATATTGTTGTAAATATGATGCATTCATGTAAATTGGCCTTACCTCGCCCTCCAGGTTCGCGTCGATCTCATGAGTAGATTGGAGTTGCAACAATGATGGATCTGAAGGACCTGGATCCATTGCAGTACAACTATATAGAAGGTTAGAAAAGGAAAATGAGTATTGTACGAAACCTAACGATAAGTATTTACTAAGTTTTCACACAAAAACATAATTAACTAAACTAACTAACTAAACTAAAACAAACTAACTAAACTTAAACTTAACTAATCTAACCACTCTTATTTAACTTACTAAACTAACGTAATCATACTAAATTAACTTAAACAAACTTAATTAACTACACTCGCTTAACCAAACTTAAAACTAACTTAAACAAACTTATTTAACCAACTAAACTAAAACAAACTAAGTAAACTTAAACAAACTTAAACTTACTTACCACGTGGACATAATACATATACTAAACTAAAGTAAACAAACTAAACTAACTAAACAATTACATAAACTTAACTAACTAAACTAACTTAAACAAACATACTAATCTAACCACTTAATTTAATCACTTACATATAACCTAAAATAACTTAACAAACAAAACTAACAACCACAAGTTACTAAACTACACTAGCCTCCACCGTTCTCCTCGGCTGCTGTCCCTTTCACCTTCTCATTGCCGCGCCGCCGACCTCCTTCCTCCGCTCTCCCGCCGGCCTCCTCCTCCTCTCTTGCGACAAGCCGCGCTTGGGTATCAACCTTCACCGCATTGCTCACTCCACGTCCCACGCCCAGCAACCGTTGATCACGTCGCGCCCACAACCTTCGTCTCCTCCGTCTCCGCCGCGTCTGTGCACCTCCGTCCAGCAATCTCCGCCGCGTCCTTTTGAGTCCGGTCTCTCTCCACCTTGCTCCTCCCCGTCCCCTCCTTTTATAGCCGCTGCGTCTCCCTCTTTTGGTCACGGGAATGTAATCCCGTGACCCCTACCTCCCCCTACCTAGCTCCCCTACCCCTGTATCCCTACCCCTGCGGCGTTGCAGTCAATCACGGGAGGAAGATAAGGGTTTGCGCTGATAGCGCCTTCTCAGAAGGCGCTATCAGCGCACCCCCTCGAAAGGCCACGTGGATCCACGTGGATCCACGTGGCCATAGGGGATCGGTTCCATTAGGAATAGCGCCTTCGGAGAAGGCGTTATTCTTTATGGGTGTCCACGTGGATCCACGTGGACATTGCAGTATGGAATAGCGCCTTCTCCGAAGGCGCTATTGCCACCGGACGTCCACGTGGAACCACGTGGACTGTCCGAATTAAGTTTTGTCAACGTGGCATTATGCCACGTGTTACACATACCCAATAGCGCCTTTTGAGAAGGCGCTATTGGGTCTGTCTGTTGCCACGTCAGCAATAACGCCTAATGAATAGGCGTTATTGCTTAGTTTTGGGAAAAAAAAAAAACCACCCCTATTTACCTCTTTTAAACTAAATAGTATTGTACTTTAGGAAAAAATTCCCTCCACTTAACCGATCATTCGAAACACCCAAATCAGGAGAAAAAAAAAATCAAAAAAATCAAAAAACACAATTTCCAGTGATGCTAGACTCGAAGATGCTCTCAAAGACGCCTTTTACTCTTCAATCGACTCAAACTTGCTCGCTTAATCTTGTTCGCTCTTCTCTCGTTTGCTTTACTGTCTCGCTGGTGAATATTGTCTTTCGAAAAGAACGAAGAAGCTAGAATCACTGATTTGGTTTTACTTGTTTTTTTTTTCATATAATTTTGGTGACTTTGTGATTTGAGTTATCCAGTTGATGTTAAAACTTTTTTTTTTTTTTTCATTTGATTGACAACATCAAGCCCTAAGGTGCATGAAGGGAGGGATAGATAGAGTTGGTTTTTTTTTTTTTTTTGCTTGCAGACTTCAGAGCTTTTTGAGTTTGATGGGAGCGGCTGTTTTAGTGAAAGGGGGAAGTTTTGCAGTGGAAAATTTTGGATTTCAATGCATTTTGTCTTCTGTGATGTTTTGGGGTCTTAATTTTGTATTGAGGTTGTGCAATAGCGGAGCATTGTATAGGGAAATCAATGATCCCATTTTTTTGTAAAACATTACATTGTTTTGACAGTGAATGCAACTAATTTTATCCAAAAAAAAAAAATTAAGGCTCTTTTCACTATGTTTATAATTTGTAGGTTTGCTTTGAATTTCACTTATTTCTTCAACAGAGGCTTTAATACAATTTAGACCTATATTATGTTGTTATTTCTGCATTGGATTATAGTAAAGAAATTGCAGTACCAAGTAGTTGATATGATTTTTTTTTTCTTCTTTTGTAATGTTAGGAAGAGGCAAGGAGGATAGAGTTATATAACTTGTGTTGTTATCGAAGTACAACAAAGTTTTTTGGGTTTTCACTGATCTCATTTGTGTTACATTGTTTATGTCAAGGGCTTTTGTTATCTAAATGTATAGATTTCAATGCTGCATTCATTTCGATGAAAACTTCGCACTTTATTAACGAATATATATATATATATATATATATATATATATATATATATATATATGTTTGTTTATGGTGTTTAATGAAAAAAAATCTACAAAAAACTTTGTTTCTCTTGTACGAGTTATGTTGTTGTTTGGTTGATGGATGCAGGAGCATTGTTGAGGTTACAGCTCGTCTCCAACCATTTTGTCATGCTTCGTGTACTCGTCTTCCACACATTATTGTTATTGATCATAAGTTTGTAATGTCACAGCGCGATGAAATCTTCAAGTTGGGGTCTCAAATCAATCAGATCAAGAAAAAAACTCTTCTGCTGAAGCTGGTTGGAAGGGTTTGCAATTTCTAGTAATGAAGTTGATTGCAATATTACGTGGAGGGATTTGTATGTGGTTCATTTATCAAAAAATGAGACAAACAACAATATTAGTAGCTTTGAATGTAGAATTACTAAGTATGAAGATTTGATAGTACTCTTAGAACTTATTGGGGTCTACCAAGTTGTGTCAATAGAAGTTTGTTGTATTTTGGGCCATGTCTTTGTAATTTTGATTTATTCGTTACTTGTACTCAGATCCTTTAAGGGCAATTCATTGATACTATCCAACTTGATGATTGTATACTTCTCGTTTGCATATAAATAAAAAATGTTCTCTCGACTGTTTGCATCACTTTCGTCATTGGATTCTTGAATTTTGAGTTTTTGCTCAAAAAAAAAAAAGTGTCAGAATATGCATATGAAAATTTAGTTACAGCTTTAGTAGGGGAAGAATCTACCAGTTACAAAATACGGATTAAAAAATTGAGCAGAAAAAATAAAGAAATGTAACTAGAGCAATGACTTGATCAAAATTATCAAAATGAATGAATCCACTACAACAAAATACCCAAACATAAACAGATCAAGACATTCTCAAGCATCAAATTGTCTTAGTACATCAAGTTGTGCCAATTTAATCAAAACAAAGACAACTGAGTATAGAAAATTATTCAAAAAAAGAAGACATGAAAGATATCAAAGACGATCGTAATTTCAAATTTGGCCTTGCAGTAATTTTAGTCGCAGGCACCCTTGCATTATTTTTGACACGGTGTTGAGGAAACTCATTCAAATTAGCTCTTGGAACAACTCCTTGAGTATGGCGTGGCGCCCTTGCTAATGGAGATGCATTGGGAGCACTCAGATTTGATAAAAGCATTTGGAGCTATTATAGTTGTAGAATTAGGAGCCCTCAGAGTCGATGCAACATTAGGAACCTTTGGCGTTGCTTTAGCGGCAACACAAAACGATATATACACTCATACTTGCGTATATCCTTCAAAGCCTTCAATTTTATTGTTGGTTGGCTTCTAATGCGGTCCTTAAGATGAGTGGCCAAAAACTTAGAATTGGCAAAGTGCACCTTGTTCACCCTGTAGCACTGGTGTCGAGGAAGATATGCCTTTACTGTCAGTGTGTTATCATTATTCTCCATAGAGACAAACAACGTCCAAGGGCATCCATCTCTACATTTAGCCCTCAACCTCCTATGCTCATTCTTCTTGTATCGAACAGCAAGACCTTTATGTATAGCATACATAATCACAGCATCTCTGACCTCATCCATCGAAGTGAATATATATCATGCCCAAACAGAAAACCGAGATTTTACAAGTGGAGTCAAATTGCACTCTTCCCCTAGTTCTCCTCACAAGCTCGGTGTCCCCCTCCTCGTCAGTTTCACTATAATATGAGCCTATGTCGTCGCTGTTATAATACATACGTACTGCCTTCGCTATCTCCAATGTCACTGTCTTCAAAAACCTCATCGTCACTAACCACTTCATCACTTCCACTTTCATGTAATTCATTACTGATGATCATTTACCTTATTCTTAGACTTTGACCTTTTTGTGCACTATCTTACATTTATGTCTCGCAGCCTGCAGCTCCTCTTCATCATCATCAGTAAGCACAAGTTTATCAATAGTTATGTCATCAAAGGTAATATCATTGATATATTCCACACGAGCATCCCTAATCACTTGATCGTCAACTACATCACCACTGCAAGCAATATTAACTTCTACATCTTTAATGGTTGCCAAAGTGGACTCAAGGACATTATAGTAATGAATATTTCTTCTCACATCTTCCACTAATAGTTGAAAGTTATTAGCATTGGTGACATCACTTCTGTTGGGTGCACGCTCGATAAAAAAAACTCAAGAGAATCTCCATTTGTCTTGCCTTACCCACTTATCAAAATACCAATATCATCACATACACGTACATGTTTCTTTTTTTCATTGACCCAATAGTATAATCCGCTAATACTAGTGTAACCCAAGTCTCTCATGTACAACATCACATTAGGATATGATAGTAAATAAAGATCAGATGATTGGCAAACCATTTCTTTATTCCCTTTCACATATTTATTGCTCTTAAATTCACCTGCATGCCAGATGCATAACAAGGCCGTGGTTGACATACTCTTAAATGATAGCAAAAATAAAATCTAACTTGAGCTATCATCAAACTAGCACCAACAATTAATCATCTCTTAAAAAAAATCAAAACACACCAACTTTATAATAGTTGGAAAAGAAAATTAGAAAGCAATAAGCTTCACTGAATACTTTGCCCTTTAACTAAACATTAGAGTAGTTGCTTTGGTACGACAAATTCAATTATCAAGGGCAATTAAAAAGCAAATAATAATAATAATAATAATAATAATAATAATAATAATAATAATAATAATAATAATAATAATAATAATAATAATATTATTATTATTATTATTATTATTATTATTATTATTATTATTATTATTATTATTATTATTAAAGTTCAATTCTCTTCCTAACTATGTTTTAATTCATCTCCATTCTATCTTTATTTCCTCAATATTCTCATCAATGCAGGCACAAAAAGAGCAAATAAAGTGAAGACGTCGCATTCGATATCTCAGTCTTATACTGAGAAATTACATAGTCTCCAACTAAACAAAAAAAGAGATATAATAAAAGTGGAGACCAATTATAACTTACTTCGTCTGGTTAATTTGTTTCGTATCTTATCTAGTATGTACGTAGTGAAAATGGCTTAATTGGCAAGTACACAACATAAGCTAGCCAAAGCATGAAGATCTATTACCTCTAGTTGAAGATTGAATGGCACATTAGTGTTTCGTGGAGAAGAATGGATAAAGAACATTGAAATAGAAAATTCCATAAAAAAAACTATTGAAATAGAAAAAAAGTTATCTTCCCAATCAAAATATGGAGTGTTTCAAGATTCTAGATCTTTTAGATATTAAACTACACTAAGCAACAATTTTTTTTTCTTTTTTGATAAAAGGAAGTTGTATTTTTATTTATTTTTTTGTGATAAAAAATAAGTTACATTCGCTACCAAAAAAGAGATACAGTTTACAAAAGAGATCGAAAATGTGGTGTTATACGACCCCTGCAAAAAATTGGAAGTCTAAAAATATTTTTAAAAAAACCATGTAAATCATTGTGTATCTGACTCCCAAAAACACCCATAAAAAGTCCAGCCTTTATGAAGAACACCACAACCAACATGGATGCCGCCACTACTTTTTTTTTTTTTTTAACAATTTGGAAACCATTCATGATGAGCATTAAACAATTTTTTTTTTAACGAAACTCACAAACAACAGGAGGAAATCGTGATGTGCTAACAAAACTCCAAAGTGAGTATTGAGATGTGTGGACAGAAATAATAGTCCCACATCAGTCCCACATCAAATAATTGAAACTTATATAAGTGGTGATCTCCTCTTAACTAGTACCGACAGTATTGGTACTAGCGGAGATCACTGATCCATGCCTCCTTGCTCGTGAAGAAGGTGGGAATGGCAGAGCAAGAGAGCCGACTGTCTGTCCAAGCGCGCTAGTTTTTTTTTTTTTTTTTTTTTTTTTTTTTTTTTTTAGGGCTTCTTTTTCGATTTGGAGTGTTTCCAATGATTGAGGGGGATAAGGTGGACACTCCGTTAGATGACGTGGCAAGTTCCGTTTGTGTTGACGGTGAGAGGGTGCAATGTCGATAAAAAGCGAAGTCGAATTGCTCAAATCAACCTGATAAAAAAAACCTAAACTTTGAGGGCTGCTTAATAGGTTTTGCTTTTAAAAATTAGTAACTTAAGAGAGGTTGATGTTGGGGCATGTGTCTTAGGTCGATCTACAAATATTATTTATTTTATAATTTTAGTTAATAAAATTGAGATTTTCATTTGACGTTTTGTTATAAGTGATTGCATGTTTACATTAAAGTAAGAACTATGGGTATTTGTTGAAATATCATAAATGTCACTAGTCGATCGTTATACTACGAACTATAATAAATTTAGACTAGTGTGAATATTGATTGATGGTTATGTTATGATCATACGTATATGGATACGAATCGAGATCATAAGTACTTGTTAGGGAACAAGGTACTGGAACGACCCGCTATGAGAATACCACATAGATTGAATCATATGTGTTACTCATGATAGCTATATCATTTAGTCATTCAACTTGAGATTATCATATACTTTAATATTATGAGCATGGTAATTTAACACAATCAAACGTTGTCTTTAACCGGATGATTATAAAGATTGTGATTGGTTACCATGTGAATAATATGCGCAGGTGTGTAATCAGGGGTTTTTCAAAAAGTAAGGCACATTTACTTTATAATTCACAAAATAGGGTGTTGTACTTTGAAATGAAAAAAATAGGCAATAACGCCTTTACAATAGGCGTTATTACTTAGGAAGGGTGTGAGGTGGCAGTGAGGTAGCGGCGGGGTGGCTGGGCAAATGTATAGTATACAAACTAAACTTTGTACTGATAACACCTTTTGAAAATGAGCTATCAATATAAATTCTCTCCCCCTATGACCACCACGTGCATATGGAGATGGATGACCCGCGCCACTCACGTATCTCGAGGTAGACAACCAATGTAAACAACGCGCACGCATATCGACGTGGACAACCCGTGCAAACGTGACCCATGTATGCCGAGGTGGAGATTTCATGCAAATGGCAGACACGTCTGCCGAGGCGGGCGACCCATGCAACCTTGTGTAAACGTCACGCCCGTGTCTCGAGGTGATAAAGGAAATGTATACGTCACGCACGTATTGCGAGGTGGACAACCCGTACAACCCGTGCAACTCATAGGCGCTATTCGGGCGGGTCATGTTCACACGTCATACGTGGACTGTGTTTCACGGATAGCGCCCACGTCAGCGGAAAAGATCTACCCAACTAATAGTGCATGTTGGAAATGCGACATAGCCTAGTTTTAGAAAAAAAAAAAAAAAAAACCACACTTATTTTTCGGGGTTTAAACTAAAAGGTAATGTACTTTTGCAATTTTTTCTCATAAATTAGTGACAAAATATCAAAAATTTGAAGTTGACACTTCCAAGCTACGGAAAGTAAATTTGCACACAAGTAGTTGTAGTACTCCCAAATAGTTACTGCTAAAATGTAAAATAAAACAACTAACCATATATTATAGTTCTATATAGGCCTTGGGGCAATCAATTCAAAATTATAGATTGCAAAGGCCAAGACTCCATAGGATCCTGTACAAAAGAAATTACTTTTAACCTCAAAAAGCTACAGTAAATTAAGGTGTATAAACAAATTACAAAAACACCTAACTTGGTAAAGCTTTGCCCTAGCCATACTCACATTGAAGTCCCTCTCTTTATATTCTTTCATATGATTCGGCTTGAGATTTTTCTTCAATTAATTGATTATAATATCAATAAGATTGATTAAATTTATTGATTAAGCACCGAACTTTAAGTCAATCACTTCAAGAACTTGGATACCGTACCCTAGACTCTTAAAATTAGTACTTAAAACTCACCAAAAATAAATAAGTAAAGCACCAACCAACTTGGAGGTCAATGAACCAACCCTGGGTTTCTTGTATTGGTTAGGACCTAGCTAGCTACTAGTTGTTTAATTAATTGAAGTTCCTTAAGGTTATAAGTTCTAATCTTCTAATTTTTCGAGATATATATATATTTCACAGTGATGAGTTTCTGTTATGGAATATTATAGAGTAATCACAGATACAACATTATAATAATATGGAAAACATGAGAAATAAGTTTAATCCATGAGAAGGTTGTATACATCAACTTCATTCACCCAAAAAATAAATCACCATGACATCAAGAAAACTCATCACGCAGGTCTATTACGACGATTACGTTGACGTTGTTGCTCGGTGATGCAAACCGGACGTACTCTATGTCTAGTTGGATGATGTGTTTGTACATCCGGTTGAGGTTGTTGAGGTTGCTGGTCTTGCATTGAATGACGTCGAGTAGATTGATGCTCTTCCTCTGGTGCTTCACTCGACTCATCTCTGCTACTGATGCTCCAAAAAATAGGAGGTGGAACCATCCCAAAATACTGGCTTCCTGTATGCGGTTGGGGGAAAGGAACATGAGGCTGCGGCATGGTCTGCAAGTTCATGAATGAGCCATCTCCACTATATGACATATTGTAATTATAACATGGTGGAGTATATGGACTCGGCATATATTGAGGCATTGACGGATACATTTGATGTCTAGGCATCCCATGGTCCACATATGAAGACAACGGCCCGGGTGCGTAAGGATCAAAACGGTAAGGAGGAAGATTCACACTCGGCGGCCCGGGTACAAACATTTGAGGTTCTGATTGCATTATGGACGATGCAGGAATGTACGCATAAGAAGAATGAGTTGGTGGGGATGATCGTTGGCTAGTCTCGCCAACGATCTATGTTCTACTTGCTCTTGGACGAGATGAACGTGTTGGAGGAGAACGTCTGCTACTCTCTGCAGCAATCTCAGTCTGAGTAGATGGATGTGGTGGACGAGGATGTCTGGTGCATTCCCGCACAGTCTCTGGTTGTGTCGTCTTCTTCTCACCTCTCTGTTTGCTTCGCCTTAATCGTCTTCTTCATCTTCTTGTTCATTATCCTCATTTATGTTTTGTTTGACGTCAATTTTGTCATGCGAAAGAGTAGACCTTTGCCTTTCATCTTCGTCTAAAATTTTAATCCCTTCATCAAGCGCAGCAAGACCTTGCTCGTACCCATCCTCAATAAACACTCGCCTCAGTCGATACAGCAAGTTACAATGATATAAAAACATGAGCTCAAAGCACGCAATATAAGATATTAGTTGTTCGAGGAAAAGTAAGAGTAAGAAGGTTACCGAGTAGTCACGTAAAGCCTTGTCGTGTCCAATGAATCTCCTATTGACCGATCGATACTACGTCATGTAGTCTTGATGATCGTGGCCTTCATTATGTGCCGCTGTGGCAATGGTGTCCCCACGATTTTCCCACATGTGTATATAGCTTGCGTGAAAGTCACCCAATTTTCATGATGATGTCCACGCAATTTGAGGCGGTGCAGTTGGGTGTTATAAGCACAATTTGGTGGCACCACTTGTACTATTTCGAATTGTCTCATAACCCTTTCTAGTCGATGCCACTCGACTATGTGGAAACAAATAAGGGGACACGTCGAAAGCCAACTACCATGACCGTTGGTGCAGTAATCGGGAAGAGACCCCATAACTTCAGTATATGGTTGCCATACAACATCATTCTCATGCCTTTGCGAGTCAAGTGCATCACGGTAAGCCGATACGACGTGCGTCACACTTTGTGTAATCGAAAATGCATCGTGCCATCTGTGTAGAAAACAATAAGTTAAGATAAATGAAATTGGACAAGAGTTTTTAGCAAATTAATGAAAAATATTTGTATTATCTGTGTCCCAGTGGAACGTCCATAAGCATATGTTCTACATCCACTGTTCGCGGTTGAACTCTAGAAATACGCAGGCGTCGCGGTGCTATGAATGGAAATCCGTCATATGTCCACAGTTGTACAATAATTGACGCGCCTGCAACCTCATGTGCCCCTGCGCGAGATCCGCGACACAACTCCTTGTACAAATAAGCCAAACATGCACTCCCCCAACTATATTGTCCAGCTACTTGGAAATCCTCCAGCAATGGTAGGAACATCAAATGTACAAATTGATTGGACTTGTCGGCGAAAAGACAACCACCGATAAGTTGTAGTATGTACAATCGAACATAACGTTGCACCGACTCCTCATCGCTATCATCATCTATAGCTGGTACGTTACGCTCAAGTCAATCGACTTTAAGTTTACAACCAATAACGTCATCTCCAACAGGAGTTCGACCAAGTAGCCTTTCGCAGACATCGGCATAGTCTATATATGTCGTTTCAGTCACAAGCATACCTTCGATAGGTAATCCAAGCTGTACCTGCACGTCCTGGAGTATAATTGTGCACTCCCCACAATGCATGTGAAATGTATGCGTCTCAAGGCGTCATCTCTCTACGAACGCAATAATCAAATCCCAATCAAGGCTGAAAAATGCTACCCGGGAAATCCCATAGAACCCACTGGAACGAAGATATGGGATCATCCTCGAATGATACTGCACCGTTCGATCAACGACCCCACGTCTTCAACGTACGCGCATTGTTTCATACACCTTATAATTGATAATGTATTAATCTATATTTTTGATACGTTATTGCTGTAAATTTGACGTATTCATGTAAAACAGTTTACCTCACCCCTCCAAGTTCGCGATGATCTGTGTGTAGATTGGAGTTGCAAAAGTGATGGATCTGAAGGACCTAGATCCATTGTTGTACAACTACAAATGAATGTTATAAAAAGAATTAGAGTGTTGTTCGAAACCAAACGATAACTATTTCATAAATGTTCACACAAAAACAAATGCGTAAATGCTCAAAAGCAACATATGCACAAACTTAAGTTATTTCAAACATTATAGAAAATCGAATATAGGTTTTCATTGGAAGGTTGAGGTCTTCTTGGACAATTTTTTTGTTATGTCCATCTGAACGACAAATACCACACTAGTTCTTCCTAGTTGGGACTCGTTCATGGTCTTTATTTGGACATGTTGTTCTTCTATGTCCTTGTTGATGACATATGCCACATCGCAAAAGCCTTTGGACATTAGGAATATCCATCTCGTTATGTCTTCGCGATCCCTTTGGTATCCCTCAGCCACGTCTGCACCTTGGGTCGGGTATGATATTCGTCCCAAAAGTAGGCCAATACTTCTCATCTGGGATGGCCTTGAAATTGTAGGAGTAGCATTGTGCGTACACATCTGTCCTATAGTATGGCTCGATGAATTGGGCGTAGCTCACTCGAATAAAGGTACATGCAGCTAACACATGTGAGCAAGGGAAACCAAACGACTATCATTTATTACAACAGCACACACGATCCTTTAGGATGACGACTTGGGTGTTGTTGCCTTTATGCATGCGATCTCCATGTCTTCCAATCTGCACTTCGAACTCACCAATATCGCGATTGATCAAAGTGACTTGATACCTCCTAGTAGATTTTTCATTGTCCGTAAGTTTGTCTATGACATATTTCGTGTACGATTGTCCGTTTGAGATTGCTTCATTTTTTTCCAGATTGCGTCGATCATGGTATGCCACCAATCGGTAGTAAATCATCTGAGTTAACGCTGTTATTGGCAAGAATCGGGCCCCTTTCAATACACCATTAAAGTACTCTGCAATTGACGACAACATTCGTGTAAGTAATATTGGTTCGCCGATAACTTTGTGTTTGAGTGTAAAACATAAATTGTATTTCGTATATACCAACACTATTAGAATTCATCCATCTGTACCGCATGCCTCCGTCATGCGATTGAGTCCATAGTTCTTTGGGGATGCCATTGACATATTGCAGACACTGAGGTGTTCGTGATGATAAGTATGCAAAACGCTCCATGCACGCATTAAATTTTCGTTCTTGATGTTGAACAGGTGCTCGACCCAGGAGTGCTTTCAAGGGGTTATTTTTTAACTGGGTGCCGAAATTACTAAGCAAGTGTCGCAAGCAATAACGGTGGTACCCTTTTGGGGGATAAAAATCGTTGCTTGGGGTGTTAGCCGCCTCCAGAATGCCAGGATGACGATCAGAAATAACGCAAACTGCTTCTCTATACGTCATGTGCTTGCGCAACATCCTCAAAAACCACCCCCACAAATCAGTTGATTCGGTTTCTGCAATGGCAAATGCAACCAGTAATATGTGTCCATTTCCATCAATAGATATCGCAATCATTAGCTTCCCACTGTATTTGCCATATAAGAATGTTGCGTCAATTTGAAGCAGAGGCCTGCAAAAATTAAAAGCATGTATTGATGCTTCAAATGCAAAAAAACACACGACGAAATTGAGGAGACGCAGTTCTTATCTCATCAGCATGTCATTGTCTATGTGACCACTCGATTCTTGTCCCCGGGCTCTTACTCCTCACAGCCGCCAACCATCTTGGTAATAAAGCGTACGACGCATCCCAATCTCCAAATGCACATGCAATTGCCTTCCTTTTGGCATCCCACATTCGCTTGTAGTTGACTTCGTGTCCGTATTTTTCCTTAATTATTTGTACTAATGCTTTGATCGTGATACCTTGATCGCTCTTGACGACACTTTGGATCTCTCGCGCAATCATGTTGGCGTCAAGTTGGGCATGTCCGCGTTCAATGTCGGGATTAATACACGTGTGCAGAACGTCTAACTGTGTTATCTCCCATAATTGTGTTTTCTTTCGCAAACAAGCACGAAGACGCCACATACACCTGTCTTGCGCACTTCTGCACTTAATTGCCCACGTAGTTGTAGTCGATTCCATTACATGGTATTGACAATGTCGATTAACATGCCACACTTTAACGACATGTTGTAAGTCTTTTTTATTGTCAAAGTACATCCCTAAATCCAAATCGAAATTAGACATGTCCCCCTAGTTTGTTGATAGGAATGTTAGGTCGCAGTGGAATTAGCCACCTCCCAATCGATTTCGTTATATACTGGTATTGGTTGGTGAACTTCATCATCACTTGCTTCCTCCAACAAAATCTCTTCGTCGATAGCAAATTGCTCATTATCTTCAACATTTTCCGCACCCGGAGGTTCATATATGGGATCAGTCGTGAACACATTAACGTTATCTCAATTGACAGCTGTTGCGGCATCGTTGTTGGGACGTATGACCTCATCTGTTTCATTGGTTGCGTTCTCGTTAACTTTATCGACATTAGAGGCATTAATATCTTCACGTAATGGACTAACAAATCCCTCTTGCACGACCTCACCTTGTGGAGACTGCATATGCAGCATTTCCATCATTAATGTTGCGTCTGGCGTGCCGACACGTTCATCAATAACTTGCGAATGAACCGTTCGATTTGGAATTGAGTCGATTGATTCAAATGTCAAATAGATATCTACCGTTGCAGTTATTGGAAAATTCTTCACCGTCTCCCACATCAAGTCGAAGTGTGTCCTATCATGCAGCAACACATGGACGAAATAATGCGAGCCTCCGGGGAGGATTATCATGTGGCGATAAGTCATCTGAATTAGAGTCTCTATAGATGAGATATTGAACGCGTTACACACGTCATCCATCAATTGACGGCCACTCGTCTCAAACTTAACCATCAACACTACTGATGGGGGTGCGCTGTACGCGATGCCATTTAAACCATTAACAATTTCACCTGCGCATAAAATAGAAAAGGGATGTTCCTATGTTCCATGACCTATATAAGTTTTCGAACATTGATGTAAAAGGGTTACACTCAAATGCACAAATATGTTAAGTGAAATAGGTGATGATTGAAGCAAGTTAAAGCGCGGTCGAACTTTCTGATGTAGAAGATCGCAATAAGAGCGCAACTACAGAGCATACTCCTTCTTTCGCATTCACATTTTCTATGTAATAACGATCAAACCTACCAAACTATTGCACAACGAGCACGGTCATTTAAAATTTTAATTCAAGCATTTTATTGATATGGGGGGATTTAGACACAAGGGGAACTTTCAGATGTAGAGGATCGCCTTAATGGCGCAACTACAGAGCCTACTCATTCCTCTGTGTTTGAGTATCTTAATGTTTTAAATGCACTTTCCATTAATTAAACATATCAAAGTGTATGTCAAAAAAAAAAAAAAACAAAGTGTATGTCACTATATATCATGTAAATCATAACAAACAATTATTAATAATTATGAAAAATACTAAATTTGTGAACTTACTATTTTCCTCCACTTTTTGTCTTCAACGTAACAATCCTGCAATGACATTTTATTTTCGTTAGTTTAGAACAACAAAACTAAAGTAAAGTAATCAAACATAACTAACCTAACTAACCAAAGTAAACCCTTACCCAAATAATGAGTATTAAACTAAACTCAAGTAACTTAACTAACTAACCTAACCTAACCTAACCTAACCTAACCTAACTATGTTATGAACACCAAACTAGCTCATTCATAATGTTTTTATATCTAGATTGCTTGAATGGTATTCTCATTTTAAAAAGTGGGCAGACATAAGCTAATCCCTTTAGTCCCTCAAAAGTTGTGAAACAACTATTTTCTTTTCTCTAAAAAGGGCTGCTTTTGTAGACAAACATGAAGACATTCACATAAAAATGACAAGGCAGAGAAATAAAACTTCTTGGTCAATCTTTTGCATAAACAACCACAGCATTTCACCAGAAAGTGAAAGTTAAAGCTACATAGAGAAGTGGTTCAATTAACTTTCTCAGCAAATGATATTCTGATAGAATAACATTTGAAGTACTAGTACTAAAATAACGCTAACAAACATAACAAGTAAACACTGCATTTCTCAAACAAAAGTGAAAGTGGAAACTGCATCCTCGAAACTGTTCCATTGTTAATTTCAACTGAAATGCTTAACTAAGAAAAGTAAAAAACTATTAATTACATAACTAAGAATATTAAATAACCTAACCTAACCTAACCTAACTATGTGAACTAAACTAACGAACCCAACAAAACTAAATTATACCGACCTAAAAATGCCGAACAACAAAACTAAAGTAAAGTAATCAAGCATTAATAACCAAACTAACGAAATTAAACCTTTACCCAAATTAAGCGTCTTCAACTATACTCAAGTAACTTAACTAACTAACTAACCTAACCTAACCTAACTATGTGAACTAAACTCGACTAACCTAACCTAACCTAACTATGTAAACTAAATTAACTAAACTAAACTAACGAACATAACCTAACTCAACTATACTAACCTAAACTAACCTCAACACCTAAACTAAACTAACTTAACTAACTAAGCTAATTAACCTAACCAAACTAAACTAATATAACCTAACCACCTACACCTAACTAACTAAGCTAACCACCTAAGTTAAACTAAACATCTAACCTAAACTAACTTAACAAACTAAACTAACTACCTCAACTTACTAAACTACACTAACCTCCTCCTTCTCCTCCGCTGCTACGCTGGCCCTCCTCCGCTGCCGCCGCCGGGGCTCCTTCCTCTGTCGCCGCCGCCGTTGCTCCCTCCTACGCTGCTCCTTCCTTCCTGCCGCTGCCGCTGCTCCCTCCACATACCACTGCCGCTGCTCCTCACTCCGGTGTCCCCACAACCTCCTCTCCTCCTTCTCCGTCACATGTGTGCACTCCTGAAGCACGTCCTTCACCCAACCCGCCCTCCTTCTTCCTCCCTCCATGGTGTCTCTCTCCACCAAGCTCTTCCCCCTCCCCTCCTTATATAGCCGACACCCCCCCTCATGGATAGTAATCTCGTGACCCCTACCACCCCTACCCCTGTATCCTTACCCTCCGCCTATCGAAACCAACGCAGAGAATATTCTTTGCGTCGGTTTCGGGAAGAAGAAAGTGGGGTACGCAGATAGCACCTTTTGAGAATGTGCTATCAGCGCACCCCACGCAAACGTGTCCACGTGGACAGGGGCAGCACAAATAGCGCCTTCGGATAAGGCGCTATTAGTTCTGGAAGTCCACATGGATCCACGTGGACAGGGGCAGAACAAATATTGCCTTCAGAGAAGGCGATATTGGTTTTGGAAGTCCACGTGGACACAAATAGCGCCTTCTCCGAAGGCACTATTGGTGCTTGAAGTCCATGTGGACACGGGCGAACCAATAGCGCCTTTTGAGAAGGCATTATTGGTTCTCCCACCTGTCCACGTGGGGTTGCGCATGGGGTTGCACATCCCATGTGGCCACGTCAGCAATAACGCCTTTTCATTAGGCAAGATTGCTTAGTGTGGGAAATAAAAAACTTTCACCCTTATTTACCTCTTTTAAAGTAAAAAGTTTAGTACTTCAGTAAAAATTTCGTGTAATCAAGATATAATTTGTCACTCTCATATAAAGATAGATATCAATGGATCCATCGATATGATAGACTAATAATGATCAAGTCCATGTGAATTGATATGATAGTCACTCCGATGTTTTCGATTTACGTAAAGATCGAGACTAGTATGATTGAACATTAAAGGTGACTTTCCATTCCTTATGTTTACTCAAAGGATATCGCATGATAAAATGATATGATATATGTTATTTATTAGGTTGTATCAATTTTGATATTCATGCTACTTGGGTAGTCATAATGACTTACTAGAGACCGCTTATGACTTGTGTACCAAAATGGCTTTGGTTCATTTCCAACGTCGCATTAACCTATTGAGTCATACACAAAAAATAATTTTGTACAATTTCAATTGGTTCAGAGTAATGAATTTTGTAATGAGTTTTATGTGATAAAATTCATGATATAAAATAATTGTATTACGAATAGTTGTATTAATATTGGTATATGTGTAATTTTCTTAAACTGCCTAAATACAATAGTTGTATTACGAATAAGATTTTTAAGTGAATGTGAGACAGGCCCCTTTTACTAAACAGGGCACCACCCTGCCTAATCCTGTAATCAATCTTTAATCCTAACCACTTAAGACTTAATTACATATTAGTCAGCCTTTCATCCCTATATTTCATTCACTACACATGTTCCGATAGTATTAAGGTAATTAAAAGTCCTTTATCATTTTCATGTAATTACATATTATCATGTATTTTAAAGATTATGCGGAAGCTTTCATCTTTTAAAATTCTTAAGTGTGGAAGACCAAGAAAACACAACATCATATGCATATATATATGGAACTATACACTCAACCCATACAACCCAAAATGTACAGTTATAATATAACAAAAGTCGAGTCATACATGAGGAGATAGGAGAATCACCGAAATTGCTCAGAGGAAGTCGCCGATCTTCTCCTTTCCCGGCCTGCTTCTGCTCGACGGACTTACACCCACCATCGCAAACTAGACGGTGAGTATAGTAATATTTAATTAATAACTAGAGAATTATATGTCACATTTCCAAAATAAACGAATGGTATTTAAAAGCACAAAGTAGCGAAATAAATAGTTGAAACAAGTAATGCAAGTAAATACCACAGTTAAAAATATAGAGACTGACACAGGTTAAGTCGAGATGATCTACGTCCAGTCGGCAGTGAGAACCTATCACCAAACTATTTTCCACTAATATATGGAGCTGCGCTCAACATATCTCGTACCCAAAAGCGCAACTGCGCTCTACGTATATACATCATCTATCTCATTCTTGTCGATCACCCCGAGTCTTAAAACTCGTGTGTTGCGCAAGTGTAGTGATGAGTGTCGGAAACCCGGTAGACCCATGTCCCCGTGAACCGTGCATCTCTCGTGCAATGTACACTAGATAATCCTTACTTTAGTTTCAAAGACAAATACTTCCAACTCTCTAGGATTTCAAAACAAGTTAGGCTACAAAGCCCAAAAGAAATCGAGTACAAGTCCAATCCGATTCAAGTTATCCTAATAGTATGATTTTCATCGATTCTTTTATATCAAAAATGACATCAAAAATAGGAATTGGAATCAATGAAACATGTCACAAGGCATCATGTCACAATATTTAATCATGAATAAAAATAAGAACAACATGATGTGAGATTTCAAGAAGCAATGTCTACAAATAAATCAATAAATCAATAATTGTGTATGAAATGAAATATAAAACTCTCACGGCTTTACTTACAATTCACAAGCTTGTCCTAGCCTATCCGATCCCTCGACATTTCGAAATGCGTGCACAAACTATCGGGATCTCCCCTTAGTTCCCTGAAGGTGTTTGACAAGTGTTAAAGTGTGTTTGGAACCATTTATAGTGTTCAGACCATTTCTGGACTTGGCTGGTTTTTTTGTACTGGTTGGGAAATTAGGGCGCAATTGTGAACAGTAACGCGCTAATTGTCATATTAACGCGCTACCTCGGCTGTCTAGCGTGCTAATCAATATTAGCATGCTAACTTTTGACATTAGCGCACTAATTTGAACATCAACGCGCTAATTCATATATCTAGCGCGTTATTTCCAGCAGAACCCAGAATCTTGCATTTCAAATTCCGGGTTTTTGCCACACATAAGCCTCGTTTTTGCATTAGGAACTTTCATACACGTTACATGAGGTCCCAATGTGACGGCCCCAATTTACCACAAACTGTGCACCACCCGGCCTAAGCACACGTGGACCCCCGAGCCCGTCTCGCAAGGTCAACGCAAGCTTAGTCAGCCTTTACCATTTACTAAGCAATTAAAGTTGAGTTAATCAATTAGTCAATCAATTAGTGAGTTATCAAAGTTATAGCGGAAGCAATTCAATCTCAAACTAATTGAAATCCTTAAAGACATAAATGGATAACCTATAGTGTGGAAACCCCGCATATGTATATAAAACAACAAATACACAGTTAATACAACACCTACACAAATTCGAGAGGGAAAGTTGTTTCAACAGCAAATCACCTATTGTTGGTTCTTTTCCCTCACTCGTCTGCGACTCTGCACTCAGTCAAACACAAGAATGACGAGCCCAAGTAAGTAAAAGCCAATAAGACATATATACATCATTTCGAAAGAAATAAATCATTCTAATTCATGTAAATAGAAAGAAAAGCATAGGGAACGCATGAATATAAAAGACAGTAAATAATTCAATCGATACGTGAGGGTCCGGATTACGAAAACTGAATAGCAACGAGTCCCGACCAAAGGGTCGTTGAGTTGCGGAAAAAGCCAAACTGACTCGGATTTAGGACGAGACAGCCTACCAGCCTTAACCGTTGCTACTATGAGATATCCACAGACCCGGATAAGTGCCCCCAGCGTACACTTAATTGGGAGATATCAACTGCGTCCAGGTAAGAGTTCATATCACAGATAGATAGTAACCATGACTCACTTACCAATGGATCACTCAACCAATGGAATCTCCAAAGAAATGACGAGCAGAGCAAAAGAAACAAATTAAAGCTCAAGAAATAACTGTATAGTTCCTCACCGGTTTACTTACCTCGAGAACGTCCAGCTCATGCCTCGATATGCGTACCCAACACCGACTAGAACCTCCTAAGTCCATGGTGTCCAATTATACCTTTTAGGGCTAATTTACTACGACATTCAAATCATAACCAAATGACTTAACATCAACCTCACCATGGCCTTCAAATCCATTTGAATCCATCGCGTCATCGAGCTTCGTCGAAGTCACGCCTCTCGTCGAGGATCGATCAATCCGACAACACGCCACCACGCCGTTGCTCTATGCCGATCACTGCGATGTCGTCGAAGCCGCACCACCGCCAGAGCCGCGCCGCAGCCGGAGCAGCGCCACCGCCGGAGTTCAGGTCGTCTCGCCGCCGCCGCTGCTGCTGATCCCGCCAGAGCTGTTGTCCGCGAGCACTTCGCCGGCTTCCCGACCCCTAGAACCGCCGTCCGCGGCCTTCGCATCGCCCGCCGCCATCATCAGCGTTGTCGATCCGCTGTTGCACTGCCTGATCGTCTGTGTCGCGGGCTCCCTGGAGCCGCCGCCCTTCGCCAGCTTGTTGTCCACCCGATTCGTCCGTGCGTCTGCTGGCCGTCGTCCGCACCGGCCGCGTCGTCTCCCATCGACGAGTTGCGTCGTTCACACAGCCGTGTAGTCGTCTGAACAGCCTCCGCGAGCTCGCCACCTATGAGCTCTGCCATACCCGCTCCTCGTCGTAGCTCCCTGCACCCCGTCTCTCTCTCTACCGTTGTCTCTCTCTCTCTATGTTTCCGCCGTCTCTCTCTCTCTCTCTCTTTGTTTCTTCTTGAGGAAGAAAACAAATATGTCCTCGAGATTCGTGTGGAGCGGAACTCGAGGCACATCAAAAACATTTTTTAATCAAATGATTTCCTTGAAAATCGAGCAGTGCGCATCACGAGGCATCATAAATATTCACACCACTACCCCACCGTACCACCTCATTTCACATTGTCGACACTCGCGCCACACGCATCTCGAGGCGCATCCAATGTACATTTTTTATTTAAATTTAACCACATTAAAGTCATAATGGCCACTTATTCAACCAACAGTCAATCAATCTCCACCCCATAAGCCGTTACCTCGGTTCCACGTCGACACGCGACTCGAGGCGTGTCCCCGCTTGTGTTTCGGCTCACCGAATTCCCCGCGTATACCAATCTCAAATTGGATATTATATAATACACACATCACATAAAAATATCATACATCGGTGTCTCCATCCGAGATTCGGACATACGTATTCTGACGAATGGATCTCACATACAACTCTGACCTAGCACGTGGCACAAGTCAAATTTTCGTGCCGTTACAGTCTTCCCAACGAATTAGAATTTCGTACTCGAAATTGAAGCAATTCTTAAAGGAAGATAGTGTGTTATGAATGAAGACTCAATGCCATACCCCCATCTTACTCTGTAGGGCTGGGCTCCTCCGTGACAAGCTGGGCTCCTCCGTGACGAGCTGGGCTCCTCCGAGACCTCCAAGCAATATAACACACCATCTGTCTCCTCCCATCAATATATGTCAGGGCAACATCCTCGCAACATATATTAGAAATACAAAGGAACATATTAGTCGCACGATATACCGTCTCTAACATACTCATATCCACAGTATGTTCGCAAGAATGTAAATCAAGCTCTCTGCCTGTCCATCAGTCTCTCTAATCGAGTGGGTCTCAACCCAACTCATACCCTCTATCAGGTGTAGTCGGACCTAGCCCAGCAACAGCATGAATCTGCTTGTGGCTCTGTTGTGCCTGCCCGCTGCTGTGAACACATACTGGTGAAGTGACCTAATTGTCCCCACTCCCAACAAGTACGTTGAAATCCCTATCCAAATGGAACATGATGTCCCTGTCCCTATCACTGTGCCTGACTGGAACTTGTGCCTCCTCGGCCACTATAGACCCTGCCTGAACTGGAAATGTTTCAGGTAGGTTGTGAACTGTAAAAACACGCCCAACCTGAATAACTAGAGCTTCTGACGCAGACGACGGTGTAGCATGTGCCCTTAACAATCGAAGAATTTCCCTTAGTTGTTGGTCGCGCGATACAATTTTGTTGGACAGAGTATACAGCTCCTCGGCACTCACAAACTGTGAACCTCCAGCTCCACGAGCATTCCTAGATCTGGCATGATCCGTCGTCGCATTTTCCATAGCCACGAATCCTCGAATCACCGATATTGTATATCGTATATTACTACACGAATATACCATATAGGATCAGTTTTATTTTCCCCAACTCTTCTCACTTCCCAATGAAGACGTAAGTCAGGAGCATAGGGTTCCATTATAAGTTCAGGGTTCTTTACTTCCGTTGGTTTGTGTCTTAATGGATTGTGATTTCCTTGACGAGTCGAGTATTTACAGCTGCGGCTCTGATACCAACCGAGACGTTGATATCACAATGTGATTCTCAAAACTAGGCTTTGATACCAACTGTGTTGGTATCATACTGCCTTAAACCATCTAGGTCTCTAAACCTAGGCTCTGATACCAACTGTGACGTTCGTATCACAATGTCTTAAGCCATGAGATTCTTAAAACTCGGCTCTGATACCAACTGTGACGGCCCCAATTTCTCATAAACTGGGCACTGCCCGGCTTAAGCCCACGTGGACCCCCAAGCCAGTCTCGCAAGGTCAACGCAAGCCTTGTCAGCCTTCACCATTTACCAAGTAATTAAAGTTGAGTTAATCAATTAGTTAATCAATTAGTAAGTTATCAAAGTTATAGCGAAAGCAATTCAATCTCAAACTAATTGAAATCCTCAAAGACACAAATGGATAACCTAGAGTATGGAAACCCCACATATGTATATAAAACAACAAATAAACAGTTAATACAACACCTACACAAATTCGAGAGGGAAAGTTGCTTCAACAGCAAATCACCTAATGTTGGTTCTTTTCCCTCACTCGTCTGCGACTCTGCACTCACTCAAACACGATAATGACGAGACCAAGTAAGTAAAAGCTACTAGGACATATATACAACATTTCGAAATAAATAAATCAATTTAATTCATGCAAATAGAAAGAAAAGCACAGGTAACTCATGAATATAAAAGACAGTAAATAATTCAATCGATCCGTGAGGGTCCTGAATACAAAAACTGAATAACAAGAACAAAAGGTCGTTGAGTCGCGGCAAAAGCCCAGCTGACTCGGGCTTAGGTCGGGCGATGCCCAGTTTGTGGGAAATTGGAGTCATCACACCTAACACTCACCCCAACACATAACAACAACAACAACATCAAATTTATGAATTCACAAAAGCTATGGTGTGGAGAAACTACCTAGCTTGTTGTTCTTCTTCTTCCTCACCAAAGCTTCACCAATCGCACCCCTTCCTCCTCTCCAATCACTCAAAAATCTCTCTTCTTTCTCCTTCCTTCCTCTCCTATCGATTTGATGAGATAAGAAACCAATTTCATTGACTTATATATGTGCATTTGACCATAGTGATTTGTTTGAATGGTGGTCATTGATCATTGTGTGCACACGTGTCTCGAGGCTCATCTCTTGGACCGCCTTGTCCCACTTGTCCCACTTGTCCCTCAAGTCATCATGGAGTGACTCAACACTTGGACACCTTTCCTCATGAAGGGTTTACGCTTGTCTCGATGCACATCCAATGCATATTGTTTTTTTTCTCAACTATAGGCCTATTAATGTTAATTCAAATGTGACCGCATTAGCCACTTATTGAACTAACATAAATTTACATTTAACTCAAATTAATTTCGCTTACCCCGGTGAGTTGCTACCTCTGTCCCACGTCGATACGCGACTCGAGGTACGTCCCCCGCTCTTCTCGATGTCTATACACCCGTATAAAATTGACTTAATAGTTTACACATATACAATACACTAGGCATATCTCACAACAAATATAAAATATACATCGGATATTACCTCGGTCAATGGACGTATCACGGTGTGGGTTCCATAGTATGGTTCGTTGAGCCTGTTTAAGGAAATAAATACGGTTAGCAAATCTAGGCCATTACAGAGGGCTTATCTACACATATAAATAAAGGGTGAAACCCTAAAATGATTGTTTACTATTTTCAAGTTTTCTGGATTTTGGGAGAGAGAAAAAAAATGTTTTCTATCTCTTTTGGGGCTAGCACCCCAAATTGTGGTCATTGTTTATGTTTGGAGTTCTTATAGAGGACGCACACTTGAACTTCTTGGAAATCGAACAAACAGAAGAAAAACTAGAATTAAAGTATGATTTACTTTTTAAATCTAGTTTAATGGAACTTATTTTCGATCCTATTGTGGTTTTTCAAAAATCGTTTTAAATTTTTCGCTACATATAAACCCCAAAAACCCAACAACTTATATAGGGTAAAGGGCCTAATAGGCCGGGCACACCCTAAAGGAGTTAGAGCATCTCTAATGGGGATGTGGATTGGATGTCAATGTGTGCCACCTAGGACTAAATAGACATTGTAGTGAAAAAAACATATCCAATGAAATGTGCATTTTGAATGTCAAGATGACATGGATAAAAATTGTCTATTTTGAATGTCACTTCTTGACATTTAGGTCTCGTTTGGTTCGTTTTGGCCAACTTACAGTATGAGTGGAGTTAACTCCATTGAGTCAACTCACAGTGTAAGTTCATATTTTATGTTTGGTTGAACTTTAAACTTGCAGAGAAGTGCAAATTTTTAAAAACAGTAAAAGTGGGAATTGACATAAATGTCCTTCAAATATATTTTTAAAATAAAAAAGATGATTTGTAAGGGACTTGAAAAAAAGATGATTTGTGAGGGTATTTTTGTCCATTGAACTCCTGGGAGATATCTCCCTATGGGGGTTGGGAGATATCTCACAAGGAGTTGGACAACCAAACAAGATTGTTTGCCCATATGACGACCCCAATTCCTACAGACTAGGCTTGCCCGGCTTAGACCTACGTGGACCCCTAGTCAACTCTCGCAAGGTCAACGCAAGCCTAGTCAGCCTTCTTATATCATTTCATCGTTAGTTTTGTATTTTAATATTGAGTTATTAATTTTGCAAGATCTAAATTGGTACGCGGCATAATGAAAATAAACGAAGCAATTTAAATAACTATGAAACATGTAAAATGAGACAATTTATGTGTGGAACCCTGTAATATATACCATGTATATATATGGCTGCAAAATAAGCATATACATGTTTCTAAGTGTCGCTCAACCCCAATATCCTAAAGTCTTACAAAAAACATCAAAACGTATATATATTACAAAAACCTACAGTATCGCAAAAGAGTGAGCCGCTATGTGAGCCCTCAGAGGTAGTCATCAATCTCTGGCTCTTTGCCCTTGCTAGACGAGGGGACTGCACTTGTCACCACGAAAGGAGACAATTCCAGTAAGTAAATCCAGATGAGTCTTAACAATACTTCATGAATTAAATATAGTCGATATATCATTCATGAATATATAAAAGGACAGAAAATAAAGTAAGTGCATGATAAATAAACTGGAAATAAAGGCAATGAAAGGAGAGTGTCGTGGGAAACAAAAGCTAAGTGGTCACAAATCCATCGAGTTGCGACTATACTACCACAAGCTTGACTTCTTAGAATCATGGCAATGCCAACAGATTCAAGATTATCATGAAGGTAGGGGTATCAACGGCGCTCCAAATACCTCACCTCCCATCCACGACCCAAATCCAGTAACCCGAGGTATATTTCCGGTTGCGAATCGGTAACCATACTCAGAAGATTAATTTCCTGACTCACTTAGCCATCAGACGCTCTAAGTATGAATGAAATTTCATAAATGTGCATAATTAAAGAAATTAATTCAAGAAGTAGAAAAGAACTACTAATAATGCTCGTACTAGTTTACTTACAAGTAACCATGTAAATCGCCTAGTCACGTATGTCGCTCGACGTACTCGAAACCTGTACTATCATCCCGCATGTGACGTGTCCGAATTCCCTAAATTATTTCATGATTTCTATTAGACTCAATTACGAGTTTTATTCATACTTTATTTTGGTTACACACACGTTACGAGGTCGGTCTCGATACGAATCACCTTATAAAAATACTTTTCAATTGTTGCACGTATTTCAAGACAAAATTTCAATCATGGTATTCACGATTGGACCCCAACACTGATTCGACAAATGTCGCATCGGTAGTTTAGGTCCGTAATTTTCGATTTGAAAACCCAATTGAAACATTAATTTATTTGATCCTATTTTCTTTCCATTAATACCACAATTTCTAAAAATATTAGGTTTTCAGGTTACGGCTGCATTAGCAGCGACTTGGGTCAAGTCGAATTAATTGGACTTTTGCTCGGCTAATTCTCTCGAATTTGGCGTCTATTCTTTTTCTTATTGACCAAGTAATTATTGTATTATCTTATTTTATTGATTATATCTAAAGTATACTAATACATATATATACACATATATAAATGTATTAGTATTGCATATGCATACATATATATATATATATATATATATACATATATATACTATACATTCACATTGTCTATATGTATGTATATATTTATTATTTTTTGTTATTATTTATTTTATTCTTAAAATCGGTACGCATCTCGAGGCACTCTCAAGATGCATATAATTTCAGTGTGTACCTCGATGTGCTCTCGGGATGCGTGTAATTTCAGCGCACATCCCGAGGTGACCATCTATGTTGCGAAATTGACATGAAATCTCGAGATATATACACACACACTAAACTAACCCCTTATTACTATGCACACACCATCTTCTTCAATTAAACCCACGCAACAATGGTGCTTACCACGGTCAAGGAGTCGCCCGAGTGGGGGTGGTCACCGGGGTCGAGAGAGGAGCCGAGAGTAGTGGAGGGGCGTCATCGGCGACGGTAGCCGCCAGAGCCACAAGCAGGGGCGTATCTATGTTGGTCTTGCCCAGGGCTGTAGCCCAGGGCAAGGCCCAAAACTCTTTTTCATTTTTTTGTGTTTAAGCCCAAAAATACAATTAAGCCCACTTCAAAAATCTCCCAAACCCTATCATTAAGAACCAAAAAAGTAGCAATGCACATACGGCCAAAACAAACGCACAGCCAAAAAAAAAAAAAACTCTCGACACATTCACGTCATTCTCACACTCACCGGATGTAAGTTCTTTACATTTTTCGAAGTTTTTTTAGCAATATCTTTTCAAATTCTATTGTCTTGTGTCTTCTACCTCTATGCTTTTTGTGTTTGAAGAAACCAATCGATCTCTTTGGGATTAATTTCATTGCTCCACATTTAATTTTATTCACTAGATTGCACTATATTATAAGGATAGATTAACGGTCCTTTTACAACGTGCGAGCAAAGAGGTATGTTAGTTCATAGATTTTTTTGTTTGTATGTCTTTTTTTGAAGGGATATTTTTTTAATGTGGAAATCATTGAGAAAAGATATATGCTAGTTCTTAATTTTTCTTAACTTGTTGGTTTTTGATGTTTTGTTAGTTGAGTTCATTTTTTAATAGAAAGAGATCGATTGTATAAATATGTTGTCAAAAATCTCATATTTTTTACAACATAGCTTATTTGCAATAACATATCACACAAAAAGAATAAATCATCATCAACGAGTCTCAATTATTTTCCTTATCAGATGTTTGGCTAGAGGAAGAGAAGTCTACCATGGAAGTAATTAAAAGTAGTACCTACATAGAACAAAGTTATTTATAGTTCCACTAGTGTTATTTGACCATTCAAAAAAGATAATTGTTAAAATAATCAGTTATTTTAAGATAATCCATTAAATGTCAAACAGCCTTATTTTCACTTCTCCTACCTGGCTACCTTCACATAAATCAAACACATTAGAATGTCATTGACACAAACACACACACACATTAGAAAGTCATAAATATCTCAATAGTAGCGTATATATTATATATATTAAATAAAAGAGTATATATATTGTATATAATGTTATAATATATATGTATATATTGCAAAACTAGTTTGAAGTAGGTTTATATATAAATTAAGATAAAAATTGATAAAAAAAAAGTGATTGAGACGTTGAAGTTTGAAGTAGATTTTGTACCGATAGAAGTTTAATTTGTTAAGTACAAACTTAACAATGCATCAAATCCAATTTTTTCAAAAGTTATGATAAAAAAAATGTATAATTAAGATAAAAATTTAATTTATTATGTATATAAATTAGCAACATTAGTCCATTTTTATTTTGTTTTTATGTTTCACATGTTTTGTTTATATCTTTGATCATATACTATTTACATTGATTGAATTAGGAGAATAAAAAAAAAGTTTTCACGACTTTAATATTTAAGGAGACATTTTTTCTTTTAAGGATAGCATACTAGCTTTGGACTAAACTCTATGGAGCATCATGATAACAAAAGAACAAAGAAATTTTTTTTCCTTTTTTAAATCAAGTGGAGAGACATCTAAGGTTGGCAATCTTTCTCCATCGGTTGTTGAGGCTTCATCTCGTGAGGAAGCGAGACCTTTAGAATCTCCAACTCGAGAAGTTGATATTGATTATAATTCTCTCGAAAGAGATTCAGGCTTGCGTACTCCAATACGACAATATTCCTTCAATGTGCGAGATGAAATTAGAAGAGCATATATAAAGATGGGCCCTTATCAACCTAGGTTGCCAGAATACCCACAAACTCTATTCGGAAATCAATATCGTCGCTTTCAACCAAAATGTTTTGGAGAATTTCAATGGTTGGAGTATTCTCCTTCAAAGGACGTGGTATTTTGTTTCCCGTGTTACGTTTTTGAAAATGGTAATACACCTCATCGCACATTAATTAATTGAGGATTTAAAAATTGGAAGAGAGTTAATCAAGGGGTTAATTGTCCATTCTCGATACATATGAGAAGCATCAATTCGCCGTGTAGAAATTCTGTACAATCTATTGAGAATTTGTCGAATGTTACTCGACACATTGACAGGGTGATAAATGCACAAACTTCAGAGGATGTTCGAAAAAATCGGTTGCGACTTAAGGTTACAAATGAGGTTGTTCGATGTCTTAGTTTACAAGGAAGTGCATTTAGAGGTCATCATGAAGGTTCAATTTCGGAAAATCGAGCAAATCTCATAGAAATGTTAAAGCTTATAGATAGATTAAATGTTAACATTGAGGATGTTATACTCGACAATGCTCCAGAGAATGCAAAGTACACCTCACCAAATATTCAAAAAGGGATTTTGCATATTATGGCTAACATGGTGAGAAAAAATTCGTGAAAAAATTGGAGATAAAAAGTTTTGTCTATTAGTTTATGAAGCCAAGGATGCAGGAGGCAAAGAAGAAATGACAATTGTGTTGAGATTCGTGGATGGTCAAGGCTAAATTAAAGAATGTCTTTTCGATATTGTCCAAGTCGAAAACACCACTGCTTCAACACTTAAGAAAAGTGTATGTAACTCTCTTTCTCGGTATAACTTACTTATAGATGACTTGCGTGGTCAAGGATATGACGGTGCTAGTAACATGCGTGGGGCATGGAATGGGTTGCAAGCTTTATTTCTCAAATTGTCCATATGCATATTATGTGCATTGTTTTGCTCATCGACTACAACTAGCATTAGTTGCAGCTTCTAAAAAGAAACCGTCGATTTGGTTACTTTTTTCAAAGTTGTCTTCTATTGTTAACCTTATAAGTTCTTCTACAAAACGCCTTACTGAGTTGCAAGCCTTTCAAGCTGTAGAGATTGCACGTAAAGTAGCTAGCGGTGAACGTGAAACTGATAAATGAGCTAATTAAATTGAAAGTTTACAACGAACAGGAGAAACACGGTGGAGCTCTCATTTTGATTCTATTTGTAGTGTGATTGATATGTATTGGGCAACGATGCAAGTGCTTAAAAAAATGGTTAGTAATGGATCTACTAATGATATTCGTGGTGAAGCAAAATGTGTTTTAATGATGATGGAAACTTTTGATTTCGTATTCATGCTGCATGTAATGCATATAATTATGGGAATTACATATATGTTTTGCCGAAACTTGCAAGAAAAAACTCTACATATTCAGAATGCAATAGATTCAATTGCCACAACAAAAGTACTTCTTCTAAAATTACGAAATGAAAGCTTTGATCACATTTCGATGTGTGTGAATTCGATTTGCATAAAGTATGAAATCGAAACACCTGATATGAATGCTTGGTACAAAGAGGGCACTGGTCATTCTTGTCAGCAAAAAAGTCTCGTCACAATTTAGCATCATTACCACTTTGATATGTTCAATTCCGTGATTGACTATCAATTGGAAGAGTTGAATTACAGATTCAATGATGATGCATTGAAAATCCTTAAGTTGAGTTGTGCTTTACAACCAAGTGATCAGTTCAAATTATTTGATGCTGATCAAATATGTATTCTTGCAAGAAAGTTCTATCCTGTTGATTTTAGTGATCAAGAAATGCATAATTTGAGATGTCAATTGGAGCATTATGAGGTTGATGTACTTCACCACAAGTGTTTTCCGAATTTGTCATCAACTTTTGAGTTATTGGAGATATTAATTCGAACAAATAAGTCGCATCGCTACAACTTGGTTAAGAGATTATTCATCGTATTTTGACTCTACCTGTATCCACGGCATCAACAGAGCGGACATTTTCAGCTATGAAGCGTATTAAGACTGATTTACGAAATAGAATGGAAGAATAATTCTTGACAGATACTATGATCATTCATATTGAATGAGAATTCGCTCAAAATATCGATATAGATGAAGTAATTGATGAATTTGATTCTTTAAAGCAAATGAGTGCACAACTTAAATAGGTTGTTTTTCTTCATATTCTGATTTTTATATAATTTATAATTTAAGTATTATTTTTATTCTTTACCCAACAATATAATTTATATTTGATTCTATATTGTTCGTGTTTGCAGCTGATACACTTTTCATTGATCGCGTCATATTTGTGACAAGTAGATAACAATTTTTAATTTAAGGTACTTCAGTTGAACTCATTATCTATTGATTTAGTTTCGATTTGATCTATTACAATTGTTTGTGTTCAAATGTTTTTTTTTTCTTTGCTTAATAGTTTGTGGCTTAATTTATGTGATAACCATACTAATTTTATGTCTGTCATGAATGCATATATATATATATATATGTGGTATAATTTATTTAAAGTATACATAATAATATATAAAAATAAAAATTTAAAAAATATTTATAGCCCAGGGCTATCAAAAATCTTGGATTCGCCCCTAGCCACAAGGAGGCCGAGTGGGTGGTGGTGAGGTCGAGAGGGGTGAGTGATGGGAGTTGTGAGTAGTGGAGGAGAGTAAAAAGAAAATGAGAGAGGGAGGAGTTGTTTTCGGTTAGAAAGAGAATAAGAGAGTGAGATTGATTTGAGAGAGAGAGAGATCATGTGAAAGGAGAGGGAATGATTGCTAGGATAGGAGAGAGAGTGTGTGAGGTGTCAAAAAAATATAGGTGGACGGGTTAATTTCACATATGGTCACTCAAGATTACAATTCGTAACACTTTGGTCACTAAACTTACATTTGTCCAAAATATATCACTCAACTTTACAAAACATTTCAACAAAATAACTCCAACCACTCTCCAGTCAAAAACCCGTCGGCTTTGCTGACGTGGCGCCACGTGGGATTTCATGGGAAGTCACTTAAGTTTTTAAGTGATGACATGACATTCAACACACACACACACACACCCACCCACACCCTCTTAGGTTCACCCCACACGAGCTCTCCCCTCCCCCCCACTGGTTTGTCTTCTTCCTCGCTCTTTCTCTAGCGCTACCTCTATCTCGCGCAACCGCAAGCGGAAGCCATTGCCAACATCAAGAGCTCGCTCAGCCTCGACTCCATTCGCAGGCTCTCTCTTGATCGATCGAATGTCAGCCATGGCAGCGGCGGCGCCACCACCATCCACCACCACCACCGCGGATCATCGTCCGAGCGGTGCCGGTCTGCCCGTTCCCGATCTCGAAGACGTTCGCGAGGGACGCGATCATCGCGTAGTTCAGAGGAGAGTTCGCGGTGGCGAACGCGATCATCGACGCACTGTGCGGTCATTTGGTGGAATTGGACGGGGCCGGTGGATCGAAGTACGAATCGGTGTTCCAGGCGATCTATAGGCGGAGACTGAACTGGATTCCGGTTCTGCAGATGCAAAAGTACTACTCGATCGTCGATGTCACGACGGAGCTCCGCCAAGTCTCGGAGAGGAAGGCGAAGGTCGAAGAGGCGGTGGTGGTGGCGGAGGAGGAGGAAATCGTGAGTACTCCAGAGGTGGCGATGGTAGCGTGAGATAAAGAGAGAGCGAGGAAGAAGACGAGCCAGTAGGGGGAGATGAGAGCTCGTGTGGGGTGAACTTAAGAGGGGTGGGTGGGTGTGTGTGTTGAATGTCATGTCATCACTTAAAAACTTAAGTGATCTCTCATGAAATCCCATGTGGCGCTACGTCAGCAGAGCCGACGGATTTTTGACCGGAGAGTGGTCGGAGTTATTTTGTTGAAACGTTTTGTAAAGTTGAATTATATATTTTAGACAAATGTAAGTTTAGTGACCAAAGTGTTACGAATTGTAATTTTGAGTGACCATCCGTGAAATTGTGTTGGTGTTGTGTCCTCATTCCATTGGTCTATATCAAACTTAATCAACATCAAGTTGTATTATATCTCTCCCATATAAATCACTATCTCAAAATTTTTAGACGACTTATTATATTAATTAAGCATTTTATCAAGATTATATAACATATTTAAACTTAATAAAAAACTATAACTTTATAAATTGTAGAGCACGTTAATTTAATTCAATTAATTTATATAGTATCTCATCCATATAGCTAATTTAATGTGTTGTACTACTATAATTCGGCTTCGATGTTCAATGTCTGACCGAGTGTTCCACGACAGACTACGTCAAATGTCAAAATCTTCAAATTAGTATGTAATTCGAATTTTAATTTTTTAGGTTGTTGCTGCCCAACTCCTTATGAAATATCTCTTGGGAAATATCTTACCCCATACCAAACAATTCCTTAAATTGACTTTCATATTGGATAATAATTTTTTTTAATATTTACTTATTTTATTTATATTTATATTTTCATATTTTAATTAATAAAATTATAAAAAAATGTCACCTGATGAAGTGAGCCTCAACTTTTCATTTACGATTAGAGATATACTTTGAAGCTGAATGTGAATTTGAGCAACATATCTTCACATTTATAATCGACGCCCCCAAATCACCGTTTACTATTGGTGATGCTCTTAGTTGACCATACAATGTACGCCAATCGATTCGCTTACTTGACGAATCAACCGAGTCTTGGTTTTGTAGGTTGAATTGAAGGAGAGATGCAGCAGCGATCGTTGAATTCAAGGTTTTGAGAGAAGCGGAGTTAGGGCTTAGAGAGACTAAAATGATGATTGGTAGGACGAGAAATGCCTTCTCTGTGCTTGTCTGTAGAGGGTGGTGGTGTTCAATGCACTCAACGTCAAGCGTTGTGGAAATGGCGGCGAAAGAGGGAGAGCTGAGAGTGTTCATGGTGGCAGGAGAGGTCTCCGGGGACGCCATAGCTTCACGTCTCATGTCTTCTCTCAAGAAACTCTCTCCTTTGCCTCCCCGCTTCTCTGGCGTTGGTGGGTATGTCCCCCCATTCATTCACCCTTAAAAAGCTAAAATCTTCTACTGTGCTGTGCAGTATTTCATAGTCAATAAGCTTTCATGGGTAACCCAATTAAAGAGGCTGTGGTGATAGGGCACGGGTCACTCCTTCCTTCACCAGTGGTCTCAAGTTCGACTCTATGCCCCTGACATTAATCCAAAAAAAAAAAAAAAAAAAAAAACTTTCATGGGTTTCACTTTTTTTTTTTTTTTTTGTGCACAGGTCTTTGATGTCTAAGGAAGGGCTACAATCTTTGTTTCCCATGGAGGACATTGCTGTGATGGGCATTTGGGAATTGTTGCCACATTTGTACAAAATCAGGGTGAGGTTCAGCTTCTGATGAGCTTATGCGTTTTCTAGTGTTCACTCATTTCCATTTTCGAGATTGGCGATTCGTGGGACTTTTGAAAATATATTGACTTGTATTCATTCGTGTTTGAAATTGGAGGTGATAGACTAGGTTAAAGATGGCAATTGAGGCTGCACTGCTATTTCAGCCTCATGTTGTAGTGACAGTTGATGCGAAGGGGTTCTCATTCCATTTCCTTCGGCAATTGCGAGGTAGTCATCTGCTAGCACTTTAAGTTAGAAGTAAGACTTGGGATTTTTTATGTGATGAGAAGATGAATGGTTAGTGAAAATGCAATAATACTTTGTGCAGCTAGATGTAAACAACGAGGACTAGCTAGCGCATTACATTTTCATTATGTTGCGCCCTCATTTTGGGCGTGGAAAGGGGGTGAAGCTAGGCTGAAGGGTTTGAAGGAGTTTGTGGACCACCTGTTCTGTATCCTTCCATTTGAGGAAGAAGTTTGCAGACTAAATGGACTCGCAGCTACCTTTGTCGGCCATCCAATTGTTGAAGATGCTCTAGACTTGAATTCAGCTCTGGGAGTAAATTTGGTATGTATGAATTTCAATAACTAAACTTCTCTGATTAAAAGATTGCCTAAAAGAGCAAGACATTGTTTTGATAGGTTTTGTTATTCTTACCTTACTTGCCATTGCTTTACTTGTTTGCCAAATAAATTGTTTGGTAAAGAAAAGTTGTTAATGTTTAGATGTGCCCGAAGAGGGATATCTTGGGCGAAATTGGTGCTTTGTTTCTATTATCTTACTGTGAGAAGTTGGGAACTACCTTCACTCAAATGTGTTGTATGCTAATCTTTGTACTAAGAATAGATTTATTTCATTATATGGTTTAAGACTTGTCCCTATTGTTATTTCTAGCTCTTCATTATGTTCATAAGGTGTTGGCCTTTCTGAATCTTGTCAATGACATCTTTCATTCTGTTCCTGACAATTGAATGTAAATTTTTTCTGCAATTTGCTAAAGCATTGAAGTAATTAGAGTGTAGGGAAACAGTGGCATTCTTAGTGAACAAATGGTTCAAGGAGATGATGAAGGGGTTCGAAAAAAATATGAACCATCATCAGGTAATTTATGGTCATTGATGCAATGACAGCTTTTATTCTTTTAACTGACAGCACTTCAACTTTCAAGTATTGTTTAAGGAGGTAAACCACTTGCATCACAGGATACTTGTTTTCGCTACTCTTATGTCCCGTATTTTTGTGCTTTCTCTATGCTAATTATGGCAGGTAAATTACTTCAGTTCTAGTGACTACTCTTTTCCAATTAAACATTCGATTCACATCTTTTGCAGAAGGTTCCTTAATTACCTTGCTTCCTGGAAGTAGATTACAAGAAGTCTCTCGCATGCTTCCAATTTTCTCAAAAACTGTTGAACTCCTGAAAGATGTTGTTCCCGATTTGATGACTGTTATCCCCGTGGCACCAAATAAGCATGTGGAGAATTATGTTTGTAGGGCCACTCAAACATGGCCCGTGTCTAATAGTCTGGTACTCGGGGCATCATCACATCTAAAATATAACACATTCAAGGTAAGGAATGCAAACTTCTAGTTACAATGCATATTTTGACTAAATTGTTCGAATAATTGAGAAACAACAGCTTTAGTAGTCGAGGGAAACATATTCTTATATAGCGGTTTGCATGATGGGGGTTTTGCACCCTAAATTCTCAATGCCAATTCAGTTATAGATTTACATAATTCTCTTGTGAGAACTGTGAAATTTTTTGCAGTTGCCCTACAATTCTTGGTTTTTTGGACTCAAGTTTCTCTATGAATTTTGAAAAGCAAGCTACTTATTTTATCTTAACAAATGTTGAATTCCTTGTAGGCAAGTAGAGCTGCTTTGTGCACTTCCGGCACAGCTGCTTTGGAGTTGCAACTTGCACGGTTGCCTTGCGTTGTTGCCTATCGTGCACATTTTCTTACCGAGTTGTTTATCCGCTACAAAGCCAAGATACCTTATATCTCTCTCCCCAATATTCTATTGAATTCAGCAGTCATTCCTGAAGTTCTCTTCAATGCATGCACTCCAAAGAATCTAGCAAAATCGCTCCTGTAAGATCGATTCCTAACATTATTTCAATTTTGTTGTTTTCACCTATTGCCCTGAATGATAGGATATCCATATACACCTAGGATGTATGGACTTCTGTACAGAAATGTAAAAGGGCAACACTATTCGTATTTAGTTATAGTAAGGCCTTTTATTTCATTGCAGGGAAGTGATTCGCATGCAAGACATTCGAGAAAAGCAGATGGATGCTGCTGCTAAGGTCCTCCAACTTTTATCTCCTTCCGAAAGAACTGCAGGATTGTTAGGCTCCCAGGAATCAAGGTTCCGCAATTACACCCCTTGTATGATTGCAGCATCCACCATATTACACTATATTAAGCAAAACCAATAAGAACGATCGTATATTACTCAAATTCGCATTATGTAAAACTTTGATTTCATATGTCTGCCTCTAGATCCTGAGTAATATGTCTGGTTTTACTCTTTGTTTTTATGTTTTGTTTCTCCTAGAATGCATAAACGAGTATGCACACATGATTACTTTGGTTAACAGTTACATAATAAAGACAATTGACTTTGAGTGTTAGGACCACATTACACTAATAGACAAACTTATGTTATGTAATGCCATCAGGATCTGTGTACTGCAGTTGAGAAACTTATAAGACATCTTCATCTACATGAAAGTTAGAGTGACAAACCTTGAATTCCTTACGTTCTTAGTACTTTTTTTTTTTTTCTGGGAAAAACCCTTTATATCAGATTAGTTCATATTTGATTGTGACATTTGAATTTGGGATTTAGGAGGAACAGGGAAAAAAAAAAAAGACAATGCGCCGTAAATGGCAATACAACAGAAGCAAAATTACAATTTCTTAGTTCTTGCAGAATGAATAAAGCATGGAACGTGTTAAAAAAGTTGAAGTCAGAATCAGATTAAGCATTACATTTTTATAACAAAAACAAAATCAAGAAGGAAAAATAAAAAAATAAAAAAAATTGAAGAGCAAACAAACTTCATCCAACTTAACTTGAGAACAAACAAAAGTGATCTTCAGATGAAATTATCAGATGATCCTTGAAACAGTCTCTCTCCAGTTGTTGATGATATTCATCTCCATAGAAATCCTTCAGAGAGGAAGGTCGTCTTCCGGCATGTCCCAGTTGTCATCGTCTTCATCAGCTTTCTTAGGCGGCGCTGTCTCCCCTCGTGGAGGGCCTGAAAATCTTGGTCCTAAACGTCTGCAACATAGATTAGACAATGATCAGATTCAAACAAATTCACATCTTTGCTACTTCTCCCTTTCGAAGCACAAAGCCAAAAGACTGCAGGAATAAAAAATTCAATTCATTCCAAACATAAAAATATATGATCTAAATCTTTACTAGTATCATAGTTGATCTCAGCTCAGAGATTTCAACCAATTGAATTTTTTTTTATTAAGAAGTTCGTAGAATTGGCTTGCCGTTTCCATAACAACAACAACAACAACGGCGAAGCTTTTAATCTCAAATTAGTTGGGGTTGGCTAAATGAATCAAAGTCTTTCACGCAGTCAATGTATTTGATGTGATTTCCAAATCTTTAAATCGTCGAATTTCTTCAGCTTCTTTTGAGCAAGTGTCTTTGTCTTTGGCAGCTTGTGTCCAAGCCACCGGAACTGACTTCCCTTCTCTAATTTTTGCACAATTCTCTAATAATAATCAAGAATCACAAATCTTGAACAAATTAATGAAGCATCACCATCATCAGCATCAATTGATCAATGAATCCAAATAAGAGGTTCTCTCCTGATACTACCTCCGGCGATTCCTGCGGCCGGCCTCTCTGGCCTTCCTCTTCTTCTCCTCCTGCTTGTTCTCAAAAAACCTCCTCCTCTTGCACTCCTGAATCACCCCAGCCTTGCTCACCTCCCTTCTGAACCTCCTCAGCAGCGCCTCATCCGGCTCCTCCTCCTCCACCATAATCTGCACATTGTACGCCGATTTGAAGAACATCACGTTCGCGTACTTCAGCGATGGATTAGCAACGGAATCGACCCAGTCTTGGTCTGAATTGGAGACTTGTTTGGCCGCAATTGGCGAGGTGGATTTGGTTTTGTGGGTTGAGTTGAAGGAGAGACGAAGAAGAGGTGGCGATCGAGCGGATGAGTTGGAGAGAGTGAATTTAGGGTTTTGAGAGAAGCGGAGTTGGAGAAATGCGGAGGAAGAAGCCATGGATGTGGTTTTTGAAAAGCTTATCCGTTGTTTGTGAGAGTGAACTGCTTGCAGAGAAGCCGAGAGGACGATAGTTATGGGTGGTGTGAAGTTACTATTTTGCCCTTGTATGAAATGTTGTATGTGCTTGTTTGACTCTTGTATGTGGTGATGTTGGACGCTCTTGATTAAATTTTACGGATTTTGAGCCAACTGAATTTCGTAGGTAAGTGATTGCTTTGAGTAGCAAAGAACTTGTTTCACTTTTTAAATTATGTCTCAATATCTAACTTTTATGGATAAGCGAATTAGATCTAAAGAGTAACCACTCATTTTGAGAACCCTTATCAAGATGTTGAAGACAACAAAAGAAATGTAATAAACAAGAATAAAGATTAAAGGAAAATAAAGACAATTAAAAAATAAAATAAAAATATCAAAGGAAGAAGAGATATAGGTAAAATAAAAGTTGCTAGATTCCTTTTTTGTCTTCCATTTCGTAAGCGTTAGCTTAAATACAACAATCAACCCTAAGAAATACTCGAAAAGCAAAAGACATTTGTCCTCATAACATTGGTGGGTTTATAATTCAATAATAAAGCTTATCTTAAAACTATATTACTCTAATTAACTTGATACGTATCACATACATAAAAGCTCGACAATATCCTTAGTCTATGTGATTGGTTTGGTACTGAAAATAAAAAAGAAAAATATTGTAAAGGCCAAGTATAAAATCAAATTTGTTCTTTTGTTTGGGCCTTATAGATAAAGCAAATGATGATTTATGTTTTCTTTTTTGTAATTCATGATTTATGTCTTAACAACCAACCGAAACATAAAAGTACATATTCGTATATCAGCTTATCGATTTAGTATGATGTTGCTTGTGAAAAAAAATTAGGGGTTCAAGCCTCAAAGTGTCATGTTTGCAAAAGAAGTTATGAGTTCGAGCCTCACACTGTCAAATTGTGATCTCATTCTTAAAAAAACAAAAATCAAATAATCAAAAAAATGTCAAACCAACAATGCTACAATACCCCCGGGAGGCGTTTTGTTAATGAACTTCGCGCGGGGCGCGGCTTCCGATCGTACCAGTAAGTTAGGGCTAATGAGCAAATGAGAGCCATTTGAGAGTCGATCGCAACGCTGTGTTAGGTGGCTTTCTCCTTTCAGAGCGAGCGAGGGAGAGAGAGGAGAAGCAGAGGGAGTCGATCGTTAATGGCGGCTTCGAAGCTTCAAGCGCTGTGGAACCACCCTGCTGGCCCTAAAACAAGTTCGTTCATCTCATCTCTTACCTTCCGTTATTGTTCGTATCAATCTTTGATTCCAATTATAATCTACACTCGGAATTCGATGTAGATTTGATTTCCTTTTGTTCAATTGTGGATGTAATTGTTGTTTGTAGACCTTGATTTCATTTCGAGAGAGTCTGCGGTTTTTTTACTAGGGAAATGTAAAAAAACCAAATCTTGAAGCTTTCACGCGTCGAAAAATCTCGACTTTGTGCTCAATTTTATTATTTTGCTTGTGGACTTCAGGTCTATAAGAATAACCTGATGATGGATGATCTCACCATGGATCTCTTATACGGTTTTTCAATGAAGGAGTGCAGTATTGTATTTAGTACCAGAGGAATCATAAAAATTTATTTATGTATTATGAAAGAGGAGGGAAGGGTTATTGTTGGTATAGGTCCCAAATTTTGGTGGTTTAGGAGCTCACGTAGTTATCTTAGGAGTTTTGTCTATTTTGAAGTAGATGGCGGCGATACACTCACTAGAAGGGTGGCCATTGGCATTTAATGGAACTAGTCGATTTTCTGCGCTCTGCGAATAATTTATTAAAACTTTAAGAGAAAGTTAATAAATTCATTTACATGAATATACAGTAATATTTTTTACAATTAAAATTACAATTCACAATAATGGACTCATATTTCTTAGAAAAAAATACAATAGAGGATAAAAAATATTCAGTTATAAATCACGCACATAGCGAACATCATGGACAATCCTCTCAACAACGAACATAGAGATATAAAGATGTTGATCACACTGCAAGATCGATCTCTGATACGTTTTGGATTATCATACAGCTCAACAATCGCCACAACATTGCATTCATGTGTGAAGAACTCTGAGAGAGGTACTTGGACGTTGTTAGACCTGTAGTACTTGTGAACCTATGATCTATACATAAAGAGAAGATTAATGATCTGTATAAATGATGTTGTACTAACCAAATGGATGGTGTAATATTCGAAACGGAGATTAAATGCATTGAAACAACCCTTCATTAACCAAGAAAAGAATTCAAATACACTTAATTGTGATTTTGGTGCCCTAAGCAGTATAAAACATGTTGTGGTAATCGAATGGATGTGTAAGATTCGAAACGGATACTTAATGCAATGAAGTAACCATTCATTAACAAAAAAGAATTCAAATGCACTTGATTGTTATTTCGGTCAAATCCAAACTATAAATAAATCTAATAAATGGGGGATTGAATATATTCCTTGAAAGAACCAATAACAAAAATAAATAAATACCTTAAAATAGGAAAAAATGAGAAAATTAGAAAATTAAATTGGTGAAAAGAGGATGCATATGAACTTTCTCAGCCCCAACTTATATATATATATTGGAATAATACAATGCAAAGTTGTGGGTGTGTATATTGACTCAAGATTGATATATATTTTGAAATTGAGTAACACTGTTAGGAACTATTTCACGTACTACAAAAAAATGAGGAATGCTAATCTTTCATAAAGAGCAACAAAAACAAAACAACACGTCGCTAAGTAGGAACGTCCTAACGTTTATATATGTTTGATCCATTTCATGAAGAGTGACAAAAGTTTCAAGCTAGCTGTCAACTTATTGTAACCATCCGTTTTCCAAGAATGGAAAATGGGCTTGGGGCCTCCCTCCCCCATTTTTCAGGTATGAAAAATAGGCTTAGGACCTCCCTCCCCCATTTTCCGGTATGGAAAATGAGCTTGAGGCCTCCCCTCCTCATTTTCTAGGTTTGGATGATGGGCTTGGGATTGCTCCTCCTTTATCCGAACTTGGGACCGACTGTGTAACGCATGCAATGTCCTACATAGATGGACTTGGGGACTGCTTATCTACTATACATAAATCAGTAAGTGTAATCTTGCAGTCACTAGTGCTTTATGAATCCTAGTTTATGTAGCATTTTTTTTTCTCTACAAAGATGTATGCTTATCCTAGTAGATAAGCTCTTTTTCGCCGTTGAGACTTTTTTTTTTTTTCAATTTTTTTGTTTAATGTTCTGATCTCTTTTTGGCACTTGATAACTAGCTAGTGTAATAGTGTGTTCTTTATACTTGCAGTTCACTTTTGGGCCCCAACTTTTAAATGGGGTATTAGCATAGCAAATATTGCTGACTTCTCAAAACCACCAGAAAAGCTTTCTTATCCTCAACAAATAGGTATTCTGTGTTCAATCCATGGATTCACTATTCTTCTTTACCAAATATTTTACTTCTGCTTCTTAGTTTCATATCGCTGATAATGCTACATTTGTTCTGTTTCTATTATGTTCTCCAGCTGTTGCATGCACTGGACTAATCTGGTCACGCTACAGCACAGTCATCACACCTGTAAGCTGTATTCTGATTATAATTTGTTTCTATTGGAAGTTGTAATTGAGCCTTGAGGATAGCATTTGAAATCCTTCTTTTTTGATAGGAATTTAAATTCCTTCTTCAAACAAATTATTTCATGTTTATACTTTTAGTATTTCGCGTTTAATTTTTTTGCTAGAGAAAGCAGGTGAAAGTTGGTCTGAGTTTACTTTCTTTTTGCTTTTGGAAGAAATATTGATGTCAGTACGATTCATCTCAATGTTAATTTGAAGCTCTAGGTTGAAATGTATAGTAAATCGATTTATCAGATCGATTGCTGGCTTGACAATCCCATTGACTCCATCCCCTGGGCTTGTACTGATTTATCTACTTTCGCTTGATATCATTTTTCATTCACTGCAAGCATTATTTAATTGTTATTGATCTTTGTGGATTCTTAAGTTAGAGCTGGTGATTGGAAAACTGCCATTGTTTACTGCTGTTGAGTCATTGGCACATTTTTTATTCCTGGAAGATATGCTTCCTGTTAGAATGTAAATGCGACCCAATGGTGTTGCTTGGAATTGGAGCCACTTTAAGAAGCCCAATGTACAAGGGGATTCAAGGAGAAAAAAAAAATCTGCTTTTGAATGATTGAGTTTGCCGATGAGAGAATTCGGAAAAAAAAATTTATTTCATGTTTTGAATCGTTTGATGCTATATATATATATTGATAAGGAAAAAACAACTTGCCCCTAGTAAGGTTTGAACCCATGACCTCTTACTTCCATACACCATACCAAACTATTGGGCCACCCCAATCGGTTGGTAAGTTATAATTGATTCTATATAAAGTTAGTTAAATAAAGTACTTGTACTACGTGGTTTCAAACCACTTGTTGTGGATTCCTTGAAATTAAAATTTGAATTTACAAAAATACAATTCCTTAAATCCCAAATTAGTTGGGCTCAGTTGCACGGGTTAAAATTTTCCATTTCATTCGATTTAGTGCAATTGATGGTGTGCTTTCCAAGTTCTTTAAATCTATCATAATCAATGCATCCCAAGTTAGCTTTTGTCTCCCCTGCATCGTCTAATTTCTTTAGTTTCTATCGAGTTTGTTTTTTAGCGGGGGGATTTTTAGGCTGCCTTTGGAGGTGTCCAAACCACCGCAGCTGCCCTTACTTTTTTTTTCCATCAATTGGTATCGCTCATACTTTTCTTTGAATTTATGTATTTCTTATTCTATATTTACATTGCACTAAATCGAGCACAATGGAAGAGTTTGATCCATGTAGCCGATCACAATTAATTTGGGACTGAGGCTATGTTGTTGTTCTATATTTATAAGTTTTACCACACATCCCCATAAGCATCCACATTTACACTACATTCATTTTATGTAGTTGTTGATTCTTTACCGCCTAATATTCACTTCTATAAAGCATAACAAGCTTAATTACAGTTCTATAAAATTTTCCTTATAGCTTAGTAGGGATATTTCGATCAAATATCACGCTTGTTGCACTCCTTCACTTTTTCCATGCGGTTAGAATTCTATATGTAACGTCATTCTCAATATTACCATCATTTTGTATGATTGATCCTAGATATTTTAAGTGGTTCCTCTTATTTACACAACAAAATAGCCTTAGTCCCAAAGTAATTGAGGTTTACTATCTTACCTTTTCATTGAGCTCAATTTGACGCACTCGATCATGTTCCTTTTTGTACGTAACATGATAATATCAGTGAAAACGATCAATTTACCTTATGTACTAAAAAAGAAAGAAAGAGAAAATGATCAATTTTTACCTTATGCTGCAAATGTGTGATGAATGTTGTGCTTCACGCAATGATTTGATCCAAGCGGCCTGAGTCGCAGTCATCATTCTGTACTTCACACTGCCTTGGCCTGTTTTCTTGACAATGCCATCTTTTATTTTTTATTTTTCTAGTTGAAAGCAAGATTGTGATAGGTTTCAATTTACCCCAAGTACTCTACGGAAGAATAAGACGAGACAATGATCTATTGGACACTTGGCAGTAGTAGAATGATTAATTGTTTGGTTTGCTATTCGTTTTGGTGGGAAAGTCTGCTGTAGTGTTTTTGTGCTTATAAATAGTTGTAGTAGGAGATTGAAAGGCAAGTTGGAATTTAGAAGTTAAGGGATTCAGAGGAGAAACCAGACCTCTCTAGTCGCCTTGGAATCTATTTTATTTTGCCATTTATCAGTAAAATTTCTCTTTTGTTGTTTATGCCATTGTTCTAGATCCAATTGAGGTTTTCTTTTTTTTTTTTTTTTTTTTTTTTTTTTTTTAAATGATCAAATTTTGTTGAATCTCATAGACTGCCTCTAATTCTACTACACACTCTCTTTTCCATGTTGCAGAAGAACTGGAATCTATTCAGTGTAAATGTTGCAATGGCTGGAACAGGTCTTTACCAACTTTCACGCAAAATTCGGTTCGTTACACCACTTCTTTCTAGTTTCTTCTTTGTTTCCTTCCTTTTTCGGTTATTGTTATTTTTTATTTTGGCTATTAGCTGTCTGAAGACAAGTTTGAGCTTTGTAATTCTTCCAGGCAGGACTACTTTCCCGATACGGAAGAAGCTGCTGCTGCAAAAGAATAATGGCGAAAAACCATTCTGCATTATTGTTTTTCATGGGACAATGGACCCTCTCACCACTTCTCGTTTTGTATTTGAACTGTGTTTGGATGATATGTAATTAAAGGTGGCAAAAATTCGGGTCCGGACGGATTCGGGTTTGGACAATCCCTACTATAAAGAAGTATATTCATTGTCCGGCTTCGGTCCGGTTTTAAATTCGAACGAAACTAGCTTATCCGTATCCGTTTTGCTTGAAATTCGGGTTATTCAATTGTACGGATTTGTTGCAATCTTGAAAACTAACTTCTTATTTTAAAAGTCTTTTCAAATATTAAAATATGCATTTATTATAATATTATATGATGTAATTTGAAAGGAAAATGATAATTTAACATTTTAGGAGACATACATTTGCTACGTAATGGTGTAGATTTGATTGAGATGTGTGGATCCCACGAATTTTAAAGAAATCTACGTAGCAAATATATATAACAAAAAAATGTTAAAAAATTATTTTCCATTTGAAAAAGCAACTTCAAAGTCTCAACAAATATTGCAAATTATAAATCATTATAACATTATATTACTTCAAATAATTAATGTAATCAAACATTTAATGTCAAAAAACAAATTTTCAAGTATAAAAAAACTAAAATTCAATTCATTTTAAAATCAAGATATATTTATTACATTAATTTTTATGTGTATTAAAATAGATTAACATTTGTTAATCTATTTTATAAGTATTAAGTGTTTAATACAATTTTTAATCAAAGATATTTTAACTCTATTTAAAATTCGAATAGGGTTCAGGTTGGGTATGGAGTTCCAAAGCCTTATTCAAACTCAACCTGATTTGAAATTCGAACAAGTGGTCTTTGTCTAAACCTGGCGTGGATTTGTTAAGATATTGTCCAAACTTTTTTTATTTCGAGCCGGAAAAACTTGGGCCGACGGGTCCGAACACTAAATTGACACCCTTTATGTAATGCAAATATTCTGTTAAATTTCAGTCCTTTAGTTCTTCAGCCATTGAATTATCTTTTCGCTCTCTCTGTTGTGTACTCCTCAACATGAAATGCACCTGTATTGTTTTGCAGGTTTAAGACTTGTATGATTAATAATTTCCTGTACCATGACATTCATGTTTAGCTAGGTAGAGATGGTTAAAATACTTCATACTTTACTCATACTCAGCAGAATCATGAACTTGCTATCTCTGCCTTTCTCCATTGAGGGGCTGCATCTACAGTCAGTCCACTGGGTTTCCCATTTAGTAATTTTTACTTTGCTACAAAAATGCAATCCAGTTCTAGCCGCCATGCAGTTGGCAGCTTCTGCCATTCAATCTAGTCCAACAAACTCAAAAACAGAACCATATAGAGGCAATTGGACTGCTCCAAACGATACGCGGATTGACAATTTTTTTCTACACTTGAAATAAATGTAAGGATAATGCCGCACATACTTAATGAACACACATACCTAACCACACTCACATAGGCGGATTTTTATTTTTATTTTTTGAAGTATGCTTGTATGATTAACCAAAAATAAAAATAAAAATGTATGCTTGTATGTATATCTAAGTTTTAGAACAAATAAAAAGGGTGGTACATCTGCACTCCGCTCTTTGAATTATATGCATCGAGATGCATAGTTGCACGTCTTGATGGATATCGAAAGGACCCGGCGAGTTTGTAGAAATATTATTAGAATATTTCTACAACATTTCTGAGGAGTGATATCAATATAGAATCATGATGCCTCTGAACCTTTGGAATCATAAATTCACAAAAATTTAATTGACCTTGCTTTCGAAGGGCCTAAATTCACCTGGACTAACAGGAGACAATTTCCTAATAGAATTAGAGCTAGACTTGACTGAGTGTTAGCACCACAATCATGGCTTGATATCTTCCCAAAAGTAAGAGTTCATGTCCTGAGCAACCATGGTTCTGATCATCTTCCTCTTTTAGTAGACTGCAGGAGAACCTCCACCATGCATATAAGATCTATATTTAGATATGATAGCAGATGGCTCAAAGAGAATAAGTGCAATGAGTTAATAGATCAAGTTTGGCATCAGTGTTCTCTCAATCAGAACCTTTCCTTCACTAATAAGATTCTCAAAGTCAAAAATCAGTTGTTGAAATGGAGAAAGGCTAATCCTAATTTGAATTCAAAGAAAAGAATCGAAGAAATATCTGAAGAAATTTAGAGTCTTTATCTGTTGGAGTTGTAATCTAAATTAGATTAGTGTTTGAGTTTGATTAGGACTTTGAGTTAGAGTATGAGTCTATTTAGGATCTCCTAGTTGGACTAAGAGTATGTTTATGTGAGTTTATAAATTAGAGTTAATCTCTCGCATTGTAATTAACGAGTTTGTTAGAGTGATTAATAAAGAGCGTCATTGTCGTGTCTCTAAACCGAACATGGTATCAGAGCAAAAGTGAGATCCTGATATATGTGAGAGTGAGACCGAGATTTTAGGTCTACGGTATGAGACTTTGTTCAAGATCAAACAAAGAATTTGGGCTTCGCATCTATTGAGAGATCGAAGCGTGCCCGTTTCTTGTTTTGGAGAAGAAACGGAGATTTAGTTGCTGCATTAACTGCGTGGTTGAGTTGCATGATCGATTTCGTTCAAGAAGAAAGTGAGTTATTTTGTTATTTAACTCCAAGTGCACTGCATCATAGCTATTTCATCTTTTATGAAGAGATCAAAGTTGTGGGGTCTACAGAGAAATTGAAATTTGAACAATTTATTCAAAGTGTGTGCAGCAGAGAGTTAAAATCAAAATTGAGATTTTTGATTTTCTTTAGATGATGAATCATGGTTACAGTTGGGAACGGCCAAGTTCAACCTACTCTTCCAATATTCGACGGGAAGAAGTTTGATAGACGGAGCACTCAGATGAAAGTCTTGTTCAGTTTTTAAGACTTGCTCGCAATAGTTGAAGATGGGTTCAAAGACCCAGGGGCCACCGCTAACTCGACACAAAACGAGCTTCGCAAGAAATATCAGAAGGCATTATATTTTATTTTGCAAACACTTGATGATGTGACGTTTGAGAAAGTGCAACAGGTTAAGACATCAAAGGAAGTGTGGGACACTTTAGAGATGTCCTACAAGGGTGTACAGAAAGCCAAGAAAGTTCGGTTGCAAACTTTAAGGTGACAATTCGAGTTGGTCGAAATGGATGACTCCGAAGATATAGAGAAGTACACCAATCGTGTCCAGACAATCGTCAATCAGTTAAAGATGAATGGCGAAGATGTCGCCGATCTCGATGTGAACGAGAAGATTTTGTGCACCTTAACCACAAAGTTCGACCACGTAGTAGCTGCTATTATGGAGTTCGGGATAGATTATGAGACTAAGTCAGTATAAGAAATAATTGGTTCATTACGAGCACATGAGCAACGAATCACTAAAAATGAAAAAGTCAAGCCTATTAAGCAGGTGTTGAAAACTGCAGTTATCCCAAAACTAAACAAGAATTATGGATTCAATAATAAACGACATGCCAAATCTGCCGAGCATGTGTCATTTGCCCAAGACAATGATTGTAACCAGACACTTTTATGGTTTCCAGACACTTTTATGGTTTCGTCAAGCCAAAAAAGTTCACAAAACTACATGTGATATCTTGATAGTGGATGCTCTAACCACGTGTGGCAATATAGAATTTTTGATAAGTTGGATGAGTCAGTGTTGACAGAGGTCAAGTTTGTTGATGATAGGAAACTTCCAGTTAAAGGAAAATGAAGAATTCTGATTCAATTGAAGAATGGTGATCATCAGTACATTTCAAATGTGTTATATGTACCGACATTGACATACAATTTGCTAAGTTTGGGGCAGTTGCTCGAGAAAGGGTACATAATTGATTTCAAAGATAGTCATCTCACTATGTTTGACTCTAAAGGTATAATCATTCTTAAGTCTCCTTTGAAAAATAGGTTGTTTCAGATTGAGATTAAGATTAGATCTTATCCATGTTTTAAATCAATTGTTTTTTATGAGTCGTGGTTATGACATTTGAGATATGGACATCTGAACTTCAAGAGTTTGAAGTTGTTAACTCATAAGAATTTAGTGAAAAGATTGCCTATGATTCAACATCCAGAACAATTTTGTAAGGGGTTTATTTTGGGGGAGCAACATAGACGAATGTTTGCTTCCAACACTCCAAGGTGTGTCAAACTTCTACTACAGTTGATTCACTCAGATGTCTATGGTCCTCTACAGACTGCTTCACTATGAGGAAGCAAATATTTTATGGCTTTTATTGATGACTGCGGCAGGATGATTTGGGTGTATACTTTAAAGAATAAGTTTGATGCCTTTAGTTACATTCAGAAGTTCAAGGCAACTGTGGAGAAACAGAGTGGACGCTACATCAAGACTTTGAAGACAGATGGTGGTGGTGAGTATACGTCCTCGGCATTTTTAGAGTTTTGTGATCATCGTGGGATTAAGCATGTGATCATGCCACTACAGACATCGCAGCAAAATGGTGTTGCAGAAAGAAAGAATAAGACGATTATAGACATAGCTCATAGTATGTTGAAGGTCAAAGGTCCACCTGATTCTTTTTGGGCTGAAACAGTTGCATGTTCAGTTTATTTACTTAATAGGTCTCTCATAAAAGATGTGTCCCATATAACTCCAGAAGAGGCTTGGAGTGGTTACGAGCCAAGTGTCAAACACTTGAAGGTGTTTGGATCCACTGCATATGTACATGTTCTTGAAGCGAACAGGAAGAAGTTAGATGACAAATGCGTGAAGGTCATATTTATTGGCTATGTCCCAGGGAGGATTGGAATGTACAAATTGTACAATCCAGTTACCAATGCAGTCATTGTTAGCAGAGATGTCAAGTTTGATGAGAAGAATGTGGATTTGAGACATAAAAGGAAAGAGTATTGCTCAACCATCAATGATTATATGTGAGGATGAAGCTTCAACTTCAGTTGGTATTGGCGCTAGACCCCAGCGTAACATTTACAGACCACAAAAAAGTGTGGGACAACCAGTTCGACTTCGGGATTGTAAGATCATCCATGATAAATGTCGTTGATGATGAAGGCAATTGAGTGCATTGTGCTGTTCAGCATTAAGGAAGCTGTGCGAGATAGATGGCATGTGAACGATAAAGGATGTCGTCAATGGAGGTCGAGATCTGCATTTCGAGAGAAGATCAAGTGGAAGATCATGACAATCTGAATTATGGGGGGGATGATGTTTTGTTTTTTTTTTTAATTCAGATAGGTAATTTAGATTATGATGGGATGTTGGAGTTGTAATCTAAATTGGATTAGTGTTTGAGTTTGATTAGGACTTTGAGTTAGAGTACGAGTCTATTTATGATCTCCTAATTGGATTATGAGTATGTTTATGTGAGTCTATAAATTAGAGTTAACCTCCCGCATTGTAATTAACGAGTTTATTAGAGTGATTAATAAAGAGTGTCATTGTCGTGTCTCTAAACCTAACACCATCAAGGAAATATCACGGATATATCTAAAATTAGAGAGTTGGAGGCCCAACTTGAAGCCGCATATAAAGAAGAAGAAGAATATTTGAGAACAAAGGCTCATATTGATTGGCTTCAATGGGGATCGTAATGCTTCATATTTTCATGCTATTGTACAAGAAAGGAGAAGAACTAATATCATTAAAAGCTTAAAGAAAGATGAGGGCTCGGTTATTTCTTCGCATGGGGAAATGGCAAGGCTTGTTGAAGATCACTTTACTAATCTTTTTAAGTCTGCCATACTTTCTTTTGAAGCTTTTTCAAAATTGAATGATTTACAACCCAAGCTGAATATTGAAGACACTGGTGAGCTTATAAAACCTTTCACAGAGGATGATATTGAACATGCTCTCTTTGAAATGAATCCAAAATAAGACCCCAGGACCGGATGGAATGTCAAATGCTTTCTTTCAAGCTAAGTGACCCTTCTCAAAAAGGATATCATGGCTATCTTTCAAAATTTTTTTCATCATGCTATTATTGAAAAAGATATTTGTGATACCCTTATTACTTTGATCCCCAAAACATCAGTTCCTTAAAATATCTTAGATTTCAGACCTATTAGCCTCTGTAATACATCTTATAAGTTAATTGCCAAAGTCCTTGCAAATAGAATGAAGAAAGTATTGAACAAGGTAATTGGTAATATACAAAATGTTTTTGTCCCAGGCAGAAGAATAACAGATAATCATTATGGCCTATGAAATTTTACGTTCAATGGCAAATAAGAAAAGAAAATCTCTGTATGTTGCTCTTAAACTTGATATGTCCAAGGCTTTTGATAGATCGGAATGGAGATTTATTATCTTTATGATGATGAAAATGGGTTTTCCTTGGAAGGGGTGCAAATGGATTTTCTCTTATATCTCCAATATTAGCTATAAAGTGTTAATAAATGGTGATAGAACAACTCCTATTACTCTTGAAAGAGGAATCAGGCAGGGTGATCCACTTCCCCTTTATCTATTTATCATATGCATGGAAGCTTTATCTTTTCTCTTGAACAAAGCTGAAGATGAGAGCTCTTTGAAAGGTTTTACAGTCAATGCAAATGCTCCATCTATTTCTCATCTCCTTTTTGCAGATGATTCTCTCTTATTTTGCAGGGCTATGGAAGATGATATCTCCACCATTGCCAATATATTGCAGCTATTTTCAAAGATGTCCGGACAATTTATTAATAAAAATAAATGTGCCATGACTTTCAACACTAATGCCTCATCTCATTTAAAATATCACTTATTTACCAAGATTGGTATCTCAGTCAGAGATAATATAGGCAACTACTTGGACATCCTGATGGAGAAATATTTGATGAAGACATCTACCTTTCAACCCATTATTGATAGGATAACTAGAAGGGCACTTACTTGGAGAGAGAGAGAAACTTCTCTCATCGGAAAGGAAGTCTTAGTGAAGGCTATAGGTACTCTTACATCCAGTATGTATACTTTTCTTCTACCTAAAGAAGTGGCGCATACTCTTGAGCAAATTTCGCAAGATATTGGACTTCTTCAAATGAAAGAGGTATTCATTGGCTTAACTGGGGGTTTTTCAAAAAGTGGGGTGGAGATAGTTTTTATTTCACAAAATATGGAACTTTACTTTTAAATTCCAAAACTAGGGTATAACTCTTTTTGAAAAAGGATGTACTGATGATGAGGTGGCATGCATAACTAGGGTATAACTCTTTTTGAAAAAGGATGTACTGATGACGAGGTGGCATGCATGGCGGTGAGGTGGTGGTGAGGTGGTGGTGAAGTGGAAGACATTTGTATTGATAGCTCCTTTCGAAAATGAGTTATCTATACAAAATTATACACTCTATGAATGACTCCTTTTGAAAAGGAGCTATCTATACAAAATTTTTGGCCCTATGAACGACACGTGCATATGGAGATGGACGACCGGCGCCACTCGAGTATCTAGAGGTAGACAACCAATGTAAGCAACACGCACGCATATCAACGCGGACAACCCATGCAGTTGAGGTGGAGATTTCATGCAAATGCTAGGCACGTCTGTTGAGGTGGGCGACCTATGCAACCTCGTGCAACTCATGCAAACGTCGCGCACGTATCTCGATGTGGTAAAATCAATGCAAACGTCACACACGTATCTCCTACTTAACAACACGTGGAAACGCCACGCACGTATGTCGAGGTGGGCGAGCATGCATCTTCGTGCAAACCATTCAAACGTCACACGCATATCTCGAGGTGTCGACAACTCATGCAACCTCGTGCAATCCATGCAAACCATGCGAATATGAAGCACATATTTTGAGGTAGACACCACATGCAACCTGCTGCAGTCCATGCAAACCACCAAACGTCATGCATGTAACTCGAGGTGGATAAGTAATGCAAACGCCAGACACATATCTCGAGGTAGACAATCTATGCAAACGTCATGCACGTATCTCGAGGGGGACAACTCATGCATATCCAGTACAGACCATGAATCCCATGTAAACGTCACACACATATCGTGAGGCGAACAATATTTTTTGTTACGTCCCTCAGAACGACAAAATATCACACCGATGGCAAGTACCCCGAGCCCACGTGGCAAGTACACACGAATAGCCCATGTGTTCGGCCCATGCGCTATCAGTGTAAGGTCGTCCTACGTGGACTAGACACATGGATAACGCCTTTTCAAAAGAAGCGCCTTTTCAAAAGGCGCTATCCATGTGTCCACGTCAGCGGGAAAAACTCACCCAACTGATAGCGCCTTTTGGATATATATATATAATGACTCCAGGTCCAGTCTTTGAACAAGAGAAATAACAACGACAATCTTTCCATCGCTCCCCTGCAGCCACGCTTTTGTTGCTTATATATATAAAGACTTGGAGTCTTCGAACAAGAGAACAACGACAATCGCTTCGTGATCAGCGTTTGAATCATCAGATTCAGAGATTCAGAGAGGACTCAGATCAGGTAAAAACTCGAGACAGAGTGAACACAAAACTCAATTTTTTGCTGAATTTCATTGATATTCAATCATATTATTATTAAATTTTTGAACATCTTTGAAAATTAAGGTATGGGAGTTGATGTTTTTCGTTTTCTCGGTCGATTCCCAATCTGGGTATTTTGTTTCATTTCTAGATTTTGATTATTTGCTTGGAATTGTTGGACTTTGATCATGTTTCTATGTATACCTTTTTTTTTAATCATGTTTTGCTGATTGAAATGATATTGTGGGCAGTTGATTTATTGGGTTCTCCTTAAGCAAGGTTTCAAGTTCTAGTCGGATAGAAAAAAACTGAGTTATAGAAAACACGTGAAAAATAATAAATACAATAAAAAAAATAGTTGGGCAGTTGAAAGATGATTTTTTGTTATAGGTTTATGTGGATTGTGGATTCTGTTTCATTCACTTCTTGCATCACATGGCTGAATAATACATTTTGTGTTGCATAAAAAAGTGATGTAACTACCAACAACCGGTTGGTACGAGTTTTCATGGACTTGGCTCCCCTTAAGCAAGGTCTCATGAATGGGAAAAATTGGGTTGGGAGGGCCGCCCCTATATGGGGGCTGACAGTGCCCAGATGTAGATTAGTCGATGCGGTTGAATATGTGCTTTTCCCTTGGGAAATTTGAGTTATAGTTTGGATTCTTTAGTTGGCGCTTTGTGGGTTTTTTTCTTCTAAATTTGAAATTCTTTCAAATAATATATTTTGGAAAACGGACAATGATGCGACTTGTAATTCAAAAACAATGTTAAATGTATCTTACTGTTAAACTGGTTTATTCAGTTCAAGGTTTCAAATGGAGAAAGAATATGGCATAATCGAGGTAATGGTCCATTGGAGGGGGAAGAAACTAGGTGTGGAAATCAATTCAGGAGCTACCCTGAAGGAGTTTGGGATCAAACTACAGAATTTGACACACGTCAAAACCGACACTCTGAAGTTACTTATTCCAAAATCTGTCAGTAATAGCTCGAAACTGCTAAATCCTTTCTCTGATGAGCATTCTTGTTTAAGCTTGGAGGAGGCCTCCATTCTTGAGGTATAGTCTGCTTTACTTTGCTCCATTGAGGATCGTTATTTCGGGTACTAGTCTGATCGTGAGGTCTTTCTAGTTTCATATAAAAAGAAACTGCTTTCTTATTCTCTTTTTAAAATGAATTTCAGGGAAAGCCAATCAGAATGATGGGTGTATTTGAAGGTGAAGTTGAAGTGGTGTCGTGGAATGGTACAAAGGCAGACCAGAGGATTCTTGGATTTGATGAAGAAGAAAAGAGGTTGCAGCAGCGAACATTACGCGGATCACAGCGCACAATACAACTTCCACGGGGAGCATACGTATTTTGTGACTTTCGGACGCTTCACATTCCAGGAATAGAGGTGCTTATACTTAGGAATGTTTTCATTATGTTCTATAGGGGAAAGGCTTATTGTTTTCTTCAGTAGTTGATGGGTGGATTTATGAAGATATTCTACTAATTCCTCCTAAATCACTACAGCTAAACCCTCCAGCTTCGGAGGCACTACGCAGGATGCATATACTAGCTTCTGATCCGGGAATAGTTGCTATCATGAACAAGGTATACTTGTTCTTTCTTTTGTATTTTATTTTTTCCTGTGTACAATGTAGGTTTAATATTTTTCTTAGCTGTTCTTTCTTATGAAATATTTTCTCATGTTTCCATTATAAAGTATCGATGGCGGGTGGGGATTATGACAGAGATTGCACCTGTGGGATATGTTGGTATCAGTCCTAAATGTATTCTTGGCTTCAACAAGGTAATCTGACACTCTTGCTTAGCTGGTTTACCCTAACCTATAAAGTACAAGGTTGCTAATGCATCTCGCTGGAATGTCGTCTGACACATGGGGCTTCTTTTTAACCAGAATCATGGGGAAGAGATATCTCTTCGTCTTCGAACTGACGACCTAAAGGGTTTCAGAAAATATGAGAGCATCAAGAAAACCCTGTTGCATGAGCTTGTAAGTACAGTAGTCTGAAGTGTTCTTTTTCGAATGACATATAGTGTGACAAATTCCTTTTATATTTATGCTAGAATGATGCACATACTGCATTGTCAAGAACCGGCCTATGTTTCATTTTCTTAGTATTACGCACTTGAGTCATGTGCTTAGATACTGTTCATGTTGGTGAATTAGGTGGTTATGAATGAAACTTGATCTCGTTATTAGTTTAGTTTATCTGACGGATGTAAGTAGCATAGATTATGAAAACTATCCAAAATGTTCCTAGCGTAATATTGCTTAGGTGATGACCAAGCAACACAATCTGATTTCCACGCTATCAAGGATTCAGGACTGTTATATTCCAAACTTTACCAGTTCAACGTATTTGCCAAAATGCGGTGTTCAATTATAGTGGCGTGATTTATTTGCCCATTTGTTAACATTTTAATTCATTCTCTCAATTTCATTCTGTACAAGCATGTAGATGTAGGGATAGGCATGAGTAAGTCATTTTTGGATCACATGCTGACGTTTAATTCACTTGTTTATGTCTTCTTTGTTTCTTTTTCAGGCTCACATGGTACATTCTGAACATGATGCTAACTTTTACGCTCTAGATAAAAAGGTAAATGAGAAACACTTTTATATAGGTTTGGGATATGGCATGGAATCAATCAGCTTGGTGTTTCCGTAATTTAGATGTTTTCTTGGCCAGCTTAATGAAGAAGCTACTGCTTTAGATTGGACAAAATCAAAGAGTCACACCTTGAGTGGTTACAGTCATTCAGACCATTATGAAGAGGAGTATTATGTTGGAACTTCTAGTAATTCTCAAAGGCTTGGGGGCGATACACCACACCTACTTGCAACTGCACGTGAGTCTTCAGTGGCTGCAGCATACAGGCGAATGGCTAATTTTTCAACCAACAATTCAGAACTTGATGCTCATGGAGAACCTGACACTGATGATTCTGAATTCCAAGTGCCTGTAGAACATGGCCCGGATGATTCTAGATTTCGAGTGACTGCAGAACCTGACCCTGATGATTCTGGATTTCAAGTTGATGAAGAAGCTGACCGTGATGATTCTGAATTCAATGTGCGTATAGAACCTGACCCTGATGACTTGGAATTTCAAGCAAATGTGGAACCTGGTCTGGATGATTCTGTTATGAAAGAAAATGTGAATGTTGGTGATTTTATGTATCGTGACTTGGAAGATGGTGACAATCTTAGCCCAGATCACCACAGTGATTCTCAAAGCGGCAAATCGATGATCCATGCTGAACCTGATCCGAGTAATGCTCTTACTCATGAAATAATGCAGGTTGAGCCTGATCCTGATGATAATGAACTTCGGAGAATCAAAGACCCGGTTCTCGCTTTGGTTACTCGTCTTCAGAAATCCATTGAAATGCTAAAATCTGAAGTTAATCCCGATGAGACCAATTCTGTTGTTCAGACTCTTTTCAAAATCATTCGGTACGCATACTAATACAGTAATACCAAGTCTCTTTGCAGTCATGCTTGGTCAAATACCTCTTTTGTTATCTAATGTGAAGCTGTTCTAAATCTCGACTCTTGTTTGGAGGCAGGAATGTGATTGAACACCCCGAGGACAAGAAATTCCGAAGGTTACGGAAGGTATGATAATTTCAATCTTACTTTTGTGGTTGTTTCTTGGAATTTTGTAGCGTGAAATGAAAAATTCGTCTTCTTGGCTGCTTAATGGTTTTTTTCCCCTTATCCAGGCCAACCCTCAATTTCAAAGAAATGTTGCTAACTACAAAGGTTAGTCACTTTGTCCTGAACTTTCTAGTCATATCACTTTGAGAACTGTTCAACAACCAAGGTTACTAGCATTATAACATTCACCGTAAACCAAAAAAACATCATATTTTCGTATGGAAAGTAACTTAACAGTAGATAAACATGATTAAACGTACCGTTGTCATGGTCAACAAACTAATATCATTCTTTTATATGATGAACCACATGATACAGCTGCAATGGATGTTCTATTTCTGGTTGGCTTCATCGAAGATATTGTATCTGACGAAATTGGACGGTTGGAGACATACTTGGTGTTGAAAAGAGATGATCCCGGTCTTCTATGGCTCGCCAAATCTTCTCTAGAAACAAGCATTGTTCATAAGTGATGAGTTGCAGAAGTAAATATTGAAATATTCAAGGACCAAAAGAAATATTGAAATATATGTGTGTGGTTGATGTTTGGTAACTGTAATTTCATCGTGTAGCTATTTAGAGCAAGTGGGGGTATACTGTTTTTATTGCTGTTGTACAAATGGACCAAATGGACAATATAACATGTTACTGGATTTTTTGCTTGATTAGTACATTTAGGGATAAAATTTATCAACTCAACACACCCACAAAAATATTTTTAAAACTAACACACCTTTGGCCACGTCACCGCCATATCACGCGCCACCTCAAGGGTTTGGTGTGGTCAATGGAAAACGTGACTAAAAGCCACGTTTCGCAGCAAATGGAAGTCGTGACTTGCAGTCACGACTTCCTTTTGAATTTTTTTTTTTTTATGTTGGCAGCGAAGACCAGATTGATGCTCAACTAATCTCTCGGTAGTCCATAATTACCTCTCTAAACAAGATCACTTGAATCACTATGAGACCAAGATATTTTTTGAAATATACTAGTTTAATATATTTATGTATAACTTAAAGGGCATCCAAACATTATTGATGTGCCCTTTCTTTTTATAAAGTGGAACCATGAATTGTGCTCAAAAGCGAGAGAATAGAAGTAGCTCTAAGATTTTGTGATGCAACTATATACCAGGGAGGCTTACACTTCAATAATGGACTTATGTCTTGTTTGTGAAAGCGATGACAATTATATGATAAGTTACATTGTAGGTCTAGTGAACAAGTACAATTTATAGGTGGTAAGTTTTGCATAATTATCTTGACCTAATAGCTAGTAGCATTGAAGACAACTGCATCATTTTTATCTATGGTTTTAGTTAGTATATTTTCTCACCCTTTTCAATCTTGACAGGTGGTAATGTACCAAATAATATGGACAAAAGTGCTTTCAATATAAATCACAAATGAATAATAATGCATGCATCCATCCATGAACAAGCACTCTTCCTACTTGATGGATTTTAACAATCAAACAAATACTACCAACCATTTTCAATGGTTAAAACTGCAAAGCACAACAGATCATCAACAGGTACAGTACTTGCACATAATCTCAAATAGCACTGTTGATAGAACTCATGAAACCTCTTGAAATAGAATGATCTAGGTTTCTACTCAATCTAGAATTCAAAGTCATCCCCTAAGACAACAAATGAGCCACGAGTCATCTTCCCTCCCTCGTGTGTCGTCAAATACGCCTTGAATCATGCAACAATGCACATAAAAAAGAAGTCACTCTTTGTTCAATCTCAACATAAATTTTAAATTTCTCACTATAAGAATACATAAAATCTCTAAAAAAACTAAGAAGAAAGAGAGAAATGAAGTACATCCTGCATAAAAAAGGGAAAACAAAAAAATGTCTCATCATAGTTAAGAACAAGTCCTAGTCTGACCCCAAATAATGACTTCCACTCCCACAACGTGTTCTCTTCACGACTCGGACATTACGGTTTAAAGCTAATGGGACATTCGAATGCACTGGAGCAGGATTTTGAGCATCTTCTCTTTGATTGCCTTTGATATCACGCATTTCACCATCATGAGTACTTGTACTCCCAGAGAAATTCATCATTATTGGACTGGCATTAAAATGGCGCGAAGATGTAGGTGTCATGTCAAATGGAAAGGCTTCCTTAGCCTCGAATGCCATGTTGGGAGGAACTGATGGAGTATGCGGAGTCTCAAACTCGTTCAGAGGTACTGAAGGAGTATACACTGGAGTGTCATGTCTCGAACGTGTATCGTCATGAGAAGATTGATGGGATGCTTCAAATGAAGTGGGCATATTATGCATACGATACTCTGCATGTACTGCAGTCAAAGTCGATGCCGCTACATCTTTAATACGTGTAATAGAAACATCATCACCCAATGTCAACTGATGAATTGATGTCATTTCATGTGCCTACATATAAAATATTTATGAAGTTGTATGAGAAAGTAAAATAAGAACAACTATTTGAAAGACTTCATGACTGAAATAAATAAAATTGTACTTACCAATGCCTCAGCAATAGCTCCACGACGAGACATGAATCGTCGTGTAATGCGACGATACCATAGCATATACGGGTTGTAAAAGTCCATTGGCTCCTCTAATATTTCATCAGTTGCGATATTGGAGGCACGTTCATTCCACATATAGACATAAGCACTATGTTATGCGCTCCAATCCTTATCCGTCTTCCCTCTCAAGTCAATCTTATGTAGCTGCATGCTTGTGCTCTGTAAAGGTGGTATCCTTTGTCTCAAACCGAATTGTCGCATGACTCTATCGGGATTATACATTTCGACAACACAGAAGAAAAGCAAAGGTGCCCTCGTTCGCCAAATAGCACGACCACTGCTACAGTACGCAGGCAGGTCCCTTATCACTGTCTCAGGATACAGTTCCCATATTACCTGTAGTCATTAAAAACAACTTGAAATGAATAAAATACGCATTTTTCATGATGTAGACATAAGCACTAGGTGAAAAAAAGAATTCTGTATATGTCTTACTTCATCGGGTGCTTGCATGTCAATCATTTCTCTGTACTTTGTCAGCACGTGCATTGATGATCCCGTGGTCTCCAACGCATGTCTCCACCTTTACAAATGGAAAAAATAACACAAAGCATGCATGACGGCATATGTAGATAAATAAGAAGAAATTGAAATTATTAGGTGAGGAAATACTAATTACCTATGACCAAATGGAGGAGGTGGAAATAATTCTTCGTTTTGTATGATGTCGTCTCGAAGAACGTTTCCCATTATTGGTGTAAGAAACGACAACCTATCCCATGCCCATAATTGCAATAAGATGACCGGACCTGCAATCTCTGCTCCATCAATGTCGGTTGAAAGACATAATTGTCTATATAGGTGAGCCAGAGTTGCACTACCCCAACTGAACTGTCCTGTCGCCTCGAAATCCTCCAAAAATTGCAAATACGTGATGTGAACGCGGTTGTTAGACTTGTCTGCAAATAAAATTCCTCCTAGAAGTTGTAGGATGTATGCTCTCGCATAGCGTTGCACTTCCACATCATTAGCATTGTTTGGGAGGTTTGGAAACCATCTTGAAAGTTGGCGAATTTGAATCCGCCCTCCAGTCCTGTTATTTTTGGGGAATGGGAATCCCAGTTGTGTCAAGCATAAGACATCGTAATCTTGCTCGACGCGACCAGTATTGGTAATCCATCGACAGGCAACCCCAAGATGATTTGTACATCTTGGAGGGTTATAGTCATCTCGCCAACGGGGAAATGAAACGTGTACGTTTCGAGCCTCCACCTCTCTACAAGGGCAATTATGAGATGCCAATCAATTGATATGAAGCCTATTCGCGCCGTCCCGTAAAAGCCAGCTTCCTGAAGATGCCCAACTATGCGTTCATCCAGTGGGACCAACCGATGAAATGCAGCTGAATTACGCCTGATAGTCAATATATCAGGCTCCTATGGAGATACGAGATTTAAGTGAAATTAGTTAAAATGTAGCTACGCAGCTATAAAATTAGAGAAACAGGCGAAAAGAAGTACTACCGGTCCATTCCAAACGCGAGTAGATCTATGTAAAGCTTGCATAGTCAACACCGAATCATCTATAGGGCCAAGATCCATATCGCGCTTGAACCCCAAATCATTAGCAATGTAGTCATTAATTCCATAAACCAATGAAGAAACAATGGTAAAGAAGATACATTCCATTCAAGAACGTCATAACTGAATAAAACAACAGTGTGCGAAAAAATAAGAAGAAGATATGGCTTTTATATATTAGCCTTTAACTAATAAAAAATGAGAAGAAGAAGAAGAAAACAAGTCACTCTTCAAGAAAGGCACACAACACTAAAATTGGCACACAACATTAAAATTGGATTTCTATTGGTGCACATTCAACGTGTACCACAAATTCATAAGAAAGTGATCAAATACAAGGAAAATATAAGTCGGTGCGAAACATAAGACTTGAAAGAGTCTTTCACTATGAAGCATTAGACGGTTGTCCTTGCTGACGACGACTACAAGTGCGTCTATTGTGTCCATCCTGCTTACACTTACTACATCGCAGCGTTGTCGGGGTTTCTCTCAATTCCTTCTCTCGCTGCATATGCCATGGTTGTTTCTGATTGCCTCTCCAATCCATCTCAGTGCGCAAATGGCTTGTTTGAGGACGACCTTTTTTGACTCACTTTCGATATGGATCAGGCATCAATGTGTGTGGAACTCTGGCGTTATGCCAATAATCTTCGTGAGGAATATGTTGGAAATTCGCAGCATAACATTGATTGTACACAGACAATCTGTAGTATGACTCGTTGTACTGACAGTGATCTATGGCAACACTAGCGCAAACTGCTTGAACATGGGAACATGGAATGCCAAAACACTGCCACTTCATACAAGTGCATCTACGGGCCTCCAATTTCACGACTTGCTTGTTAGACCCTTTTCTCAAATGATAGCCACGTGGTGCAGTGATGACTTCAAATGTACCATTCTCACGATTTACTAATGTCACATTGTGCCCTCCAGCCACCTTTCCCCAATGTGACAACTTATTCATTGCGTATCTTGTGTACATTTCGCCCCTTCCTAGGGCTACACCTATTTCGTCGCGTCTTTTGTTAAAGTACGCCACGACACGATAAAATGTAAGTTGCACTAAAGCGGTGATGGGGTAAAATCGCGCACCTTTAAGGACCCCGTTAAAGCATTCTACATTTGTGACAAAGAAATCCATATATGTATTAGCTTCTAAACATAATAAATCAAACACATTAACTAAGTAATAGTAAAAAACGTAATAAATCAAACGTAATACATGCGAGATTTGTAGTCATCCATCCGTATCGATAACCATTGTCGTATGCGTTTGTCCATTGTGCTCGATCTATGTCAGTAAACCATACAATACATTTGTGATTCATTTGATGGAGTTCTTTCATGGATGCCTTAAATTTTCGTGGTTGATGTTGTGCACCAGCTAAGTACACTATATCCTTTAATTCTTTGCTCCCGAATCTCATGTTGAAATTACTGCATATGTGACGAAGACAAAATCTGTGTTGAGCTCTTTCATGGGTCCATCCATTTTGAAGATTGTTCATTGCCAACTATATACATGGGTGTCGATCAGAAATGACACATATACCATCCCTATCAATCACATGATGTCGCAAACAAGCCGTAAACCATCCCCAGCTGTCTTGACTTTCCTCATCAACAATGGCAAATGCTAAAGGAAATACATGACCATTACTATCAACAATAGTGGCTATTGTTTTTGTTTGTATTTTCCATACAAGAATGTGCCATCAATTTGTATCATTGGTCTGCAATGTCTAAAGCCTACAATAGAAGGTGCAAATGCCCAAAAAACCCATTTGAATACAACCTCATTGTTGGCATTAGGCTCGCCATGCCGCCATTCCACACGTGTCCCTGGATTGCTTTCTTGAAGAGCGGTCATCCACCGCGGCAACACTTTATACGATTCTTCCCAATCTCCAAAGACTTTAGCAATTGCTTTCTTCTTCCCCAACCAAACTTTCATATAATGAACGTCATAACTGAATTTGTCCTTGATAATCTGATGAAGCACTGGAACTGAGATGGACGAATCTCTTCTCACCACATTTTCTACCTCACGGCATATAACGGTGGAGTCCAAATGCGCATGATCCTTGGACAGTTTAGCATAGATGCATGTATGTGGTCCTGCATATTTACTGATCTCAAACATTCCATGCGATTTTCTTCTCGAACACCTCAACCTCCAAGTACATCCATCTAAATATTTCTTACAACGAACAATCCATACATTAGGTGTAGAATGAGTCACCACAAATCGCATGTGTCCTTTGATGCTATACAATTTCACGGCATGCTGGATATCTACTTTACACATGAACCGCATGCCTTTCTCAAATTCTGATGCCTCATTCCATAAAGACCTAGAAGGGATAATTGCATTCTCATGGATGGGTTGCATTGCCTCACTACTCAATTCCATAGATACAGATGAAGGTACGACAAATTCACCTACACCCACGTGCGCACCATCAATTCTAGCAGCCTTTTCATCGAAAAAATCATCGTTCCCAATTTCGTTCGAAATTGGAGGACAAGATAATGAGCCATCATCGGCTATGACTCGATTTAATGTATATCGAATCATCCCATCATCAACATGATGACCATCATCCCCTTCATCGTCTACATCATCATCGCTACTCTCTTCACTTGTATCTCCGTCACTACCGCAATAGTCATCATCTTCACTAGTATTCAAATCATCACAGGAACGAGGATCCTCGTCCATTTCGGGATTTGCGGTCATCAAAGGCGATGCACAATGACTATGTTCATAAATTGGTTGAGTGCTAGGTCCAGCTCTAGAAATCTAACACTATATTACAATATGAACTATTATACGATTGCCTCAGAACTAAATCGATATAAAGCTCCATGCAATTTGGTGGTGGTAATTCTGCCACAATCTCCCAAGCATCTTTGAGACTCAACTCATCATCTATTCGCAAAGGGACGTAGTTGGCCGTTCCACTTCCAATGTACACTGGATATCGATATGTCATGTTTAATCTCTGTAATTCATTGCCTATCTGCAATGAATTACAGATACAACTCACAAGTTCATCATACCCTAAACCCATCTTCGATATGAGATGTCGAATAGGCAGTTTCGTGTACGAAATCCCTGATGGTCCATCAACCATGTCTCCATTCATATAACACAACAACGTTACTCTTCGATCAACCATTCTTGAATCTATATATGTAGAATATAATTGTTACTCAATAGAAGTGATGATAATTATAACACACACTTGGCACAAATATATGTAAAAACCTCTAAAGACAAGTCATTTTTGGTTATAAATGTCGAGGGTGGCGACCTGTTGTCCCGAATTGCACGTGACACAAGCCGCGACATCACTTGACAAGGACTAAAATTCGACTATATAGTGTATTTATCAGTGTATCACATATCACATTCAGGGACTCCAACATTACACAATTCACAATAATGTGGACCATTAATATTATTTGTCATAATAAGAAAATTATAATGATTCAAGTGCCCCCTAAATTCTAGACTTACATTGGACTACATTGTACTCTAATAAATATGTATAAACAATATGTGAACTGTCTTTTGTTGGTTATAATATAGATATATGGTACTGTTGTATAACATGATTAATTTGCATAATTGAAATGCTGATTAAGAGATTTGATCTCGTGTACAAATATTCAAATATATACAAGTGGGCTTCATTCCTTCTTTTTGTTAGTCATCATAAGTGAATGAACTTTAATTTCAAAATCTTAAACATACGCTATATGATTTAATTTTGAATCATCAAGTAATTGGGAAAAAAATAAAAGTAAACAAACGGATACAATTATCATCATGTAATTGGCAAAAAAAAAAAAAAAAAACTTTCGGATATAAATAACATCAAGTAATTGGCAAAAAAAAAAAAAAAAAAAAGCTGGATAGAATTAACATCAAGTAATTGGCAAAAAAAACTAAAAAACCCCGATAGAAATCACATCACCTAATTGGCAAAAAAAAAAAAAATACAACCGGATAAAAAAAACAGCCGGATACAAAAAAAAATCCAGATACAAAAAATAAAAATAAAATAACAACCAACAGAGTACTTCAACCACAAGAAGCCTAAACAAACAAAATCCTCAAAGAAGTTGATCTTACAGAGTAGTATACACAAATTGAGTTGGGGTGGGTTGCGGTGCGGATCTGGAGTTGAAGATGGAGAGAAGATCTGCACCAATGGAGCCAATCTAAGGTCGTGACCTCGGGTCCGGTGGAGTTGAAGGAAGAGTGGAGTTCGTGGAAGGAAGGAATAATGGAGTTATGTTCGTAGGGGGAGTTGAAGGAAGGAAGAGTGAGTTGATCGGATCTGTTAGGGTATTTAGTTCAGTGGAAATTGTGACCCGAGGTCACGATTTCCTGATTTCCCACAGTGTGGAAATCGTGACCTCGGGTCAGGATTTCCATTTAAGTAAAATCGTGACCCGAGATCACGACTTCTCTTCGTCTAAGAATAATAAAAAAAAAAACAAAACATGACCCAAGGTCACGTTTTCCTTTCCCCGTGCCACCTCCCGCGTGATGTGGCAGTGGCGTGGCCAAAAATGTGTTAGTTTTGAAAATATTTTGGTGGATGTGTTGGGTTGATAAAATTTACCCATAAATGTACTAATCAAAGAAAAAGGCCACATGTTACTTGTGAATGCTTTTCTTACTCATAAGAACAATTTGGATTCTATTAGGCCTCCCATCACAAAGTGGTATACAAGAAGATCACATGGGAGTAGGGGAACATGTCCAAATGAGGTGGTTACAACTCCAACTGTGGGCCCAGCTGAGGCTCCACTTGCATGATCAGGGAAGCATCTAAAGACGTGTGGGGTGTAGTATATAAAAAGGGGGGGGAAACTGTCATGGGGACAGGGAGCATTTATGTAAGTGACTTTTAGTCTGGGCCGAGCAAAGAGGGTACTCTTTGTCTCTGGGAACCTGGGAATACACTGTTGGGGTGTATTTTGGGTGTAGACATTGTTGGGGTGTAAACACTGTGCACTTTGCCTTTAAAGCAATAAATCGTCTGTCTCTCTGTTGGTTCTTTTCATTTTGTCTCTCTTGCCTCTCGTTTAACTCTCTCGTGTGTGGTAGTGGTGGTGGTTCGTCTGGTCAAGGAGGAGAAGAACCCTATCAGATTCAATGTAAAATTGTTAGTCTTGCTGTTTACCTGTGTTTGCAAAGACTAATTTAAGGGATCTAGTATGGTGCCTCGGCTATTATATATCATAACTTTAAACCTTTTCAAATAAATACAAACCTCTTATTTTAGTGGTATATAGTAAGTAGTTATGTCGCATAAGCTTGTGCATTATTGTGTTGCGAAGACGAGTTTGCTACATGAATCTAACTCTTTCATTGTGCTCAATTGATAGTGTGCTTTTCATTTTTTTTGAATTTTTTCTAATCAATAAGTTTCAAGTTAACTTTGGTCAACTCGTACATCATTTAAGTTTTTTTAGTTTATAGTGAGTCGAGTTTTTTTAGCGGGGGTATATATAAACGGTCTTTAGAAGTGTCCAAACTTCAAACCATTGCAATCCCTCTTCCTTTAATCTTTTCCTCGATTGGTGCGCAATTGTGTAAGTGATGTGCTAATATGAAATTAAGGGTAGGAAAATTGCGATTTGGTGATGAAAACCCTCAAACCACCACTAAACTGTGAACCCTCAAAACCGCATCCAAACCAGCCCTAGTTTGCTCGATTTAGTCGGTCTCATTTTACGATTTCCTTGCGACACATTTTCAACAATAAAAAAATTGCCACATTCCATACAAGTCCATCAACAAACACATATGTTCATACATGACCATCCACCAAAAACACAATGAAACACACTAACTCAATCAAAATTATAAGTCTAAGTTTATTTCAAAAGTTAAAACAACATGAAAAGACTTCAACTTCATTTCATTACATTCCAAGTTTTGAGGTAGTTTTGCAATTTGATAAACTACGGTTTGTTATAAATGAAAATCACCACCAAGTCTCGATTTCTACAGTTTTCAAGTTTTTTAAACTATCCCCAACTGCTAATTTAAAAAAAAAATGAGACTAGACCGTGGGGTTTGAACTTTAAACAACTTTGTGTTGTAAATTGAATTGGAACTTGCTAAGAACTAGAGAAGGAAATAGAAGACTAGAAACTTCTACTACTACAAACTATTACTACTACAAACTATTACTACTACAAACTATTACTACAAATGAGAAGAGAAGAAATGAGATAGTTGGAATGAGAAATTTTCATTCAACTTGGTGTGTTTTTACAATAGGGTTTGCACCCTTTATATATGTCATTTGGTGATGATGATAATTGTACTTATACAATGTGTACAAGTTATACATACACCACAAGTCATACAACACATCACAAGCAACATAGACAATACATGGAAGAATTGGTGTATATTGGAGATGATTACAAGTTACATGACAATACATGGATAAGTAATTATACATTGGAGTTGAATACAAGTTATGTAGAGTGTACAAGTTACATTCAATGTATAAGTCACGTTTGATGTTACAACTCTATGTAAGAGTCATGCTTGACAATGTGATTATTCATAAGCTTGGTTAAAGAGTCATCCAATTTACAACACTTTTGACGGTTTTTGCCCACCTCTAAATGAAACTGCTGTAGATATAAGCTTCACTTGTTTGCCTAGTAGTAAATCAGATGATTTTACCAGTTTGCCCCTGGAGGAACCACCTTGGTCACTTGGTACTTCTAGACTCATCGCTTCTAGAACAAAGGGTACTTTAGGGGGCCGCTAAGGGCACCCCACCATTTAATGAGGGCACCCAACTTATTTGTAAAAATTCCAACAAAAATGGAAAAGACCATTTTGCCCCTGTATATATATAATGGTTCAAACCCCACAAACCATTTCGACTAGGAGTTAGGGCACCCCACCAGCAAGCGTCAACCACAAAGCCACAGCCACATTGCGTTTGGCGAAGAGTTGATCGATTCTTGCTCGTCCGACAGCGAGGTAACAATGTTTGACAACCATTTTCGGGTTTTTCTGAACTCTTTAGTTGCGTATAACAGTGAAAATGATGATTTGTTTGTCAACGTAGGGTTTGGTAATTTCTTCAAATCCGAAGTTGTTTCAACTGTATAATGGAGGATCGTAATGCTTCGGTGCCAGAGGAGGTCGTCCTTGAGGTAATGTTGCAAATTTTTTGTGTTTTTTTTGCGGTTATCCGAAGTATCTGTCTGGGTGCACGATTGTTCCGGCCTCGCATGACCGAGATGTATGTTATCGTCTCGCTCTCAGATGACCGAGAGGTTTCTCGTAGGTGACGGTGTGGAACAACCGAGGGTACTAGTAACTCTCGGTCGCACGTAAACGAGACTATGAAGAAAGTTTCAGAACTGTACAACCGAGAACCTATTTTTTTAGGTTTTTTTGTGATTGTGCTGTACATTTTGGTTGATTATAATGTTACACTGTTTGTATTGCAGGTAATGCCGTTATCTTGTAATTTTCCAGACTACAAGGACACTTTTACACCTTCTAAGCCATTCCCCTCTCGCGAAGCGGCAATTTCATGGCTTCAATTGATTGGTGGCGAGAACAAGTTTGTGTTAGTAACGAAGCGCTCGGATGCCGGGGGCATTAAGCGAAGGGGAAGGGTGAAAATTGCCTGTGACAGGTCTGGGACATATAGGGGACTGGCTCAGAGAGTTGGGAAGGGTAAAGCGGCAAAAATTTTAAAGAAATCAAGGAATGATGAAAAGGCGAGGACTCACGCTTGTACGAAGAAATGTGGATGCCTTTTCCAAATTAACGTCAAGGAGAATGCTGACTCCTTATGGTATGTCACTGTGATTTGTGGGAGGCACAATCACGACACCGCAGGAAGATTGGATAAGGGGGAGGAGGAAGTTGAGGATGCGGGGGGGAGGACTGAAAGTGAGCAGCTCAGGGAGATTAGTCCACCTTCGTCTTTTGTGGAGTGCGAGCAGGAAGTTGAGGATGCGGGTGTGAGGACACCGGGGTCTCCAACCGGAGGCACCCCAGTGTCGGAGGCACCCCAATCTCCAATCGGATTTGAGTCCTCCCACTCCACGAAAGCTTCTACGCAGAAGAAATGCAAGGTTCCACAAATGCGTCGTGCCGGTCGACGCACGCAAAGTGGTTCTAACATGGCTTATAGTCGTTGCTTAGAACCGGATTGGTTGCCGCATGTTGATGCCATTATCGATGTGGTTTCCGATGGGAATTGTGGATATAGGTGTATAGCCTCTGGGCTTGGACTTGCCGACGTAGACGAGTGGAGGATTGTGCGTAGACGGATGTACGACGAGATTATCGGGTATGAATACCTATGGCGGGAAGTGCTTGGCTCGAGTTTCGAGACTGTCAAGAATGCGGTGCATTGCCCAGAGAAGCAAGAGGGGGCATCTTTCAAAGAATGGTTGACACTTCCAGACATGGGATTGTTAGTATCCACCGCATTCAATGTCATTCTCGTCAACCTCTCGCATGGGAGTGCCTCCACATTCCTACCTCTACGTAGTACTCCAACGTCGTCATTGCACAACAGACTTATCATTGCAATGGCGAATGAAAGGAATATCCATTGGGTTAGGGTAAGTTCTATGATTTTTTTGCGAATTGGTTTGTTTCCCCCTTAATCGGGTTTGTGACAATATCTTCTATGTTCTACCGTTCACTTTGACAGGTGCAGTTGCGTGTGAATGCACCGTTGCCATCCTTATATCCATCGTGGGATCGGTACGTTGAGGACTGCGCCGAAGGTTGGCGAGATGGATTCGTTTTTCGAGACATCGCGCCCATTGCAACTGCCGATCATGAAGCCACCATACCTGTTGTAGATTTAGATACACCGTAGGTTAAAGCTTGTACCTAGACGGCTAAACATTTAGAAATTTTGCCAATTCGTCCGAATGTTCTATGTATATGCAAATGTTGTGTTGTGTTTTAATTGTTGTTTACTTATGGATGGACCCTTTTTAGAGTCAGTTTGAATGTTACGGAGATTTATAATTAATTAAGGTTCGGTGCAAATTGTCGTGCTGGATTTTCAATCTTGTATTGTTAGTTTGACTACTACGGAGACTTTTTTGAAACTGTAATGTTCAAATTCATCCATTTCTGATGTCTCGGTCAAGCAGGTTCGTGAAACAAACCATATTTTCGGTCACCCATGACCGACAAGTATTCCAATATATCGGTCTTGTATAACCGAGTCCCATTTAAATTTCTCGGTTGTACACCACCGAGATGAATTGACCATTTCAATTCGCCTGACTCTCGTCCTATGACGACCGAGCCTACGGAGACCCTCTCGGAAGTGGACAACCGATACGTGGTTAACTCTTCCGGTCTACGTGGCCGAGATCGCGAGTTCCGAAAAATATTAGCTTATGTCTCGGCCAAGGCCGAGACGGTTGACACAGTCTCTGGCCTGTGTGGCCGAGAACCACGATTTCCCAATTTTTTTACATTTTAACAAACCGCCACACACACATTACATCTACTCTACCACACATTACATCTACTCTACCAAATGTAACTTAATTCGTCGATCTTCAACCGAGCCCTAATTTGGAGACGAAATCGGCTCACACAACGGACCCTACAAAATGCAGAAACCTAGAACAACGAAGGAGAAACACACGGCGAGGGACGGAGAACACGATTTCGGGGATTCCTTTCACTGCTTCAAAACAAATGAATTCTTCCACCAGGAATTCGGTGAACGAGGGTGGTGGTGGTGGTGGTGGGGTGCCCAGGGGTTTGCACGAGGGTGGGTGAGAGGGCTTTTCGCACGAGGGGCATTTTCGGTATTTTGAGTTTAATTTTTGGGTGCCCCAGGTAAATCGATTTGTGCCCACATTAACTGAGTGCCCTCATTAAATGGTGGGGTGCCCTTAGCGGGACTCGTACTTTAGTAAAACAAGTGTTGCTCCAAAAACCCTGCCCTCTTCAACTTTCTTCTTCTCCAAGCCAGCAGTCCATGTTTCATTACTTCTTCTATTCAATCTCCATTAAAGCTCATTAAAATTCTTCTTCTCTTCAACTCCTCGTTCATCGCAAACGCACATATTCGTAGAGATGTTCTATTCTAGGGTCTTCGCTCGAATCTCAAGAACCGGTTTCAACCATTGCCGAGCCGCGGCCGCCTCTTCTCGGCCACAATCGGTGTCCAGTTTTTCTGGTAGTTTTCGTGAATTACGCGATCCCCACCTCAAGGTACGCCTCTTTGGGTTTCGAATTTTAGGCTTTGGTGCATTAGGGTTTTGTGAGGGTTTAAGGTTTCGGGACCAGTTGGGGCTTAAAAAGAGTTTTTTGTGGGTATTAAAGGATTAGTATTGTTTTGAGAGACTTGCGTTCTGGGTGCTGGAAAGATTTGATCTTTTTAGGTTTTTATTGGTTGTGGGACGGAATTTGTGAAAACCCAATTGGGGGTTGGGTTTTGTTAGGGTTCAAGGTTTTGATATCGATTGGAGCTTAAAAATGTCTTTTTGTTGTGGATTTTAAAGGTTTATCACTGTTTTGAGATATTTGGATTTTGTGTAGTGAAAAGATTTGATCTTTTTTGGGTTTTCGTTGGTTGTGGGATTGAGTTTGTGGAAACCCAATTGGCCCAATTGGTTTGCGTGTTCGAAAAAGTTTGATCTTTTCTATGCTATTGTCATGTCACAGTTGATGATGGTATATTGTGTTTTCGATTTAAATGTATTGCTACCTTTTATGGAGAAATTGTGTTTTACTTCTTAAGAGTTGGCTATACCTGTATAGAGTTTATGGTTCCTGACAATTAAGGCGATAACAACATAAGTAGTTTTCTTCATATAATTCAACTGGAGTTTTCAATTGATTCTACCCGGTTTAACCTTATTGATCTTGGACTCGATTCAGTCTGCTATTCAGGAAGATTTATATTTGATGCTTTTGTTTTATGGTGCGCAACGTGTTTTAATATCTATAGATTCTTCAACTTACGCCTTACTTTCTTGGCACAAAAAATTTGTATTGTTGTAATGGAGCATGTGAATAACAATTTACTTGATTCTTTCTGTGAATTGATTTTTAGAATTGGTCATTTAGAAATTTGAATACATAATTAAGTTGGAAAAGTCAACTTAGATGTTTTTTGCCTGCATTTCAGATATGTAGTTTAAGTTGGATTTTAAGCGACACCATGTTGACTATTATTTGTTGGTTGTGTGGATAGTGGGAAATAAGGAATTTCAAATTTTGGTTTATCTCGACCGGCATCCTAAATTATATCTCACTACATTTTGAACAATTAATAGTTTCTATGGATATCTAGAAAATCTTGACTATGTTTTCTAAAAATATCGGATGCTCTTATGCTGGTAAATTCTTATCAGGTTATTTCACTGAATAATTCTCTGATCGATACACTTGGTGCTCGACGATTTTGGTTTTCATCATCTGCATCCCCTGAACCTACAGAAAAGGCGACCAACCAGCCTGAGGAAAGTAAATCAGCTGGTAATGAGACAAAAACTTCTAATGGTGATGGTGAAGCAGCAAAAGATGTGGGAGCTTCTTCAAATTCCACAACAGAAGCTGCGGACAAAACTGAAGATTCAGGTCCTGCTACAAAATCCGAGGCTTCCACATCTGACTCTGTCAAAAGACGGAGAAGAGGTACTAAACGCACTGCATTTTCTGATTCAGATACGGAAGGGGATCTCTCATTTGATGACCTAGTAAAGCTTGTTGCCGAGAAGGAAGAGCTTTTGAAGACAAAGCACAAAGAGATGGAGAAAATGCAGGATAAGGTTCTCCGCAGTTATGCAGAAATGGAGAATGTTATGGAAAGAGCTAGAAGAGAAGCGGAGAATTCAAAAAAATTCGCCATACAGGTTTGTCGGCGATCATTTCTGTTTTATATTAAATTTATGATCTAGTTCTATTCCAAGTTTCAGTTAGAACAATGCTTGTTTATGTATTTCGGTTATGGTTTTTTTCCTGCAGAACTTTGCAAAGAGCTTACTAGATGTTGCAGACAATTTGGGCAGAGCTTCTTCTGTAGTCAAAGAAAGCTTTTCCAAGATTGATACATCAAATGACACTGCTGGAGCTGTTCCACTTTTGAAAACACTTCTGGAAGGTGTTGAAATGACTGAGAAGCAGCTTGCTGAGGTAACACTATGATTTTATCCTCTTTCAGGTCGTGGTTCCCTGTGAACTATATATATATATTATCTCCATGCTTCCGTTGTGTATTTGCGATGCTGATATCTATATTTTGCGGTAGCGGATTATTGGCAAAAGTGCCAACCCATTTGATCCAAATTGTCTGTAGGAGTCAGTATGGTCTTCATGTGACATGACATACGATGAATCGAGTTGTTATATATTAACTCTAAGTGTAATTTAAAAAAAAAAATCATTATAATTATAATAGAACATTCTAGTAGTCTAGTGATATGGATGAGTTGCTCTGGTCCATTCTCTCATGCTAGTGCAGAAGTGCCTCTATTGATTTCTGCAGATTCATGTTCAACTTATTTGTTTATAGGTAGATAAGAAACTCATGAGTCCTTACCGCTGTTTAGCTCTAGTTCTCTCTTAACCAGGGCAAACCTCAATTGAGCCTTTTTCCTGATTGGGGAGCGATAACTTTCGAAAATATTTCTAGATTATAAGTCAAACTACCTAATGCTCTCATTGTAGTTAATTATATGGTATATTTAGCAGGCTCAAAGTTATGTCTTGTGAAGGTGATCTTACTTATGATTTTTATGTTGTACAGGTATTCAGGAAGTTTGGGGTGGAGAAATATGAAGCTTTGAATGAACCATTTGATCCAAACAGGCACAATGCTGTGTTTCAATTACCTGATGCTTCTAAACCTGCTGGCACTGTCGCGGCTGTGTTAAAGGTGTGATCTTATTTTCAAATGGCGTTGAAGATTGGGTATCTCTTATTCCCTTCTGGTTCTTGGTCAAGAATTTCTAAACTATGTTCATATTTCAGGCGGGTTACATGCTGCACGACCGTGTTATCCGCCCAGCTGAAGTAGGAGTTACTACAGGAGGGAGCGAAGAGGCCGAACGAGATTCCCAATCTTGAAGTAGTTATTACAGTGATACTTACCTCCTCCTGTGTTTGGAAAGACATCTGTATAACTTATTCTTAACTAGAGAAAAGAAAGAGGAAAAGCTAAAACCTATTGAGTTGTTCTATACCGGCAATTTCCTCAACTACTTGCTGAAACTATTTTCTGGTGCAATTTTGCTCTGCCCTGGTGTATGTTCATTATCACAGAATTGTGGTAACTCGGGAATAATATATTTTCATTCTATGCTCTTTTCTTTCTACTTGGTGATCGTGATTCACACTCATAGACATTATGCCCACTCTTTTTGTGGAGTGCGGATGGAATTAAGTAGTTTCACTTAGTATCCGAACTATTCCATTACTCTATCCAATTGCTCTGGGTTTGCTTCGAATATAGGTGGAGGGGCTTTCAATGTTGGTGTTTTCATTTTTAGGACTCGAACTTGAGTTAATAGTTACGGGACAGCTCTCAAATGAAGAGCTTTGCTGCTTAAGGAATAACTAACCTGTTGTACATGTAAATGTGAATGCTTCAGTTAAGGAATGTGCAAAGTGGGTGCCATCTTTTGTCTTTGATATATGCTAAGTTGTGGAAGCAACTAATAGGGAGAATGCATGACTACCAGGGAACCATGAATGTTAGAATTTATGTCTCCTTGCGTAAGGGTACATCGGAAGTTTTCATATAATGGTTGCGAATTTGGAATTGCACAAGTATCATCAACTGAATGTATTTCCTAAAACCAAAAGCTACTGCCCTCCGCATATCTCACTCGAAAACCACGAAAACCAGGCAGCGCATTTTCGACATTTGTCACTATCTACTAAGCAGAGGTACAGATACAAGAAACAATAGTGAAGGTCTGTGCCAAGGAAAAAGCAATAATGAAGAATAGAAATAGAAAGCAATCCACTGAAGAGAGAAAAGGACCTAGTAGGTTGATATCGGTCCATTGAGCTTATCTGAGAACTTCTCCGAGCAATGGCTAAAGATTTCATCGAAATATATATCCTAAACTGAACCCTCTTCGTTTTAGTCTTCGGTTTTGGGGTTCGAATCCTGCTCTCCATCAGGGCCTTTCAGCCCTAAACTCAAATCCAAGCTGGTCTCATTCAGATCTTGCGTCGCGGGCTGATCATTCTCTGAAGCCTGAAAGATGAAAGGGAGCTTTTTTTTTTAAGACAAATGAATAGTATTTTAACAAGTTAGGTGAAATTAAATGGAAACCTATGCCACAATAAATGGAGAAGGTAGATATAAAGTAGAAAAATAACTAAGCAAAAAATAAATCAAATGGAGCTAACAGTAAGAAGTTTGTTTTCTCACTTCAGCTTCATCCATTGGCACATCGTTCATGTCAGGTTTTCCATCAGAACTGTCCTTCGCCGAAGTTGCCCCACCAGGAGGATCGGTTTCACTTGGTTTAGCTTCATCCTCGGCCTTCTCAACATCTTCATTCTTCTTTTCTTCTAGAACTGCCATCTGCATTGCCAACATGTCGATAATTTTCGGGTTTAGAAGCCTCATTCAAAAATGCATAAAATGATTCAAAATCAGCAATGGTAAAGGTGTCAAACGAACAGCCAAACCAGAGAAACAAGCATATTTCACAAGGAAATGTTTGGCTTCCACAAAAACAAAAAGAAAACGTCATTATTCTGTAAAAATAAATGTCACACACAGCTCCTGTTTTTTTACATCTGCATTTAAACAGTGATTTTTAATTGACCGCTTTAAATATGCAGCAAAGGTGATATTAACCTTGAACTTGTCAAGTTGGGAGGCGTGCCAGCGCAATTGAGCCGCTGCTTTTCTTTCTTCCTGAAACTCTAATTTTTTTCTTAGTAAAATAGAAATTTCATAAATCATCAATGGCTCGATACAACACCATACATAGAAACAATTTCCCTAATAAAAGTAAATTGACTCGCTATTCCTATTTGTTCAAAAGAACTGTCATTTACTTGGTTGTGAATGCGACTGTAATATTGAAATAGTGTGAAAATCATGAATTGCTTTCTACAAACATTTGGAACACATGACAGTACACAAACACCACTAAAACTATATAACGAAAAAAAACTTCCAATACGTGAAGAAAATCTAAGACTTCCAACAAGGAAAGACGATGCAACACTTCCAACAAAGGAAGACAAACAAACTATCAAATGAAGAAACTAAAGAAAAGACCAACCCAACAGCTGCACAATTCGCAAATGGTCATTGAAAAAGATGTACGGTGACAAGAATGGAACCAATCTTTCTTAGATTTGGACGGATATGTGATTTATTGAATAAATACAATGAAAAAAGATGTATTTGGAACCGCCGCTGACCTAAAGAGAAGATCGGTGGTGGTTCAACATCAAGAATCGGAAAAGAGAATCAAAAGAAAAAATTAGGGTTTGAGTGGTGGTGAAACCATGAAATTTTTTCTAGATTCTCCTTCACAATTTTTTTTTTAAATTTTGAACCACAAGATCAAAAAGGTCGATCGGCGGTGGTTCCAATCACATCTTTTTGCATTTTATTCATCCAATAAGCTGCGGATCTAGCCAGATTTGTGAAGATTGGTTCCATCCATGTTGCAGTACATCTTCTTCAACGATTGTGCGTGATTTGTGCAGCGGATTGATTGCTTTTTCTTTATTTATTTTTTTTTCATTTTATAGTTAGTTGTCTTTCCTAGTTGGAAGTTTTTTATTTATCTTCCCTTGTTGGAAGTCTTAAGTTTTCTCCCCTTGTTGAAAGTTTTGTTATTCGTTATATGGTTCTGGTGGTGTTTGTATATTGTCATACATTCCAAATATTGTAGAGAGTAGTTCCTGATGTCACACTATTTCAATTTCACAATCGCATTCACCGCCAAATTAATGGCAATTCTTTTTAAAAAATAGGATTAGCGAATCCATTTACTTTTATTAGGGAAATTGATTATGTTGACGATCTCTCCTCAACTAGCATTGATGTCTTTTCAGTTAAAACCCTACACCAATGAGTTGAAGGTGGTTAAGTTGGAAACAATATCGATATTGGAAGAGATCCATGGGCTCGGGTTCGTGTGTGCAGGTGGGCTCAACATAAAAAATTAATTCAATCCATTGCAGAGGCAGAGTTTGTTGCTGCAACATCAGCTATTAATCAAGCTACATGGTTAATGAATATTTTAATTGATCTCAACTTGGAGCCAAACAAAAGCATAGAGATATATATTGACAATCAAGCTGCTATAGCTATCTCTCATAATCTTATATTTCATGGGAAGACTAAGCATTTTAACATTAAGCTATTCTTTTTGAGAGAAGTCCAAAAATATGGAGAAGTTGTTCTCATGTACTGCAAGTTTGAAGACCAATTGGCTGATATCTTCACCAAGCCTCTTCCAGCTAGCAAGTTTCAATAGTTACAACAAAAGCTAGAAGTTTGCAGTTCTTAAACCAAGGAGGAGGGTTCCTAGTTTGCTTCAAGACTGCATTTAATCACATGTTTTTCATGTAAAACTGTTTTACAATTATTACTTTGAATTTCCTAGTATTTAGGAGTTAGTTTCTTTATTCCTATGTACTTGATCATAGCTTATTATTAGGGGCATGTTTTCAATTCAGTTTAGTTTTCAGTTCGGTCTCTAAATGTAAGTTTGAGCATCACAAAATACATACGAGCACTAAAGAATTTTTGTGTTTCACAAAACTTGACTCAATAGAAATTGAAGAAATTCGAAGAGGTAGGGGTAGACCAAAGTTAACATGGGGGACACATTAATTAGAAGGGATTTAAATGATTTTGGAAAGCTCGCCATCAATTGCACTCAATCGAGCACAATGGAAGAGTTTGATCCATGTAGCCGACCCCAATTAATTTGTTGTTGCTGTTGTTGTATATCCTATTCAACTCTCTATTGCTCTTCTCTATTCTCTCATGTGTTTTTGCTGCTTAATTTTCAACTACAGATTCTATGTCTGGTCCTTTATCGAGTCATTAATGATTAATGAATTACTTCAAAAAAATATTGAACTTGTTACCAACTAAGTGTGTAACTCACTGATTTGAAATGAGATTACTTAGATAAGAGGTTGGAGGATCGAGTCTCAAAGGGGCAACTTGGTTTCTTTATTATAAAAAAAAAAAAAAAAAAAAAAAAAAAAAAAAAAAAAAAAAAACATTGAACTTGACGGCCTCTCATGAAAACATTGAACTCGTCGAAAGATGGCTGTTTATGTTACTTCCCTACTTATTTAGTGAGAAAGAACTTCTACAAAGAGATATTAAGGAAGACAATCACGGTCCAACTTGCCATCAAAGTATCAAACAGTATAGTATACCAGTCTTGAGGAAATTGCTCCAATATCCTATTTTTCCACTTTACTATGTGAGGACGGGAGCATAAGTGCATTTACACAAGCAAGTAGCCAACTTAAAATCAAATGGAGTAAACTCATTCGCAATCCACAAGCATATTCTAAAGCCCTAGTAGGCCCACTAGTTTAGCGCTCAAGTAGAGTCCGCCCACCAACGGGTAAAGCTACTCCCTTTTGTACGGCTCAAAACCGAAAAACTCTGTCAAAATGGTCCAAACCGTGGAACTTTTCAGACCAACTTCCTTAGGTAATAGTTAGCTAATATAACAAAACCTCAATCTCGAATTAGTTAAGGTCGTCGGCAACATGGATCAATCTCTTCCATTGCTCTTGATTTAGTCCATGTGTTAGATCCATTTCATAAAGAGCAACAAAAGTTTTACGTTGGTCGTGAACCTATCACAACCCTCCTCTACTATCCAGAGGGGTATGGATAATGAGCTTGTGACCCCTCTTCCTTTATCTAGAATTGGGAACGATTATGTGGAGCAGACAAGATGTACTACGTAGGTGGAGTTGTCATCATACGATGGATAAAATCTACAGACAATATCCTTTTGAAATAAAAAACTTTATAGCACCTCAATGCAGTTCCAATGTAAATCAAATAGACAAAAAAAATGCTTAAGTTGCTAAATCGTAAATATTGATTGCTTCCTAATCGGGTTTGAAAACATATCACCATGGATGAATAAATAGAAAGAACTTCCACCATCTCTTATTCGGAAGCAAATCATTCCAACACCATAAGATGTCATAACATTCAGTGTAGCCCTTCTCCTTAAATTGCCAACTATCAAAGCAACACCAGGTATTAAATCAAAGTACTCAGAATTTGTCCCCTCCTTACAAATAGGTTGCATGCCACCAAATTTGCACCTTAATCGCACAAGAAGATTCTAAAGGCAATAATGTTCTTAGAAGTCACCCTTTAATTGCCCTGGTTAATTTCATTGTGATCCAAAATCTCTCCTTTAAACACTATTCAAATCTTCCAACACAGTAAAAAATGCACTATTTCACCTTCAACCCCTGGGTTAACGTGATTCGGACACCTACAATAATAATAATAATAATAATAATAAAATCCCTCCTTTTAAAAAAAAAACCTTTTTTTTTTTACAACTCCAAACACGGAGAAAACAAGAACAAATTAATTGGAGCCGGACACTTTCAACGACAACAGACAAAACTTAGCCAAAAACCACAAAGGACTTTTTATTTTATTTTATTTTAGTAACCATGAGTATCCAAAACACTTTGTCTGATTAGTTCAACTAGCCCTGAAATTGCGGAAATAGACAACTAATAGCCTCGCGTTTAGTTGCTATGGGAAATCCAAACCGAGGTACTGCGCCCGCCCGCCCTTACCACTAGGTCACCCCGTCCCGGTTAACGCCAAAGGACTTTTTACAATCCTAAGCAGGTGATCCACCCCTCAAAACCTTAAAACTAAATTTCAACAACAAATCTTCAAAACCCACAAAACACAAAACCCAGATCACCCTTTCCCCTCCCATCATAACCAAATCAACAGAACAAACAAACAACGAAAACCCTAACCCCAGTCCCCCAAAACCCCGAATCACAAACCCACAAAGAAAAACACAATTCCAAACCAATTCACCATCAAAACCCAAAATTCGAAAAAGGGGTAACTCCAAATTCGATCAAACTCACCGGAACGTATCTGAATTTCTTCTTGGGCGGCTCCTCCGCCGCACCCACAACCTCGTCTTCCTTGCTCAAAGAGCTCCTATTGATGCTCCCGTTATCACCATTGTTGTTGTTCTGAGTCTGAGAGATGGGCGTCCACTTGTACAGGACCAGGTGGGACGACGAGCCGTTATTACCGTTAATCTGGGAGGCGTGGTGGTTTGCCGACGCGCCGCCGCCGTTCGCCGCCACCACGTGGATCCACTTCTTCTTCCATTTTCGCACCGGCCCTGTGAAGACCGTCGTCGGCCCGTACCGAGTCGAAGACCGGCCGAGCCGAGCCCCCACTCCCTCCATTGTTCCGGTCCAACCGCCGCGGCTCGGTTGTCACTCGGCGGCGAATCGGTATGACTCGGCCGGTTCAACGCAGACGAATTCGTAAGGCGAGTCCAAAGCCGAAACTACTTCAATGTCTCGCCCTCTCTGTGACGGAAGAGTTTATAATCTGAAATCGATTGTGTGGTCCCAGTAGCAGTTCCTTATACAACTCCAGTCCTAAAATAACTGAGGGCCGCTAAGGGCACCCCACCTATTAATGAAGGCACCCAAATTTTTTGTAAAAATTCCAGCAAAACTGGAAAAGACCCTTTTGCCCATGTATATATAATGATTCAAATCCCACAAATTATTTTGACAAAGAAAAAGGGCACCCTACCACAAGGTTGAACCACAAATCCACACTGCGTTTGTCGGCTTTTTATCGATTCTTGCGGATTGACATCATCCGACAGCGAGTTAACAATGTTTGACAACCATATGATAGTTTATTAGAACTGTTTAGTTGTGAAAAACAATGAAAATGATGATTTGTTTGTCAACGTAGGGTTTGGTAATTTGCTCGAATCCGAACTTGTTTCCACTATATAATGGAGGATTGTACTGCTACGGTGCAAGAGGAGGTCGAAGTTGAGGTAATTTTGCAAATTTATTGTGTTTTTTTTTGCGGTTATCCGAAGTTTCTGTCGATGTGCGCGATTGTATCGGCCTCGCAGGACCGAAATGTATGGTGATGTCTCGGTCCTAAAGGATCGAGAGGTGTACTTAGGTCACGGTATGGTACGCCAGTGTACAATCGAGAGTATGAGCACATTCTCGGTTGTACACCACCGACACCACATTACCTACCACTAATTGTAGCTCTCGTCATGTCTCGACCGAGAGAACTAGAGTACTCTCGGCCATGCGTAACCGAGACACTGTGAACTCTTCTGGCCTTTGTGGCCGAGACTTCGAGTTCCCAAAAATGTAGCTTCTGTCTCGGCCATGCGAGGCCGAGACAGTTAGCACAATATCTGGCCTGTGTGGCCGAGAACCGCGAATTCCCATTTCTTTAACTATTCAACCGAACCCTAACTTGGAGACGAAATCGGCTCACACCACGACCCTACGAACTGCAAAAAAGCCGTAAACCGAAGGAGAAACACAAGGCGAGACACGGGAAACATGATTTCAGGGATTCCTCTCACTGGTCGGTTCAAACCAAATGGGTTCTTGCACAACAGTTCAGTGGAGGTGGTGGGGTGCTCAGGGTTCGGTGAAGGTGGTGGTGGGGGTGGTGGGGTGAGAGAGTTTTTTGCACGAGGGGCATTTTCGATATTTTGGGTTTAATTTTTGGGTGCCCTAGGTAAATCGATTTGTGCCCACATTAACTGGGTGCCTTCATTAATAGGTGGGGTGCCCTTAGCGACCCTCAAATAACTTAGTATTTTGCTTGATTAGTACACATGGCGAAATTTTTATCAATCCAACACACCCACAAATTTTTTTACCAAATTAATACATTTTTGGCTACGTCACCGCCACATCACCCGGAGTGTTGGTGTGGTTGAGGTTACGTTTTACATGGATCATACAAAAAACGTGACCTCGGGTCATGATTTTCATTGAAAACGTGACCTGAAAATCGTGACTCAAGGTCACGTTTTTGGTACACCAAAACCACACACCAAACCCCACCCTGAAAACCCGTTTCAATCCTCCTTCACTTCCCCTTTCATTTTCTCTCATCGGCGACCGCCTCCGCATCCATCTCCCCGTCCGGCGCAAGCAAGGTCTGTTGGGTTTTGAGGTTCATACGCAGCGGAAATTACAAAACAATTTTGAAAAAAAACCCCAACAGGATCCGAACCTAATTCCATTAAAAACGTTTAAACCATGAAAAACTTAATCATACATCGGTCGCAATATACCTTTCTGAAGGTTGATCGATCTCTAAGGCGCTGCCAACGACGAACGCCCTCTACTAGTAGTCCACACACGAACGGTGGCCGAGACTCGAAGTGCTAGCTTTGAGAGAATACCAAATCCTTTTGTTTCTCTCCAAAGCGATCCAGAGCATACCAAAAACCCTAGGTCGTTTCTAAAACGAAAATAGAGTTTCGGCCTTTTGATCTTTCATATGTGTATTGTAACTTAAAGCGTCTATTTATACAACCCTTGTATATAGATGGTTAAGTAAATTACACATATACCCTTACTTAAAGAAGTATAAGTGTAATACACCACGAGGACGTTTCTGTCATGAATTTTATCACATAAAATTCATTTTTCTGAATCATCTTAAAATCTCGCAAAACCATTCTTAGTGTGCGACCCAATAGGCTCATACAACGTTGGCAGTGTACCAAAACACATTTTGGTATACAAGTCATAAGCAGTCTCTAGCAAGACATTATGACTACCCAAGTTGTACGAATATCAAATCGATACAACCTAATCAATAGTGTATATAACATCATTTTGTCACACGATATCCTTTTGATCAAACATAAGACATGAAATTGTCATCCAACATGTTCAATCGTACTAGTCTCGATCTCTAGGTAGACTGAAAACATCCAAGTGACATTGATCAATATCAATTCACTTAAACTAGGCCTTTTAACAGTCTAACACATCGAGGGATCCACTAGATATCTCTCTTTATATGAGAGGGACAAATTCTATCTCGATTACACAACTTCATCACATTGCTCACACAGTAACCAATCACAACCTTTATAATCGTCCGGTTAAAAACAACGTTTAATTGTGTCAAATCACTGTGTTCCTAATGTTGAAGTCTCTAGTAATCTCAAGTCAGAGAACTGGAATATATACCTATCATGAGAAACAACTATGACTTAATCCATGTGATGTTCTCATAGCGGATCGGTCCAGTACTTTGTTCCCTAACAAGTACTCGTGATCTTGATTCGAATCCCTATACGTATAATCATCATATGATCATCAATCAAGACTCACACTAGTCTTAATTCATTATAGTTCCCAGTATAATGATCGACTAGGGACATTTATGATATTTATGTAAATACCCATGGATCTTATTATATTGTAAACGTGCAAATTAATTATAATAAACAGCAAACGAAATCCTCTATTTTTATTAACTAAAAGTATTCATAAAGACAGTTAATGGATTGACCTAGGGCACATGCCCCATCATCTCCCACTTGCACTAGGGCCAATCATACATGCATCTAATGCCTAATGATCTAACATGACCATCATGTTTTGTTTGTGGAAGAGCTTTTGTCATTGGATCCGCAACGTTGTCTTCGAGGGTACTCTGCAAATCTTTACGTCTCCCTCTCAATAATTTCTCTCGATGAGATGAAAACGCTGAGTATATGTTTGGATCTGTGGTGTGATCTAGGTTCCTTGGCTCGTGCTATTGCCCCGTTATTGTCACAATACAAACAAACAGGGTTAGCAATACTCTAAACCACACCTAGTTCGAAATGAACTTTTTGATCCAAACCGCTCCTCCTTTGTCGCATCGGACGCCGCAATATACTCACTTTTTGTTGTAGAATCTGCCATAGTCTTTTGCTTCGAACTTTTCCAACTTCTCGCACCCTCATTCAAAGTAAATACATATCCAGATCGCGATCTAAAATCATCTTTATCGCTTTGAAAACTTGCATCTCGTGTAACCATTTACAACTAGATCATTTTCAAAACCTCCATAGACCAAGAACACTTCCTTAGTCCTTCTTAAGTACTTAAGGATGTTCTTTACCGCTATCCATCCGGACTCTCACCGGATCTGATCGATATTTGCTTGTAGTGCTCAAAGCATATGATACATCGTCAGTCGAGTGCATAACACGATACATGATAGATCCAATAGCCGATGCATATGGAATCTTATTCATACGGTCTCGCTCATCATTTGTCTTAGGACATTGAGTCTTCTTGAGACTTATCCCATGAGACATTGGCAACAATCCTCTTTTAGAGTCTTGCAAAGCGAACCTATTCAAGACCTTGTCTATGTAAGCACTCGACTTAGACCGATTAGCCTCTTAGATCTATCCCTATAGATCTTTATCCCTATGATATAGGTTTGCATCTCCTAAGTCTTTCATTGTGAAACACTTCCCTAACCAAGACTTGACATTCTCGCAATGTTAGGATGTCATTTCCAATGAGTAATATATCATCAACATACAAGACTGTAAAAACAACTACACTCCCACCGACCTTCTTGTATACACAAGGCTCGTCTTCGTTCTTAATAAAATCAAAATCCTTGATTGCTTCATCAAAACGAAGATTCCAACTCCGAGAAGCTTGCTTTAATCCATAAATGGATATTTGAAGCTTGCATGCCTTCCTAGAATTCTCAGGATGTACAAAACCTTCATGTTGTGTCATATACACGTCTTCAAGCAGCTTTTCCATTAAGAAATGTTGTTTTTACATCCATTTGCCATATTTCATATTCATAATATGCAAAGAATGGCAATTAAAATTCTTATGGATTTAAACATGGCGATCGGCGAAAAAGTTTCATCATAATCAACACCTTGAGTCCGCTCGAAACCTTTTGCTACTAGTCTTGCTTTAAAAGTATGCACTTTGCCATCCATGTCGGTTTTCTTCTTGAAAACCCATTTACATCCAATGGTCTTACCACCTTCAGGTAAATCAACCAAGTTCCAAACTTGGTTATCATACATGGATTGCATCTCGAGTTCATGGCACTTAGCCATTTATCCGAGTCCGGTCCAGTACATAGCCTCCTGATAAGTGATGGGCTCATTTTGATCTATAAGCAACACATCACGACTATCAGTAATGAGAAATCCGAATCTCTCTGGCTCATGTCTTACCCTACTAGATTTACGTGGGCCTTGTGTCACTTGTGGAGGTTCAACTGGTTCGAAACGTTGTTGAACTTCCAGTAGCGGTTCAGTGTTTACATGTGATTCTTGAACTTCTTCAAGATTTATTTCTTTCCCACTAGTGTCTTTTGAAATAAACTGTTTTTCCATAAAGGCACCATACCGAGCAACAAACACTTTGTTATCAGCGGGATTATAAAAGTAATATCCTTTTGTTTCCTTAGGATACCCCACGAATAAACACTTGTCAGATTTAGGTGCTAGTTTTTCTGAGACTTGTCGCTTTACGTAAGCCTCACAACCCCAAATCTTAAGAAAAGACAAACTAGGTCTCTTCTCGTACCATATCTCATATGGAATTTTATCAACCGCTTTAGAAGGAACTCGATTTATAGTGAAAGCTGCAGTTTGTAATGCATAACCCCAAAAGGATAATGGAAGATCTGCATGACTCATCATAGATCGAACCATATCTAATAAGGTTCGATTTCTCCTTTCAGAAACTCCATTCCATTGTGGAGTTGCTGGTGGAGTCAATTGGGAGACAATCCAACAATTTCTAAGATGATCATCAAATTCTTGGCTTAAATACTCACCACCTCGATCTGATCGAAGTGTTTTGATAGTTTTACCAAGTTGATTCCGCACTTCATTTTGAAACGTTCGAAACATCTCAAATGATTCAGCTTTATGTTTCATAAGAATGTAGGTTTTTGACTGTCTCGAACCTTGGCTTATGGGGAATCCAAGTCTATCAAGCTGGTCAACATAGCCCTTCATCTTCAGAACATGAGGACTAACTGACGCACCCTCAGTCATCTTGCAAGAATGTAGGTTTTTGACTGTCTCGAACCTTTCTTGCCTAGCTTGCTTGTTGGAACATTTCCTTCAGCGTTATAGCCATGTCGTAGGCTTCCATTAGTTCCATGTCCTTCGAAGTTCAGGGAACCATAGTTGCCAAAGCATAATACATGCAACATCGTAGAATCGTTGACATGCTTACTATGCGCATCCTTCACATCTTTCGTAGCATTGGTGGTGGGTCCTCGTGGATTGGAGCATCCGAACATACGACTTGCGTTCATGCTTAAGAACAATTCTCAAGTTTCGAACCAAATCCAAGAAAGTTAGTCCCGATAGTTTATCCTTCTCAATGATGGATCGCAGTGACAAGGGATTATTGTTACTTGAAGAGGTCATTGATCTATAATAAAGATTATGCAAAGTTTATTTTAGCATAGAGGAATAGACTCCCACTAAATTAACAACCCTCCTAAAACGTACTGTTTATTTAGGGGACTAAAATCCATATTTCACCTAATTCTGATGACAATATATGACATGAAACACGAACTAGATTATTTAGGTAGGTAACAATTACCAATTACATCTTATGTAATTTTTAGATCCTTTTATGAGATATGAGACATCTTATGTCTTAGCATGTTTTTATCTCATCATTTGCCTAAAGCTCAAAACTATTTTGATGGCTTTATTAAGTCGGACCATTTTAAACATTAAAGTAACTTTACCCAACTTGTCTCACCAAGATAACACAATACACCCAAATATGGTTTGAAACTATATTAGTGTGATCGAGGCCTTGACAAGTGTTTAAAATGGATGGCACGAGAATTAAAATTTAATAGAGGGATTTTATTCAGTTTTAGTGATTTTATGTAAATAATGAAATATCATATATTTTATTGATTTGTTCAATCGCTAAACAATTTGAATTTTTTTTTTTTTTTTAGAAAACGAATCTCTATCCGAAAATTAAATTCGATATAGAAAATCATAATTTTCGCTGATTTTATTATCATAAATTAACCCCTTAATTTATCCGAAATTAAGTCAATTAAAACATTTTAATTAACCCGGACCCACATCTAACTAATCATCTTATCCTAATCCAATTAGGACTAATCTTATCCTAATCCAATTAGGACTTATCTTATCCTAATCCAATTAGGACTAATCTTATCCTAATCCTATTAGAACTAATCTTATCCTAATCCAATTAGGACTTGAGATATTTGAATCTTAGCATATCACCAATAACAAGATTCTTGATATTTATCTCATATTCTAATTTGTTATCTATCTTTATCAAATAGAAACTTCATAACAAAATAGATATAACAATATAAATAATTAATTTCGAAAATTAATTATTTATTTTGGATTTAAGATATTTGAATCCTAGTATATCACCAATAACAAGATTCTTGATATTTATCTCATATTCTAATTTGTTATCTATCTTTATAAAATAGAAACTTCATAACAAAATAGATATAACAAGATAAATAAATAATTTCGAAAATTAATTATTTTCAAATAAATAATTTCGAAAATTAATTATTTGCAATTTCGGTCTTCATCCAAATAATCACAAACATGTAATTGAATCATGAACTACTATCCCAATCGAACCTAACGGTATCATGGATCATAGAACACGAAACTAATTTCAATTAAATCACGAATATATGTATCATATACACAAAACATGATAATAAATCTCACAGAAAACTTATGTATATCACATATACACAAAACACGAAACTAATTCCATTAAAAACGTTTAAACCATGAAAAACTTAATCATACCTCAGTCGCAATATACCTTTCTGAAGGTTGATTGATCTCTAAGGCGCTGCCAACGACGAACGCCCTCTACTAGTAGTCCACACACGAACGGTGGCCGAGATTCGAAGTGCTAGCTTCGAGAGAATACCAAATCCTTTTGTTTCTCTCCAAAACGATCCAGAGCATACCAAAAACCCTAGGTCGTTTCTAAAACGAAAATAGAGTTTCGGCCTTTTGATCTTTCATATGTGTATTGTAACTTAAAGCGTCTATTTATACAACCCTTGTATATAGACGGTTAAGTAAATTATACATATACCCTTACTTAAAGAAGTATAAGTGTAATACACCACAAGGACGTTTCTGTCATGAATTTTATCACATAAAATTCGTTTTTCTGAATCATCTTAAAATCTCGCAAAACCATTCTTAGTGTGCGACCTAATAGGCTCATACAACGTTGGCAGTGTACCAAAACACATTTTGGTATACAAGTCATAAGCAGTCTCTAGCAAGACATTATGACTACCCAAGTTGTACGAATATCAAATCGATACAACCTAATCAATAGTGTATATAACATCCTTTTGTCACACGATATCCTTTTGATCAAACATAAGGCATGAAATTGTCATCCAACATGTTCAATCGTACTAGTCTCGATCTCTAGGTAGATCTGAAAACATCCAAGTGACATTGATCAATATCAATTCACTTAAACTAGGCCTTTTAACAATCCTAACACATCGATGGATCCACTAGATATCTCTCTTTATATGAGAGGGACAAATTCTATCTCGATTACACAACTTCATCACATTGCTCACACAAGTAACCAATCACAACCTTTATAATCGTCCTTAAAAACAACGTTTAATTGTGTCAAATCACCGTGTTCCTAATGTTGAAGTCTCTCGTAATCTCAAGTCGAGGACTGGAATATATACCTATCATGAGAAACAACTATGACTTAATCCATGTGATGTTCTCATAGCGGGTCGGTCCAGTACTTTGTTCCCTAACAAGTACTCGTGATCTTGATTCGTATCCCTATACGTTTAATCATCATATGATCATCAATCAAGACTCGCACTAGTCTTAATTCATTATAGTTCCCAGTATAATGATCGACTAGGGACATTTAGGATATTTATGTAAATACCCATGGATCTTATTATAATGTTAACATGCAAATTAATTATAATAAACAGCAAATGAAATCCTCTATTTTTATTAACTAAAAGTATTCATAAAGACAGTTAATGGATTGACCTAGGGCACATGCCCCATCAAGGTCGGCCGTCAGTCGCCCTCCGTGGTTCGTATCCCGCCGGTCATTGGAACTTTGACGCGAGGACGCCTTTTCGTAGTGGTTGATTTGCACTGCCGATGCCCGCATGCCACCCCCACTGCCCGCCTGCCGCCGGCGCGAATCGCCTCTTACTGGCGCTGTTGCTCGCTTCTTGCCTGCGTTGGTGGTCTCCTCCCACTGGCGCGAATCGCCTACTGCCGGCGCTGCTAGTAGCCTCCCGCTGGTCAGTCCTCGCCTCTCGCCGGCACTGCTTGCCTTTTGCTGGTCGGTCATTGCCTCCCGCCGTCACTGCTCGCCTTCACAACCGTTCTCGTTTATATTGGTAAAAATCTTCTCCAATTGTGTTCATTAATGAATTAGTTCCAAAAGGCCTTTTCTTTGGGGTCGTATACTTGATATTCAACATTAGAATAGTATGCTAAATTGATGAATGATAGAATGTTTTGGTATTGTGTTAGTCATTAATTTCCCTAAATTTATGTTTATGTCTCAAAGTGAATAAAGTGTATAAATTTAGAAAATGTAGCAATATATGACACGGGTCGATAAATTGAAATCATGCACTAATATATAAATCATATCCTCCACCGTACTCACCGTAATTGTCATTGCTTGATGAAGTAATATGAACTTTTGCAGTGTCGTTGGTGTAATATCTATATAATGTTGTAATATTTATATAATATTTTAATATTTATATAATATTTATATCATGCATCGATGGTTATCATGGGTTGATGAAGTAATAAGAACTTTTGCGGTCTCCTTGTTATATTGTGTGCATCAATTGGGGAATTTCTTATTTACTGCAAATTAATTGATAGCTGCTTCGTTATTTGATTTAAATAAAGAACTGAAATAAATTAAAGTATTAATACACGATGGAGCTTGTTAAGTTTATTTGTGCTAAGTGAGTATATTAATTATCATCATTTCTATTGATTAACAATTATATTCTACATATATAGACTCAATAATGGTTGATCGAAGAGTAACTTTGGTGTGCTATATGATGGTGTCATGGTTGATGGACCATCAGGGATTTCATACACGAAACCGCCTATTCGACATCTCGGATCGAAGATGGGTTTATGGTACGAGGAACTTGTGAGTTTTATTTGTAATTCATTGGAGATAGACAATGAACAAATGATATTAAACATGATATATCCATATCTTGTGTACATTGGAACTGGATCGTACAAATATGTCCTTTTGCGAATAGTTGATGAATCGACTTTGAAAGATGCTTGGGAGATTGTGGCAGAATTTCCACCACCAAATTGCATGGAGCTATTTTTAGATTTAGTTCCGAGGCAATCATATACTAGTTCAAATTGTAATATAGTGGTAAGTGGAGAAGGATCTAGTACTCAACCAATTTTTGAACATAATCATTTTGCATCGCCTTTAATGACCACGAATCCCGAAATAGATGAGGATGCTCGTTCCTGTGATGATCTGAATACTGAGGAAGATGATGACTATTGTGGTAGTGACGGGGATACTAGTGAAGAGAGTAGCGATGATGATGTAGATGATGCAGGGGTCGATGCTCATCATGTTTATGATGGAATGATTCGATATACATTAAATCGAGTCATAGACGATGATGACTCATTATCTTGTCCTCCAATTTCGAACGAAGTTGGGAACGATGATTTTTTCGATCAAGAGGCTGCTGAAATTGATGGTGCGCACATAGGTATAGGTGAATTTGTCGTACCTTCATCTGTATTTATGGAATTAAGTAGTGAGGCAATGCAACCCATCCATGAGAATGCAATGATCCCTTCTAGGTCTTTATGGAATGAGGCATCAGAATTTCATGTAGGCATGCAGTTCCTTTCTAAAGTAGATATCCAACATGCCGTGAAATTGTATAGCATCAAAGGACACAGGCGATTTGTGGTAACTCATTTTACACCTAATGTATGGATTGTCCGTTGTAAGAAATATTTAGATGGATGTGCTTGGAGGTTGCGGTGTTCGAAAAGAAAAACACATGGAATGTTTGAGATCAGTAAATATGCAGGACCACATACATGTATCTATGCAAAACTGTCCAATGATCATGCTCATTTGGACTCCACCGTTATATGCCGTGAAATAGAAAATGCGATGAAAAGAGACCCGTCCATCTCAGTTCCAGTTCTTCATCAGATTATCAAGGACAAATTCAGTTATGATGTTCATCATAAGAAAGTTTGGTTGGGGAAGAAGAAAACAATTGCTAAAGTCTTTAGAGATTGGGAAGAATCGTATAAAATGTTGCCACGGTGGATGGTCACTCTTCAAGAAAGCAATCCAGGGACACGTGTGGAATGGAGGCATGGAGAGCCTAATACCAATAATGAGGTTGTATTCAAATGAGTTATTTGGGCATTTGCACCTTCTATTGCAGGCTTTAGACATTGCAGACCAATTATACAAATTGATGGTACATTCTTGTATGAAAAATACAAACAAAAACTCTTAATAGCCATTGTTGTTGATAGTAATAACCATGTATTTCCCTTAGCATTTGCCATTGTTGATGAGGAAAGTCAAGACATCTGGGGATGGTTTATGGCTTGTTTGCGACATCATGCGACTGATAGAGATGGTACATGTGTCATTTCTGATCGACACCCTGGTATATTGTTGGCAATGAATAATCCTCAAAATGGATGGACCTATGAAAGAGCTCAACACAGATTTTGCCTTCGTCACATATGCAGTAATTTCAACATGAGATTTGGGAGCAAAGAATTAAAGGATATGGTGTACTTAGCCGGTGCACAACATCAACCGCGGAGATTTAAGGCATACATGAAAGAACTTCAACAAATTAATGCAGAATGTATTGCGTGGTTTAATGACCTGGATCAAACACAATGGACCAACGCATACGACAAAGGATATCGATACGGATGGATGACTACAAATCTAGCGGGTATTAATTGTGTCTATATTTTATTATTATTATTTATTTAATGTGTTTGATTTATATTACGTTTAGAAGCTAATATATATGGTTTTTTTTAAACAAATGTAGAATGCTTTAACGGGGTCCTTAAAAGCGCACGGTTTTACCATGTCACCGCATTAGTGCAACTGACATTTTATAGTGTCATGACATACTTTAACAAAAGACGTGACGAAATAGGTGCAGCCCTAGGAATGAGCAAAAGGTACATAAGGTACGCACTGGATAAGTTGTCACATTAGGGAAAGGCGGCCGGAGGGCACGATGTTACATTAGTGAATTGTGAAAATGACACATTTGAAGTCATCACTGCAGCACGTAGCTATCATTTGAGAAAATGGTCTGACAAACAAGTGGTGAAATTAGAGGCTCGTAGATGCACTTGTATGAAGTGGCAGTGTTTTGACATTCCATGTTCCCATGTCCAAGCAGTTTGCGCCAATGTTGCCATAGATCACTGTCGGTACATTGAGTCATACTACAGATTGTCTGTGTACAGTCAATGTTATGTTGCAAATTTCCAACCCATTCCTCACGAAGATTATTGGCCTAACACTAGAGTTTCATACACGTTACTGCCTGATCCATCTCGAAAGCGAGTCAAAAAAGGTCGTCCTCAAACAAGACGTTTGCGCACTGAGATGGATTGGAGAGGCAATCAGAAACAACCACGTCATATGCAGCGAGAGAAGGAATGGAGAGAAACACCAACAACGTTGCAATGCAGTAACTGTAAGCAGGATGGATACAATAGACGCACTTGCTCTCGTCGTCAGCAAGAACAACCGCCTAATGCTTCATAATGAAAGGCTCTTTCAAGTTTTATGTTTTACATCCACTTATATTTTCCTTGTATTTGTTCACTTTCTTATGACTTTGTGGTGCATGTACTTTGTTTCAATTAAACAATGCTTTCATATTATTCACACACTTTTGTTTTAATTTTATTGTTTCTTGAATAAAATGTATCGCTAATTGTATTGTTTATTCATTGGTTTTTTTGGAATTAATGACAACATTGTTAATGATTTGGGGTTCAAGCACGATATGGATCCTGACCCTATAGATGATTCGGTGTTGACTATGCAAGCTCTACATAGATCTACTCGCGTTTGGAGTGGACCGGTAGTACTTCTTTTCGCCTGTATGCATAACTTTATAGCTTCGTAGCTACGTTTTAACTAATGTAACTTAAATCTCGTATTTCCATAGGATCCTGGTATATTGACTATCAGGCGTAATTCAACTGTACTACATCGATTAGTCCCACTAGATGAACGAATAGTTGGACATCTTCATGAAGCTGGGTTTTATGGGACGACACGAATATGTTTCATAGCAATTGATTGGCATCTCATTACTGCCTTTGTAGAGAGGTGGAGGCCAGAAACTCACACGTTTCGTTTTCCAATTGGCGAGATGACTATTACCCTACAAGATGTACAAATCATTTTAGGGTTACCTGTCGATGGATTACCAATCATTGGTCGTGTAGAGCAAGATTACGATGCCTTATGTTTGACACAACTAAGCTTCCCATTCCCTGAAAACAACAGGACTGGAGGTCAGATCCAAATTCGCCGACTTTCAAGATGGTTTCCAAACCTTCCAAATAATGCTGATGATGTGGAAGTGCAACGCCATACGAGAGCGTACATCTTACACCTTCTTGGAGGAACTTTATTTGCAGACAAGTTTAACAATCTCGTTCACATCACGTATTTGCAATTTCTGGAGGATTTTGAGGCGGCAGGATAATACAGTTGGGGTAGTGCAGCTCTGGCTCACCTATATAGACAATTATGTCTTGCAGCCGACATTGATGGAGCAGAGATTGCAGGTCCGGTCATATTATTGCAATTATGGGCATGGGATAGGTTGCATTTTCTTCCACCAATAATGGAAAACGTTCTTCAAGACGACATCATACCAAACGAAGAATTATTTCCACCTCCTCCATTTGGTCATAGGTAATTAGTATTTTTTAACATAATAATTTCAATTTGAGTATATTTATCTACATGTACATTCATGCATGCTTTGTGTTATTTTTTACATTTCTATAGGTGGAGACGTGCCTTGGAGACCATTGGAACATCAATGCATGTGCTGACGAAATACAGAGAAATGATTGACATGCAAGCACCCGAAGAAGTAAGAAATATACTTAATCATTTTTTCTAAATGCCCTATTCTACAATGGTGAAACGCGAATTTTATTCATTTCAAGTTATTTTTTATGACTTCAGGTAATTTGAGAACCGTATCCTGAGACAGTGATAAGGGACTTGCCTGCGTGTTGTAGTAGTGGTCGTGCTATTTGGCAAACAAGGGCACCTTTGATTTTCTTCTGTGTTGTTGAAATGTATAATCCTGATAGAGTCATGCGACAATTCGATTTGAAACAAAGGATACCACCTTTACATAGCACAAGCATGGAGCTACATAAGATTGACTCGAGAGGGAAAACAAATAAGGATTGGAGTGCAAAACATAGTGCTTATGTCTGCATGTGGAACGAACGTGCTTCCAATATTGCAACTGATGAAATATTGGAGGAGCCATTTGAATTTTACGACCCGTATATGCTATGGTAACTGTAACGTCCCGAAAATTTAACTTGTGTCACGTGTCAGGTCAGGGTCATTGACTTGTGCCACGTGTCAGGAGAGTAAATACAATTTTCTTTATTTTTGTATTTACTCCCCTCTGATAATATTTACTGGGTTCCACAATTAGGTTGCCTAACTCCCTGATCTCTTTGTTGAGTTATTTAATGTATTAGTTGCTTCCGCTTAAATTGTAAAATCTTGCAAAATATTAATAACTCAACTGTAAAATGTTGAATGTACTGATAATGATGGATTTGAAGGCTGACTAGGCTCTCGTTGACCTTGCGAGACTGGCTCGGGGGTCCACGTGAGCTTAGGCCGGGCGGAGCCCAATTCGTGGAAAATTGGGGCCGTCACAGTATCGTCGCATTACACGACGATTCATGTCTCATCGCGGAACTATTGCTGAGGCATTGGTAAGTACAATTTTATTTTTTTCAGTCATGAAGTCTTTCAAATAGTTGTTTTGATTTTACTTTCGCATACAACTTCATAAATATTTTATATGTAGGCACATGGAGTGACATCAATTCATCAGTTGACATTGGATGATGATGTGTCTATTGCACGTATTAGAGATGTAGCTGCATCGACTTTGACTACAATACATGCAGATTATCGCATCCATAATATGCCCACTTCATTTGAAGCTTCTCATCAATCTTCTCATGATGATACACGTTCGAGGCATGACACTCAGGTGTATACTCCATCAGTACCTCTTTACCAGTTCAAGACTCTATGTACTCCATCAGTACCTCTCAACGAGTTAGAGACTCCATATACTCCATCAGTTCCTCCCAACATGACATTCGAGGCTACAAAAACCTTTCCATTTGATAGGGCACCTACATCTTCGCGTTATTTTAATGCAAGTCCAATAATGATGAATTTATCTGGGACTACAAGTACTCATGATGGTGGAATGCGTGATATCGATGATATTCAAAGAGAAGATGCTCAAAATCCTACTGATGTGGGTCATTCGAATGTGCCATTAGCTTTAAATCGTATTGTTCGAGTCGTAAAGAGAACACGTTGTGAGACTGGAAGTCATTATTTGGGGTCAGACTAGGACTTTTTCTTAACTATAATAAGACATTTTTTTCTTTTTATTATTGCTTTGTAGTTGATCACTTTACAATTTCTTCATTTATATAGCAATTCAAATTGCAAGTTCTTCATTTATAGCAAATCAATTTTATCCCTTAACTAACATTCATTAATCTTATTGATTATTGTTTGAGTTTCAAAGCTTTTGTTGTAAAATATAAGGTCATAAACCTTTTGAACTATTTACTACTTTGTATTGACAAAAAAAAAATCAAAAATTGAAATTATAATGTTGTGGAAAAATGAAACTATGTGTGATTTATTGGATGTTCATTGTGCTGCATTGGTGTAGGCCTCGAAACCGGTTCTCTTATGTTATGAATTTCTTGAATTTCTGTTGTGTTTTATAGTATATGATATGATGGGTTTTTGTATTTTTTGTTGATGTTTCGTAAACTATTTTGGAATTCATGTTTCGATTGGGGTTTATGCATGATATGAGATAAGTCAAATTATGATTATAGAGTTTAGAAGCCGAAAATTTGAAACTTTGTGTGTGATATTATTGGAAACAACAGCTGCATTTATAAACACTCCCATATTTGCTAATTGTGTATGTTGTTTCCAGTAGATAATTTTTAGCTTCACTTTGCTGAGGAAGTCGTAACTGTTCCTTTTGCTAGAAAACGTGACTTTCAGTCACGTTTTTTAGCTGACAAAATCATCTTTTGACGTGGCGGGTGATGTGGCAGTGACGTGGCAAAAAATGTGATAGTTTGGAAAATATTTCTGTGGGTGTATTGGGTTGATAAATATTATCCCTAAATGTACTAATCAAGCAAAAACTCCTAAAATAACTCTTCCTCTTCAAAATCGAAGCTTATTCGCTCGTGCGACGCTATTGTCACATTCGTTTCCTACATGCATTTTCTATGCCCCGTAAAAATTTTTTTCTTAAATCCAAACCCCGATGTACGATCGAATGAACCACAACAACTATGTAGGCAATAGCGTTGCTGCTGGCTGAGCCGTTGCACTGGCCGTCACCGCGAGCTGCTGGACCGCATTGTCCTCGGCCGCTCCGTCTCTCGCCGTAGTCGTCGTTGTAGTTGAGCGATCTCGACAATGACAACCAATTTTGAAAATGCATAGGAGGAGTTTTTTTTTTGTATAAAAAAGAAACCAACTTTTTTTTTTGATTAACCATGTGTATCTAGATTTTAATAGTTTTATTTACCCTGAGATTGCCGAAATAGACCATCAGGCCCAACAATTGGCTAACCGTGGGGAAATCAAATCCTTAACAAGTAAAAATGAGTTAAAGCATATCTATCTGTTTTGTTATGGCAACATGAAAATCCTTAACATGATTTTCAAATACATGAGAAAAGTTTTGTCATGATATATATATACATTCGTGCCAACCTTCAACTCTCTTTTCTAAATTCACGGCTCATGAATCACTCGAACGCAATTCTAACACTTGTTATTCTTTTTGAAGGCCTGCGTTATATCTCCAGTTCTAGATTTTTCATATATAAATGTAACTAAAGTATCTCCTTCGTAAAGGATTTCCCCATAATGGCCATGTACAATAGCTAATTTAGTAGCCAAAGGCGGCTTAGCGGATCTTATTACTAAAGACCCAACAAGAACAACGAGAACCTAACCTGATTTTTATCTCAAGTTCTAGATTTTTCAAAAGGATCCATGTGTCCACGTCAGCCATAATGATATCCATGTGCCCACGTGGCCAGGACACATGGATAACACCTTTTGACGTCAGCAAAAAATGTGGTTCATTGTGATAGCGCCTCTACATTAGGCGTTATTGCCTAGTTTGACAAAAAAAAAATTCCCCTCATTTCCCTCTTATAAACTATAATCACTTGTACTTTTGTAAATTTTTCGGGAATTTATATCACCACATCTTTATTATTCATTCGCTCACTCTCTCTTTCTCGTTCTTCCTCTGCAACCTTAACAGGGGCTCTCTGTTTTCACTGATTTGAATGTGATTCCAAACAAAAAACTTCGATCTTTGATTGGATTCGATGGATTCTCGAACCTTGATTAGTGGGTGTTCTTCAAATTCGAGGATTTCACTAAATGGAAGGTCAGAAAAGTCGATTGATTTGAGCTTGGTTAGGTCTCAGAAGTTGGTTTTCTTGAAGACCCAGAATTTCTCTAAGCTTGATTTGAAGTGGGTAGGGGCTAGAAGGGGCGTTGAGTGTAGAAGTAGTGTTGAAAGGGTGGAGGGCGTTGTGGGTGTTGAAGGTTTTGAGAGTGAGAGTTCAGTTAGGTTGAGGCGGAAGAAATTGGGGGTTTTTGTGTCTAGTGGTGGGTCGAACTTTCGATCGATTCATGGTGGCACTGTTGGTGGGTCTGTTCATGGTGATGTTGCTGTTGTGGTCACTAATAAGCCTGGTATGTTTGTTCACTGTGTTTTGTTGGAATTTATTAACATTTTTCAATGTTAGCCTTCCGAAATATTTTGAATGATTTTTCATTGTTCTTAGTATTTCTTGTTTAATAGTGAAATTCGCATTCCCCCACTAGAAAACTTGATTGAATAAAAACTTGTGACGTATTAATTAAGAGGGATTTATATGATTTAGAAAGCACAACATCAATTGAACAAATCGAGCATAATGGAAGACTTGTTGAGGTTCTATTGAAATCTCAAAAGCTTTGAATTAGTTAGGAAAAGTTAAGAACTTTAGGACTGTCATTGATCATACCTACGGAAGTGAGCTATTTTATTCATGGGAATTGATGTCTAAATTGTTCTTTGTTTTATCTAGTTTTATTTAAAGAAGAACTCACTCATGTATCTTTGTCTTGTTTTTGTTGGAATTTAGAATGTGGAGGTGTTGAATATGCAAGAGGTATGGGTATTCCAGTTATCGTGTTCCCTAAAGCCTCAAATTCATCCGACGACATGTCTGCTGCCGATCTTGTCGACGCCTTAAGGTGAGGTTAATGAAAATGATTCATTTCCATTCATTCTTATTAACCATTTTACCTATTAGGACTGATATTGGTAAATGCTTAATACAATGAGTTGGGTTCGGAATGCAATCTTTTTGCACCTTAGGAAGTGTGAAGTGTTCCGCTTTACTCTTTTACAGGATTATGAGGAGAAAACCATAAACACTTTGGTTCTATTTAGCAATAAGTGGTTGCAGAAGTTCAAAAGCTTGGAGCAACCTGTAGACGGTCTTGTCATCATTATTTTTTATTCCTTTCTTTTTTTATGGGATTTGTTTTGATAAGAACGGAACAACTTGCTCCCACAGGGGTTCGAACTCAAGACCTCTTACTCCCAAACCCTATACCAAACCATTGGTTCACCCCATCGATTTCTTTTGTTATGGGATTGAGAAAAGCATAATGTGAATATTTTGAATCTTTGATCGTTAAGACGGATTTTTTTTCCCTTTCACATGCTTCCAGATACATACCTTGTAATAAGTTGCCTTTACCTGCTTGCATGGCATATGGAGTTGACTTTGTTCTCCTGGCTGGGTACTTGAAACTCATACCAGTTGAGCTAGTAAGAGCATATCCCAAATCCATATTAAATATCCATCCCGCTTCTTCTTCCTGCATTTGGGGGCAAATGATACTATGGCATGAAGGTGCACAAGGCTGTGATTGCATCTGGGGCTAGGTAAATTTCTACTCTTATCAGTTTTCTATCTGCTATGTCGCATCATTATTAACTGTTATATTGGTCATTGATTTTTAAAAGTATGTTAACCCTTCAATCAGTGTTGAAGGAACAAATATAAACTTTGTGCCCTTTTTCTTTGCTCGATTCTTTATTAGAGCATAATTTATTATTCCCTCCAGCCAAGTGTTGTTCGTGAAGATAATCTTCTTATTGTATGTACTTGCAGCTTGTTCTGCAAAAAGACCTTGTCTACAATGTTTTCTCTTTTCTATAGTACTTTGTTAGATATAATAATTTATTTTCCCATTATCGGGATATATGGCTAGATCTACATTCTGTTTGTGAATTTTTACTGTGCGGTACACTGGTAGAATAACGCCTTGTATTTTGTTAGGTTCTCAGGTCCCACTGTGCACTTTGTGGATGAACATTACGATACTGGTCATATACTTGCTCAAGGGGTGGTGCCTGTATTGGCAAGCGATACTGCGGAAGAATTGGCTGCAAGGGTCCTTCATGAGGTGATATGCATTTTTTTGTTTGTTTGAAATTTGAATTCTTTTCATAAAATTTCACTCATTCATTTGGGTTTTCGATGTTTTTGTTCATGGCATTGTCGGCATGCAAATGCAAGAAAATGTAAACAATCGAAACATAGTCCAACCTGATGAGTCTGACTTGGGAAATAGAAAGATGAAGTGACAATCTAAACATGGGAAGTGGAGCACATGATATACTTAACGACGATCCTAGGGTCACCAGACTCTTGGAACCCACTTTTGGCACGGAGTTGGTGGGGGGCCATTTGATACACTCTAAACACGCACGCAATCGAGGTGTATTGGACAGCCCCCGCCGACTCGGTGCCAAAAGTCGGTCACTTAAGCATTTTCCTATGTTTAAATGCTGTGACTTTGAAAATTTGACTCAAAAGAAAATGTCAGAAGAAAATGTCCGCGGGGTTTTCCAAGAGAAGGGGAATAATAGAGTAATTCAACAATACATGGATCAAGTGTTCCATATTTGCAAGAATTGATATAAGTATAGTATAGTCCTGCAAAAATTGTTCATACAGTGAGTTCTGGTTGGTAACACCAACCTGACAAAATTTTTGCCATACATTATAAAAATGGTTTCAGCTCTTTTTGATGCTTGATTTGTGACGGCCCGAACCTTACGATTCGGGTACCACCCGGCAGTAGGCTTTCATTAACACCCGGTAAACCAATTCGGAGTTAATAACGACCTAGTCAGCCTCTTAAACAGGTTTTTAGTAAATGATATTCCACACAACAGAGTATATATATATATATCATATGCAGCGGAGCGGAATTTAAATGCAGTAAGAACGCAATAACAAATAAATTAAACACACTACAAGTTCTAGGTGTAGAAGCTAATATGTGGAAACCCCTTACAACATATACAATGTACAAATTATAGTGACGAGGGGAATACACGTATCTCTCAACCCAAATACCCATGTATAAAATATAATAAATGTGATATAGGTACACCAAATAACCTATGTATGTCGCACATCAATGTTCTCGAGCTTGAAGATTATGCTTGTAATTGTCACCAAAAGCGGAGGCAATCTCAGTGAGTAAATCCAAAGAAGTTCAATAGTAATTCATATCAAACAATAAATAAGTCTATAAATAATGCAGGAAAGAAACGAAGCTGAAACGAATAAATAATGCAGGAAAGAAACGAAGCTGAAACGAACAATAAATGGCATGATAGACAGACTACAAAGGTCAATGATAGAGATCAAGTGACCCGGAAGCAAAAGATAGGCGCCGAAGTGGTCTTGACACTCTACACGCGGGCTCGAAGCCACTTAAAACATGTAAGCGTCAGACACTGGTACGGCGAGACCAAGTCCGCTTCAACCACACCAAATCCATTCAGCATTATCGGCTCACTTGAGCCGCAGCCCGAGAAAACATTCCAAAGGGAGCCACAGTCGCAACTGGATGCTTAACCGCAATGAAATTCTTGAAGTCCTGTAAGGAGCCATGACGACTGTGGATGCTCACTCAGAGGATTCAGTCTCGTCTAGGAGCCACGAGCACTACTCGAATGCTCAACTCACGAGTAAACAACGACTTAACCCGACCACTTAGACCCTAGGTCACTAGGTAGGCAAGTAGAATCAAATAATAGTCATCATTTCCATCAAAATATGCAAAGAAAGGAAAAAAATTTAATATTGAATTTCTTACTGGTTTACTTACAATACAATCGCATAAAATCTCCACGTCTAATCGATGATTCAAATAGCCTAGTCGAGTCATTCTTGCGTATCTACCATCATACATAGTATAGCAAAGTTGTGTTAGGGACCATTTGCTAAATAGAGGCCTTGTGTAGCTCAAATGAACTAATTCATCAATTAGTTCTTTTAAAGACTCAAATCATTACATAAATGACTCGACATATTAAGACAATCTTATATTAGTTTCACTCTTGAACTTAATGAATATAATTCTAACCCCAAGTTCATAAAACCTTTGTTCTAGAGATTTAAATCAAACTGTACAACTGGCTAAACATTTGATGCTATACACTTAGTCTATTTTAAGGTGTCGAGTTTCTTAGATTCATCAAAACATCAAATATAGCTTCAATAAGTAGTGTTCATTTTCAAGAAAATAGATTCAACAACAACAACAACAACAACAACAACAACAACACAGACTCAGTCCCAAATTAACTGAGGTCGACTACATGGATCAAACTTTTCCATTGTGCTCGATTAAGTGCAATTGATGGCGAGCTTTGCAAACCATTCAAATCCCTTTTAATTAATGCATCTCATATTAACTTTGATATGCCCCTACATCATCGAATTTCTACAATTTCTATTGAGTCAAGTTTTCTAGTTGGTGCATTTGTAGGCCGTCTTTGCAGGTGACCAAACCATCGCAACCGCCCTTCCCTAATCTTTGTATCAATTGGTGCTACTCCTACTTATCTTTGAATTTATATATTTCTTATTCTATCTTTACGAGTTTTACCACACATCCACCTAAGCATCCTCATTTCTGCTACGTTCACTTTATGTAATTGTTGTTGCTTTACCACCCAACATTCACTTCCATAGATCATAGCTGGCCTAATTGCGGTCCTATAAAATTTTCCTTTTAACTTAGTAGGAACATGTCGATCACAAATCACCCTTGTTGCACTTCGCCATTTCTTCCATCCAGCTTGAATTCTATGTGTGACATCATTTTCAATGTTACCATCATTTTGTATGATTGATCCTAGGTATCTAAAGTGGTTTACCTTATGAACTTCTACTTCCCCTAATTTTACCACTCCGTCATCTCGATGTCTAGTGTTTCCAAACTCACAGTGCATGTATTCAGTTTTCATCCTACTCAACTTAAAGCCTTTAGATTCTAATGTATTCCTCCAGAGTTCTAATTTCATATTCACTCCATCTTTAGTTTCATCCACTAAGACAATATCATCTGCAAATAGCATACACCATAGTATATCCTCTCGAATATGTTAAAACTCTTTTTTTTTTATGTCAAACTTCGCAAATAGGTCGAATACGACAATAATAAAAAAAGTTCATAATTCATAGCTTTGACTAAACTTGAGCTTAAAAAGATTTTCAATCTTGTCGAGCACAATTTGAGCTTCCAAACTTTAAGAAAAAGAACAAAGTTTCTTAAATACATTTTATCAAACATCGAGAGTGTATTCATTTCCAACACTATTTACAAAATTTAAGTTTCATAGACATTCAAGCGAAATCGCCAAGAATAACAATTAAAATCAATTAAACCAAGAGTTTAATTCAACACTTCACCTAGTCTTTTAATGAGGTTTCTAGTGCCAAAATGAAAAAGCCTTTTATTCAAAACATTCACAAGATATGAAAATAATGGAAGCTTAGTCCAATTTATTTGTAGAAATCCACTAAAAAATCAAGGTCTCCAAAACCACCATAGATTGGTGCATTAAAAATTAGGAGAATACAAGTAGGACTTCTTTGTGGCATTTTATAAAATATTTGATATGCAAATCAAATGGTATTACCCCAAATAACATGAATTAGCTTTGATTTGACCAAAACAACTTGAATTCATTTATTTATTTATTATTATTTTTTTTAATAAGAACCAAGAATCCATACACATCAAGGTAGATTGCAAACAAAAATTAGAACTATGCTTGTTTAACGTAAGTTTAACAACGATAAAATTGTTTCGAAATCGACGAAATCGACAAGAGCCAAACCTTTTAGGAACCAAGTAAAACTAGAAAGAACTCAACGGATTTATAGATTTTACACTCAAATTTGAACTCAAAATATATTTAGGATATCACCACAGCTTTAATGGAGTCTCAACTCCCTCTTTTTTTTTTTTTTTTTTTTTCTCTTTCTTTCCTTTCTTCGCGAGTGAACTCCGTTAAAAACCAAAAGCCTAGCCGGAGTTGTCATTGCTAGTCGTCCTCCCCGGAGCCGCGTCGTCTCTGCTGTTCCGCCGTCCGCACCAGCCGCCGATCCCGCCGGAGCTGCTGTCCGCGAGCTCATTCTCTGCGAACAAGCACGCTGTTTGTATCGCCACCATCCGTCCAGGGAGTCGACCTCCATTGGTTCAAATCATCCTTCGCGCACTCTCCTCCGCGGTACACCATTGTCTCCTCCATGGTTATCCATCTGCGACTCTCGTTGTCATCATCCGGTGGAGTCGTGCTCTCTCATTATGTGTTTTTTGTTGTGATGGAGATAGGGTTGGAAACCTTTTTCTCCCTTGTTTGTGTGTTGGTGGTGTGTGTTGTTTTTGTTTTTTTTGTTTTTGTTTTTATTTGAAAATTATCTCATCTCTCCATTTCTTTCTCGATTGAAGCGTCACTTAGATTTAGGGTTGATATCACTCACTTATGGCTAGATGGTTTAGACTTGTCCCGATCACTTCGTGACCCAAAATTGACACGCTTAGCACGCATGAATTTTGTCTAGAACTTAACTTAGGGTGTGTTTGATAGCAAAGAAAATGAAAAAAATAATGGAAATTTGTTTTATTTTTTAGTATAACCATTTTTTTTTGTGTTTGATACACTTGTAACCGCATAGAGAAAAAAAATCCACCCTCCTAATTTTCCTCATTTATTTTCTCTTATTTTGGAATGGAAATTCGAGATTTTTGGTGTCTAACGAATCTATTTTTGACCGAAACTTTGACTCTTTCTTCTACAAGAACTCTTCCACCAACGATACTCCTCTCAATTCATTTTTCATCTCTGCGATCTCTCCTCTTTTGTCTCTGCGATCTCTCCTCTTTCGTCTCTGCGATCTCTCCTCTTTTGTCTCTGCGATCTCTGCGATCTCTCATCTTTCGTCTCTGCGATCTCTCCTCTCTGGAACCCAACACGATCTCTATCAAAATATCTATTCTATCGGTCTATCTCCTCTCTGGAACCAAACACGATCTCTCCTCTCTGGAACCCACCACGATCTCTTCATAAGGCACAACAAGCCCTAGGAGCTTTGTGAGGTTAGCTATGCAGTTTATTTATTTTTTGGGTACATCTTTGGTTGATTATCGTTAAGAGCCATCTATGTGGCTGACCTTATCTTGAAGAAATTTGAGAATCACGCAACATTGACTTGGAATTTTCAGTTTTGTGTGATTTGCGTTATTTTCAGAATAGGGTTTCAGCACTTTCGATCTCGATTTTTTTTGGTATACATTAATCTGATTAATTATTGTGAGAAGTCAATTGCTAGTTCTGGTTAGTTGTATGGCTGTATCGTTTCATTAGTTTGGATCTCGTATACTTTGTTTCTTCACCTATTAATTATACCTTGATTTGATATGCGTTGTTAGCTTCAACTGCGGCGATGGAACTGTTAGGGCTGATGGATCATGCATGTGTTATGTTTCTTAGGGAGTTCTTTCTTTCTAGATGTCCTTATATATATATCTCTCTCAGCTCAGTGAATCCTTCAATTCTTATATGGATGTAAGGCTTCATTTATCTCCGGTCTTGCAGAACGCCTTTCTAGTAGCTATCTATGTTTTACTTTCACTAATTATCAAGTTCTTTTGCTTCATATTGCGTATATATGTTATTTCTTAAATTGTTCTATGTGTTATGGTTGCTTGGTTTTCAGTTTTGGTCGATTGATAAAGGCTCAAAACTGGAGACAATATAATCCTTTTATATTCTTAATTTTTTTTTGAATAAGATACGTTGAAGCATTATGTGAAATTTTTTGCTTGGTGTGAAATCAACTTTTTGCTTAGTTTCAAGTTGATTCTTGGCATGAAATACCTTAAACATTGCGAATTTTGTTGTTGTTGAGTCATTTGTATGCGATTGAAAAAAATTCTTGTGTGAAGTAGTGACAGTGGATTGACTTCCATTCAAGGTTTTTTTACGATTGAAAAAAATCCATTCTTGTGTGAAGTAGTGAAGTAGAGATCTTCTATGCGAATTTTGTTGTTGTTGAATAGTTTGTATACGATTGAAAAAATCCAGGGTTTTTTTATGTTCTTTTTATGTTGTTGTTGTTGTTGTTGTTGTTGTTGTTGTTGTTGTTGTTGTTGTTGTTGTTGTTGTTGTTGTTGTTGTTGTTGTCGTTTGTATACTTTCTTGTTGTTTAAGTTTTACAGTTTTTATCAACTTTTAAGTATGTATTTGTTTTATAAAAACTGATTTACTATCATTCACTCATTCATTACGTTTACATGCATTTACTTAGATGCCTACTGAAGAAGATAGAAAAAAAAAACAACAACTATAATGATGATGATGTTATTGCTCGATTACGTACAACGTCGTAACTCGTTTAACATATAACCTTGAGTTAATAGAAATGAAGAAAGGAAACTAATATTAAAGCGTTTTTACAAAGAATCTGACAAAAACTGTAAGGAACAATTACGATCGAAACGAGGTCCATTCAAAGAGCTTTGCGGAATTCTTCGTACGCATGGGATAGTTGATGGGCGCAGTGTAAAAGTAAAAGAACAAGTAGCTATGTTTTTGCTGATAGTCGGACACGATAATCGAAATAGACGAACAAATTTTGAATTTATTCGTTCCGGTGAGACAGTTAGCCACTACTTCCACGTTGTTACAAGAGCTCTAATCAGTATGTACAAAGGCGTAGTCAAGCCTGCAAATATAAATAATTCTCCACAAGACAAAGAATCGAACCCAAGTGTTTGGTATCACTATTTTGAGGTAATGGATTTATTTAAGATATTTTAAAAGTTTGTCATGTAAATAGCATAATAATACATTATAAGAATTTACGGATATAAACTAAATAAATATTAAATATTAGGATGCGGTCGGAGCATTAGATGGAACTCATTTCTCATGCACGGTACCGATTGAAGAGCATCGAAAGTACCGCAATAGAAAAGGTTTTACTTCCCAAAATGTCTTAGTGGCATGTACATTTGATATGAGATTTACATATGTACTTGCCGGTTGGGAGGGTTCGGCTCACGATGGTCGTATATTAAGAGATGATGTGAGGCCAAATCGAGTGGATAGACTAACTATACCACCAGGTTAGAAACATTTTGTGTAACATTTGTATAAGTACTATTGTTATTTTTTTGTTGTGATTATTTTAACTAATTACAACTACTATGATATCATTTTAATGTAGGAAATTATTATTTGGTTGATGCTGGGTTCCCTAATGTTCCCGGAGTTTTAGCACCTTATCACGGTACAAAGTATCACTTAAAAGATCAAGTTGGTCGTACACCTAGAAATGGAAGAGAGTTGTTCAACTTTCGACATTCGTCCTTGCGTAACGTAGTAGAAAGAATAATAGGGCTTCTAAAGAAACGATTTGCATTTTTGCGGCACGAACCATTTTATGACGTTAAAACTCAATCAAATGTCATTTTAGCATGTTGTGCAATACACAATTTTTTGAGAGAAGAAGATCCCGAAGATCTATGTGAAGATGATGAAGATATTTATGAAGATGAAGAATATGATGATAGCGTACAAGAAGATAATATTTTCATACATCAATCTCCAATTTGGATAGCTAAACGAGATGCATTGGCCGAGTTAATGCGGAATGAGTACAACTAGCCTAGACAAGCTTACTGACTAGTTTTAGATGAAATGTTCCATAATGTTGAGCATATGAATTGGTACCTAGTTTTTATGAATTTTTTATCACTTTAAATTTGATTTCTTTGACATTTTTCTTAATTAGTGCATTGTCATATGTAGTCTTATGTTAAATATATAGTTTTTCATTTTTTTCGTTAAAAATATATAAAACTTTAGTATCATGTAAAACAGAGATGGAAGAATCAATTGGGAGCGTGAAAGTAGTTTCAAAGGGGCAAGTGAGATGGAATGACCGCATGGATAAGATCATGCTTGAAATTATTTTGGAAGAGTACAGATTTGGCAATGCTTCAGGTAATTCATGGAAACATGAGGTGTATACTCGAGTTTGCCTAGAGTTGCTAAAGCAATTAAAACAACAAGTACACCCAGCTAATGTGAAGGCTAGAATCAAAACATTGAAAGCCAATTACTTCTCTGCAAGGGAGGTAATATCTCAAAGTGGGTTCGAATGAGATCCAGATACACAGCTTGTCACAGCAGATGTTTTGACATGGAAATAATATCTTCAGGTACATTTTAGGTTTTGTTGGAATATACAATTGTATTAGTGATGTATATTAACTAACTATATTTCTTTGTGTATTGGTGTGTATGTTTATTTGTAACAGAAACATCCAGAAAAGGAATCATATCGCAGGAAGTGCGTGCTGTACTACGATGAGCTATGTGACATATTTGGAGATAATCAAACTACTGGAGGGAATGCAATTACTGGTAACGAGGCAAACATGGAATTACCTTCTTTGGAAGAAATGTGTGAGTAAATTTTGTAGAATAAGTAATTGATTATTTAATTTTACAATTTTTATTTGTACATTCTTTTTCATTGACTTTAAATGATCAATTCTTTTGTAGAGTTTGATGTAAACAATTAGGTCCAATTTGAAAGAAATGCAATATAAGAAACTCAACTGTTCTGCTCTTGAATTCTGGTTACTATCATGCCCAATTTGTGAAATTCTAGTAGAAATAATCCATGTCTTATAAGTAATGTTATTATTTTTTGTAGGCAATGCAGAAAAGTCACTGCCAATTAAAGAAGAAAAAGATGAGGTCAATCACTCGTCATCTAGTGCAACTCGTACGAGATCAAGTGGTCAGAGAACTAAAAGGAAAAAGAGTAGTAACATTGATGCTACCGAGCAAGGACTAACAGCAGCTGCCAATAGACTAGCGGATACATTCACGCATATAGACTGTGCACGTCTTCAGAAAGAGCTTCATAACATTCCTGAACTAAGTCGAGAAAACGTAATGCGTGCCATGCTTTTGTTGGGAGGTGAAGTTAAGGATGTGAATATATTTTTTCACTTGGATGAAGACTTGAAGAAAAATTGGATGATTTTATATTTGCAGAGGAAATTCTAGATTACTTTTAGAAGTTAAACCATAAGTTTTTTTTTAATAAATTGTAGTACATTGTTTATTTTCTTTCATTTATATTACTTATCAATTAATTATTGAATGATTTTTTTTTGAGTTCATTAATGGTTGTGAAGATAGTTGTTGCCGATTCAATTTCGGTGCGTAACCTTGATTAATTGTCCACTTGATTTGATTTTAGTATGAATTCGTGGTACTGCAAAAAAAAGAAAAAAAAATTACATTAGTTATCAAACAGCAGAGAATTGAAAAAAAAATTCTCACCTGTAATCAAACAGCAATGAGAAAATTCTTTTAAAAAAAATTTCTACAGAAAATTTCCCGAAGTAAATATTTTTTTCTCATTGAAAATTCTCTTTGCTATCAAACACACCTTTAACCAATTTTTAATAATTAATAGTCTAAGGCCTCATTGTTGCAAATATTTAATTTAATTAACTGAAACCATTCACGATGTCATATACTACACACAGTACCATGCCTGGCAAAATTCAAAACCAATTTATTTATTTTCTTTTATTAATACTTGAGCTATTCGACTTACTCTAACTCTCGATTAGGTATTTGACTACTAATAATTCGTGATTAACAATTAATTAACGAATTAAAAATACAGGTCGTTACATGATTTTATAGTAAACATATTTGTAATGGCAAAAAATTGCTTACCATGTTTACGTCTTTAAACAGGCTTAATGACCCATACAGTGAGACCCACATCGTGATATGTCCGTTTGCTTTTAAATATCATTCATTTATTTTGGAATGTGGCATATAACTCTCCAGTTAGTACTTAAATATCACTGTACTCACTGTCTAGTTTGTGACGGTGGGTGTAGGTTCGTCAAGCAGCAGCAGACCAGAGAATGAGAAGATCGGCAAGCTCCTCTGAGCAATTCGACGACTTTCCTCACTCATTTTGTATGTGTCAACTTTTGTTATATTATTATTGTTTATGTCATTTTGGATTGTACATTGGGTTAAATGAATAGTTTTATATATATATATATATACGTGCATGTGATGTTGTATTTTTCCCGATTTTCCACACTTAAAAATTTTGGAGAATGAATTATTCCGCTTAACATGATAATGACATTGGAATTAACTTTCAATTGAATAATATATCAATACATGGATTTAAAGGAATATAAGGACTGCGGCGGCCCTCGCTGCCCCGGGGTGACGTGTCTCCTTGTATTCCTTGCCAGCTGACCACGTGTACGACGCCTGCCTGTCCTTTTTCTGTCTCGAAATTCGTATCCATTTGTGTGTACAGCGTATAAATGACATTTTCAGCGAAAATCGTACTTATACCATAAATGCAAGAAACATTAATAATTAATTAAAAAAATCCTATTGTGGAAAAAAAACCTTGAAAAGTACTATGTATAGAGGTAGACGATTGTACCATATAAGGTAGATACATGTACTATGTCATGATACTCCCCAGTTCTCAAAAGAAATCAAAATATATACAAAAGAACACACGTACAAGTAGTCCTCGATAGTGGGTAGTCAGAGGTAGTCGCCTAAGATCCCTTTGCCCTTACTTGTACTCGGATTTGCACTCAATCATCACAGAAGAAAATGGATGACAAGTCTAGTAAGTAAAATCCCAAGGAACTCCTTTGAGCATTCAAATAAACAAATGAAATTCAATAAATGCTGTTAAATAAACATGCAGAATGTAAATAAACAACTGAAATTAGAGCATCGCATGCATAGATAACAAATAAAGTGCAAATGTATGTGTCTGTTCCAGTCAGACTAAACCATACTTTGGAATACCCTTCCAGGATCCCACTAGTGGGCGCACCCAACTAGCTATCACCTGGTCCCTCCCGGTGGCCGGCGTAGACCTACGACGCACTGACACATGTAGCAGTTCATTAGCTCGAGTCGTTATCCATCGAGAACTTCTGATACATATGCTATGGTCTAGAATACATAAAAACACAACGAAAAATCCAGTGGGAGTAACTCAACCAACCATTCAAACAACGACAAGATATGGATGTAATAAAGACCACAAGCAATACTGGAATTGAATGAAAATACAAAGTGAAATAAATACTCAGAGTTTTTCAATTGGGTTTTACAAACCTCACAACGCACTCCAATACCCCGTAATCAATTCCCGAGTCCAAGTCCACTGAGTCATTGATCGCCAATTGATCACCTGTGTCCACCTATGTCAATTTATCAATAATTCCGATTTTACATGACAATTTACGACCAATTTCTAAAATTTTAGGTCAAATTGCCTATTTTGCGCTTTTCAATGCAAAAATCATGCAAAAGTCGCGTCCGAAATTCCTGAATATTTTATTTTTCATAGAAATTCATCAATTTCTATTTATTTTATTGAAATATGATTTTTTCAAAATTTTCCCAATTTTTTCAGAATATTTTCCAAATCTTTTCCTTTCTTTTTTTTTTCTTTTCCAAATTTATTGGTTTAGGTCGGGTTGACCCAAACGGGTCGGACTCGACCCTGGACCAATACTGGTCCAGGCTTTCCCTATGGGCCGAGCCTAGCCAATTCTGGGCCCGGCCCAGGTGGGTTGGTGCACACATGCGCTCATATGCACCCCTTCATGCGATCGAACCAGGGACTTCCTTTAACCCTCACGGCTAGGGAGATGCCCCTGCCATCTCCATTCTTAACCCTCACGACCGGAACTCCATGGCCACAATGACACCAACACACACATACTACAACATCAACAACGACTCACCTTGATCTTGATGTTTCCCCATCTCTTTTCTCATTCTCGGCTTTTTCTTCTTCTCCTCATCTCCGTTTCTTCTTCTCTCTTCTCGGCCTCTTGATTGGTTGCGTGAGTGAGAGTGTGAATGAGATAAAAGGTGGTGGAGAGATAGCTTTGTTGACTTATGAGGCATTTGGCATATCCACTCATATGTGCATCTCTATGCATCCATAACCCTCCATTTATTCCAACCTAACACCTCATTGACTCTGAATTGTGACACTTTTGGTTCACTCGCTTGTGTTTTAAGCACAAAATGCCATTTTCGGGCGCTTCGACGCCCGGTTTCGCGTCTGAACCGCGACATACGTGTACCGCCGAGTCACTAGCCACATAATACCCATTCCATATTGGTTACTTAACCAATTTTTATTTAATTTGTGTGTTTTAGTTTCCCCGACCTAATATTCGATCTTGTCAACTACCCGATACCCGCATCAACACACATATCGAGGCGAATACACTTCACACAATCTCGCACGTATTATTATGCAACGTACACACATGCGATGTATTTCAATAAATTGCATTGCAAATAAGCATCCAACACGTAATAAACTATCGTACCTAGGTCCCCATGTGTCCTAGCCTATCGCGACGTCCACGTTGATCTGAGTTGGCGTCCACGTTTGTAAATTCGAGATAATTAACGACATTAATAAAATGGGCCATTACATTTCTTCCCAACTAAATAAAATTTCGTCCCGAAATTTAACTGTAACTAAAATCTCATACCAGAGAATAGCTTAGGGTATTGCTTCCTCATCATCGACTCGAGCTCCCAAGTGAGTCCCTCAGTCCTATGATACTGCAAATGAACTAGGAATTTTGCGAGTTCCCTATTCCGGAGAATTTGTACTCAACGGTCAACAATCTTTATCGGTCTCTCCTCATAGGTCACGTCAGGTGACGAGCGCCGAACACGTCAATAAAGTAAAGTTTCCTAAACCAACTATTTTGTAGAATAGTGGCAAAGGGTCGATCCAACAGAGACTGGTTGTCTTTCTTAGGTTAAAACAACAAAAAAAAGAAAATCGGGGGTTTTAAAATAAATATTAATTTAACTAACTAATCTATCTAAACTAAATAAATAAAATTACTAAACTAATTTCTAAAACAATTAATTAATAATTAATTAGCACTTAAATAACACATAAATCTCTAGTTCCACAAATCAGAATCAAAATTCAATAGCATTCAATGGTCCTCAATCTTTCCCAAAAAATTATTAATGTAAATTCTCCTAGATTAGCTATAGAAAATCGACATCCGCCACAAAATTCCTAGTTCCCCTAATCTCAATAGCCAGGACATTCGCCACTAACTATTTTCCTAATTAATGTATAACCCTAGACATCCGCCAATCAGGTTTAACACATTAACCGCAATAATATAGATCTATGTGAACACTAATCCTAAATAACCGGGTCGCAACCGCTACCGATTTAACGTAGATTCAATCGTTGTACATTCAAGAACCGAAAGGGTTTTACGGCAAACAGGTGAATGTTTGTTACTTTATTGGTCTAAAAGCACAATGACACGGATACTAATATTCCAAATAACAATAGATTGTCCACCTAAAAGCATGCACTGACCATATACATACCCTAGATCTAAATCATAATAATTAAAATCAACAACAATGAAATATGAGAAATTAAATTAATTAAATATAAAATAAAAGATCTCACATAATATGCTATGAATTCATAATTCCAACTTGCTTCACCTTCGACTTAGGCGAGAAATTGATTAGTCGGGCATCATCTTCAAAAATCTATACTAAAAACTAATAATAGACCTCTAAAAAATATTAATTGATTCTTGTCTCTAATAATACCTAGGTTCCTAATATATAAAAGTACTCCAAATTGTACTCGGATACTAATTTTAGGGGTTGGGGACGTGACTCGTGCATCGAGGAGCATCGTAGGATGTTTTTAGATCAAAAATTGGACTCTGCCATGTGTCACAGCGTGATTCTCTATTTTTCTGTTGCCGCGCCACGTGTCTGCATGCCATTGGACCGCTGCTGCATCGCCTCTGATCTGTCGCAGTTGGATTCGCCGAGAATTGTGCGTTTTGTTGTGTGTGTGGTGACTCAGGGACACATGGCATCACATGAGTGGCTGAAACACACCGATGTGACCCGTCTGGCGAATAGGAGTGCGCTATGTGGACGAAGAATCGCAGAAGAAGAATTCGCGCAAATACGACGAAAATTTGAGAGTCTGTGCGGGCACGGATCTCGAGGTAGGTCGACTGATTGTTGAAGCGCAGAGAAGATTGCTTGCGGGTGACGTGGCAACGCGCGGCGGTCTCATTGGTTGCTGAAACCTCTGATGCTGATGTGGCAGTTTCTGATTGGTCCAGAGATATTTTCTCGCTGATGTGGCATGCTTTGATTGGCTGGAACACCTGTCCGCTATTCGACCCATCGGGCAACGCGTATTTCGAGGCAAACTATCCGGCATCCGATTACTGCAAGTAAATACTCCATTTTGAGTATTTTGTTTTGCCATGAATTCAACCGCGCACTTCGTTTCACCTAAAATTGACTAAAAATATAATTAAATATACTAAAATAAACTACTAAAAACTTATAAATACTGACTTATCATCAGGTTGTATCTCTACCTGTCCCAACTCATTTCATGGGGTACCAATTTCCATTGTGCCAGACAAAGATCCCAGATTGACCTCGAGATTATAGGAGGCAATGCATGAATAGTTTAGCACCAGGTTGCAATTTTGTATGGCTTATCATCCTTAGACTGACGGATTTGGAGGATATGCTCAGGGCTTGTATATTACAGTTTGGGGGTTCGTGGGAGGATTATCTTCCTCTGTGTAAGTTTGCATACAATAACAGTTATCAGACGAGCATTGGCATGCCACCATTTGAGGCACTATATGGGAGGCCCTGTAGATCACCTACATGTTGGGCAGAGCCGGAAGATACAGTGACAGTAAGGCCTGAGATAGTTGTTGATCACGTAGAGAAAATCCGACAAATTCGTCAAAAGCTGCGAGCTGCACATAATAGATAGAAGAAATACGCAGATAGGTATCGCTAAGGTCCGAGCTATGACGAGGGCGATATGATGTATCTGAAGGTTTCTCCTTAGAAAGGTCAACAAAGATTTGTTATATCGCGATGATATAGTTGTATCATCACGTCTCGACATATTCGGTTAGGGTATATCTTATCCCCAACAGCCGTACTGAGGACAAGATGTGGGTCTAATATCTGTGTAACTAACCCTGACAATCCAACAATACGTCCAGCAAGAAATGATAAAGTGCTACCAGAATCAAACAAAGCATGCATAGGGCAACCAACTATAAGTAACGTACCTTCAACAAGCTGCCTAGTCGCCCCACTATCTGGCTGTGCTAACGCTTGCGCTCTATCTCTGACCTGATCTGACTATCGTCATGGTGATGGTGGTGTCTGACAATCAGCTCTCAAGTGTCCCCTCTGACCACACTGGTGGCATCTACGGCTCTCTAGTCTACCCGTCTATCCGTCTCTAAATCTCAGACCCTGACTTCGGTCTACTTAACCCCTATCATGCCCCCCCTGATTTCGACCCTAACGATACTCCTATGGCTGTGACCTCTGCCAATCCACCAGTGCTGAGGTGATAGCATGAACTGGCCGTGGCTCCTCATATCGGAACTGACTGCCCTAAAAATCGTCCCGGCGGCCTCTCTCCCATTTATCTTCTCTCCGGCCTCTATCCAGACAATCCAGCGATCTCTTTTGCCTTTAATTCGACCAAGAACTCTGCCCTGACTATACCTCCTACCAGTCACACGTCTGCTAGCCCTCTGCAGTATGTATGTCTCATGAGCCAATGCCCTGTCAAAGATCTCCTGCAGGGTCGTGGCTCCGGTCGAGAAACTGCTAATGCAATCCTGTCATAAACCCCTATGGTGAAATAATATATCTGTAAGTGCTCTGTCCCGGCGACATCTAGAGGGAACTGAAGCAAATGTCGGAACCTCTCCATATACTACATCAAGGTCCGATTACCCTGTCTCATGGTCAAGAACTCCTCCCTCAATCTCAACCCGACCTCCATAGGTATGTACTGATCGTAGAATAGCTCCCTAAACTCAGCCCATGTCGTCGATTCCGGATGAGTATCCGTATATGTCGTCCACTAGACTACCGCATGCCCTCTCAAACACGCTCTTGAAAGTCGTGCATGTATAGTCTCATCGTTCCTCATCAGCTTACGAAAACGCTGCCTCCATAAAAGAATCCAGGCTAGAACTTTAAAAACTCCCTTAATAACTTCACCTCTAGTGTCAGGACGAATGTCGATGTAGTAGTAGTATCAACAACGGGGGTGGCAGTAGCCTGGTCCGTCGTCATGAGTGGAGGAGTAAGAGTCGACGTCTCCAAAGGAATGAAAACTATGGTAGTTTTCTCTGTGGGTGCCTCTGCCGCTACCCCCTGAACTGGTGTCTGGGGTACCACCTGAACAACAACTGTCCCTGACGGTACGGTCACAACTACTGGCTCTCTAATTGAAGTGAGTGCCGCCAGTACCGCGGTCTGGTTTCGTAATACCCATTCCATATTAGTTACTTGACAAATTTTTATTTAATTTGTGTGTTTTAGTTTCCCCGACCTAATATTTGGTCCTGTCAACTACCCGGTACCTACGTTGACACGCATATCGAGGTGAATACAGTTCAATAAATTACACCGCAAATAATCATCCAATACAAAATAAACTATCATACCTAGGTCCCCATGTGTCCTAGCCTACCGCGGCATCCACGTAGATCTGAGCTGGCGTCCACGTATGTAAATTCGAGATAATTAACGACATTAACAAACTGGGCCGTTACAGGGACGAAAGGCTGACTAATACGTAATTAAGTCTTATGTGGTTAGAATTAAGGCTTGAGTACGGGACTTAGCCGGGCGGTGCCTTGTTTAAAATTTGGGGCCGTCACAATATTTGAATGTTGGCAGACATTCAAATAAAAACTTTACTTAAAAAAACCAAGTGATTTGGCTTTGAACTAATTGACCAATTGATTATTGATGAGTTCTTATATCTTTCAAGAAAATCTGGATTAAAATCTCCAAAAATGTGCACTGGTTAAAATCACTGATTATAATTTCAAAGCTTCTTCTAGGTTTCTTAAGTTTTAGGGAAATTAATCTTTTACTGGTAACAAGCAAAATTACTAGACAAAGTTGCTTAAGAATCACATCCTAAATACTTCTTGCATAGATATGTTTTTTTAAAATAATATATGAAAGCATCTCCAATTGTAAATGTGGATTGTAGTTGTGAATTCTGACCACGTCATCATCAACGTGGAAGGAATGCAGTGGCACAAACAACTTGATTGTCATTGTCTATTTTATAGTTGATCATATTAGTACTAGATAGGTAATAGGGGTAGTCTACGGTCTCCGTAAAATTGCTCAAACTGTTCAAATGGTCTTATCTGGTTTTCTTAAACTAGCAGTTTGGGAGTGGTTCGGAAAAGTTGAAAACCGCGATTCTGCAATTGGTAGTGGTTTTCATTTATAGAAAACCGCGATTCTCCAAACTGCAAAACCATCCCCATACTTTGAATAGAATGAAGTTTAAGCCTTTTTATGTTGTTTTAACTTCTGAAATAAACTTATACTCATAATTTTGATTGAATTTGTGTGTTTCATTGTATTTTTGGTGAATGGTCATGTATGGACAAACGTTTTGTTGATGGACATGTATGACTTGTATGGAATGTGTGGCAATTTTTTCGTTGAAAATAAGTCGTAGGAACACCGTAAAACCAAACCAACCAAATCGAAAAAACTTTTGATAGATTTGATTGCGATTTAGGATTCGCGGTTTTGTGTAGTTTGCAAAATGGCCAAACTGTGAACTCCCGAATTGGTGGCAGTTTGAGGATTCTCACTACCAATATGTGGTTTGCCCATATTTTTTTTATAGAAAAATGGGTTTTATCCTAATGTTACAGATCACCACGCACACATACGCGGAAACATTACACTTATAATATCATCAGCCGGAATGGCTTGCAAACCAGGGGCATTTCCTCAAGAACATGAGTGGCCAACAAAAAATCAAAAGCATGGTTTGCCATTCAGTCTTCCGCCCTATTCTCTTCCCTATAGGTGTGGACAACTATAACATTCCAAGGTCTCCTGATAAGCTCCCAAATGAGTGATATAAGCTGGTTGTGCTTGTAGGTACAACCTTTTCGGCCTGGATGCAATTAACTACTCTTTTGTTGTCGATCTCTAGGATAAGACGATTATAGCCCCGTTAGTATTAGGCCCATCAATGCTCCTCATAGCTCCACTACAAAAACACTACACCTTTCTAGGTTTGCTAGCGTCCCACTTAACCATTCCACTGCTTCATTTCTCAAGATTGCACCAGCTATTGCGTAATTAGAAGTGTTGTGATGTGCTCTATCAGTATTCACCTTGATCTAACCATGAAGCGGGAAAGACCAGCCAATTAGTCTTTCTTGTCGTTGCTTTAAACACAAGGATTTAGCTAAATTGAGGTCCCCGATATTCTTGAACTCTCTGGTTTTGGTCCAAATTGTTTGCACCACTTCATAGAAATTGTACTCCTCTTCTCCCATGATTGTTCGATTCCATATAGCCCATAGACTCCAACATCCAGTCGCGAATAGTGTTGGCCATAAAACACCCACAATGTGTTCCTTCTTGAGATTAGAGTGGAACCATACCTTAAATGGAAGAATAAAAAATGAAGGAGGCCTCGAAGGTCCTAACACTTTAATTTAGCATATACTCGCAAATGGGCACGTTCGAAGAATATGATCAACATAGTCGACCTCCGTCCTGCAGAGTCCGCAGCTTGGGTCGATAGACATATGCCTACGGGCCATATTTTCATTAGTCAAAAGGCCATTTTGTAGAACCAACCAAATGAAGTAGCGGATCCTCTCCGGGCCAGACCACTTCCAGGCCAGTTTCCAGTCAGCTGTCTCAGAGGGCTGGTTAGTACAGAGAGCAGTGTAGGCTAATGCGACCATGAATTTGCTTCTAGGAGAGTGCTTCCAATAGATAGTATCCAACGTGGAGTTGCGCACTTGAGGGTGGGTAGCAATAGTTCATTGATTGTCGTTTGGCGACATTAGGTGAGAAAAGGCAGACCAATCCCAATCCCTATTATTATTAATATAGTTTGCAACATATCGATCTACTTGATCAGTAGGGACATGAGAGATGGCCAACTTTGGTAGAGGGGTCTTCAAGCTAGTATAACGATCCTTCCAAAAAGTACATTGGTGCCATTGCCAAGGGCCCTTTGCATTCCTTCCAGCAGGCCCTCCCAAGACTTGCTTAAACTTCGCCAGATATGGGAACCATTAACGCTGTTCGGAATAGTAAGCATATCATTTCGGTTTAGGTGATACTTTGCCTAAATGATCTGAGCCCATAAGGTCTCCTCTATCGTCAGTAATCCCCAGCCAATTCTCATTAAGAACGATTGGTTCATTTTGTTCGTTTTCTTGATGCCCAGCCCTCCTAAGGGTTTACGGAGGCATATAGTCTCCTACCTTACCAAGCTTGGTTTTATATGGCCCCCTTTAGAGCGCCAGATAAAGCCCCTGCAAGCTCAGTCAATCGCTGCACAGATGCCTTTGGAGAGCCTAATAGATTGCATGGTATAGATCGACAAAGATGAGAGATCAGACTTACATAACATTGTTTGCTTAGCCAATGAGATTTTATGAGAATTCCACTTGGCAATCCTCATCTTCACCCTATCCAAAATTCCCCCGTACGTGGACTTCATGACTCTCCCATGTATGAGGGGCACCCCAAGGTAACAACCAAGGTCATGGGGTCTTATGAAACCCAATACTTGTACTGATGTTGTTGGCCAGAGAAACCTCCACATTGGGTGAGAAGTAGATTTGGGACCTATTAGCACTAACTTTATGGCCAGAGTGTGCGCATAATTCATCCAACACATTCTTGATCATCGAGGTCTATTGTTCAGATGCTTCCTCAAATAAGATTAAATCATCAACAAAGAAGATATGAGAGATAACGTTGATGTTATTCTCGAATCTAGGTGCAAACCAGGACCCATCATCCAATTTATGGTTTATAAGCTGTGACGGTATCTCCATGCAAATTACATACAATATGGGGATACTGGGTCACCTTGTCGCACACCCCTTGAAGGCTTAAAAGCTTATGAGATATCACCAATCCACTGAACCTGAAACGAGCTCGAGATCAACCTAGGTATGAAGACCTGAGTGATATTTTGGGGAATCCTCGCATAATTAAAAAAAAATCTTCAATAAACTTCCGGCTAAGACGATCGTAGGCATTCTCAAGATCGATCTTAACAACCATCCACCCCTGCCTACCCCGTACTAATATCAGGTAATAGAGAAGTTCCTGCACAATGAGAATATTCTCTGTGATCTACTTACCGGCTACAAAGCTTGTCTAGGCTTGGTTAATAAGGATAGGCATGATTGGTTTTACACGATTGGTCACCACCTTCATTATCAATTTGTAATTGACAGTACAGAGGTTGATGGGCTGAAATTGACCAAGGCATTCAAGTTTCTCCACCATAGGAATTAATGTTATAAGGGATATGTTAGAGGCCTCAGAGATGATTCCCTTCGTAAATGCGTCGTCCACCATTCGCACAAATGAGGGGCCCACTGTCTTCCATTTTTTGGTAGAAGTAGGTTGTGAATCCATCCATGCTTGGGGCTTTAAGAGGGGCCATGTCAAACAAGGCCTACCTGACCTCTATGATTGAGATTTTATTGGTCAAGCTTGAGGAATAGACAGGAGGGATGAGAGGGAAACGATCACGAACCAGGAATGCAAGTCCATTAGCCGAACCCTGCGTACACATCTTTAAGGAACTCGCTGGCCTCAGTAAGGAGGATGTCCTGATCTACGCACCACATCCCAGATGAGAGCTTTAGTTTAGGAATAATCATTCTTCTTGCCCTTTAATTTGCTCTGGCATAAAAAAATGAGGAGTTTTTATCGCCCAGGGTTATCCAATATGCATTGATTCTTTGTTGCCAGAGGAGCTCTTCTTGAGAGAGGATAGGTTCTAGTTCTTCCCTTAGCTTTAGATCGAGAGATTCTCGGTTTAGGGTTGAGTGGGTTTCCAACTCCTTCTGGATGCCATCCAATCTCGCCAAAAGCTTTTCTTTTCCTATGAAAAATGTTGGTGAAGGTTTCACCATTCCATTTCTCAACAACTGCCGAGAGGTGGGATATATTTTCATCAATGGGCCTCTCATACAACCAAGTCGATTTAACCACTTCTTGCCATTGGTGGTGTGTTTCCTAAGCAGCTAATAATCGAAATTACTTTTTTTTTTTGGTGGAAAGGAGAGATTGCAAACAGTAAACAATAATGGGCAGTGGTCAGAGTAAATATGTGCTAAGTGCATTACCTTCAGTGGGAGGAAGGAAGAGGTCTACAGCTTATTGAAGAACACCTGGTCAAGCCTTTCAAAGGTCAGGCCCCGTATCTAAGTGTAACAGATTCGGGCTCCATTAATCCTGCATTGAGTACCCAAGCTACATAATGCTTGCAAATTCCAGAAGCCCTAGCTCCTCCCAATTTGCCTTCAGTTCTAAGGAGGGCATTGAAGTCGCTCGCAATGACCCACGAAACTCGAGCCTCTAGTGCCACCTCTTCGAGCACCCCATAAGATTTTTTTTTATTTGGGGAGAAGGGTGCCCATACACCCCCGCGAGGAGAAAGGATGGGGAGTTGCATGGCACCTCCTTCATATGGACAAACCGCCAATGATTCTTAAGGATATAGATTTGAAGGTTTTGCTTCCATATGATCGAAATTCCTCCAGAGAACCCCACGGCTTCGATTATGTGGGATGTAACGGCCCGAAAATTTGACTTGTGCCATGTGTCAAGTCAAGGTCGTATGTGGGACCCACTCGTCGAAATACGTATATCCGAATTCAATTGGAGATGATAATGCTAACTATGTGAGGAATTCGGTGAGCCGAAACATGAACGGGACGCGCCTCGAGTCGCGTGCTGACGTGAGACCAAGATAATGTAAAATTAGGTTGCCTAACTTCTTGAAATTATGGTTGAGTTATTTTATTCATAGTAATTGCTTCCGCTAAATTTTAAATCTTGAAACATATTAATAACTCAACTGTAAATTGTTGAATGTACTGATAATGATGGATTGGAAGGCTGACTAGGCTTTCGTCGACCTTGCAAGACTGGCTCGGGGGTCCACATGAGCTTAGGCCGGGCGGGGCCCAATTCGTGAAAAATTGGGGCCGTCACATGGGATATATGGAATCCCAACTTTCCTATCACCTTATCGGCCTGGCGCCCACTAATCTTAGTTTCAACTAGGGTAAGTATTTGTACTTTGTGTAAGGATGTTAGGGATTTCAACAACCTTTGGAACTTCCTCGCCTCCGCACCTTGACGATTCCAAGCAAGGATGGGTGTCGTCATAACGAATACTATATACCAAAAGGTTGGGGGACCCCAAAAAACATGGAGGTTATACCTAGTGGGGGCATGGTACCTCCACACTCTCCATTTGCTACTCGAGATCATCGTCTTCAAAGCTAAACTGCTCCTTCAACGCAGCACTTAGGGAGTTCTGCTTACCTATGCTCAAGCGATTTTTAAATTTAAAATCATTCTTAAGGTGGATCGCCTTGAATTTATCAAGAGGTTTTCCACCTCCTTTACCACTTCGCTTGGGGCGAGTATGGCGCAGGGATTTATTGGTGTGAGGGGATGGGGGTGGGTGGTGGTCTACGCTTTGGATGGTAACGACGGTGTGGTGGTCAGGGTCAAGACAGCGGTCTACGACCATTTCTGTATAAGCATCAAGGTTGTGTTCAGGCTGATCGTTCACTAATGGATGCGATAAGGGTGGATATGTGTTCACACGGGGTGTGGGCTATTGTTGAACCTTAAAGTTGTTGAACTTTAAAGGTTCTTTGAGTTTGTATTGTATCCAATTTTTAGTCCCATATGGGAAAGAAACTTTTTGTTTTTTTCCGTATAAGAGATCCTACACCTGAAGTAAATGGTTAAGTGAATGTGAGGTTGGAGGAAAAGACCATGGGTATTCTCCATTGATTAATACGTATTAAATAATTGATATTTAATATATCTTTGATAGGGCCTTGGGCCTTGGAGCCTTTGGGGCTTATAAATGACTTAGCCAATTCACAACACAATTTTTTATTTTTATTTTTTTTACATTAAATTTAAATAATTTCGAAGTTAGTAATTAGTGGTAACAATTACAACCTTTAGCCTGTGAAAATGTGTTTAATTAGTAGGATAATTGGTGGTTAATGAACCACACCACTAATAACCTCATTTTGAACAGTTGTAACTGTTCAAGAGAGGTAGTTTTTGGCTTATAAATGAGAAAATGGCATAAATTTCTTTCGTTGAGAAAAAAAATTCGAAATAGAGATTGCTTTTCATCTAGTTTTTGAGAGAGATTTTCGCTGTTGCAAAAGAAATGATTTTTGGTTGGTGTGTAATCGAAGATCAATCCATTTGTATCCTGGAGACGAACCTCTTGCAACATTCATACACCGAATTGGAGGAAATTTCGGCTTAGGACATTGCCATTAAGTGCAAGCCTCTGATATTATTTTATCTAGTTATTTGTAATTGAATTCAAGTATGATATATTATAGTTTAGTAATATGCATGTTTTAGTGTATGTTCTAACATTCTAAGACAAAACTTATTTTGTTTTATTAATGTTATCACTGATTTACGCACAATAGTTGATTGCATATGATTTGTCACTGATTTTGGAAAAATTAGTCACTGATTTATACGAAATTGTTGTTTGTTTGAAATGACATCTCTTGTAACTGAGAAAACCACTTATGCTACCTTTGCCAATCCCAAAGATGAAAGACCAGAGAAGTTCAAAGGTCTTGATTTTAAAACGTGGTAGCAGAAAATGCTCTTCTGGTTAACCACTATGAATCTTGCAAACATAGTTAAGGAAAAAGTTCTGAAATCTAATGAGGACCCTCTGTCCAAGGAAACTCTCCTTACTATTGAAGCATGGAGGAATTTTAACTTTCTCTACAGGAATTACATTTTGAATAGACTTGATGATACACTGTATGATGTCTATTATGAATCTAAAACTGCAAAGGATGTTTGGGATCTTCTCGAAAAAAAATATCGAACTGAAGATGAAGGGGCTAAAAAGTTCATGGAGGGTAAGTTTCAGAAATACAATATGGTGGATTCGAAGTCCGTGGTAACGCAAGATGAAGAACTGCAAGTTCTGATACATGAATTGCACACTGAAGGGTGCATTGTAAATGAACATTTTCAGACTGGAGCCATTATTAAAAAGTTTCCACCATCGTGAAATGACTTCAAGGTATACCTAAAGCACAATCGAAGGGACATGTCCATTAAGGGCCTCATTCTGCAACTTCATGTTGAGGAAGACCACAGGAAGGGAGACAAAAAGGAAATGGCTGATGCTAAGGCTAACATGGTGGTAGGACAATCAAGCAAGTCCAAATTTCAGAAATTTCATAAAAAGAATTTTAAGAAAGATTTCAAGAGAACCACCAAGCCGTTAGCACCAAAGGGGAAGGATTACAAGAAAATTAAGGGATGTTGCTAGGTTTGTGGAAAGCAGGGTCATAGGGCTCAAGATTGTAGCCACAGAATTATGATAATTCTGGTTTGAACAACCGAGCAAATGTTGCTGACATGGAAATTGATGATATTGACATTGATCTCACTACAGTTGTTTCTGAAAACCAATATGGTTTCTGATAACAAAGGATGGTGGATTGATACTGGTGCGACAAGGCACATATGCAGTGACAAAAACTTATTTTCTGAGTTTCATCCGGTTGATAGTGAAGAGAAACTTTACATGGGAAACTCGTCCTCCTCCATGGTTGAAGGCAAATGAACAGTAAAGATGAAGTTCACATCTGGAAAAGTAGTCACTTTACTTAATGTTATGTATGTTCCTGATATTAGGAAAAATCTTGTATCTGGCCCTTTACTGAATAAGAAAGGGTTCAAACTTGTTTTTGAGTCTAACAAATTTGTATTGACCAAAGGTGGCATGTTCATAAGGAAGGGAAACATTACAGAAGGTCTTTTCAAGTTAAGCATTGCATCGTTAATGGCACTAGTAATAGAATGATTGTTTCTGCGTATATGATTGTATCTGCCTATATGATTGAATTATTTGATATTTGCCATGCTAGACAAGGGCATGTAAATAACATATTAATTCATAAAATGGTACATTTGAATATGTTACCAAAGTTTAAAATTGATTTAAAACATAAATGTGAAGTTTTCGCTGAATCAAAGTTTGTTAGGCAAACATTTAAGTTTGTTCAAGAAAGATAAAGTGAATTATTATATTTAATTCATAGTGATCTTTGTGACTTCAAATCGAATCCTACGAGAGGAGGAAAGAACTACTACATCACCTTTATTGATGATTGTAGTAAGTACTTCCATGTCTTTTTGATCAAAAATAAAAGCGAGGCCTTTTATGTATTTAAAATATATAAAGCAGAGGTTGAAAATCAACTTGACAAAAAGATAAAAGTGTTAAGAACTGATCAAGGTGGAGAATATGATACCATTGAATTTGCATACTTTTGTAATATAAATGGAATTATTCAACAGACCACCGCGCCATATACACCTCAACAAAATGGTGTGGCATAGAGGAAAAATAGAACTTTCAAGAATATGATTAATTCCATGTTGAATGATTTTGGACTTCCCCAAAACTTGTGGGGTGAAGCACTACTGACTGCAAATCATATCTTGAATAGAGTTCCTTATAAGAAATATGATAATTCTCCATATGAGACTTGGAGAAAAAGAAAGCCCACTTACAAAACTTTAAAAGTGTGGGGTTGCTTAGCAAAGGTTCAAATTCCTTTACCAAAAATGACTAAATTAGGACTTAAAACCGTATATTGTGTGTTAATCGGTTTTGCTAAGAATAGTGCAGCATATAGATTCTTAGTAGTTAAATCACATATTTCAGATATCAATGAAAATACTATTATAGAATCTGCTGATGCTGAATTTTTTGAGCATATTTTTCCTTTAAGGAAAAATAAAATGGTTCATTATGAAAAAGGACGGTTGAAGAGAGTCTAGAAGAACCAACCACTTCAAGGGTTCAAGAACAAGAATTGGAACCTAGACGAGGAAAAAGAATTAAGGTTCCAAAGAATTTTGGACCTGATTTTATAAGTCTATTAACTAAAACTGAACCACAGACTTATAAGGAGGCTATGTCTTCACCTGAAGCGCCTTTATGGATGGAAGCAATCAATAGTGAAGTTGAATCCATCTTACAAAATAATACATGGGAATTGGTTGATCTACCATCTAAAATCAAACCAATTGGATATAAATGGATATTCAAAAGAAAGCTCAAAGCTGACGGTATTATTGATAAATATAAGGCATGATTGGTTGCAAAATGTTATAGACAAAAGGAAGGTGTGGATTACTTTGACACCTATTCTCCTGTTTCGAGAATAACTTCCATTAGAATGTTGATTTCCATAACTGCTTTATACAATATGGAAATACACCAAATGGATGTTAAAACAATGTTTCTAAATGGAGAGTTAGAAGAAGAAATCTATATGGACCAACCTGAAGGGTTCATAGTCAAAGGCCAAGAGAATAAAGTTTGTAGACTTGTTAAGTCGTTATATGGACTTAAACAAGCTCCAAAACAATGGCATGAAAAATTTGATCATACTATGCTAGCAAATGGTTTCAAAATAAATGAATGTGACAAATGCATGTACATTAAAGAAATGAAAAACATTTGTGTCATAGTATGCCTATATACTGATGACATGTTGATTATGAGCATAAGTAAGGATGCCATAATGTCAACCAAAAAGATGTTGAATTCCAGTTTTGACATGAAAGACTTAGGTGAAGCAAATGTTATACTGGGAATTCAAATTAAAAGAAATAAAGATGGTTATGTTCTTACATAATCTCATTATGTTGAGAAAATCTTGAAAAGATTTAATCAATTTGACTGCAAGCCTGCAGTAACTCCTTTTTATGCAAATTGTCATCTTAAGAAAAATAATGGAGAAACAATTTCTCAATTGGAATATTCTCAAGTAATTGGAAGCTTGATGTGATGAACTCTACTAAGCCTGACATAGCTTATGCAGATAGCAGGCTGAGTAGATACACAAGTAATCCTAATGATGCTCATTAGACAATATTAATAAGAGTCCTAAGGTGTCTTAAATATACCTTAAATTATGGACTGTTTTATACAAAATATCCATATGTACTTGAAGGGTATAGTGATGCAAATTGGATTTCTAATAATACATAAACCAAATCAATAGGTGGACATATATTCACATTAGGTGGAGCAGCGATTTCTTGAAAATCAACAAAACAAACGTGTATAGCACGTTCCACCATGGAATCCAAATTCATTGCTCTTGATAAGGCAACCGAAGAAGCTGAATGGCTAAAAAATTTCTTAGAAGATATTCCTTGCTGGCTAAAACCAGTCGCAATAATATGCATACATTGTGATAGTATGGTAGCACAAACAAGAGCTAAGAACAACATATATAATGGTAAGTCGAGACATATAAGGCGCCGACATAATACTATAAGACAATTACTCACAAGTGGAGTAATTAGTATTGATTATGTTAAGTCTAAGGAAAACATTGTAGATCCTTTGACTAAAGGCTTACCAAGAGACCAAGTGAAGATATTATCGAGGGGAATGGGCTTAAAGCCTATACAATAAGTCAAGTATAGTGGAAAATTAACCTAGCTGATTAGAGATCCTGTGGTCTAGGTTCAATAGGCAAACTTGTTAGACTTGACTTAACAAACATGACACACAATTACCTATTCCTATAATAAAGTAAGTGTGTTGATAAGACGTTTAGGGTATGCAATATTGCATTTAATGACTAAATATAAGTCACCTATATGATAGTAAATGTGGGGTCGCATTTATGAGAATGAATAGTCTAAATTCTCTAAAGCTATCATGAACCCAGGATATGTTCAGGACCAAAATGAACAACATAGAATAAAGTGCATCAGGAATCATATCATAAGTGAGACATGTTGTCTTAGTTTACTATAAAAAGTGAACAATTCAAGATACATATATCATTGCATCACGAAGTGAACTCGATATGATCTTACTAGGGTAAGTTCAAGTCTACACGACACTTTCCTGAATAACATGACATGATAATCTCTCTCAATTATTTTTGAAATAATGTTTGTTTTTTTTAAATCTTGTGTTTGTGACTTGGCAAAGTAAACTCAGTCAGGGTTGACGATGGTTACAATACAAATGTGGGGTATTGTTGAACCTTAAAGGTGTTGAACTTTAAAGGTTCTTTGAGTTTGTATTGTATCGTGGTAGCTCCAAACTCTGAGGCAAACCGGGTACCGCCACGTCGCGAGACACATCACCAAGCATGCCACATCACCACTCACTTAATTTGACTGTCCGCGACCTACATCTTTATACGTATCTTATTCGTCTTAACTTAGTATTTATGGATATTTTATGGATATTCACATTAAATTGACTAAGTCAAGTTGTTCACGATTTATTAAATTATTAAAAATCAAGCGGAAGCCTTTTAAAACATGTTATACTATAGGAAAGAAAAATTTGCATTTGTATAAATAACCCTATAGTGTGGAAACCCGACATTAGATACCATGTATATCGAGAGCGGTACTAATGGTGAACATATACATGTATCAAGTATACAAGTCCTCCAAAATTTTTTTTCATAAAAATAGTAAATAAATACATACAACACCTACGTAAAAATGACGGGCTCTCCTAACTCAGACGTAGTCACCTAAAACGCCCTTGCCACGGCTCGTCGCAAGATCCATGATTTGTCACCAAAAATAATGACAAATCCCAGGTGAGTAAATCCCAGAGAACTTTAGCTAATATTCACGAAACACAATAAAATGGCTACAATTCATGCAATTAAAATAAAGGAAAAGAATAAGGGAATTCGCATGAACATAAGTCATTGAGAAGTCAAATTTGGACACGAGTGTAGCATGACAGAGAACCCTGGTCGACATCCGGGAATCGTCTTAGCTAAACCGAGAGGAACCATTGATGACCACCTCGCCAAACATCTCACGGTCGAATGAGAGGAACCATTGAACGGAAGAAACACCATGCAAACATCTCTCGAGAGGAACCATTGACGTAGACTTAGGTCTTCGTCAAACATCTCTCAACATACGGGTTTCGCGGAGAATAATCACCACGTAGCCCTAACAAGGCCAATTACTCAAACAGCGCGGGGTAGCTAGCCCGGGATGTGAGTCCGTGCCATGCCCGACCCCGTGGACAAACACACATACACACGTGAGAGTGGATGAACACTAAATGAACAACGATGGAAAACACAATGGAATAATTTAGAATGCAAAATAAAGTAAGTGCCATAAACGAATTTTAACTAATTTTTTCGTGGGTTTACTTGCCTCAAACGAATCACAAAATGCCTTCAAAACGTTCCGCACTCGCCTCGAGATACGTACCGAACACCCGACTATGGTAGCTTAAGTCCCTGGTATCCAATTATAAAATTTTTATCATTTAGGGCTATGTTACCTAAATCATTCAAATCACAACTAAATTAGGTGAAGTAAACTTCACCTCCATCTCGTCGTCGAATCGCACTCATCGTCAAGGATTTGACGAAGTCCGACAACGCGCCACCGCGTTGTTCATCAAGCCGCCTTCTTTGTCGCGCCGCGCTAGATAGCACCGTCGTTGCCGTCGTCGCGCCACTGCCGCCGTCCTCGCTGCATGCGCACACTTTGCTTGTCGGGGGATTCTTGCCGCTTTGCCTCGCAAGTGCTATTGCGTCGCTGGTCCGCGTTCAGCTCTCGAAGCCGCGCCGCTTCCATCGCCGGAGCCGCGCCGCTGCTGCAGCTCGTTCGCGGCCTTCACGTCGCCCGCCACCTCCGTGAACAGCTGCTGTTGGAGCCGCACCTTCCGCCGTCGCCTCCCGCTTTGCTTATTGCCGTCGCTGTCATGCGCATTCTTTGGGACGTCTCTACCGCTGTCTCTGGAGTCGCACCGTCCACGGCTCAAAGTTTTGTTGCGCTTTCGCCGCGCTGCTCCCCTCCATGGGCACCTCCCTCCTCGCTGTCTTCTCTCTCTCTTTGGTGCTCTTGTTTTTTCCTTCCTTCCTCTCTCATGTCTCTCCCCCTTTCTCTCTCTACCCGATTTGAAGAGAATTTTTTTTTGAAGAAATAACAAAGTGAATGATAAGGGATGAGTTTGATGTGATGTGTGACATGATGGGGTGAGTGATGTGACCACTCAATCCCATACAACCCCGTACACCCAACGTTACGCGCACTCCGCGACGTATCACACTCTCGTCGCTACACGCGCACAACGTGACCAAACGTAATTCTCAATCAACGCGGCGCGAACTATTAAATAATAGTAAAATAAATAAACATTTGCTACACAAAATAACATATTTCACCCATTAGGCGTGCCCTAAACTTTTCCGCAACGTCCACGTGGGTCTAAGCTTATGTTCTTACTTTTTAATTAACCAATTAATCAGGATCGATTAAAACGGGCCATTAGGATCTTCCCAACTAAAAGGAATTTCGTCCTGAAATTCAAATTTATTCCAATCTTTACCTTGAAACAAGTGGAGTATCGCCTTCGCACGGTAGACTCTCACTCCCCAATGTGGCCCTTCAAATGAGAAACTTTCAAGTAGACCAAATCATCCACTTCATAACTTAGCCCGTCGCGGTATTTGTTCGCATACTCCTTTTGTCTATCCTGAGCAGCCTGTAACCTCTGATGAATCAGCCTAATTTTCTTCGTGTGATCTACAACAATCTCAGACCTAACGGCAGCTACGTCCTCGGGCTTTGCCCATTAAGCTGGTGATCTGCATAGTCTTTCTCGTATGGTGCCTTGAATGGTGGCATCCCAATACTAGTCTGATATCTATTGCTGTAGGCAAAACTCACAAAGTGGCGAACCTCCCCCCATTACCCTCCAAACTATAGCACACGGGCTCTGAGCATGTCCTCAAGGATTTAAATAAGTCTCTCAGACTATCCGTCAGTCTGCGGATGAAAAGCCGCGTTGAACCGCAATCTGGTACCATACTGCTCCTGCATGGCCTGCCAAAGTTGCGCAGTAAGTCGACTGTCTCTGTCTGACACTATAGATATTGGCACTCCGTGCAGTCTGATGATTTCTCGCCCGAAGAGCATGCTCAGATGTGAAAAGCCATATTACATAGAGTTTGGGATAAAATGCACTGATTCTGTCAGTCTATCCACGACTACCCAAATGACATCGTTCTTACACAAAGTCGTCGGCAACCCATTGACAAAGTCCATAGTGATGTGTTCCCCTCTCCACTGTGGGATGGGTAGTGGCCGCAATACTCCTCCAGGCTTCCTGTGCTTAGCTTTAACTGCCTGACACACCTCACAACTCCTCACACATTGGCTGACATCTACCTCCATCCCTGGCCACCAAAATAACTATCACATATCACAGTACATTTTGGTCATGCCGGGATGCACTGTGTACTTGGAGCTGTGAGCCTGTTGAAGAATACCATCGCGTAACTCTGTCATTATCGGAACCCACAATCTACTTGGGTTTATCAAATACTCATCAACGGACTCGTACCAATCTGGTTAACCTAGACTCTATGCTATGTCCTTGAACCTTGGATACATCACATCAGCTCACCGACACTCCAAGATGCACGGAATAGATACTATTGATCCTCGCATCTGCCCGCAAATATGTGCCTCTACAGTGGAACCTCTGACAAACTCATAGCTATTGTAAGCTCCAGGTTGCGCACTGGACAACTCCTCTCATGAGTCCCTAACTGACGCGATAAATAACCTATCACTTGTCTCACTGCATCAATACGCATCCCAATCCTGTGCCACAAGCATCTGTATGAACAGTCAAGTCCTTGCTCTACTCGGGTAACGCCAACAATGGTGCCGAAGTCAACTTCTTCTTTAACTCAGTGAAAGTCGCTTCACATTCACTGAACCAATGGGAGATCATATCCTTCTTGGTCAATCTAGTCTTCGACGCTGCGATTTTTGAAAAGTCCTATGCAATTGTCGATAATATCATGCAAATCTTAACAATTACTGATGTCTGTCGCGCACTCTAGTGTAGGTCAGTCGATGACAACGTGAATCTTATTCGAGTCCACTGAAGTACCTCTGTCGCTGATCACGTGTCCCAAGGGCTTCACCTCCGAATGACAAAACTCATACTTACTGGACTTGGCGTACAATCTGCGCTCCCTCAATCTTTAGTCGAGGTCCTCGAATAAAATAAAGGACCTGGAGTCGCTCGGTTCCAGCTACGTCTATCACAAGGTACGCAGGTGTGTGAATCTCTCCATGTTTTGCACCACTGTCTGGCCACCATGCCTTAGCGTCAAGAACTCATCTCTCAGTCTTTATTGAATCTTGATCGTGATATACAGGTCATAGAAGAATTTCTTGAACTTCGCCCAAGTACTCGGCTCTCCGTGGGCAGTTGCGTGGGTGGTTCACCATACTGCAGCATCTCCCCTAAGCTTAAATCCGGAAATCAAATCTCTTATGCTTTTATGAATCCTCAAAAGTTTGTGACATTTCTCGTGTGAACGGATCAACTTCCCAGCTACCTCTGGGTCTTTGCCTCCATGATAGTAGCCTGACTGAACACGAATGAACTCATTAATCAACTTAGCCTCGGCTGTTAAGGTCTCAAATATGATCTCTAAGGGTGGAATCAATGTCGGTGCCACGATCGGTGTAGTCAATGGTGTAGTGACTTCTGGAAGTATCTTGGTAGTAGTGGTCGTGAGAGGGGTCGCCGGAATAGTCGGGGCAACAACTGTCTGCTTTACAGTAGTGATGGCGGCGAATGTGGCAGGGGTAGGTATTGCCGCTGCCTACGCTCGAAGCAATCGAACATCTCCTTGAGCTACAAATTATGAAGTGCGACCGTGTCGCGCAAGGTATGATCCGAGTCGGTAGGTGTCGAGCCGCTCGTCTAGTCTCCATCATCCGTATGAAGAACTGGCCGTCCATCCATTTCAAATTTGCGAATCGCGAACGTGCCACAAATCAACGTCGTAATACATGTACATAAATATTATAATCAACACATACACATATAAATCCTATAACTACCCGCTCACTTTACTTCCCAACTAAAGTTCTAAGTTAGGATCTTCGGGTTTCCACATCTAATGTTTGTTGTTAAGTTTTATTCGGTTGTATTAAACTTTCCCTTAGGTTCGTCTGAACCCGGCTCTGATACCAACTGTGACGTTGGTATCACAATGTCTTAAACCATGAGATTCTCAAAACTGGCTCTGATACCAATTGTGACGGCCTCAAACTCCGAGGAAAACTGAGTATCGCCAGACACGTCACCAAGCATGCCACGTCACCACACACTTAATTTGACTGTCTGCGACCTACATCTTTATACGTATCTTATTCGTCTTAACTTAATATTTATGGATATTTTATCGATATTCACATTAAATTGACTAAGTTAAGTTGTTCACGATTTATTAAATTATTAAAAATCAAGCGGAAGCCTTTTAAAACATGCAACACTGTAGGAAAGAAAAATTTGCATTTGTATAAATAACCCTAAGTGTGGAAACCCGACATTAGATACCATGTATATCAAGAGCGACAAAAGTACCAATGGTGAACCTATACATGTATCGGGTATACAAGTCATCCAAATTTTTTTTTCATAAAAACAGTAAATAAATACATACAACACCTACGCAAAAATGACTGACTCTCCTAACTCAGACGTAGTCGCCTGAGATGCCTTGCCCCGGCTCGTCGCAAGATCTGCGATTTGTCACCAAAAACAATGACAAATCCCAGGTGAGTAAATCCTAGAGAACTTTAGCTAATATTCACGAAATCCAATAAAACGGCTACAATTCATGCGATCAAAATAAAGGACAAGAATAAGGAAATTCGGATGAACATAACTAGTAAAGAAGTCAAATTTGGACACGAGTATAACGTGACAGAGAACCCTGGTCGACATCCGGGAATCGTCTTAGCTAAACCGAGAGGAACCATTGACGACCACCTCGCCAAACATCTCACAGTCGAATGAGAGGAACCATTGAACGGAAGAAACCCCATGCAAACATCTCTCGAGAGGAACCATTGACGTAGACTTAGGTCTTCGTCAAACATCTCTCAACATACGGGTTTCGCAGAGAATAATCACCGCGTAGCCCTAACATGGCCGATTACTTGAACAACGCGGGGTATCTAGCCCGGGGTGTGAGTCCGTGCCATGCCCGACCCTGTCGACAAACACACGTACACACGTGGGAGTAGATGAACAGTAAATGAACAACGATGGAAAACACAATGGAATAATTTAGAATGCAAAATAAAGTAAGTGCTATAAAAGAGTTTTAACTAATTTTCTCGTGAGTTTACTTACCTCAAACGAATCGCAAAATGCCTTCGAAACGTCCCGCACTCGCCTCGAGATACGTACCAGACACCCGACTATGGTAGTTTAAGTCCCTGGTGTCCAATTATAAATTTTTTATCATTTAGGGCTATGTTACCTAAATCATTCAAATCACAACTAAATTAGGTGAAGTAAACTTCACCTCCATCTCGTCGTCGAATCACACTCCTCGTCAAGGATTCGACGAAGTCCGACAACGTGCCACTACGCTGTTCACCGCGCCGTTGACACGCCGACGTCGCTGTTTCGTCGTCGTTCTTGTTTGCTGCGCTTGCCATGCCGCCGCTGCTTCTGAACGCGCCGATCTTTGCACTTGCCTACAAGTACTCAGCCGCTGCTGCCGCTGTCCGCGTCCATCTCCCGAAGCCGCGCCACTGCCATCGTCGGAGTCGCGGCGTCGCTGCAGCTCGTCCGTGGCCTTCACGTCGCCCGCCACCTCCGCGAACAGCTGTTGTTGGAGCCGCACCTTCCGCTGGCAGTCCTCGCTGCTACTGCCTTCGGCTGCCCGCGTCGCTGCTGGGACGCCATCTGTGCTTTAGGTCTGCTGGTGCTCTTTTTTTTCCTCCATAGGCACCTCTCACGTCGTTGTCTTCTCTCTTTCTCTGGTGCACTTTTTTTTCCTTCCCTCATCTCTCCTCTCTCTCCCTCGTTCTCTCTCTACCCAATTTGAAGAGAAAGTTGTTTTTTTGAAGAAAGGACAAAGTGAATGATGAGGGATGAGTTTGATGTGATGTGTGACATGATGGGGTGAGTGATGTGACCACTCAATCCCACACAATCCCTTACACCCGCGTTACGAGCACTCTGCGACGTCGCACACTCTTATCGCTACACGCACATAACGCGACCAAACGTAATTCTCAATTAACGCGGCGTGAACTATTAAATAATAGTAAAATAAATAAACATTCGCTACACAAAAATAACATATTTCACTCATTAGGCGTGTCCTAAACTTTTCCGCGACGTCCACGTGGGTCTGAGCTTATGTTCTTAATTTGTAATTAGCCAGTTAATCGAGATCGATTAAAACATGTCGTTACATGTATCCAATTTTGAGTCCCACATGGGAAATAAACTTTTTGTTTCTTTCCTTATAAGAGATCCTACACTTGAAGTAAGTGGTTAAATGAATGTGAGGTTGGAGGAAAAGACCATGGGTATTCTCCATTGATTAATACGTATTAAATACTTGATATTTAATGTCTTTGATAGGGCCTTGGAGCCTTTGGGGCTTATAAATGACTTAGCCAATTCACAACACAATTTTTCTTTTTACTTTTTTACATTAAATTTAAATAATTTTACAGTTAGTAATTAGTGGTAACAGTTACAACCTTTGGCATGTGAAAAGGTGTTTAATTAGTGGGATAATTGGTGGTTAATGGACCACACCACTAATAACCTCGTTTTGAAAGAGAGGTAGTTTTTGGCTTATAAATGAAAAAATGGCCTAAACTTCTTTCGGTGAGAAAAAAAAAATTGAAATAGAGATTGGTTTTCATATAGTTTTTTAGAGAGATTTTCGCTGTTGCAGAAGAAAGAATTTTTGGTTGGTGTGTAATCAAAGATCAATCCAGCTGTATATTGGAGACAAACCTCCTGCAACATTCATACATCGAATTAGAAGAGATTTCGTCTTAAGACATCGTCATTAAGTGCAAATTTCTTGTATTATTTTATCTAGTCCTTTGTAATTGAATTCAAGTATGATATATTATAGTTTAGTAATATGCATGTTTCAATGTATATTCTTCATTGAAATATTGGTCTGTTTAGGTGTATTAGGGTTTTGGTTCTCTTTTGAGGCCACAATCGGGTTTTTGGGTTCGGATTAGAAGTGAGAGGCCCATTCGGCTTCCTCTTTGGCTGGGTAGGGGTAGGGTCAGATGGTTGAGCTCCCTTGTTCTTCTGAGCGGTTCGGTGGGCAACCGTGGCCACTGTGGTCTGGTGGGGCCTAGTGACACCATTAGAGGGCGTTGGGGGATCTTCCTTTTCACAGGCCAGTACACCAAATCTTCACCCAAACGACTCTGCAGTGGGCCGCTACTCTCCTCCACGTGGTTTTGCAGCATCAAAGACTTTGACACGCCTAAGAGGCTTAGGCGCGTGTATCCAGGGGCCCAGAGGAGCAGCCACTACCTCTTCTACAGCGGTGGTCACGCTTTCACCGGCGTTGTTTTTATTAAGTGGACAACTCTCCGCAATATGACCATAACAAGCGCATAGGTAGCATATGAAGGGAAGACTCTCATACTTAATCCTCTGGTATCTCCCGTGAATGAGGATCGCTGGCTTCAGAGGCTTAGTAATATCTAGTATCACCGCCATTCTAGCGAACTGTGCTCTATCTCTAGAACTGGTCTTGTAATCAATCTTTATAAACTCCCCTACCGACACAGCCAGCTCCCTCAGCACTCTTTCGTGGTAGTAGTCAAAGAGAAGCCCTGGGAATCTGATCCATGTAGCCACCGCCGAGAGGTTCTCTACATATGGATCAAAGTTCGGCTGCCATATATGGTTGAACTAGCAGGTAACGCCCAAATATGCTTCAGGGACCATCAAGGAGAGCGTTCACATAGTCACTTTGTCTTGATAAACGAACCATGAAGAAGCCCTTCTCAACATCTGTAATCTTCATCTCCCCAGTAGGCTTCCAAAGTTCAAAGAGTCTGTCCGACAGAGTCTTAAAGCTCAGCGGTATCCCCAACAATTTTACCAACACAATGTTATGCATAGAGTGTTGCATTAACTTTCTAACACAAGGTGAGAATTTAATGTGGACAAGACTCCTCTCAACTGTCCTCTGAACATCCTGAGGGGACACTTCGATGTCCTCCTCCATGGGGCCTACTTCTTGGTCGCCCACAGACTGTAAAACCATATCCCTAAAAGAGCGATGAAAGCCTTCATCACTCCCCTATTTATCGGCATCATCCATTCTATTCTTAACTTTCTTCGTCTACCGGTGTTCATCATCTGAGAGTGTCAGCGGTGTCTGCTTCTCAAGGGCCTCCGGGAGCACTGCATCGGAAGCCATTACAAAACGTCCTTTTCTGTTGTAATTGAGGGGCTTTCCTTTATATAATCATTTTTTCGGTTTGCCCACCTTTATGATAACTGATAAGGTTGGAGTTTTTCCAAAAGTAGAGCACCTTTACAATTTAATTCACAAAATAGGGTGGTGTATTTTGAAATAATCGAAATAGGCAATAACGCTTCTTGAAAAGGCGTCATTACATTTGGTGTGTGTGATGTGGCGGTGAGGTGGTATTGACGTGGCGTTGCAATAGTATGGATAGCGCCCACCTCACCGCCACGTCACACACACCCATTAACGCCTTTTGAAAATGCGTTATTTCCTATTTGTGCAGTTGGTGAGGTGGCGGTGATGTGGCGGGCCAATTATATAGATATCGCCTTTTGAAAAGGCGCTATCTATACGATTGCGCTGCCACGTCACCGCCACCTCACCAACTGGACTCGCCGACTCTGTCTGCTTGCTGCTGCTGCCGTGTCCGCAACTTCTTCGGGCGCGCGTTCGCTGGCCGCTGCGCCGTTCGCGGCCGTCACCGCGAGTTACTGGACCGCGTTGTCCTCGACTGCCACGTCCCTCGCCGGTGGTCGTCGTCGTCGTAATTGAGCGATCTCGACAACGACAACCAATTTTGAATATGCATAGGAGGAGTTTAACTTTGTATAAAAAAGAAACCAACCTTTTTTTTTATTAACCCTGTGTATCTAGATTTAAATAGTTGTATTTACCCTGAGATTGCCGAAGTAGACCATCAGGCCCAACAATTGGTAGCCGTGGGGAATCGAACTTAAGATCGTACACCTGTTGGAAAGACGAGATAACCTAGTTTTAGAGAAAAAGAAAAAAAGAAAAGAAAACCACACTTATTTTGTTGGGTTTAAACTAAAAGGTAAAGTACTTTTGCAAATTGTTCTCATAAATTAGTGACAAAAAATATCAACAATCTGAAGTTGACACTTCCAAGCTACGAAAAGAAAATTTGCACACAAGTAGTTGCAGTACTTCGAAATTTTTACTGCTAAATTGTAAAATAAAACAACTAACCTAACTAAACTAACTAACATTAACTAACCTAACTAAACTAACTAACCTTAACTAACCTAATCAAACTAAATGGAACTAACCAACCTTAACTAACATAAGTAAACTAACTAACCTTAACTAACCTAACTAAACTAACTAACTTTAACTAACTTACCAAATTTAAGTAACCTAACCAAACTAAACTAACTAACCTTAACTAACCTAACTAAATGGAACTAACCAAACTTAACTAAGTAACCGTAACTAACCTAACCACCTAAACAATACAAACTAACTAAACTAAAATAACTAACTTAACTAACTAAACAAACAACCCAAAAACGATTACTTAAACTAAGAAACGAAACTACACAAACAACAAAAAATACACTAAATTAATTGCAAACTAAACATACTAAGTAAATGGAACTAACCAAACTAAACTAACTAACCTAACCACCTAAACAATACAAACTAACTAAACTAAAATAACCTAATTAAGTAAGTAAAGGAACAACCAAAAAACGATTACCTAAACTACCTAACGAAACTACACTAACAACAAAAAATACACTAAATTAATTGCAAACTAAACATACTAAGTAAATGGAACTAACCAAACTAAACTAACTAACCTAACCACCTAAACAATACAAACTAACTAAACTAAAATAACCTAATTAAGTAAGTAAAGAAACAACCAAAAAATAATTACCTAAACTACCTAACGAAACTACACTAACAACCAAGTAGCTCGAGAGTTACTTGTTAACAACCTAACCTAACGTAACTATGTGAAGTTCACTCGACTAATCTAACCTAACCTAACCTAACCTAACCTAACTATGTAAACTAAATTTACTAAACTAAAATCTACTAAACTACACTAACGAACATACCTTAACTCAAATTCGTGAAGTCAAAACTAACCTCAACACCTAAACTAAACTAACTTCACCAACTAAGCCAATTAACCTAACCAACTAACCTAATGTGAACAAACCTCCTACACCTAACTAAGTAAGCTAACCACTTAAGTTAAATTAAACTTATAACATAAACTCACTTAACAAACTAAACAAATTACTTGGTAAAGCTCTGCCCTAGCCATACTCACATTGAAGTCCCTCAATTTATATTCTTTCATATGATTCGGCTTAAGAGTTTTCTTCAATTAAATGATTATAATATCAAAAAGATTGATTAAATTTATTGATTAAGCACCGAAATTGAAGTCAATCACTTCAAGAACTCATATACCGTACCCTAGACTATTCGTGATGTGCATGATACGTATCGTGAAGTACATCGCACGCATATCAAACACGAATTATGCCAGTTACTTATATACGTGTAGGACTCCTCATTGAATGTGAGCATAACAAAAACAACATAAAAAAACATAAATCCTACCTATACGAAAGCACATGAGCGAAGCTAGACGCACCCCACCTTTTACTTAAGGCGCTCTAACGAAAAAGTCAATCGTTAAAAAAAATCAATTATATTAGAAAATAACTCTTATACCTTTACTGTGATTAGTGCACCTCACAATCCGCATTTCTATCATTTAATGCACCTCACTATCCTTTTTCTACTACAAAATTACTCTTATAAGTTCGAATCTTCCAATATTTCGAGATATATATATCTTTCACAGTGATGAGTTTCTGTTATGGAATATTGAAGAGTACTCACATATACGACATTCTAATAATATGGCAAACATGAGAAATAAGTTTATTCAATAAGAAGGTTGTATACACGTATTCGTGAACCCAAAAATAAGCTATATACAAATCAACATGACATCAAGAAAACTCATCATGCAGGTCTATTCCGACGGTTACGTTGACGTTGTTGCTCGGTGATGCAAACCAGACGTACTCTTTGTCTGGTTGGACGATGTGTTTGTACATCTGGTTGAGGTTGTTGAGGTAGCTGGTCTTGCATTGAATCACGTCGAGTAGATTGATGTGTTTCCACTGGTGCTTCACTCGACTCACCTCTACTACTGATGCTCCAAAAATAGGAGGTGGAACCATCCCAAAATACTGGTTTCCTGTATGGGATTGGAGGAAAGGAACATGAGGCTGCGGCATGGTCAACAAGCTCATGAATGAGGCATCTCCAGTATATGGCATATTGAAATTATAAGGAGTAGGAATATATGGACTAGGCACGTATTGAGGTAGTGACGGATACATCTGACGATGAGGCATTCCATGGTCCACAAATGGAGACGACGGCCTAGGTGCGAAAGGATCAAAATGGTACGGAGGAAGATTCGCAATCGGCGGCCTGGCTACAACAATGTTCCCTTGAGAAGAATGGGCTGGTGGGGATGATCGTTGGGACGTCTCGCCAACAGTCTCTGATGTAGACGCTCTCGAACGAGATGAACGTGCTGGAGGTGAACGTCTGCTACTCTCTGCAGCAATCTCAGACTGAGTAGATGGACGTGGTGGATGAGGACGTCTGGTGTGTTCCCGTACAGTCTCTGGTCGTGTTCGTCTTCTTCTCACCTCTATGTTTGCTTTGCCCTGATCGTCTTCTTCATCTTCCTGTTCATTATCATCATTTATGTCTTGTTGGACATCTATTCCGTCATGCTACAGAGTAGGCCTTTGCCTTTCATATTCGTCTAAAATTTTAATCTCTTCATCAGCGCAGCAAGACCTTGCTCGTACCCATACTCAATAAACACTCGCCTCAGTCGATGCACCAAGTTACGCGGATAGTATGAAAAATAAGAGCTCAAAGCACACAATATAAGATATTAGATGTTCAAGGAAAAGTAAGAGTTAGAAGATTACCGAGTAGTCACGTAACGCCCCGTCGTGTCCAATGAACCTCTTAGTGACCGAGCGATACCACGTCATACAGTCTTGATGATCGTGCCCTTCATTAAGTGCCGCTGTCGCAATGGTGTCCCCACGATTTTCCCACATATGTATGTAGCTTGCGTGAAAAGTCACCCAATTTTCATGATGATGTCCACGCAATTCGAGGCGATGAAGTTGTGCGTCACAAGCACAATTTGGTGGCACCTCTTGTACCATACCGAACTGTCTCATCACCCTTTTCGGTCGATGCCACTCGACTATGTGGAAACAAATAAGGGGACACGTCGAGAGCCAACTACAGTGGCCGTTAGTACAGTAATCGGGAAGAGACCCCATGAGTTCAGTATATGGTTGCCATACCACATCATCCTCATGCCTTTGCGAGTCGAGTGCATCACGGTAAGCCGATACGACGTGCGTCGCACTTTGTGAAACCGAAAATGCATCGAGCCATCTGTGTAGAAAACAATAAGTTAAGATAAATGAAATTGGACATGATTTTTTAGCAAAATAATGACAAATCGACTTTAATACCCATGTCCCAGTGGAACGTCCATAAGCATATTTTGGTCATCCACCGTTCGCGGTTGAGCTCTAGAAACACGCAGGCGCCGCGGTGCTATGAATGGAAATCTGTTCCATGCCCACAATTGTACAAGAATCGACGCGCCAACAACCTCATGTGCTCCCGCGCGAGATCCGCGATACAACTCCCTGTACAAATAGGCTAGACATGCACTCCCCCAACTATATTGTCCAACCACTTGGAAATCCTCCAGCAATGGTAGGAACATCAAATGTACGAATCGATTGGACTTATTGGCGAAAAGGCAACCACCGATAAGTTGTAGTATGTACGATCGAACGTACCGTTGGACGGACTCCTCATCGCTATCATCTCCTCATCGCTATCATCATGTATTCGTCCAAGTAGCCTATCGCGTACGTTACGCTCAAGCCAATCGACCTTAAGTTTACACCCAACGACGTCATCTCCACCAGGAGTTCGTCCAAGTAGCCTATCGCAACACATCGAGCCAAACATCTTGTTGGAATAAGTGATGCATAGTTCTGCGTCCTCGTTGTTCAATGTAAGGTATACAAATTCTTTCACACAAGCCAAATGCATTAGTTCATGCATACATCATGTTTTCGAAATCATTTTTCAAAGTCATAAGCAAAGTTTTAAAATGGTTTTTAAACATACCTTGATAGGTAACAATCCAAGCATTTACATATTAGAAGATCATTATAAATGTTTTTGAAAAAGAAAAACTGCTTTTGAAAGGTCTTGCACGTCTTGTTAAGTGTAATTATGCACTCCCCACAATGCATATGAAATATATGCGTCTCAGGCCGCCATCTCTCTACGAACGCAGTAATCAAAGCCCAATCAAGGCTGAAAAATGCTACCTATGAAATCTCATAGAACCCACTGGAACGAAGATATGGGATCATCTTAGAATGATACTGCATCGTTCGATCAACGACCCCACGTCTTCAACGTACGCGCATTGTTGCGTACACCTTACAATTGATAAGGTCGTAATGTATGAGTTTAACACTCTACTGATGTAAATTCGGCATATGGCATATTAAAACATTTTACCTCGCCCCTCCAGGTTCGCGATGATCTGTGTGTAGATTGGAGTTGCAATAGTGATAGATCTGAAGGACCTGGATCCGTTGTTACACAACTACAAATGAATGTTAGAAAAACAGAACGAGTGTTGTACGAAACCATACGATACGTATTGAATAAATATTCACACAAAAACAATTGCGTACATGATCAAAATCAACATATGTACGAACTTAAGTAACTTCACACATTATACAATTAAATAACTATAGGTTTTCATTTGATGGTTGAGGTCTGGTAGGACAATTTTTTTTGTTATGTCCCTCTAAACGACAAAGACCACATCGGTTCTTCCTCGTTGGGACTCGTTCCCGGTCTCTATTTGGACATGTTGTTCTTCTATGTCCTTCTTGATGACATATATCACATCACAAAGGCCTTTGGACATTAGGGAGATCCATCTCGGTATGTCTTCACGATCCCTTAGGTCTCCCTCGGCCACGTCTGCACTTGGGGTCGGGTATGATATTCGTCCCAAAAGTTGGCGAATACTTCTCATCTGGGATGGCCTTAAACTTGTAGGAGTAGCATTGTGCGTACACATCTATCCTATAGTATGGCTCGATGAACTGCGCGTAGCTCACTCGAATAAACGCACATGCCGCTAACACGTGTGAGCAAGGGAAACCAAACGACTGCCATTTATTACAACCGCACACCCGGTCCTTTAAGATAACGACTTGTTTGTTGTTGCCTTTATGCATGCAATCTCCATGTCTCCCAGTCTGCACTTCGAACTCACTAATGTCTCGATTGATCAACGTGACGTGATGCCTCCTCGCGGATTTTTCGTACTTCGTGAGTTTGTCCATGACATATTTTGTGTACGCATGTCCGTTTGAGATTGCTTCATTGATTTCCTGGTTGCGTTCATCGTGATACGTCACCAATCTGTAGTATATCATCTGGGTCAACGCCGTTATTGGCAAAAATCGAGTCCCCTTCAAGACCCCGTTAAAACACTCTACAATTGCCGATGAAACTCGAATCAGTAATAATGGTTCGTCCAATATTTATGTGAATTTGAGTTCAAAACATAAATTGTATTTCGTACATACCGACACCATTAGAATTCATCCATCCGTACCGTATGCCGCCGTCGTGCGATTGAGTCCAAAGTGCTTTGGGGATGACATTGACATATTGCAGGCATTGAGGCATTCATGAAGATAAGTATGTGAAACGCTCCATGCACGCATTAAATTTTCGTTCTTGATGTTGAACAGCTGCTCGACCAAGGAGTAATTTTAAGGGGTCATTTTTGAAGTGGGTGCCGAAATTACTAAGCAAGTGTCGCAAGCAATAACGATGGTACCCTTTAGGGAGACAAAAACCGTTTATTGGGGTGTTGACCGCCTCCAAAATGCCAGGGTGATGATCAGAAATAACGCAAATGCCTTCTTTATCTGTCACGTGTTTGCGTAACATCCGCAAAAACCACCCCTACGAATCAGTTGATTCGGTTTCTGCAACGGCAAATGCAACTGGTAATATGTGTCCATTTCCATCAACAGAGATCGCAATCATTAGCTTCCCACTGTATTTGCCATATAGGAATGTCGCGTCAATTTGAAGCAAAGGCCTGCAAAACTTGAAAGCATGTATTGAAGCTTCAAATGCAAAAAACACACGACGAAATTGAGGAGACACAGTTCTTATTTCATCAGCATGTCATTGTCCGTGTGACCACTCGATCCTTGTCCCCGGACTCTTACTCCACACAGCCGCCAACCATCTTGGTAATTGAGCGTACGACTCATCCCAATCTCCAAAAGCCCATGCAATTGCTTTCCTTTTGACATCCCACATTCGCTAGTAGCTGACTTCGTGTCCGTATTTTCCCTTAATTATTTTTACTAATGCTTTGATCGTGATACCTTGATCGCTCTTGACGACGCTTTGGATCTCTCGCGCAATTATGTTGGCGTCAAGTTGGGCATGGCCGCGTTCTACGTCGGGATTAATACACGTGTGCGGTACGTCTAACTGTGTTATCTCCCATAATAGTGTTTTCTTTCGCAAACAAGCGCGAAGACGCCAGATACACCCGTGTTGTGGAAATCTGCACTTAATCGCCCACGTAGTTGTAGTCGATTCCATCACATGGTATTACCAATGTCTATTAACATGCCACACTTTAACGGCATGTCGTAAGTCATTTTTATTGTCAAAACACATCCCTATCTCCAAATCGAAGTTAGACATGTTCCTCCAAGTTTGCTTATGGGAATGTTGGGTCGCAGTTGAATTAGCCACCTCCCAATCGATTTCGTTATATCCCGGTATTGGTTGGTGAACTTCATCGTCACTAGCTTCCTCCAATAAAATCTCTTCATCGATAGCAAATTGCTCATCATCTTCGACATTCTCCGCACCCGAAGGTTCATATCGTGGATCATCCGTGCAAACATTTACGTCGTCCCAAACGGCCACTGATGGAGCTTTTTCGTTGGGACGTATGTCCTCATCGGTTTCATTATTGTCGTCGTCGTTTTCGTCATCGTTATTATAGGCATTAATATCCTCATGTAATGGAGCAACGAACCCCTCTTGCACGACATCAGCCTGTGGAGATTGCATATGCAGCCTTTCCATCATTAAGGCTGTGTCTGGCGTGCCGGCACGTTCGTCAAGAACTTGCGAATGAATCGTACGATTTTGAATTGAGTCAACTGACTCAAATGTCAACTATATATCAACCGTTGCAGTTATTGGTAAATTAGCCACCGTCTCACACATCAAGTCGAAGTGTGTCGTATCATGCAACAACACAGGAACAAAGTAATGTGAGCCTCCGGGGAGGATTATCATGTGGCGATAAGTCATCTGAACTATAGTATCCGTTGATGAGATAGTGAACGCGTTACATACGTCATCCATCATTTCACGGCCACTCGACCCAAACTTAACCATCAACACTGCTGATGGGGGTGAGCTGTATGCGATGCCATTTACCCCATTAACAATGGAGCCGTACGCATAGAATAGAAAATGGATGTTTCTTTGTGACATGACCTACATGCGTTATTGAACAATGATGTAAAAGGAATACACACAAATGCACAAATATATTAAGTGCAATAGTTGTTTAATAATGGAGTTAACGCGGAAGCAAACTTTCTGATGTAGAAGATCGCCATAACAGCGCAACTACAGAGCATACTCATTTGTTTGCACTTCTAATCACGTAGTAAGTCATACTTACATGTCAAACGATCAAACCTATTGAACTAGTTCATAACGAGCACGGTTTTCCTTTACAAATTTGTGCCATAACATATATTCTTCCATTCAGCACTTTAAACACAAATGAAACTTTCTGATGTAGAAGATCACATCAATATTGCTACTACAGAGCATACTCCTTCATTTGAGTTTGAGTTACTAAATGTTTTAAGAAGACATACCTTTAAATAAACATATCAACCATTTTGAAAAACCACAACACATATGTCACTACATATCATGCTAGTTATGACAAATCCAAATATGTAATATTCAAAATATTAAATTTGTATACTTACTGTTTTCACTACATATCCTACTGAACTAGTTATTAAATGTTTTAAGAAGACATACCTTTAAATTTATATTCTTCCATTCAACACTTTAAACACAAATGGAACTTTCTGATGTAGAAGATCGCATCAATAGCGCAACTACAGAGCATACTCGTGCGATTTGAGTTTGAGTAACTAAATGTTTAAAGCAGACATACCATTAAATAAACATATCAACCATTTTGAACAACCACAACAGCTATGTCACTACATATCATGTAAAAAGTAAACTAAACAATTATTACTAATTATGAAAAATACCAAATTCGTGAACTTACTATTTTCCTCTGCTAGTTGTCTTTAACGTAACAATCCTGCGGTGACATTTTATTTTCGTTAGTTCCACGTCAACAAAACTAAAATAAAGTAATCAAACATAACTAACCTAACTAACCTAAGTAAACCTTTACCCAAGTAATGAGTGCTAAACTACACTCAAGTAACTTATCTAACTAACCTAACCTAACCTAACCTAACCTAACCTAACCTAACTATGTAATGAACACAACACTAGCTAATTCATAATGTTTTTATATGTAGATTGCTTCAAGGGTATTCTCAAGTTAAAATGTAGGCAGACATAAGCTAATCCGTTTAGTCCCTCAAAATTTGTGCCGCCACTATTTCCTTTTCTCTAAAAAGGACCGCTTTTGTACACAAACATGAAGGCATGCACATAAAAATGACAAGACAGAGAAGAGTTAAAATTTCTTGGTCAATCTTTTGCATAAAGAACCACAACATTTCACCAGAAATTGAAAGTTAAATCTACATAGAGAAGTGGTTCAATTAACTTTCTCAGCAAATGATATTCTGATATAATAACATTTGAACTACTAGTACAAAAATAATGCTAACAAACATAACAATTAAACACTGCATTTCTCAAACAAAAGTGAAAGTGGTAACTGCATCCTCGATACTATTCCGTTGTTAATCTCAACTGAAATGCTTAACTAAAAAATTTCATAAACTATTAATTACAAAACTAAGCAAATTAAATCACCTAACCTAACATAACTTAACTATGTGAACTAATTAAAGGAACCCAACAAAACTAAATTATACTGACCGCAAATTGTCGAACAACAAAACTAAAGTAAAGTAATCAAACATTAATAACCTAACTAACGAAATTAACTAAACAACCTATCTAAACTAAACTAACTAACTAAACTAAACTAAACTAACCAAACTAAACTAACTAACCTTAACTAACCTAAAAACCTATACAAAACTAAACTAAACTAAACAAACTTAACCAATTAAACAAACTACCTAAAAACGATTAACTAAACTATTCAACGAAACTAAACTAACTTAACCGTCTTAATAAACTAAACAAACTACTTTAGGTAAACTAACTAACCTAAAGACCAAAAATAAACTAACTTAATTGACTTAGCAAACTAAACATACTAACTAAAATAAACTAACCAAACTAAACTAACTAACCTTAACTAACCTAAATACCTAAACTAATCAAACTAACTAAACTAAACTAAACTAATCGAAGTAACTAAACAAACAACAAAAAAACGATTAACTAAACTACTTAACAAACCTTAACTAACCTCCTCCTCCTTCTCCTCCATTGGGACATCTTGTGCCCCGGCGCCGCCGCTCCGCGCTCCCTTGCCACAGCTCCGCGCACCCCTGCTGGTCGATCCGCGCACCCCTGCCTCAGCTCCGCACACACCACCTCAGTTGCCTCTGCTGGTCGATCTCTCTGCTGCCTCAGTTGCCACTGCCTCAGCACCATGCTCCGCACCTCTGCCGCTCCGTCAACTCCCTCTCCTCCTTCTCCACCGCTGGTCGATCTCTCTGGCCAAATTCCTCACCGTCGCCTCCTCTCTCTCGCCAACACCAGCCACACCTTCTCCTGCAACCGACCTCTACCCCACCCCTCCTTAAATACCCAACCCACACCCCCCCCCCCCCCACAACACACCCGTGAGCCCTACACAAGTAGGCGGGAAGTGTCTCTTCTTCCTCGCGCGACAGGGACACAGAGATTCTCTGCGTCCCTGCCGCGCGAGGAAGAAGACAAGGTACACAGATAGCGCCTTCTCAAAAGGCGCTATCTGTGTACCCCAATTGGGGGAGTCCGCATGGATCCACGTGGAATTGGCCCGAATGATTAGCGCATTTTGAGAAGGCGCTAATCGTTCTGGCCGATTCCACGTCACCCTGTACGTTGTCCATGTGCCCACGTGGCCAGGACACATGGATAACGCCTTTTGAAAAGGCGCTATCCCTGTGTCCACGTCAGCAAAAAAACGAGTCCATTGTGATAGCGCGTTTTGAGTAGGTGTTATTGCCTAGTTTGACAAGAAAAAAAAATTTGTCCTCATTTCCCTCTTTTAAAGTAAAAACACTTGTACTTTGGTAAAAATTTCGATAAGGTTTTCAAAAAAAAAAAATCCATGATAAGACATTTTTAACCTTGCAAAATGTGATAACTGCCAATTACGTCCTGGCACGATCACAGAAAACTTCACTCACCTAAACCAGAGCACCTGTGAAGCCTCTTTCACACACTCTCAATCAAACACGCAGAGCTCTGCTTCTCTCGCTATCCTACCCAGATATGGAGCTCCTGAGCTCTGCATCTCTCAAATTTAGACCTTCCACACCCCCTTCAACCCTTCTCTCTTCCTCCTCTTCCTTCCATTCTTCCACAAATCTCCATCTCATTTACAAGCAAATCCATTTCCCCACTTTCAACTCGTCTACCGGCCAAATCCTTCCCGTTCAAGCAACAGTTTCTGTCAAAACTGATGAAGACCGACTCCCTGCCGACGTCGAAGTCGTCGAAACTCAAGAACCCAGTTCCAGAGTGAGTTCTAGTCCTTCAATTTCATCTCAATTTCCCCTTCTAAACATACGCATTTGAGAATTCGTCTATAACTGATCTGGTTAGGCGTTGATTTTGATTTTGCTTTAGTTTACTTGTCTAATTTGCTCAAAATTGGTGAAAAAACTGTTTAAACCCTGCATAAATCTGGTTGAGACTTTGAAGTTTCAATGTGTACAATTTGGGGTTTTCACTTTGCTCTCTTGTTTTGCAGATTCGGTTAAGTGTGAGTGTTCCTCCTGTAGTTTGTGAGGATTGTTATAGTCGGGTCTTGGCCGAGTTCACAAAGCTTGTCAAGGTACTTTTCACTATTTTGATTGTTCAAATCTTTCTGTTATTGGGATTCTACTATATGATTAGTTGATATGTCTGAGGAACTGAAAAAAGAGGCGTTTTTCGCGTTGAATGTGGATGTGTTTTCAGTTATGAGAGTGAAGTGGAGACCATTAGCATTGGTACCTAAACCATCATTTGCGATAGATTTCAAAGAAGAGTCTAAAAATTGTATTAATGTAGGGAAACAACGGATTCGACATAGTGGACGACAGGCAGAAAACATAATCAATGTAGTCGACGACAGGTAGATTACGGAATCGACATAGTCGATAGCAGGCAGATAGAGCAAGCAGAGCAATGGACATCACAAAGAAATCACAAAGGAGAAGAGATCGATGATAAGAAAAAAACTGAAACGAGCATCAATGGAAGCAACAACAAGTGAACATGAACAGAAGCCTGAAAGCAAACACCACGAATCGGTTGTTGACTCGAAGGTCGACCGACCTAGTACTAGAAACCAAGCCCTGATACCATGATAGATTTCAAAGAAGAGTCTAAAAATTGTATTAATGTAGGCAAATTGAGTACAATAGAGTGTTCTTATTTATAGAGCTGAACAAATCATAAAATAAGGAAAGTTACCTAAACTACCTAGATATCAAAATATAAAAACTTCCTAAATACCTAAACTACGAAATATAGCAACTACTATAATTTCCTTAACAACCTAACTCAAACTCAAGTTGGTTCGTGAAAAACCAACTTGAGGTTGTCAATCGGATAAGTAAACCTGACAAATCTAAGGTTCATTGCGGAGCATATCAACGACCACCGAAGACGGCAAGAAAATGATTCAGATGTGGCAGAGTCATAACAACGAAACTGTAGAACAACGGATATCAGAGTCGACGGAGTCAATGATAGACAAATAGCAGAGTCGACGACGGATAGATAGCGGAGGCAACATAGTCGACGACAGGCAAACAACGGATTCGACATAGTGGACGACAGGCAGACAACAGAATCAATGTAGTCGACGACAGGCAGATTACGGAATCGACATAGTCGATAGCAAGCGGATAGAGCAAGCAGAGCAATGGACATCACAAAGAAATCACAAAGGAGAAGATATCAATGATAAGAAAAAAACTGAAACGAGCATCAATGGAAGCAACAACAAGTGAACATGAACAGAAGCCTGAAAGCAAACACCACGAATCGGTTGTTGACTCGAAGGTCGACCGACCTAGTACTAGAAACCAAGCCCTGATACCATAATAGATTTCAAAGAAGAGTCTAAAAATTATATTAATGTAGGCAAATTGAGTACAATAGAGTGCTCTTATTTATAGAGCTGAACAAATAATAAAATAAGGAAAGTTGCCTAAACTACCTACATATCAAAATATATAAACTTCATAAATACCTAAACTACGAAATATAGCAACTACTATAATTTCCGTAACAATTTGGTTCATTTACAGATTCCTGGATTTCGCCCCGGGAAGAAGGTCCCGGATTACATTCTTGAAAATTATGTAGGTAAGAAGAACATAAGGCAGGCAACCATTGAATCTATTTTAAAGAGGACCCTTCCGCACGCCATGTCTTCGGTATGTCTTCATTTTATTTCAAAATGTTGATTTCTCATTTTTGGTTGAAAATTTGTAATTCATCCCTATTTCTCCTAAATACTTTGTGCAAGTATTGTGACGGAGTTAAAGATGACATAATTTTCTCTTTGGCAATGATTGTGTGAGATTGGTGGCAACTATGATCATTCGATTTTATTAGCATTTTCTTTTTCTAGCCACTATGATCTCAACGATAATATGATAAAATTTGTAAGAATGGTATCTAGACTTTAGATACCATCATACATCTTAGGGTTACATGTCATGCTCCGGTTGCTGTTGTGGTGACAGATTTCCATTTCAGGTGGAAGGAAAAGCGTTGAAAGATTCTGTACGTATTATCACTAAATTCTCAGACATGGATGAAGCATTCTCTTCCCATTCAGATTTTTTGAGGTTTGTCAAGTTATGATTTTCTTTTCTTAAAAATTAATTGCTTCATGGATTTTTCTTGGGGTATTTTAGTCTTCCGAGAAAAAGTTATATTATCTTTATACCTTATTCCGTTCATTAAAAAACGAGAAAGAAAATGCATACTTAGTGGACACAGTTCATAAGTCATTTTCTGAGTATTAGTCTCCATGTATCTGTTTATGACTGTTTTCATTTGTTTGGGTTTTTCTTCAGATACGATGTTATTGTTGATGTAGCACCTGAGGTCAAATGGATTCCTGAAAATGGCTATAAGAGTCTCGAGATTACTGTTGAAATTGACAATGAGATTGATGCACAAACAGCTTGTGAAGCTGAGATAAAGCGTCGTTATAAATCTCTAGGGTCGTTGAGAATTGTAGCTGATAGAGGCCTACAGGTATATTTTGTTTTTCCTTGGATCTTGAATGTCTTCTTGTATCATTTTTTTTGTTTGTTTGTTTATTCATCATTGGTCAGGAGTACTTTGGACGATACGTAGTGCAAAGTATGATAGGGAGGCAAAAGGCTGAGAACATGTTGTATTATATGCTATTAATAAGATGCATTGATGAATTATGCACCATTAAGTTTTTCGAATGAGGTGAAAGCATAGCTAGAGTCCCAATAGTCATCCCTCATTTTGATTATCAACTTCTCGTTAGCAAGATTCATTTGCATTATATTTATGGTTAATATTTTTTTTCCGTAATATTAGTAAAAACCTACAATTATTCTGGTGTTGCATCTTTTATTATATGGATCATCACTTGTCAACATGTATACAATACTTATTTCTCATGGAAAACATACAAAAATGCCATGTATTAGTTTTCAATCTATATGAATTCTTACTGGTGAGAAAAGATGAAAAAGAAAGAATGAAATGGGTCTGTTTGAATAATTTGAATTGTACTTCTTTGATATGTTAGGGGCATTTTCCTGTATCACTTCAAAATCTAATTTGTTTAATTTACTTTTGACTTTAAAAAATAACGAATTTGTTTTGTACTTGAACTGACACTAAAAAGCTCCCTGCTAAGAATGTCACACATTTTGCATTTCATGTGTCATTTTCATGGTTTCGAAGTTCAATGCTTTCTAATTTCCTATTTGAAGCTTCACAGATTGGCGATGTGACGATCCTCAATATATCCTTGGACAAATCCACATCTGGGAATGAAGAAACTCCATCTACAGAGAGCAAAGGTTTGCTTAGAGAAGTAACTCAATGTCAGAATGCTATTATGTACTAGTGTTTGGAGGGTTGGTTTGTAAAACTCTCTCTTTCGATTGGTGTTATTTACATGCATATGGCTCTACTCTTTGATTTTTCATCTCCCAAAAGATTTCTTTGATTTAATTTATTGGCTTAGTCAAATTTGAGCAGTTTAGCTCTTAGTAGTCTGATGTCCCTTGGATTCACCATCAACTTCCATTTGGTCAATTTTGCAGGTTATCAATTGGATACAGAGGACTCGGATCACCTTCCTCCTGGATTCCTCGAAGCAATCGTTGGAATTCGACCTGGTGAAACAAGGTCCTTCCCACTTGTATTTCCGGAATCATGGGAACAGGAAAATCTACGTGGTATTCAGGCACAATATACTGTAAGTTATCTGTTTGAAAGAGATATGTTGATGTGCTAGTAAAAGCAAAGCATTTAGGTTCTCCAAAAAGTTCACAATGCACATGACTTAGTGCCAAGAGATCCAAATATTTTGTATGCTCTATCTCATGGCCTTGTTGGTACTTCTTTGGCCATCAAAGTAACCACTCTCGTTGTACTCGTAAGCTTACTGTTTTGGGTGTTGTAATTTTCGCTACTTTGTGTCATGCTTACATTGCTTAGGATGCATAACAGACATTTAGTAACTTGTTAGCCAGATCAAACTTCTTCAATAACGAATTTGGGATGTTGCATTCTAATATTTTGCCCCATCTCTGATTTTATCATTCCATTAACTTTAACTGCACAGATATTTGTCACTTAAATCACTTGATTGCCTGCGGTATTAAGAAGGCTATTTTCTGCTTAGGTAGAATGCAAGGAACTGTTTTATAGAGTTTTGCCAGAGTTAGATGATGCTGTTGCTGACCGGCTTATTCCTGGATGTAGTACCTTGAACGAGGTAGTTTCCTTGCCTGGTTGCAGTCTGCTATTGCCTTTTACCCTCTCTTGAATGTGTGAGGCTTGCTGCTTGCAGGTCAGGGAATCAATATTGCAGAGATGCAAAGAATTGGAACAAACAGCTAAAGACCAAGCAACAGATAATGCAATCCTTGATCAGCTACGCAAGGTGATTCTAGCAGTAGGAAATTCAGTAGAACCAATGTTTCATAAATTAAGTTATAATCATTTGTTTGCTCTTTTGCTTAAACTGATGTCCACAAGCTTGTCAAAATCCTGGATTTTTACTTTGTTTTCTATCAATCTAGAAATATGTTTTTAGATTTTCTGGATCTTTGTTTTCACATAACTTGTGAGTTATGACAGTAGAGGGGAAACATCTACTTCTATAATGCAAAATGCTATGTAGTAACTTCTGGAGACTTGGTAGTCATGAATGACTTTGCTTACTTCTGATTACAGATGGTTGAAATTGATATTCCTCAATCGATTTTTGAAGACCAAGGCAGGCAACTTTATGGCGCCACACTATTGGAGATACAGGTAGATCCCTCAAAATGGTGTAGTTGTTTCTTTGCATATGATTGTCTGAGAAATATTCTTAAAGCTACCGTGCCAAATAGCTTTACCACCTTAGCACACTTTGTCGTTGCAGTGTTCAAACTTCAAAGCACATAGAAGATGAAAGTTGTTTGATCTTTGAGGAAATCTGACTTCTTCATTTCTGATTTGGACTGTTTTTTTTAATCGGAATTTCTGATTTGGACTTGTAATATGACCAGGCAAAGCAGCAACTAAGTGAAGAACAGCTCGCTTCTCTTTCAAGTCCGAAGGCTGTGAACGAGTTCCTTGAAAACCAGAGGGAGAGTATAACAGATGTTATAAAACAGAATTTGGCCGTTGCAGATGTATTCAAACGTGAAAACCTTCAGGTAAACATCTCTCACGAGCTAGTCATTCCCATATTTCAACCTCCATTAAAAGTTTAAATAGCAATTGACGAGTTCCCTTTGCAGTTACCAACCGATGAGATACTCAGAGAAGTAGAGAATTCCATAGCAGAATTCAAACGAAATAAGCAAGAGTATGATGAGGAACGTGTAAAGGATCAGGTTGGTACACATCTGTTTGTCCTTTTTTTAGATGAGAAACCTACCCAAGGTCCCAAACAACCCAAATCTCTCACTAAGAAACTATTGAACTCTCAACGACATCTAAAGGTGAGGGCATGCTAAACCAGTGGTGAAGCTACCGCTTGGTTGGCTCGTCTTCTTCAACTATCACCAGCTATCAATTTCTTGTTTTTGTTTGGTTCTGAAAACTAATCAGCCAAATTGTCCATGTGAATCCTCCTTCGCTCGTTTTTTTACCCTTTTTGTTTGGAGTGAACTGCTATTGACTTAAAGATTCGGCTTAATTGGTTAAAATATCTTAACTTTTAACAACTTTTGTTATTATATCCTAGCCTTTTGAGATTTATTTTTATATCTTAACCATTCTTGTTTAATTTGTATCCAATGTCACTTTTTTACTCAAAATTTGATGAGGTTGCACGTGAAGAATAAATTTAAAAAAGGCTACCTCATCACTCATAATTACTAAAATAATATTTGATTAATTATTTAAATTCATTATTAAAGTGACACATCATTAAGTCTTGAGTCAAAAAAGTGATATAGGATGATAGGATACAAATCATGCAATTTAGAAAGGTTAGGATATAATAACTAACAAGGTGAGGATGTTTTAACCAATTTGGCCTAAAGATTCATGGTGCTAACCTTTTAATGCGTGTTAGTAGTCAGTACCATTGTTGGTCCAATGCGACTATTAGTTTGTCTATTAATGACTAACCACTTGACTTTATTTCCTGTCAAGAACTGTTAACATGTTGAGACCTTTCTTTTTCAAAGCATATTGAGAAGATTTGCTAACCTCAAAACTGTGTACAGGTGCAAGAAATTATGGAGGGTGCAAAGGTGCTTGAATGGTTGAGAGAACATGTAGTTATCAAGTATGTGACCAGGTGAAAAGCTAAGCATGGAATGGAGTTCTGTCAAGCATAGAGCTGCATAGTTCTTTTTGTATTCTCTTTGTATTTTTTCCTTAACAAAATTTTGTCAGATATCTGGAGTGGATCTCTCTTTTTAATTTATTCATCTTTTGAGCAACCCATGTAGTTGGGATTTGGTTTGGTTTGTAGTAGAAAATTAAAAAGAGAAGAAGCTCTTCTTGTTAATTTTGCTCGTGCACTTGCACATGTATAGTACGTGCACATATATAGGATAACATGAAAGATTTAAATAAGTGAAAATAAAGAAAATACTACATAATAAATTTAAATAACTATAAATAAAATAAAAAATTCTATGTGATATTGATATTTATCACGTAATATCCTTCCGCAATTTGGGGCATATAAAAGTTTGTATGCAGCTTGAACAATAAAGTAATTTGAAGCCATCAGTTGCTTGAGCACCAGTTGTTTTGAGCTAAAGTTGACAATTTGATCCGACGAGCACTTGACACCAAGCAAGTGAGTGATCTTTGAAGATAATTTGATTTTGCATGGAGGGAAGAAGCTAAAACCAAAGCCATCATATGATTTTGGGAGATGAAGATAAACATTCAAATTAATAGTTGACTGATTTGAAAGTCGGTCATTTAACAACAACAACCAACTGAATACTATCCAGTCACAAGGTATTACGACAAGAGAAAAAAAAATAAAAAAAATCATGCGAGAACACGACATCAAAACCTTCTAAAGATAGTCTTGTGAGATTAAGGATAACATTATGATTTTCAATTTAAAAAACTAGAATGGAATGAGAAAAAATGATGAATCATGATAAAGCAGTAGATCCCTCTGATACCATAATAAAATGTTAAAAATAGAAAAAACTCTTATTTTCCCGTTAATTTCACTTGTGCACTTGCACACACACATAAAAGATATAGATAAGTGAAAAAAAAAAAGATTACATAATAAATTTAGGGTGCGACTAATAGCCCCACACACCCTGTATCAACATTCCATTTAATTTGATACATTTTTAAATTAAAATGACTTTAGGCAAAATTACATAAATAACCTCATTCTAAATTCTATTTTCCACTCACTACACCCCTCGTGAACTATACTTTTCACTCTCTACACCACTCCCTAAATGAAACCTTAAACTCATCTCAACTTCTATCCACTCACTACACTCACCTTCTCCTTTTACTTAAATTTCCCTTTTTATACCCCACCCCAAATTAAACCATAAACTCATCTTATTTTCTCTTCTACTTTTTAATTTCTACACCCCTCCCTATCTCTTTGCCCATACACTCAACAATCACCACCAAATGCAACATCATGATTAATTTGGTGAGATTTGATTCACATTCTTGAATGGTTAAAACATTTATTTGTGTTGAATCTTAACTTTTAAGGATCAAAGAATCAATCTTAGAATGCAACACAAAGCAAATTTAGTTAAGGGGAGAAAAATATGATGTGCAACAAGGGGTTGGAAGTTGGGGATCACAAAGATGAAAAATAAAGTGTTTTTTTTTTCGGGAGTGAGGGGGCAAATATAAGTTAGGAGTGTATTAGGGAGTTCACTAACAATTAAGAGGGGTGCTTAGAACATGAACTAACTTATTGAGGCTATAAATAACATTAAATTAAATGGAGGCTGATATAACGTATAAGGGTGCTAATAATCACTCTCTAAATTTAAATAACTACAAATAAGAAAAAGATAACAAAAACATCTTAAATAAAATAAAATATTTTATTTGATACTGATATTTATCACGTAAAAGTTTGGAGTATATCTAATATTCTCTTCAATGCAACCATGAATTGAGGTCAGGATGCCGCGCCAGATGGATACCATACATTGCGCCGGATCATTGTTGTCAAGGCCCATGCCATGGCTCCTCTTAACATTGAAGCTCTTATGTCTATAATTGAGACAAGCAAAAAGTATTTTCTTCAATGGGATTTGAAGTATATTATAAGCCTGAAAAACTTTGACTATAATGAAATGTTAGTATTTAATGCGTCAAAAATCAACTGCACTATGATGTGGAACTACGAACTGCACGAATCTCGAAGCGAACGTCAACTTTCTCTGCGATCGCAAACTGTAAAATAGTTGGGGCCTCCGGGGAGAGCACTCAGATGCCAAAGACAGAGTAAGAAATGAGAAGATGAAGGAGTAAAGGTTGCAATTTTGAGCGTACCTATTCCTCCAATCTGTTTCTTATTTATAGCCCTGGGTTTAGCCCTAGTTTCAAATCGGGATATTGCCAAATCCGATTTTTCTATTTTGGTAAGATTTGGTAAATTACGACTTTCCCTTTTTAGTAGGACTTTTCACTAATTTAATTTCATCATTGATTCTCTAATATCTCGTGGATCTACGAAATCTTTGCTACTTACAACTTTACCTCTCGATATGTCTGCACAAATCTCAAGGTAGGTTGTATGATGTCCCACACCATATGCCCTACTCATGTGAGAGAAATGTAGTTTGTTGCGTAGGAGTTTTTTTTGGACCTATTTTGGTCATTCGTCGACATGCTCATGTTTCAACATGGTCAATTTTTTGGACCAATTTTGGTCATTGTTTTGGTGCTCATACTTCGACATGCTCATGATTCGACATGCTCATGATTCGACATGCTCATGATTTTTTTGGACTAATTTTAGTCATTATTTTGTTGTTCATGTTAAGACATGCTTATACTTCGACATTTTTTTTGGACTTATTATGGTTATTCATCGACATGCTCATGTCTTGACATGGTCATGATTTTCTATATATTTTTTTCCTTTTTTTTTTCAATTTTTTCCTCTCGGTGTATTGATTTAAAATCTCTTATGCTCTTGTTATCTTCACCTTTGACAAACTTATCCAAATGATCTTTATGTAGCTGAAACTTGATCTCATCTTTTAATTGCCTACAATCTTCTGTGTCGTGACCATGATCTTTGCGATGTATGACTTAGATTGGATTTCATATAGTATTTGCCTTCTTGAGGAACTTAAGGGGGTATATTCATGGATCTGAACTGACTTTCCTTGTTTAGAGCTGAAAATGACTCTTGCTTTGGTCGATTGTTTGGCTATTTGATCCTGTCATCCCACACACTACACATTTTGCTTTCGCGTTCGGGTTGAACTACATCCTCAACCACCATATATTTTTCGGCTTTTTTTGGTAGCTCTGCCATAGTTCTCAGTGGGTTTTTGGCTAGAGAAACCTTAAGGTGTTCGTTGGCTGTTCCATTAGTGAGGGCCACCACTTCCACTGATTAGTCCAAGTTCGGGACTTTTAACGCGTCATTTGCAAAATGGGTTATGTAATCTCTGAGGGATTCACCATTCCTTTGCTGTATTACCATTAAAGATGCCAAACTTCCAACATGAGTCTTGCTCCCTATGAACTGATTGACAAATTGTTCACTTAACTGCCTGTACGAATTGATTGACACTGCGGGTAATTAGCATTACTAATTCTAAGCTGGTCCCCTTAACGTTTGAGGGAAAGCCTTCCATTTAATTGCATCTAAAATGACATGGAGGAATAGGACTAAGTTGAAATCGAGAACATGCTCAGTCGGGTCTTCTGTACCATCATATTTATCGATGCTTGGCATTTTGAATCTTTTTGGCAATGGTTCCTTCACAATCTTCTGAACGAAAGAAAGTGGACCTGCCTCACACATGATCAACTCATTTGATTTCTTTGTCCAGAGAACCAACTCCTTTGTTGCGACTTTAAGTCGTTCTTATAACCTTCATTTCACCTCTTGTTCAACCCTTACATTGTTGTCTTGTGGATTGTGGTCAGTTTCGGATCTTGCCGAAACTGCTTGGCCATGTCTTCATCCACTTAGCGCTTCAAAATGATCTTGCAAGCGGCTAAGTTGTTCTCGTAACTCATTTACTTTATTGTCTATTGCTTCTTAGGGGTCTCGGGCCATTTCTTTTCCTCTCCCCATTCGCCTCCGTTCCAATTCATTTTTTAGATCAGCATGTCAGACATGTTGATCTCTCTATGATGGAGATCGTCTTACAGATTCATGCCGATGATCTTCTAGGATTTCAGGGAGATCATGCGCATAAACACATTTTGTAAGTTGAGGAGTTCGTGCTACAGAATTTCTACTTCTCACCACCATTACTGATGGCCCTCCTTCTAGTGCCAGATGATGAGTCAACTGACCACATTACGATATGAAAAATAAGATCTGCACGAATCCCGAGGCGAACGTCAACGACTTTCGCAACCTCACTAAGATTTGGTAAATCCCGACTTTCCTTTTTAGTGAGATTTTCCACTAATTTGACTTCATTATTGATTCTCCAATATCTCGGGGATCTACAAAATTTTTGCTACTTACAACTTTACCTCTAGATGTGTTTGTGCAAACCTCGAGGTAGGTTGTATGATATCCCACACTAGTATTCTTGTATGTTTTCACTCTCATTAACTCAAAATGCTAAATTAAAAGAATATGCAACCTCCTCTTAATTATCACGTTCGCTTGTTTACTTGCTAACACTGGATATTTCTTTAATTTTTGATGAATTTGGAACTATCCAAATGTAAGGATGCGGGTGGGGCGGGGAATCATCATTCCCTATGGGAATCCGCTCCGATGGGGTGGGGATTCCCCGCTAACTAGGTCCCACGTAGCCGGGGATTGGGGTGATTTAATCCCCACCATCAAGGGCAAGGCAGGGGTGGGGCAGGGGCAATATTACTCCTTCCTCACAATGGGGAATCCCCATGAAGATTCCCCACGGGGATCCTAAATATTTCATGTAGGAATTGCATTAAAATCATTAAATGTTATATTTCCCTTTTTGTATGGTGAATGTTTCACATAAAATTTAAAAAATCGACCTACAATTTTGAAGAAAAAGCTTTTAATGATTTTAAGTTCGGATATATGATGTATTTGATCTCTTTTTTTAGACATTATGTAAAAAAGTAATGGGGATGGGGAACGGGGATCCCCGCCCAGTGGGGAATGAGAGTCAAAAATTCCCCAATCAAGTGGGAAATCCTCGCCCCGCTATAAGTGGGGATGAGGATAGGGATGGGGATTGCATTCCCCGCCCCAAACTCGCCCCACTTGCATCCCTATCCAAATGTTGTAATTTGCGCTATGTGCACCCCAAGCTGTGATCAAGGCACCAAAAAATTTCGAATTAAAATTTGGTTTCATATAGAAATGTTCAATTTGCCCTTCCAACCCAACCAAGGTTAGGGCACCCTAGCTTTTAATCAGGGTACTTATTTAGTTCACATTTCCGTGTACTCCACCTTAAAACTCCCAATTTTTCTACCAAGTGAAGTCGATCCGTCGCAGGCTGAGCATCAAAAACGTCATTTTTATGATTTTTCGGGTTTTTTTTTTATCATTTTTCAAAGTGAACCATGCACGCGACTTTATCGGTCACACATGACCAAGATATATTGTAGTGTCTCAGTTGAAGGTAGCCGAGATGGAACAAGTCTCATATAGGTGTGACTGAACTCATTTTTGATCCCTATGGTACATGTATCAGACAATGGGTTTCAAGACTTGACGAATGTTGTCGGATACATGCTACCGATACGTGTTAATTTTCAGCCCTATAATACCGAGACACTTTTTTTTAAGTATTTTTCGATTTTTCATTATTAATACTTACAATATACATTTTGAGAAACTCTTGGGATGTTCTTGGTGGGGTGCTTATATCAACTAGTTTTATTTGTTTTCATGGTGGAGTGCTCATGTTTCAAATAAAGGGCATTTTGGGAAACTCTCGCACATAGCCCAACTCTTTATTTTTTTGTCAAGAACAACTGTTGTAATTTAATTAGTAAGAACTGAGATGAAGACATGATATATTGGAAAATAATTTTATCCTAATTGTACTACTGCTTCTCTCATTTGTCAAGTAATGCTCCAAGATATACTTTCGGGGAATCATTTATGGGATGCACTTGTCCTAAACAAGTGCCTACCCAGGTCTTGTAATTAAACTATTGATATAAAGTTTCACTTCTTTGATTTTTTCTTTTGACTGAACTAATGTCATTGTCATAGATTACCATTTATTCTCAACATCAACCAATACATCATTCTTAATGTTTTTTTTTTTTGTTTTTTTGAGAAAACCCCTATATTGTGTCATTTGTGTTGTGAACTAGCTATAAATCAAGCTAAGAAAGTAAACATAAAGAACTAGAAAGATAGCAAGAGAAGAGATGAAGGAAATAAGAGATCTTTTCATTCCAAACATGGTGTACATATTACATGGAGATGTTCTTTTCACTTCAAAAAATAGTAGATTTAGCAACGGAATTTTCGGTTGCTGAAGCCTTGTTTTTCCGTTGCTAGTCCGTATAGCAATGGATTAGCGACATATTTTAGTCCGTTACTAAAAACCTTGTTGCTAAGCTAGCAACGAAAAATCTTGTTGCTAATCTATTGTTATTTATCAACGGACAAATAATTATTCTTAGAAAAAATATTTGTTTAATATGTTCCGTTGCTATTCCGTTGCTAAATAGCAACGAATGAGCGACATAACTTATTTAAATTTTAGAAAATAAATTATTACCTCAATATAATATCTTTCGTTGCTAATTCGTTGCTATGTAGCAATGGATTAGCAACGGAATGCTTCATAGCAACGATTAGCAACGGAATATCAAATTTTGTCGGTAATCCATTGCTACATAACAACAAATAATATTATATAATATAATAATTTTTGTAAAATCATTAAAAATTATTACAAATGTAACGGCCCATTTTCCAAATGGACCGCCACGGGGGTCGATGAGGGCCCACAACCTGGCCTACCAGTGTCAGATGTGTCCCACATGCTAACTCATCCACCATTTGATCATTATTAACTTCAAATGACAACAATTTATTGTTTAAATTGTTACTAAACTCAAGTCATCTATTAAGATCATTTTAAACCTAAATAAGTCACAACGGAAGTCTTTAGCATGATAATATATATATATATATAACAGTAAAGTCATGCAATTAACTCTGATACCTAGTGTGGAAAACTCATATATCATCATAGATAAAAAAACGTACCTCAATGTAACACAATATCAACAGTATAAAGTCATAGTGTATCACTCACAATCCCAAATCCCAAAATAGAACAAAATATGTATATACAAACGTACAAGCCTGGCTAAACATCTCTGTATTCCAGTAGCTTGCCCTTACCCCGGTTTGTACTAGGATTTGCACTCAAACCATCACAAAAAGCAGATGACGAGTCCAGAGTGAGTATTCCCAAGGAAATTAAGTGAGTAATACGGAAAGTAAATACTGGAATTTAAACAAAACTATTAAATAAACGTGCAGAAATAAAAACAGTCAACTGTGTTCATCGCATGCATATGTAATACCGAAAGCTCAAAGTGTGTGTTCCTAGCCCCTAGGGTCAGACTAGCGCCATACTTCGAACTCCCAACAGACTCCTGTCGGCGAGTAGCACTCAAACAAGGCCGGTATCTGGATCCGCTAGGTGGTCGATGTGGAACCTAAGACACACCAACACGTGCCCGTCACTCTCTCTGGTAACACTATTCACCGAGATGGTACACATGCTATGGCCTAGTGGACATACACACAGAAATGGCACGGAGGGAGAGCCTCAATGTCCACCCATTACAACATACCATAATATAGTAATGAAAGACATAAAATGAATTCAAAAGCAAAATTAAATATTACTCGAGTAATTTCAATTGGGATACTACACACCTCACACTGCACTCCGTGTCCTGTCACTAACTCTCGGTCCGGCTCTGCCTAGTCCCGGATATCCCAAATTATACCCCATACTGACCTATTTCCATGTATAAGTGATATTTAGTCATTTGTATGTATGTTAAGTCATTTCACACGAATTATCTCCAAATAGAGGTACATTAGCGCGTTAGGTCTGGGCATTAGCGCGCTAGACTCCCATATAGTTATACGTTCTTACCTAGATGAACATTAGCACGCTAATTTTCTGGCCTAACTTGCTAATTACATTCTGGACAGCAAAACTGCTCAAATTTCTAGGTTTTGCACACACCAAACAACCCAATAACAGCCACAACACCAACAACAACACTTCAAAACACTTTAAACTCATCATAACAATAATCCAACAACCTCCAAAAAATCACCAACGTCTTTCAAGTTAAGATCAAAAGATAGAGAAAGGTGTGATGTTTGTGATGCTCACATTGGATTTGATGTTTTCCTCGCTCCAAGCTCCTTGAATCTTCAAGAAAAATCACAAAAACCCTTATTTCTTGGTCTCCAAACTCGGATAAGCAAATGTTGAGAGAGAAAAGGTGGTGGTTTTGAAGTCAAAGTGACATATATATGTGATTTGGCATCATATCTCACTTGTGCATCCCAAGGCCATCCAAAGCACACCATTTACTCCATTCCTAACCTCTAATGACTTTAATTTGTGACTCTGATGGCACACTCACCCTTGTTTTCACCTTAAAAAGTCTATTTTCAGGTGTTTCGACGCCCGATTTTTCGTCCTGAACCGCGACATACGCATACTGCCATGTCCGTAACCACTAAATATGTATTAAATATTCTTTATTTAGCCAATTTTATTCATTTTGTGTGTTTTATTTCCCCGGCCTAATGTTAAGTCAGTTAAACTACCTGGTACCCGCGTCGACACGTATCTTGAGGTGACTAGTTAATACACGGTCTAGTATGTCAAGTGTACTCTAATAACACACATTGCAATGCTATTTACACTAGTTCAATATAACCATTGCAAATTAACTATTCAGCACACAAAAATCATTATTTACCAAGTGCACACAAGTCTAACTGCGGGTCCCACAAACGTCTGAGCTGTCAGCCACATTTGCGAACACGTCATTATTAATGGTGAATTAAATTCAGGTCGTTACGGTTACAACATACATTGCAATTCTATTTACACTAGTTCAATATAACCATTGCAAATTAACTATTCAGCACACAAAAATCACTATTTACCTAGCTCCAAGTGCACACGAGTCTAACTGCGGGTCCCACAAGCGTCTGAGCTGTCAGCCACATTTGTAAACACGTCATTATTAATGGTGAATTAAATTCAGGCCGTTATGGTTACAATAAAATTAAAATAAATTTTCAAAAGTAGAGATATCATAAAAAATGACAAAAGTACAATATTTACAATAACTTTCCTCAAAAAGGTTTCTATCAAGCTACATACTAACTGCAACCGATCTAAGTTGTTATCGTCACCGTCTGATGCAAAGAAGCCCTGAATATGATTGTATCCTCTGTAATCTTCATGTTTCGGTATACCTCGTGGCGGGGCTTGAGAAGGCGGGGCATCAACATGTGGGGTCTGATGAGGTGAGGCCTGAAATGTGCTAGCTCCGAGATTGTCAAAGTCTACTTCAGGGTGTCGCTACCTCAAAAAGGCCAAGAGGTGGCTTATCGTCTCATCGTGCCTCCACTGCCACTCATTATGCCTCAACTTCCCCTCACAAAGATACATGGCTTCCTCGATCAACGTCGATATTTCCACAGCCTGTGACATGGTATCTCATCTGTCGTGAGTTGGTCTTGCATATGATCCTAAGCCATAAATGCGTCCTTTAGTATCCATTTGAGAAATATCATAGAAGAGATCATCTTCGTTCACAAGCACGTCCAGAGATGACCGCGACATCTCCTCAAGCCTCATCTGATAGTTTTCCTGCAAAAATAAAAATGAGAATTCACTTACAAACTTGTACAACCACATCAATCTATATATAACAACTCTCATTAAATAAGAACAGTGACTTACATTCGACTTGCAAGACCTCTCATCGACGAATATGACACGGTCATGATGGATTATGTGGGTGTGATTGAACAACACATTAACACCCATATGAGCCCCCGCCTTTTTGTTCTACACAAATTAAGTTAAAAGCAATATTAATAAACTATTTACTATAATAAGCAGAGATGTTTCTATGATGGTAATTAAATAGTAATCGATACTTACCAACGACTCCTTATGACAAGCAATATACTTCAGATTATCAGTATGTTTGGATATATTGATTTTAGGTCCGTTTTCTCACTCATCCGGTTCTTGAACGCTCGCTCCGACTTGGCCCTATACTCCGACATACTTCAATGAGCTAGATATCCTTCCAAAATCTCTCGTGTTAGGGAACCTGACCTCTCATCTAGGTTTTTGCGACAATCACTCATCAAGGCCGAGTATTTGGTTCCCGTTCTATGCAATCAAGCATTATAGATCTCAACATCTATAGTGGGATCCTATACGAATAAGCGTTGCGAAGAGGATAATAGATTAGTTAGGATGCTAAAAAATCATTTTAAACTCAAAATAGTCACATATCATAAATTAATTCACTCTTTAGTCATTCTAATAGATATTTCACATGTGTTGGGGAAACTTCTTCTATCCGTGTCCATCCGAATGCATTTTGCGCCTGAATACCGCACCGATATACCATGAGGCAACATTGGAAGGATGCAAAATATTGAATTGTTTATGATGTTAGTACTTACATATAAGGTAAACAAAGTATTGAAATAAATTATTTTGTAGAAACACTTACTTGTGGTTTTTATCTAAGTTTAAGGGAATCTTTATGACTCGCATGTGCCTATCCCTAGTCGGCTTCGCCAGGACATCACATCATTATCATAACCATCCTAGTTATCTAATGCCGATGATCTAGTGGCTAGATCTAGTACGGTGGTGGGAGGATGGCCCTCGATGAAAAGCGAGGAAGGGATAAGGTAGACATCGACTGAGACATCGGATGAGTAGACAGTGCTCTACTCGATAATGGTGCCAACACGCCATGCTTGGAAAATCCTCTGTGCAGGCGGACGACTACTTGATGATGGCACAAATAATCCGGCCAAGCGACGATCGTATGACGACGATGGCCGATTGACTCTAGGGCGACCATAACTATGAATAAGCCGACCTCGAGGTGGTTGTCCATCCTGATGAGTCGACATCTGCGTCGACGCTTGTGATAGTGGCCTGCGGCGAGTTGTGGTCTTAGGACGTCTGGTGGTCGGTGCGGTAAGGGGTATGGTGGGAGCCGCAAAAGAAAGATCAGCAATGGTGAAATGGGCCGACATCGAGATCTTAGGATCGAGAGATATCTGAGACTGATCACCTACGAGGGGTATTGGCCGTGATCATCTGCGAAGAAATCCATACATGTTTAAAGAATGAAAATAATATAATAAGATAGGGTCAAAGTCAGGTATACTATATGATGTCGTCGCGGAGTAAAGAACTATGTTAATTATAGAAAAGAACTATCATACTCAATCATTTTCAATTCTATTTTAACTGTCACTATTCAACAACAATTCTTCATCGTTTTCTTCCTCTATGTCTGACATGGGAAAACTGAATGGATCGGTCAGGTCCGTGTAATTCATGTCGAGGTCCTATTCAATAAGGCAACGATCGGGTTCATCATATTAGAATGCGACGTCAGTAGGGGAACAACTTTTTTCACGTGGATGGCGATGTTTTCCTCATCGATGAACTTAGGCTGAAGCTTAAAAATAGCTAATCATTCATGACGAACTCCCTACAAAGATGGGTAGGGAAGAAAATATACTTGGCATGGTTGCATGGCCAATATGAAGGGCTTGTAGTTGTTATATCGTCGATTTTTGAGTACATCGACCAACTTAAGTGAACGGTGAACTCTTATACCATTACTCTGAGTCGGATTGAACCATTCACACTTGAACAAAAAGGTATCATAACAACCATCATATTTAAGCTCACTGACTTCTTGAACTTGACCTTATTAGTTGAAGCTGTTGTCAGCATAGTTGGAGTCTTTTACCTAAACCTCACTATTATCGGTCGATCTGCTGCTTGATCGGTGGTTCACGATGTTAAACTTGTACCCATTTACATGATAACCATCATAAACAGAACACAAACGACTAAGGCCACTTGAAATATAGATGATTATCTCAATATCTATATTATGGCATGCCTGCACAAAGCAATTACCAATGGGCTTTGAATATATTATTTGCTATACCGCGTATGCTAAAAGAAATAGAGTATGAACATTACATATTATTCAAACCAAGGAGCAAAGTAGTGCTCAAGGCTCTTCACTACAAAAAGATACCAGATTAGCAATGGGGAAACCCATTGCTAATATGGTATTTCCCGTCGCTATACCGTCTTAGCGACGGAAATAGCGACGAGAACCCCCGTCGCTATCCTGCTTGTCGCTATTTTTTTAGCCACAGTGTGTCGCGTTTATCTATGGGACCCATTGCTAAATCTCGTCGCCAAATTGTCCACGTAGCTAGGGATTAGCGACGGGAGCCATCGCCAATCCCGTCGCTAATTAGTGAAAATTTATTTTTTTAAAAATAGTTCATTATATATATAATATATAATATATATTAAAATATATAATTTGATTTAAAAAAATTAATTTAATATATAAAATATTTAAAAAATTTATTTTTATATAAATTTAAAAACTAGTATATAAAATATTTAAAAATTTTAAAAAATGTTTTTTATTTTAATTTAAATTATTATTTAAATGAAATGTTTTAAAATAATAATTTTTAAATAATATTAAAATTTAAAAATTCTTTTGAAAACTTTATTAAAAATTTTAAAGTATTAAAATAATATATTTTAATCTATACTATACAATTTATTTGGAATAACAATAAGGATAAGAAAATATAAGCAAATTAAAATTAAATAACTGAAGTAAATAACAGACTAAATGAAATAAACACAACAAAAGAAAGTTAATTACAAGTATGAAAATGTACAAAACAAGATAAGAACAACCTAAGACTATATATACATCGGTGACAACTTAATCGTCGGGATCGTCGTTGGTCTCTGAATCATCAGTTGGAACATCTCTTGGAGGCGTGAATGAAATCCCAAATCTATCCATTAGAGTCTGCTCCATGCGACGCAACTGTCCCTGGACCTCTCGTAACTCATCGTGGGTTAGAGTCTGATCTTGCATAACCTGAAGAATATGTGTTTGCATTTCTTTGAAGTCCCTCCACAAAAGCTCGATGCGCTCATTAGGAGAAGAAACAGGTCGAGAAGACCCAACTCCATCTCCACCTCCAGCTCCTGCTCCAGCTGTAGCATGTCTGCGTCGTGACCCCGATGGTGTCCACCTTATTCCATATGACCGTCCTTTATCGTCACGCTCCATGATGGACAAATATAACCCGGTCTCATCAATCGGGGTGTCAGGCTGCGAGTGTATCAGCTCAATCTGTTTGTTCCTAATCGTCGTCTAAATTAAGAATGAAAACATTTACAAGTCATTGATACCTATCAGTGTATAATCCAAGTTGAACATTACGAACTTCGGAGCTGAATGTAGGGTTCACTTGATTGAAGTGGTTTCACGCCATGGAATCGGAGCGATGCTACATATTAACCTCATCTCTGACGTGTTCTGCGTGCCACCACATGTGTTTCGCAGTAACTTTTGACGCGAACAGATGTTGGATACAATGCGCTAAAGGGAAGTAAAGCATTATCTTATGCGAGCGTTTGTTAGAGTAAAGCCTAAATTCACGGCAAAACTTGCAAGATGTAAGCTCGGAGTCGAACCCCAGATAAAACACGCATAAGTTGGGACACCAATCAATTCGCTAATATGCGAGCCCCAACCGGTGCATTAAGCCCTTACATTTGTAAAAGCTATCTATCAAACAGTTGTCTTTAGGCAACATATCTATACATGCTTGCAAAATCTTATCGAATGCTTTTTCTGAAATATGATGATTCGACTTTATTGTGAATAAACGTGCCATTGCTGAAAGTTTAGTCATCTTCTCGCGACCTGACCAAAGCGGTTGATTCGCCGCTTCAATCATTTCGAAGAAATGCTTCACTTCAGGGTTTGAATCCTTTTCATGGTTCCAATCGAAACTGGGGATCGTAATTTCGTATATCATATGATGATATGATGTCGGATATTCATCCATTGGATCGTCACCTCCATCGTCCTCATCGCATACTATTTCTTCCTCCCCATGTCCGATTCAACAATAGTAATCGAGAACGAATCCACCCATCACTAGATGAAGCTCTACTGTGTCTACATCATAATATTTCTCATTGTGACATTTTCGACAAGGACATCGAATTTTCGTTTCGTTCAAGTAAGTGGTGCAGTGTTGCATGAAAAATTTTATAAACTCTTTCACGTCAGCCACAAACTCTAATCTAATGTGACCGCTTTCAATGTGGTTATACATCCAATCTCGAGACACAGACATCTCGAAAGACCTAAACAACCCTAATTGAATGCACGTACACATCAATCACTATATAAATTTTATTCGAGTGTTAATCGTAATTAGTCGAATTGGTTGCATTTGCACATACTTTGCGTAATATATTTCATACATTTTAGTCGATTGTTAATCATAATTAGTCGAATTGGTTGCAATATATGCACATACTTTACGTAATATATACTATTGTATAGATGTTATTATAAATCATTATAATTTAATTTAGCCTCATTTTTAAATTTTCCTTAGTAATTTTAAATTTTACTTCAATATTTGCAGTTTATAATTTTATTTTGTCTCATTGATATATATATCTCGTATATAAGCGTTTTTATATAAATATTATTTGGTTCAACCAATTAAAATTTCTTTATTATAGTTAAATTGCTTTTAACTACTCTATATTTATTTATAGTTTATATACTCTTTTATTTTTGGCCCTAATCGAAATTTAATTTGTCCAATGAATTTGTATCATTTAATTAACTTTATATTTAAATTTATTTCAACTTAACATAATTTCCTTATTATACTTAAATAGATTTTAATTTGATTTTTTTAATTGGTTTAAAAAATAATTAAAAAACAATTTAATGGACATATTTAATTTGAAATTCAACTAATTGAATTATAACACATTACAAAAGAAGTACATGCATATATCAATACTAAAAAAAATTACATGAAATAAACATCACAAATAATCACAAAAAATAATTTAATTAAAATCACACACATGCATTTTATTTGTCACAAAAATAAAAAAATAAAAAAATATCAACATAAAAAATTTATTCCAACATTTTAATCAATTTAACAATTTTTTTTCACCTAAAAATATATGAAATGCAAATTTTAATTCCAAAATTTTAGTCCAACATAAAATACAAAAATACAAGTTTTTAATCAAACCATTTCATTTTTTTAATTTATAACATGCATATACATTCAAAATTTATTCCAAATCTCAATTCCAACATAAAATACAAATATACAAAAATTGCAGAGTTTTTTTTCACATAAAATACAACTTTTCATTCCAATATTTCTAATTATAAATTTACAAAATATAAATAAATCAACTAAAAAAACAAAAAACTGAATTAATATTTAAAATAAAAAAATTATACCTAACACAGATCAATACTTATTTGTGACGAGGTGGAGGGGGCCGAAGTGGAGGAGGCCATGAGATCGAAGGAATGAGAGGGACAGACGGGTTAGGAATGGGGACGAGGATGGAGAGGTGGGATGGGCAGACGTGAAGATGCGCAGAGGAGGAAAGGAAGAGGAAGAGAGAGGGAAATATAACGTTAGGGTTTTGAATCGACATTTAGTGACGGGATTAGCGACGGGGTAGACCCCGTCGCTAATCCGCCACTTGACCCAAGCCACTTGGGTCACGTGACAAGGCGAGGCAACACAGGGCATGAATTGGGCGGGAACTTTTCCGCCCAAAAATTAGCAACGCGGGGCCGTCGCTACCCTCGTTGCTAATTTAGTTAAACCCTAACGCCTTGACCCCGTCGCCATCCCTCGCTAAATAGCAATGGGAAATAGCCTGTTGCTATTTCCCGTCGCTATTCTTAACACTTTTTTATAGTGTTTGTTAACAACAAAGTCTGTAATGTTTGGCACTCGTGCACATAAATCGTTAATATATAACCTATAAAGAGTTGCATGAGTACGAGGAGATGAGTGTATGTATTTGGTTGTGTATATGTATTGAAATAAACGATTTGATTGTATATTATTAATTATACTTACGAGACATAAGTTTCAATTTTTGGACAATTAAGTAAGATGTAATTGTGAACAACGATGTACTCTCTTTCCTCAAGGTATCGAGTGTTATGTTTACCTGATGTTCGACTTGGATGTGTAAAAATAGAAAAAACTGCTAGAAAAACCTTGGTTGGGCCTAATGTCGCCATCATCATTGTGAGGCACCCGATCATGCGTTGTCATGATGTGTTCTTCGATAAAGTAAGAACAAAACGAAGTTGCTTCTTCCAAAAGGTAAGCATTACATATTGAGGCCTCAACTTTTACTTCGTTTCGAACATTTTTTAAGATGTTGAATGTACGTAGTTACCACCTTTATGTTACAAAACATGTGTTAATCGATGAAAGTAAGTAAAATTATAGTTATGAAATGTGAAGAAAAAATTAGATTTACCTTTCAAATGAATACATCCATCGAAATTGTACCGGTCCGGCCAGACGAGCCTCGTGGGGCAAGTGCACGGGAAGACGCTCCATCGAGTTAAAAAAACTAGGAAAAAATATTTTCTCCAACTTGCACAAGATTTTGGGTATGTCACGGTTTGATGCATCGATATCAATAAGTTTTATATTTCGGGCTGCTAGGGTACTAAAAAAAGCTCAACTCGTTAATAGCTAGCCAAACATTGTCTTCAAGGAGTTTTCGAAAGGCAATTGGAAGAAGTCTTTACAAGAAGACATGACAATTACGACTCTTCATTCCGAAAAACTGTAGTCATCTTTCATCTATACAATGACCGAGATTTGAAGCGTACCCATCGAAAAAACGTATGTGTCCCACCCATTCGCAAAATATTTTCTTTTTACATTTGTAAAGCGTAAAAATTTCCTTAAGATATTTCTTTGACATAAGGTCTATGTGCATAAAACGGCGGTGGCAAAGTTTGAGTACGTCTTTTCTAGATTTTACATCGTCTTTAATTTTTCCTAAAACACCCATCACATTGTTGAACACGTTATCGAAGGCATTTTTCTCAATATGCATGACATCAAAATTATTTCTTATGAGATTAGTCTTCCAATAAGGCAAGTCCCAAAAGATGGTCCTTTTTCTCCATTTTGTTGTTTTTACGTGTATTGCGTTTGCTACTTCCGCCCTAACTTCAGCCACCTTCATTAACCTTAAACATTCAATTTCAATCAACGAGTGTTTGTCGAATTTCAATAACTGTGGTCTTTAATGTAACATATTTCTTCCTCTGCAAAAACTTTCTTTGTCTCTCATATGATTCGAACCCAAAGGCAAAAATCGATGATGACACTCAAACTAAGAAGTCTTCCTACCGTGTTTCAACTGGAACAAAATCGTATCTTCCATGCAATATGGACAAACTATCTTACCGTACGTGATCCTGATCGTGACTGCAAGTATAACGGTTGAATTGTAGTAATAATATGATAAAGTTACATTGATTACAGATATTGCTTCAAGGAAAGGTGTTTGCACTCAGTATTTACCTAATCAAAATTACTCGATTGCTAATGAAATCCTTTTTAATTTGATTTTATAAACTAAACTACTCTATACTAATAAATCAATGCAAATTACTTTTAAACTCTTATACAAAGAATATCTTAGTTTATAACTTTATATAGGTAATGAAATACTATGCTTTTCAACTTACACTACAAAAAATAGTGATTTAGCAACGAGAATTAGTAAGGAACATTGATAAGTCGGTATTTATAGGTTTTTATTAATATATTTTAATGTATTTAATATAGAGAGTCTCTAAAATATATATTTAATCATATTTATTGGTAATTTTCAGGTGAAATTGAGTGCACGGTTGAATCTAGGGCAAAAAAATACTCAAAATGGAGTATTTATATATAGTGAACTACTTGAGGGTATGCTTCAAGACACGCATTGCAAAGTTGACTGGGTGTAAAGGAACGACCAGGTAACGTAGTTGAGACACACATTCATGTACACAGTGTACCAGAGCTCTTTGATGTCCTCGAAATGCATGGTGCCACTTTCTCCCACAATCTTGATCAGAAAATCGAATTTCTTCTCATCACACTAAACAACCTGCGACGTGTCAGCTTCTCATTGGTCTACAACGTCACCAGCCTCCACGTGGCGCGTCTTCACTTGTCCAATTACACGTCCAACAGCTCTTTGCTCGTTCCAGCAACCATTAGTTCTTTCTCGGGATGCGTGCAACACCATCTCCCAGTTCTTCACCGTTTCCTCGAGCGAGCTTTCTCTCCGTTCTAAGCGCTCCACGTGTCGCATCCTCCATGCAACAACACGTCATTGTAGCTGATTTCCGCCAATGAGAGCACACCACGTGAGCGGTCTTTAGTTTTTTGACCAACCAGCAAGCGACATGTGTACATGACTCCGAATTGAACGCCCAAGTAGCCCTTGGATCCTCCTTAGTGCACGTGTTACATGACCAACCACCAAAATTAGTTTTTCTCACATCGCGGACCAATTTTTAGTAGTTTTATATATTAGGAACTTAGAGTATTATTGAAGAATCGACTTTCATTATTTTGGGAAGCTAGAGGCCTCGACATCATATCCGGCTAATTAAATCCTTGCCTAGGTCGGAGGGGAAACAAGTTGAGATTCTTGATTCATGGCATAACTTGTGAGATCTATTATTTTATTATTTAATTTGATTTAATTTCTCCTATTTCATTGTTGTTGATTTTAATGAATATGGTTTAGATCTAGGGTATGTATATGACATGCATGCTTTTAATTTATAGTTATTTAGACCGATTATATCTGTAATTTTACTTTTAGACCGATAAAGTGATGAACACTCACCCGTTTGCCCTAAAAACCTTTCGGTTCTTGAGTGTGCAACAATTAAATCTAGGTTAAATCGAAAGTGAACGTGATTCGATTATCTAAGATTAGTATTCCCATGGATCCTTATTATTGCGGTTAGTGTGTTAAACCCGATTGGCGGATGTCTAGGGTTATGCATTAATTAGAGAATTAGTTAGAGGCAGACGTCCTAGCTATCGAGATTAGGGGAATTAGAAATTTCTGGCGGATGTCGATTTTCTTTAGCTAATCTAGGAGAATTTAAATTAATAATTTTAGGGAAAGATTGAAGACCATAATATGCCATTGAATCTTGATGTTTATTTGTGGAACTGTAGACTTAGGTGTTTTCTTGAGACCATTAAAAGTTATTTTCATTATTTTGTTTATTTAGATTAGTTAGTTAAATAATATTTATTTAAACCCACGATTTTTTGTATTTATTGTTTTTAACCTTAGAAAGAGTATCAATCTCCGTGGAATCGAGTCTTTGCTCCTATTCTACAAAATAGTTGGTTTAGGAACTTTATTTTATTAACGCGTTCAACGCGCATCAAACACTTATTTAGTTTCTAATTAGCAATGAAATAATAATGGAAGTAGTCAGAAACGTATTACCAATGGAATAGAGATGGAATTGAGCAACGAAAATAAATTTCATTGGTAAAAAAGTCATACCTAATATTATGTTGGTAATCGCTTCGTAAATTCGCATAAAAAAACCTGCTAAATATTCTATTGCTAAACCGTTACAGTTTATTGTTTACAACGGATTAGCAACAAAATACAATTGGTAATGCCATCAAAAATTCGATGGTAATGCCATCCATGATTGGAATATTGATGGTTTATCTGAATATCAAATCATGAAGGTTCTGTTACAAATGCAAATCTATACAAAAGCCTGCCTCATACAAAAACATAATGACGCCACAATAGCTACTGCTATCTCTGCGGGATTCACTGGCCAACTATTTGGTTGGTGGAATTATGCGTTCAATCAAGTTGCTCGAACTGAAATCATAACTTATATCATACGTGATGATAATGGAAATCCGATTCCAGATGCTCAAGGCAAAATTAAACCTAATGGTGTTGATACCCTCTTATCCAATATAATTTGGTATTTCGTAGGCCGACTATCCTCTCTTGAGGAAAAAATAAGTGATCAATTACAAAGTCTACGATGCAAAACTATGAATGACTACCGTTGGTATAAAGATACATTCTTCACTAAACTTTATCAATTAACTAATCATGATGGTCAATTCTGGAAAGAACGGTTTATTGCTGGATTACCTCATTATTTTAGCGCTAAAGTTAAAGAATAAATCAAAGCTCAAAACGATGGGTCCATGAACTATATAATTTTATCTTATGGAGATTTTATTCAATATGTTCAAACTTGTGGAATCTCAATCTGTAATGATATGCGTATTAAACGCCAACTTACCAAAGAAAAGAATTCATTAAAACATGACCTTGGTGATTTTTGCTATGATTTTGGTTACGATTTAGATATTACACCTCTTGTTACCCATTCTCGTAAACAACAACTCAAACGCTATTCGTCTAGATTTTCTAAAAATAAATTTTATAATAAATCTCATCCTAAATGTCAATCTCACTATCATAAAACTGTCAAACTAGCATTCAATAAGAAAAATGTTAGTTATCATTGTGGTAAACCTGGTCATTATGCAATAAATGTCATCTCAAAAACCATAAATGGAAAATTCAACAAATTCAAACTGATGAATCTTCTTCTGATATGTGTCATTGTACTTCTAATATATTGAATACATCTTCTTCTTCCTCTGAAACAAAAAATTAATGTTTAAACTGCCCATGAAGAACTTATTTTTGCTATTGGTGAACAGATTACAAATCCAACTTTAAAATATAAATATTTTACGAAACTTATCCCCAAACCTCACGATAATGAGCCTCTTGCAGATTTTGAACGATTGTTTGATAAAAAACATCATAAACTCAAACAACAATTAGACATTGATCCCAATAAATATTCCTTTACTAGTCTTATGCAAACTGTTAATAAGAAACCTCATCAAGCTACAATGCAGACTTCGCAAACTGAAATTAATAACTTGAAATCAAAAATTAAAATATTAACATAACGTATTACTGCACTAGAAACGATAAATATCGAATCCCTAAATGAATTTGATCCCGATAATATTTTCATTGAATCCCTCACTCGTTATACACATTAAAGATGGTTTATTCCAATCACTCATATAATAAAGGATTTTTCGTATAAATGTTCTGCCTTAATAGATTCTGGTGCTGATTTAAATTGTATTCGCGAAGGTCTTATTCCCTTACGCTATTTTCAATCTACTACAAGTAAAATTTCAACTGCCAATGGTACTAAAACCTCCCTTAAATATAAAGTGCCTATTGCCCACATTTGTTATCAATCTATCTGCATACCTACCTCTTTTATAATTGTTAAATGTCTTCAACATGATATCCCGCTTGGAACACCGTTCCTACAACATGTACAACCATTTTCATTTTCTTCAAATGGTATATCTACCACTCTCAATAATCAAAAAATTCTATTTTAGTTTAATCAGCCACCTACAGAGAAATACTTAAATCAACTTATAAATCAGGTTGATCGTAAACGAAGTCACATAAAATTTTTACGTTATGAAATCAATTTTCTCAAAACAGATCAATATCTACGAACTCCATCCTTTCAAGCTAAATTAAAGACTTTTCCAACAAATTTACATAAACAATGTTGTTCTGATATTTCTTCTACATTTTGGGATCACAAAAAACATATAGTTACTCTACCTTATATCTCTGATTTTACAGAAGATAATATTCCTGCTAAAGCTAATCCCTCTCAAATGAACTCTCGATTACGAGATCTTTGTCACAATGAAATTAAAGATTTACTTGTCAAACAACTAATCACTCCTTCAAAATCTCCATGGAGTTGTACTGCCTTTTATGTTGAAAATGCCCCCGAACTTGAGCGAGGTGTTCCTCGACTTGTTATAAATTACAAACCTCTTAATAAAGTTCTCAAAACTATTCGTTATCCCTTACCCAATAAATACGATTTAATAAAAGCTACTACATCTGCATTAGTTTTCTCCGAATTTGATCTTAAATATGGTTTTTGGCAAATTCAAATACATCCTACCGATCGTTATAAAACTGCTTTTAACACTTCATTTGGTCAATACCAATGGAATGTCATGCCTTTTGGAGTAAAAAATGCTCCATCTGAATTTTAAAAGATCATGAATGATATCTTTAATCCCTATTGTAATTTTATACTAGTATATATAGATGATATTTTGGTCTTCTTTAAAACAATTAATCAACATTGGAAACATCTCTATACATTTCAGGCAATCATCATTAAAAATGGCCTTGTCCTTTCATAGAAGAAAATGAATTTATTCCAAACATCTACTACCTTCTTAGGCTTTAAAATATTTAATCAAACAATTACTCCAGTTAATCATGTCATTAATTTTGCAGATAAATTTCCATATCAACTCACTGATAAAATCAAGTACAAAGATTTCTTGGTTGTCTCAATTATTTATCTGATTTCTATCAAAATGCCGCTTTAGGTAGAAAACCATTACAGGATCTTCTCAAAAAAGATGCAAAACTTTTATGGACATCGGCACATACATCAGGCATTCAGAACATAAAGCAAAAAATTAAAACTTTTCCTTTTCTTCATTTAGCAAATATAGCTTATCCAAAAATTATACAAACAGATGCATCGGACCTTGGTTATGGTGGTATCCTTTTGCAAAAATCTCCAGCTAATCAAGAACAATTAGTGTGTTATACCTCAATACTTTGGAATGATACTCAACAAAAATATGCTACTGTCAAAAATAAGTATTAGCAATTGTTTTATGTGTTCAAAAATTTCAATCTGATGTTTTGAATCAAATTTTTTTAATATGTGTTGATTGTAAAGCTGCTAAAGATATTCTTTTGAATGATGTCAAGAATTTTGTTTCCAAATAGATTTTCGCTCGATGGCAAGCAATACTAAGTGTTTTTGATTTTGATATTGAATATATTAAAGGTAAAGATAATTCTCTTCCTGACTTTTTATCTCGTGCATCAACAACACTATTTTTCAAAAAAAAAATAGCATTACAAAAACTTGAGACGCATCAAGAGGGCAATGGGAGATGCCTTGTACATTTCTACTATGTTTGTTGTTAGATTAATGAATTCTCGGAGTCTATAAATAGCTAGAAGTGAGGAGTATAAGTTCATAATTGATAGCACGACAAATATTGTCGTTTGTATAGTTAGAAAGTTAGCCAAAATAGCCTAGTTGAAAAGGTAAAATATAGTAATTTCAAGTGGTTTGCAAGGGTATTTTGATCGATGTTTTGAACTACTTGTCGCAAGAGTTTTAACCAAGACTCTATACCATGAAACGTGAATTTGTTATATGTTTTAATGAATGCTCTTCATAGATCAAAACAAAAGAATAAAATTCAATCTAGTGTTATTCAAATTCAACATTTTCGATTTTCCCTCGATCATCGCTGTCTAAGCTTTCGTGCACTGACCACAAAGTCGTCTAATTAGCAAGAGCTGAATTGATCGAATTCATTGCCTTTCCAGAGTTCTAGTGGTTCACAAATCCCTCCGAGTAATCTGTGATTTCTTTGCAAAAAAGTTACCCCGATAAGGACTTCATAGATGTTGCTTTGATATCTTGGTTTATACTTTCCAAGAGTTGTAGAACTTGTTTGTGCTCTCCAGAGGTTCATGGTCATTTTCGTGAAAGTTTTTGACAATTGATCCGCCCTGTATATTTTGAACAATAAATATTGCTCAGCTTATCTTTTTCTTGTATCAATTTTGGATTCTAAAATGCTTAAAGAGAAAGATCAACATCTTCCATCTTGATAATTAGGCTATAAATGATGACATGAGTAGGCGCCGCAGAAATTTGGCTTTTAAGGATCATCTTTAACATAAACTAACCATAAGAAAATTGATGGTTTATTTCTTTTTGAATCACTCTATTACTTGCTATGCTTGCAAATCACGTACTTAAGGATAGTGTAGTTAACTTTAATTTTTCTCTTAGGCTTAGTGCATTAGTAAAGTAGTTTTGAGTTGGAAAAGGTTGGAGACTGCTGCTTCTCTAGTCTTGAGAGGCCTTCTTCTCTAGTTTTGTGTTTGTTTGTTTTCGTGCTTTCTGTGAGGAAGAAGTTTCTCATATTTGTACGACCTCTACAGAGATGACTATTGGCCTTCTTTCCATCATTTGTATTCTTTTCTCTGTGAAATGAAAAACAAATCCTAGTTAAATCCATTGTACTTCTTTCCCATCGACTTCTTTTTTGGATATTCATTGTGTAATGACCCATGTCCCTAAGTAGGTGATTCACTATAATCCAAACACTATTTAACATGAGTTAGGCTCGTGGTTAAATACGACTCATTTCGATTAGAGCGTGGGAATGTTTTTGTGGATGTATTTTGTTTAGCTGATTTGATTATGAATTAAATATACTATATGATATAATTACAAATTAATATAAGTATATAGCTGGAAAATAAATAATTAATTGAAAAATCATGGGACAGCTAATACCATGTGTGTGTCAAGGGTGACACACATGAGTCGTTAAGTAGTGTACACGCCCGAGTGTATTCATCGGTGTGCACAACAAAATTTTAAATTAGAGAAATAGGCATATATATTGAAAATAATTAATAAATTGGTTGACATCTATTGACACATGAGGTCGAGGGTGATATGTGTGGGATGTACAATAATGTGCACGCTCGAGGATGGTTGTTGGTATGCAAGTTGAATTTATGGGTGAAAAAAACACATAGGTATATGTATTTATATATAATTGATATATATATATATAAATACATATAACCTATAGTTTGAATTGAATTATTTAAGCTTTTGGATTGCCTTGAGATACGTGTGTGTGGATTTAGAGGAGGTGAATAGTGCAAGCAGGCATGGGACGATGTTATATTGATGGAGTATAGTGATGCCCCATGAAAATCTAGTAGGGCATATATAAGCATGTGCGACAAAATGTAAGTTTTAGATATATCTTGAGATATGTTTATGACCTCCAAATGGATCAAATGGTGCATGGAGTGAGCTAGGTGACAAGCATATGGAAGATGAGGTGGCTAGTGATGAGGTTTGTTAGATCTACCTCGAAATACGTGATACGTATCCCGAGGAGATAATATGTATTTGATTTTAAGTAAGGCGATTATGTGTTGATGGGTTTGATCATAACCACAAAGATCATCTTCGAGATACGTAACACGTGTCTTGAGAAAAGTCAAACATAAAATGAAATGAACCGAAGAAACAATTTTGCCTTGAGATTCCTGCGATGCGAATATCGAGGAAATCAAAATAAAACAAAAAATCTTAAACATTTCACTATTTGATCGAGTGAGAGGAAATGAGAAATAGCTGAGGGTTTAGTTAATTTGAGAAGAGAATCGTTGGTGTGATTCGAAGGAATCAAGGATTCAAACCACTATGAATCAGTGATCCTCATTGATTTGGGTAACTTGAAAAATTGTTTTGAGTTGAAATCATAAGTGGGAGATGAATTCGTTGTTAATCGTTGTTGTTGTTAATTTAGAATGGACTAAAACCTCAGTAGATGTCATCCCTGATGTTGTGGGGAATGATTTGAATGTTGTCGTGAGAGTTGTTGATCAAACAGGGGGTTGCTGCCCTGTTTTCTATTGGGACGCTCAATGATGGAGCGTGCTCCTTATAATAGGGAAACACGCTCCCATAAAATTTTTTGAGGAGTGCAGTTTTTGGAGTGCGCCCCACCAAATGAAGAAATGTGTTTCCACCTTAGAAAATAACGAAATTATTGTAATTTACTCAATTTTTGAGGTTGCTTTAGGGAATGGTTTAAAGGTCCTAAACATATAACATTCGACCTAAACTGATAATAAATGGTTTATTTTAGGTGTTTGACTGATGGGAAAAGGTTGAACGAGACTAGGAGTTGTGTAAGTCTGTAAAAAGTTAGGAAATCCGATACAAGTAGGTGGGCCTCATTTATTTTATCAATTATGCCACGTAATTAGTATAATTGCTCATGTAGCTTATGAACTGGGTTTGGGACATTGTACTGTGACTTATGTGGTGTAAACTTTTATAACTCTGGAAGTGTAATGGATAGGGGAAAATTATAACTTGAAAGTAGTATGAACTCGTGAATTGATTATTGAAGTTGGTGGATAAGTATCAACCTTCAATGACTAACGTGAGAGCGGTGAATAAGTACCAATCTCGGAGAAAGGTAGATAAGTACCTATCTCTAATGAGGGTAAGTGAAATTTAATTCCAGTCCTAATTATGATACCCCGACCATACACTATCCATTTAGAGTTGGAGTCTCAATTAAGCGTTAATGAACTCTATTGGATTTTACATGAGACCTATGTATGACCACTTATAGTGTATTCTCTCTTAAAGGAGAAGAAAATTCTTATTTTTAAAAATAATTGAAAAAACAGTCATTATACAATTGCGATTCACTGATACTTGCATCTGATATGTATTGTTTATATCGCTTTTATTACCCTGAGTAACTATTATTGGATCATATTGTTATTTATTCATTCATTCATTGATTATTAGTAGATAGTTAATAGGTAAATGAGTGTCACTTACTGAGCAAGATGGATCGCTCATTCCCCGTTAATATTTTAGGTACACGGTTTAACGCTAAAAGGAAAGGAAAAGGGAAGATCTAAGTGTTCATAGATCTCTAACTTAATGTACTTTTTGTATATATATATATATTGTATTAAATTGCTATTTTATAAGAAACATGGTTGGGATATGGTTTTACGACTGAGGCTTTGTCACGACCCAAATTTCTAATTCAAGATTAATCTATTAATCAAGATTAGTGAATCGTAATTTTATTATCAAATTAGAAGAAGACACAAAATCAATTGATGAAGACGGTCAAGAATTAATCCTTATTTCTCCTGAAAAAATTCAAAAATATAAAGAAATCATAAATATTTGCATATCGGTCTTATACAAGTTGCTATCAAGCCCTTAATAACATTAGGTCTCAATACATCTGTGTTAGTCTCTGTTAGAAATAAACGCCATCAAGAATTCAATGAGTCATTATTAGGCATGATTAAAGGAAGTCTAGTTGATGGTCCAATTCATTTTAACAGTTTTCCTAATTTGACAATAAGTTTACATGATGACTTTGCACATGAAGCTGCAGTCTTAGGAATCTACACTCAAGGATTTAAAATTAATGGAATAACTTCAAACGTTGCAGTTGTTTACCGTATTTATTATAAATTAATGCATACAATTATTCCTGATGTTGCTTATACAAATTTGCACACATGAACATCTACTCTATTCCTTACCAATATTCGCAATAATATAGTTGATCGAAAATAATTAAAATGGAATGGAGTTCAAGTTCCACATCAGTGGACCATAAAAGATACTAATAGAGAAGAATGTAAAAAACAACAAGTTGCAAATGAAATTCATCAAATTATAACTCATGATGATGGTAAAGTCGACATCCTATTTGCCCCTCGAACCTCTACGATAAAACGTTATGAAACATCTTTTCTTCTTTCTTCCTCTTCAACTCCTTGTAGCACAAGCTCTACACCTGTTTCTCAACCTCCCCCCTCCACTGGTATAGCTTATCCTGTTTATTCTTCTTCTCCTAAAGATGATAATGTAAGTATAAATGATTTTATTGAATATCATATTAACGTCATATCTATTGCTTCTGACTCTGACGACACCAATGAAGTAACCGACACTGAATTTATTCTAGATTATGTTTTATTAAAACAACAATTTTTACATCATCCTTTCAAAGAAATATTTTGTAAATTAGTTACTTTCAATCAACAAGCCATTTTTCGAGAAAAATATTTTACTTATATTAAAAAAATACAACAAAATATCCCATTTTTTGATTGGTTATCTCAACAATTTCCAAAAATTACTCATAAAATCAATACAGTTTGGAAAAGTACTTCAGGCGAAAAATATGTCCAAACTCATCCACCTTTAGCACCTATAAAATTAAAAGACAATCTTAAAGCTGCTCCATTCAAAACTCCTATTGAGGACGATGGGTTTGCAACTCGCAAAGATATCAATCACCTTATAGAACAAAATAACTATACAAATTTTATCTTTCCACTTTATCCTCATCCTCCCTAAAACCAAATAAACCATTGACTTCGTCCGAACAACCATCATTTCATTCTCCGTCTACTTCCTCCACATCTATACCGGCTATTACAACAAAATCCTTTTTTCCTTCCACGTCTTCCTCTTTCCCTTTACCTTCCTTCGCACCAAAATATTCTGAAGAATCTCTTGATAAATTAACTACTCAATTGTCCCAACAGAATATTTCCTCGAATAGACCAACTGTACCTCCGCCTCCTCTATCAACAGACCCTCCTCAATAAAAAAGAGACACTACTGCTACTAAAAGAGATAAAGCTCCTGTTATTGCTAACCTCGATCAACTACCTGTTTCTGATCATTCAGCATCAAGCTATGTTGCTCATGAAATCATCACCATGCCATCAAATTCTGCTTCATCATCTTCATCTGCATCACTATCCAATGATACTGACCAACTTGCTATTCACAAGGTATTTTGTCAAAAAAAATCCTTCTACCCTACTCGTTATCCAAAGCAAAAATAATTTTATTCCAAACCTTCTCCTGCCGATCTTATTCTTGAAGAAAAAATAAAACGACATCGAAAATTCAATTGTAATGCCATCTATGATTGGAGTATTGATGGTTTATCTGAATATCAAATCATGAAGGTTCAGTTACAAATGCGAATCTATGAAAAAGCCTGCCTCATACAAAAACATAATGACGCCACAATAGCTACTGCTATCTCTGCGGGATTCACTGGCCAGCTATTTGGTTGGTGGAATTATGCGTTCAATCAAGCTGCTCGAACTGAAATCATAACTTCTATCATACGTGATGATAATGGAAATCCGATTCCAGATGCTCAAGGCAAAATTCAACCTAATGGTGTTGATACCCTCATATCCAATATAAGTTGGTATTTTGTAGGCTGACTATCCTCTCTTGATGAAAAAATAAGTGATCAATTACAAAGTTTACGATGCAAAACTATGAATGAATACCATTGGTATAAAGATACATTCTTCGCTAAACTTTATCAATTAACTAATCATGATGGTCAATTCTGGAAATAACGGTTTATTGCTGGATTACCTCATTATTTTAGCGCTAAAGTTAAAGAATAAATCAAAGCTCAAAACGATGGGTCCATGAACTATATAATTTTATCTTATGGAGATTTTATTCAATATGTTCAAACTTGTGGAATCTCAATCTGTAATGATATGCGTATTAAACGCCAACTTACCAAAGAAAAGAATTCATTAAAACATGACCTTGGTGATTTTTGCTATGATTTTGGTGACGATTTCATTCTCGTAAACAACGACTCAAAGCTATTCGTCTAGATTTTCTAAAAATAAGTTTGATAATAAATCTCGTCCTTAATGTCAATCTCGCTATCATAAAACTGTCAAACTAACATTCAATAAGAAAAATGTTTGTTATCATTGTGGTAAACTTGGTCATTATGCAAATAAATGTCATCTCAAAAACCATAAATGGAAAATTCAACAAATTCAAACTGATGAATCTTCTTCTGATATGTGTCATTGTACTTCTAACATATTGATTACATATTCTTCTTCCTCTGAAATAGAAATTAATGTTTTAATTGCCCATGAAGAACTTATTTTTGCTATTGGTGAACAGATTACAGATCCAACTTTAAAATATAAATATTTTACGGAACTTATCCCCAAACCTCACGATATTGAGCCTCTTGCTGATTTTGAACGATTTTCTGATAAAAAACATCATAAATTCAAACAACAATTAGACATTGATCCCAATAAATATTCCTTTACTAGTCTTGTGCAAACTATTAATAAGAAACCTCATCAAGCTACAATACAAACTTTGCAAACTGAAATTAATAACTTGAAAACAGAAATTAAAATACTAACAGAACGTATTACTGCACTAGAAACGATAAATACCGAATCCCTAAATGAATTTGATCCCGATATTGTTTTCATTGAATCCCTCACTCGTTATACACATCAAAGATGGTTTACTCCAATCACTCTTACAATAAAGAATTTTTCGTATAAATTTTCTGCCTTAATAGATTCTGGTGCCGATTTAAATTGTATTCGCGAAGGTCTTATTCCTTTACGCTATTGTCAATCTACTATAAGTAAAATTTCAACTGCTAATGGTACTAAAACCTCCATTAAATATAAAGTGCCTATTGCCCATATTTGTCATCAATCTATCTGCATACCTACCTCTTTTATAATTGTTAAAGGTCTTCAACATGATATCCTGCTTGGAACTCCATTCCTACAACATATACAACCATTTTCAGTTTCTTCAAATGGTATATCTACCACTCTCAATAATAAAAAAATTCTATTTTCGTTTAATCAACCACCTACAAAGAAATACTTAAATCAACTTATAAATCAGGTTGATCATAAACAAAGTCACATAAAATTTTTACGTTATGAAATCGATTTTCTCAAAATAGATCAATATCTACAAATTCCGTCCTTTCAAGCTAAATTAAAGACTTTTCCAACAAATTTACATAAACAATGTTGTTATGATATTCCTTCTACATTTTGGGATCGCAAAAAATATATAGTTACTCTACCTTATATCTCTGATTTTACAGAAAATAATATTCCTGCTAAAGCTAATCCCTCTCAAATGAACTCTCGATTACGAGGTCTTTGTCACAATGAAATTAAAGATTTACTTGTCAAACAACTAATCACTCCTTTAAAATCTCCATGGAGTTGTACTGCCTTTTATGTCGAAAATGCCCCCGAACTTGAGCGAGTTGTTCCTCGACTTGTTATAAATTACAAACCTCTTAATAAAGTTCTCGAAACTATTCGTTATCCCTTACCCAATAAATACGATTTAATAAAACGACTACATCTGCATTAGTTTTCTCCAAATTTGATGTTAAATCTAGTTTTTGGCAAATTCAAATACATCCTACTGATCGTTATAAAACTGCTTTTAACACTCCATTTGGTCAATACCAATGGAATGTCATGCCTTTTGGCCTAAAAAATGCTCCATCTGAATTTTAAAAGATCATGAATGATATCTTTAATCCCTATTGTAATTTTATACTAGTATATATAGATGATATTTTGGTCTTCTTTAAAACAATTAATCAACATTGGAAACATCTCTATACATTTCAGGCAATCATCATTAAAAATGGCCTTGTCCTTTCATAGAAGAAAATGCATTTATTCCAAACATCTACTACCTTCTTAGGCTTTAAAATATTTAATCAAACAATTACTCCGGTTAATCGTGTCATTAAATTTGCTGATAAATTTCCAGATTAACTCACTGATAAAAATTAAGTACAAAAATTTCTTGGTTGTCTCAATTATTTATTTGATTTCTATCAAAAGGTCGCTTTAGATAGAAAACCATTACAAGATCTTGTCCAAAAAAGATCCAAAATTTTTATGGACATCGGCACATACATCTTCCATTCAGAACATAAAGCAAAAAATTAAAACTCTTCCTTGTCTTCATTTAACAAATACAACTTATCCAAAAATTATACAAACAGATGCATCAGACCTTGGTTATGGTGGTATCCTTTTTCAAAAAATCCCCAGCTAATCAAGAACAATTAGTGTATTTTACCTCAAAACTTGAAATGATACTCAACAAAAATATGCTACTGTCAAAAAGGAAGTATTAGCAATTGTTTTATGTGTTAAAAAATTCCAATCTGATGTTTTGAATAAATTTTTTTAATACGTGTTGATTGTAAAGCTGCTAAAGAAATTCTTTTGAAAGATGTCAAGAATTTGGTTTCCAAACAGATTTTCGTTCGATGGCAAGCAATACTAAGTGTTTTTGATTTTGATATTGAATATATTAAAGGTAAAGATAATTCTCTTCCTGACTTTTTATCTCGTGCATCAACAAGACTATTTTTCGAAAAAAAAAAACAACATTACAAAAACTTGAGACGCATCAAGAAGGCAATGTGAGAGGCCTTGTACATTTTTACTCTATTTGTTGTTAGATTAATGAGTTCTCGGAGTCTATAAATAGCTAGAAGTGAGGAGTATAAGTTCGTAATTGATAGCACGACAAATATTGTCGTTTGTATAGTTAGAAAGTTAGCCAAAAAAAGCCTAGTTGAAAAGGTAAAATATAGTAATTTCAAGTGGTTTGCAAGGGTATTTTGATCGATGTTTTCAACCGCTTGTCGCAAGAGTTTTAACCAAGACTCTATACCATGAATCGTGAATTTGTTGTATGTTTTGATGAATGCTCTTCATAGATCAAAACAAAAGAACAAAATTCAATCTAGTGTTATTCAAATTCGACCTTTTCAATTTTCCCTCGATCATTGATATCTAAGCTTTCGTGCACTGACCACAATGTCGTCTAATTAGCGAGAGCTGAATTGATCAAATTCATTGCCTTTCCAGAGTTTTAGTAGTTCACAAATCCCTCCGAGCAATCTGTGATTTCTTTGCAAGAAAGTTACCCTGATAAGGACTTCATAGATGTTGCTTTGATATCTTGGTTTCTACTTTCCAAGAGTTGTAGAACTTGTTTGTGCTCTCAAGAGGTTCATGGTCATTTTCGTGAAAGTTTTTGACAGTTGATCCACCCTATATATTTTGAACAATAACTATTGCTCAGCCAACCATTTTTTTGTATCAATTTTGGATTCTAAAATGCTTTAAGAGAAAGATCAACATCTTCCATCTTGATAATTAGGTTATAAATGATGACATGAATAGGCACCGCAGAAATTTGGCTTTCAAGGATCATCTTTAACATAAACTAACCATAAGAAAATTGATGGTTTATTTCTTTTTGAATCACTCTATTACTTGCAATGCTTGCAAATCACGTACTTATGGATAATGTAGTTAACTTTATTTTTTCTCTTAGGCTTAGTGCATTAGTAAAGTAGTTTTGAGTTGGGAAAGGTTGGAGACTGCTGCTTCTCTAGTATTGAGAGGCCTTCTTCTCGTTTTGTGTTTGTTTGTTTTCGTGCTTTCTGTAAGGATGAAGTTTCTCATATTTGTACGACCTCTACAGAGATGACTATTGGCCTTCTTTCTATCATTTGTATTCTTTTCTCTGTGAAATGAAAAAAAATCCTTGTTAAATCCATTATACTTCTTTCCCATCTACTTCTTTTTTGGATATTCATTGTGTAATGACCCATGTCCCTAAGTAGGTGATTCACTATAATCCAAACACTAATTAACATGAGTTAGGCTCGTGGTTAAATACAACTCATTTCGATTAGAGTGTGGGAATGTTTTTGTGGTTGTATTTTGTTTAATTGATTTGATTATGAATTAAATATACTATATGATATAATTATAAATTAATATAAGTATATAGCCAGAAAATAAATAATTAATTAAAAAATCATGGGACAGCTAATACCATGTGTGTGTCAAGGGTGGCACACATGAGTCGTTAGGTAGTGTACACGCCCGAGTGTATTCGTTGGTGTGCACAACAAAATTTTAAATTTGAGAAATAGGCACATATATATTGAAAATAATTAATAAATTGGTTGACATCTATTGACTCATGGGGTCGAGGGTGATATGTATGGGATGTACAATAATGTGCACGCTCGAGGATGGTTGTTGTTATGCAAGTTGAATTTATGGGTGAAAAAAATACATAGGTATATATATTTATATATAATTGATATAAATGATATATATATATATATATATATATATATATATATATATATAATAAAGCCATATAACCTATAGTTTGAATTGAATTATTTAAACTTTTGGATTGCCTTGAGATACGTGTGTGTGGATTTAGAGGAGGTGAATAGTGCAAGGGGGCATGGGACGATGTTATATTGATGGAGTATAGTGATGCCCCATGAAAATCAAGTGGGGCATATATAAGCATGTACGGCAAAATGTAAGTTTTAGATATGTCTCGAGATATGTTTATGACCTCCAAATGGATCAAATGTTGCATGGAGTGAGCTAGGTGACAAGCATATGGAAGATGAGGTGGCTAGTGATGAGGTTTTTTATATCTACCTCAAAATACGTGATACGTATCCCGAGGAAATCATATGTATTTGATTTTAAGTAAGGCGATTATGTGTTGATGGGTTTGATCGTAGCCACAAAGATCATCTTCGAGATACGTAACATGTGTCTTGAGAAAAGTCAAACATAAAATGAAATGAACCGAACCAACAGTTTTGCCTCGAGATTCGTGCGATGTGAATATCGAGGAAATTAAAATAAAACAAAAAACCTTAAACATTTCACCGTTTGACCGAGTGAGAGGAAATGAGAAGTAGCTGAGGGTTTAGTTAATTTGAGAAGAGAATCGTTGGTGTGATTCGAAGGAATCAATGATTCAAACCAATATAAATCAGTGATCCTCATTGATTTGGGTAACTTGAAAAATAGTCTTGAGTTGAAATCATAAGTAGGAGATGAATTTGTTGTTAATCGTTGTTGTTGTTAATTTAGAATGGACTAAAACCTCGGTAGATGTCATCTCTGATGTTGTGGGGAATGATTTGAATGTTGTGGTGAGAGTTATTGATCAAACAGGGGGTTGCTGCCCTGTTTTCTATTGGGACGCTCAATGATGGAGCATGCTCTTTATAACAGGGAAACACGCTCCCATAAAAATTTTCGAGGAGTGCAGTTTTTGGAGTGCGCCCCACCAAATGAGGGAATGTGTTTCCACCCTAGAAAATAACAAAATTTTTGTAATTTACTCAAGTTTTGAGGATGATTTAGGGAATGGTTTAAAGGTCATAAACATATAACATTCAACCTAAACTGATAATAACTGGTTTATTTTAGGTGTTTGACTGATAGGAAAAGGTTTAACGAGACCAGGAGTTGTGTAAGTCTGTAAAAAGTTAGGAAATCCGATACAAGTAGGTGGGCCTCATTTATTTTATCAATTATGCTACGTAATTAGTATAATAGCTCATGTAGCTTATGAACTAGGTTTGGGACATTGTACTGTGACTCATTTGGTGTAAACGTTTTATAACTGCGAAATGTAATGGATAGGGGAAAACTATAACTTGAAAGTAGTATGAACTCGTGAATAAGTATCAAATTGAGAGGAAGGTGGATAAGTACCTACATCTAATAACAAGATAATTTGAATTGGATATTGAAGTTGGCGGATAAGTATCAACCTTCAACGACGAACGTGAGAGCGGTGAATAAGTACCAATCTCGGAGAAAGGTAGATAAGTACCTATCTCTAATAAGGGTAAGTGAAATTTAATTCCAGTCATAATTATGATACCCTGACCATACACTATCCATTTAGAGTTGGAGTCTCAGTTAAGCATTAATGAACTATATTGGATTTTACATGAGACATATGTATAACCGCTTATAGTGTATTCTCTCTTAAAGGAGAAGAAAATTCTTATTTTTAAAAATAATTGAAAAAAGGTCATTATACAATTGCGATTCACTGGTACTTGCATCTGATATGTATTGTTTATATCATTTTTGTTACCCTGAGTAGCTATTATTGTATCATATTGTTATTCATTCATTGATTCATTGATTACTAGTAGATAGTTAATAGGTAAATGAGTGTCACTTACTGAGCAAGATGGATTGCTCATTCCCCGTTAATATTTTAGGTACACGGTTTAACGCTTAAAGGAAAGGAAAAGGGAAGATCTAAGTGTTCATAGATCTCTAACGTAATGTCTTTTTGTATATATATATTGTATTAAATTACTATTTTATAAGAAACATGGTTGGGATATGGTTTTACGATTGAGGCTTTGTCACGACCCAAATTTCTAATTCAAGATTAGTCTCTTAATCAAGATCAGTGACTCGTAATGTGGGACCTACATCGAGATACGTATTGTGATCAAGGCAAGGTGGCCGGGGTATATGTTAGATTTGTTATGATGTATGCCTAGTATGTTGTATATGTGTAGACTACTAAGTCACTCGTACTTATGTATAAGTGTCGAGACGTGAGTGAGGACACGACTTAAGATGCGTGCCGACGTGGGACCGATGTATAGAGTGATGTGGTAAGTTTATTAAGGCTTAGTTTAAGTTAAATAATAATGTTAATGTGGCTATGCTTGACTTTATATTAAATGTACCAAAGTTAGCAAATTAAAACAACAGCCATGTGATAATTCTCGAGATACGTATTGACACATCGCGAGATCAATTGAGTTTGACATTGGTGTTACTTAGAGATAGTTAATGAGAATTGTGGCATGAAATAAGCTATTAGATTAGTCTTAAGATACATGTGTACATAATGATCAACGACTATAAAACAATTTTATTTAAATATATAAGATTGGATTGATGAACTCATGCAACCAAACCATTTCTTTTGGAAAACTTGCTGGAGAAGTAATTGAAAAAGAATTAAAGGAAATCAATGATTTGTGAAGAAAATTAGCAACTAAGGATGGATTGGTGTAGGAGTTGATCAAGTTGGGTGTTCATCAATTATGTAATTATCATACATTAGCAATTTAGCTTAATTTAGTGAATTGTGATGAAATTAATATATGGCTATTGTAAATGGTTTTTGTGGGTATCTTGGGTCTCTAGAAGTGTAGTAAAGATATCCCAAGGTGTTGGAGTGGCCCATGTGAGGAGAGAACTCATAATTTTAAGTGCATAATTCTAGATTTTCCTGCGGATAGTGCGCTAACTTCGTATAGAGCGCTATATAGCATGCTAATGATGATGAGGTCATTAGCACTCTAGGTAGGCTACCGAGTGCGCTAGTTGCTATGACAGCTTCTGAATTTCATAATTTCAACCTAAACATTCTAAACAAATCGAATACTCTAAATAAAGGTCCAAACATACTCAAAAACACTTTAAAAATGATATTAAGAACTTATGGGAGAGTCTCGAGGGTTTGGATATGAGTTTTGAGGTGTCGGAAGGCCGAAATAACTAAAGAATTTACATGGATTGGAAGTAAACTGATTGAGATATTTATTTACATTTCATTCTTATTTTGTCATTCAATTCCAGTTATTTGGAGTGATTTAAATATTTTAATCTAAATACTATGACTTGTTTCCTCTCTCATTTCATAAGTTTGCTATCATGATATTATTTGTTGATCGAATGGATTCATTGACTCCAAATCGTGTGCTATGTCATTTTTGATTGTTAATACATGCGATCAAATGAAATAGGATGCTATTAGGTAGTGATTTACAATATTGTATATTCCGTTTCCATTGTGTATTAGATATGCAATTGCTTTGTTGGATTCTCAAACCATGTTATCTTTTGAAATATGAAAGTAGTTCTTGTAGCTAAGACCATGATATGATAGAAGTGTTGTGACACACGGGATCACTAAACTTCCGAAGTGATCGGGATCTCTCCACTAACTTAGGTGAAATCACGGGTTTTAGGACTCAGGGTTGTTGTCAAGTATACTTCACAGGTGATTGGAATTTGGGATTAATTATAAAGGTGTAGATCTCAGCTCCGACCTTCACAGAGATGTAGAGCTTAACTTCATCCTTATATAGTGGAAAAGACATTTTTAACATGTCTCCCGGCTAACGGGCCTATATCATTACTACTTAGTCGAGTGTCAGTTTCATATTGTTTAACTTGAGTATTTTATAGCGTGATTTCCTTTCTACATAACTACTATTCTTATGCTTTCAGATACTTCTTGTATATTTGGAAATGTGAACAAATGTCTCTAAGTGTTACTTTCTTTTTTTCTGTACTCACCGTCCTTTTTTATGATGGTGGGTGCAAATCCATCAAGTAGCAGACCATGCAAAGAGAAGATCGACGACTACCTTTGAGCAATTAGAGTGTGGCTACACTCGATTTAATAGGTTTTTGGTTTTATTGTATGACTTTTATATGTCTTCCATATACTTTTGGGGTTGTATATATTATGGGTTAAGAGATAATACTTTGACCAGATGCATGATGATATATTATCGTCGTTTCATTATATATATGCATGTGATCTTTGTTTCCTGGTTTCCCATATTCTAGGTATAATGTTAAAAGCTTATGCTAAATTTGTTAAGACTTCCACTGAATAGACTTTTAGTTTGTAAACTTTTAATTAACTTTGATTTGTTAATTGATATAAGATAAGAAAATGTTTATTTGATAAAAAATTAATTGGCAAGTACGAATGTTTTGGAACTGTTGACTAATTCTTTGTTTAGTCTTACGTTATGAAATTAGGGCTTAATAAAAAGAGTAGATCGGGCGGTGCCTTAATTCGAGAATGGGTAATCACAAGTGGTATCAAAGCCTAGGTTTATAGTGATTAAGTAGTCGAATACATATATTCTACAATGTAATACCAAAGTTACAGTTAGTAGCAAAGGCCAACATTTCTAAAAAGTAACAAGTAAAATTTAAACAATAGAATACAAATTTAGTTGCGGAAACCAGATGATCCCTGCTTAGAAACCATTAGTTGGAAAGCGAGATGAGAATATCTTATATGTACATGTTAGTTTCATCGTATGCGTTATAGAGTGCGCATATGTTTGGTGGTGTGCGACGATATCTTCTGATGGTGATTTCGAGTCTTGGGATGCTTTCAAGAAGAAGTTATATGAGCGGTACTTTCCACCTACGATGATAATGAGGTTGAGGAAGAAATTCATGAACTTGAAACATGGAGCTAATGAATCGATGATGAGCTATAGAAACAAATATGACTATTTAAGGTAGTTTGCTGGGGATTTAATGAGAGATGACTCTGAGGATGTGTACCATTTCGAAGATGGACTGAGGTCAGCTATATTGTTTTATGTGGTCAGTTTAGGTGCCAGGACTTTGAGTGAGATAAATGAGCGTGTACTTTCTCATGAATTCTATTATTTGGGTAGAGTTGCCGATGGGACATCGTTGGGACCAGCATTATTAGCAGATCAGGCTGTAGAGTTTGACATGGGGAGACAGATGGGTAAGTGACAGAGGAGATAGGAGAGGGGTTCTTAGGGATTAGGTATAGTCACAACGGTTGTACTTTACGTATTATCCCCGCACACCATTATAGATTATAATTGGTATACCTCCCTTGCCACCATCAATTAGACCTGCATTGCTAGCTCCTACTGCTTTACTAGCACCATGTCAGTAGCAGCAGAGTGGTAGAGGTCGAGGTAGAGGTATAGGTAAAGGTCGAGACGATTCTCGATAGGGACAAAGACATGCACATGCCTAAGATCAGGCACAAAGTCAGCATAGGTCGATTAATTGCTTTAGGTGTGTCAGGTTGGGCATGTGATTAGGGATTGTCCAGAACCATCAGCTGTGATTCCACCGCAGAGTTGAGAAGGTGTACACATAGTAGCACAACGCGATGCCGATGCCATATGAGGACTCATTGAGTGTACGATTTCTATTTATGGTAGAGATTTATATGTTTTATTTGATTCGAGTTCCACATTATCTTTCATTTTTGGTTGCATGATATGCATCTTAGGGTTGACAATGGTTAGAGTTAATGTACATTTGATTATAAGTACTCCAGCCTGTTGGGGCACATATCCAATGTCAATCTACAAAAATCGTCTATCTTATAGTGTTAGTTAATAAAATTGAGGTTTTCATTTGTTATTTTATTATAAGTGATTGCGTGTTTACTTTATAGTGAGATCCATAGTTATTTGTGAAATATTTTAAATATCCTTAGCCGGTCATTATATTATGAATTATAATGAATTAAGACTAGTGTGAATCTTGAGTGATGATCATATGATGATCACGCATATAGGGATACGAATCATGATCATGAATACTTATTAGGGAACAAGGTACTGGACCGACCTACTATGAGAACACCACATAGATTAAGTCATAGGTGTTACTCATAATAGGTATATCATTTAGTCATTCGACTTAAGATTACCATATACTTCAATATTACGAGCACGACAGTTTGACATAATCAAACATAGTCTTTAACCAAATGATTATAAAGATTGTGATTAGTTACATTTTTAATAATATGTAAATGTGTGTAATCAAGATATAATTTGTCACTCTCGTATAGAGAGAGATATCAGTGGATCCCTCGATATGATAGACTGATAATGATGAAGTCCATGTGAATTGATATGATCAATGTTATTTGGATGTTTTCAATTTACCTAAAGATCGAGACTAATATGATTGAATATTAAGGGTAACTTTTCATTCTTTTTGTTTAATCAAAAGATATCGCATGACAAAAAGATATGATATATGTCATTCATTAGGTTGTATCAATTTTGATTTTCATGCTACTTTGGTAATCATAATGCCTTGCTAGAGACCGCTTATAACTTGTGTACCAAAATGGTTTTCATTCATTGCTAACATTGCATGAACCTATTCGGCCGCACGCAAATAATGACTTTGCGCAATTTCAATTGGTCAAGAGTAATACATTTTATGTGATAAAATTAATGACATAAAAGCCTTTACGATTCGTTATATGATAACTTATTAATAGGGGCGTATGTGTAATTTATTTAAATTGCCTAAATACAATAGTTGAATTATGAATAGGATTATGAGTGAGGGCTTATCTACACATGTAAATAGAGGTTGAAACCTTAAAACGAAATAAGATTTTCATTTTTGCTATTTTCGAGTTCTCTAGATTTTGGGATGGAAAGAAAAACGTTTTCTATCTCTTTTGGGGGCTAGCACTCCAAATTGTGGTTACTGTTTGTGTGTGGATTTTCAATAGAGGATGGATGCTTGAACGTCTTTGAAATCGGTCAATCAGAGAAGGAAATCACAGATTAAGATATGGTGTACTTTTGCTGATTTAGTTTAATGGAACTTATTTTTGATCTTGTTGGATTTTTTCAGAAATTGTTTTAAATTTTTTCGCTGCTTATGAACCCGAAAAACTCAACATAGTCGGGGATAAGGTTTACCTTAATTGTCTTGTTGAGGGATGTTCAATAGAGATAGGCGGGGTAGAGTTACCTGCAGACTTCAGGGTGCTCGAGTTCTTAGACTTCAACTCGTTGTTAGGAATGGATTAGCTAGCCGCATATCATGCTTATATTTTTTGTTTCAGTAAAACAATGGTACTTGAGACTTTAGGGCGTTCGATGTTTACATATAGTAGTAGTACATCGAGAACCGAGGGCGTTAGAGGTCGACTTGTGACTAGTAGAGAGATGAAGACTGTGGTATCATTGTATATAGTAGCAGAGACTCAGGGACCTAGACTTGAGGATATTCTGGTTGTGTGCGAGTTCCAGACCTGTTTCCAAAAGAATTACTTAGTTTACAACCATCGATAGAGATATATTTTACTATTGAGTTGGTACTACGCATCAGACCTCTTTCTATACCACCATATCACATGGCTCCGAGAAAGTTGGAGGAGTTGAGGACTCAGTTACGGGATTTGAGACAAAAGAGATTCATTACACCTTTTATGTCGCCATCGGGAGCACCTGTCCTATTTGTGATGAAGAAAGATGATATTTTGAGGCTGCATATCGATTACAGATAATTGAATAAGGTCATAGTCAAGAACAATTTTATCCATTACCAGGAATTGATGATTTATTTGATCAGCTGAAAGGACCACAATCTTCTCCAAGATATACATGAGATCGGGGGTATCATTAGCTTAGGATCAGGAAAGAGGATATGTCCAAGACAACATTCAACACGAGATATGGACATTATCAATTTACAATCAAGCCATTTGGTTTGACCAATTCCCCTATTATGTTTATGGATTTGAAGCATTAAGTGATGAAACCATTTCTTGACTACTTCGTGATTGTTTTCATCGATGATATATTGATATACTCAAGGACTCGAGAAGATCACGAACAACATCTTAGAGAGACATTGCAGACTTTTAGGGAGCATAAACTTTACGTCAATTTTAGCAAGTGTGAATCGTGGCTGTCATAGGCCAAAATTTTAAAACATGTTGTTGGAGCAGTAGGTATCGCTGTAGATCCGACCAAGATTCAGGCTATTATGGATTGGCTGGCACCGACATCATTTACAGAGATCAGGATTTTTCTGGAGTGAGTAGGATATTATCGTAGGGTCGTGAAGGATTTCTTGAAGATTGCTTTACCGATTACCAGATTGACTCAAAAAGACGTCGGATTTGATTAGTTTGAGGAATGGGAGGAGGCATTTGCTTAGCTAAAAAGGTTGTTGACTACCGCACTAGTGTTGGTATTGCTAGAGGCTGGACAGAGATTCCTGGTGTATACAAATGCTTTTCATATGGGTCTAGGTTGTTTGTTGATACAGGACAAAGGCACGGTGGCATCCAGATAGCTGAAAATACATAAGAAAATTATTCCGCTGATGACTTAGAGTTAACAGCGGTGGTATTTACTCTGAAGATATAGAGACGTCATCTGTATGGAGAGAGGTTCACACTCTACATTGATCATAAGAGTCTAAAATACCTCTTCACAAAGAAAGAGCTGAACGCGAGACATCGCTAATGGTTGGAGCTTCTGAAGGACTACGACTTTTCTCCGAAGTATCACCCAGGAAAAGCTAACGTGATTGCTGAGGCATTAAGTAGGATACCGACTAAAGGGGCTAAGGTTGTTATATGCCACATGATGCATGGGTATAGATTACTCGAGGTAGTGTCGATGCGTCGATCATATATTCCTACCAACATTCGGGCGATGATTTGTGAATAAATGGGGCTACAGGCAGTGTCTACAGAGAGAGTGTCAGAGGATTAGAGAACTGACATTTTATACCCAAGATTTAGCGAGTTAGCCCAGTGTACAGATTGTACTGACTGGACTAAGATACAGATCAGTGTCTAAGATTTAGAGGTAGATCGTGGATATTGTCAGTGGCAGAATTGAAAGATGAGATCATTTAGGATTTACACCGTTCCCGATTCACTGTTCATCCAGGCAGGACCAAGATGTACGATGACATGAGTAGATGTTTTTGGTGGCCTGGGATGAAAACGGATATATCGAAGTTCATCAAGAATTTTGGGATTTGCCAGCAGGTGAAGGCTGAACATCGTAGCCTCAAAAGACTATTGCAATCGCTTCCCATTCCATGATGGAAGTGGGAAAACAAAGCCATGGGCTTTGTCAGGGGATTGTCGAAGACTGCCCTGTTGGGGCATGTGCCCTTGGTCAATCCATTAACTGTCTTTATGAATACTTTTAGTTAATAAAATAGAGGATTTCATTTGCTGTTTATTATAATTAATTTGCATGTCTACATTATAATAAGATCCATGAGTATTTACAGAAATATCCTAAATGTCCCTAGTCGATCATTATACCGGAACTATAATGAATAAAGACTAGTGTGAGTCTTGATTGATGATCATATGATGATTATACGTATAGGGATACGAATCAAGATCACGAGTATTTGTTAGGGAACAAAGTACTGGATCGACCCGCTATGAGGACATCACATGGATTAAGTCATAGTTGTTTCTCATGATAAGTATATTTTCTAGTCCTCTGACTTGAGATTACCAGAGACTTCAACTTTAGGAACATAGTGATTTGACACAATCAAACGTTGTCTTTAACCGGACGATTATAAAGGTTGTGATTGGTTGCTGTGTGAGCAATGTGATGAAGTTGTGTAATCAAGATATAATTTGTCCCTCTCATATAAAGAGAGATATCCAATGGATCCCTCGATGTGTTAGACCGTTAAAAGGCCTAGTCTAAGTGAATTGATATTGATCAATGTCACTTAGATGTTTTCAGTCTACCTAAAGATCGAGACTAGTACGATTGAACATGTGGGATGACAATTCCATGCCTTATGTTTGATCAAAAGGATATCGTGTGACAAAAGGATGTTATATACACTATTGATTAGGTTGTATCGATTTGATATTCGTACAACTTGGGTAGTCATAATGTCTTGCTAGAGGCCGCTTATGTCTTGTATACCAAAATATGTTTTGGTACACTGCCAACGTTGTATGAGCCTATTGGGTCGCACACTAAGAATGGTTTTGCGAGATTTTTAGATGGTTCAGAAAAATGAATTTTATATGATAAAATTCATGACAGAAACGTCCTTGTGGTGTATTACACTTATACTTCTTTAAGTAGGGGTATATGAGTAATTTACTTAACCGTCTATATACAAGGGTTGTATAAATAGACGATTTAAGTTAGAATACACGTGCGAAAAAGATTAAAAGGCCGAAACTTTATTTTCGTTTAAGAAACGACTTAGGGTTTTTGGTATGCTCTGGATCGTTTTGGAGAGAAACAAAAGGTTTGGTATTCTCTTGAAGCTAGCACTTCGAATCTCGGCCGTCGTTCGTGTGTGGACTACTGGTAGAGGACGTTTGTCGTTGGCAACGCCTTAGAGATCGATTAACCTTCAGAAAGGTACATTGCGACCGAGGTACGATTAAGTTTTCATGGTTTAAACGTTTTTAATGGAATTAGATTCAGATCTTGTTGGGGTTTTTGTCAAAATTGTTTTGTAATTTCCGCTGCGTATGAACCCCAAAACCCAACAGTGGTATCAGAGCCATCGAGTTCGATTCCATTAAATTCATTGCATGTTTTCTTCTGATATATGATTGAAAGCATGTTAATAGTTGATGTATGTGTGATATACATAAGTTTTCTGTGAGATTTATTATCATGTTTTGTGTATATGATACACATATTCGTGATTTAATTAAAATCAGTTTCGTACATGCTAGTAACCATGATAGGTTAATTCGAATAATTCTAATGAATTGAGTTTCGTGTTCTATGATCCATGACACCATTAGGTTCGATTGGGATAGTAGTTCCTGATTCAATTACATGTTTGTGATTATTTGGATGATGACCGAAATTGCAAATAATTAATTTTCGAAATTATTTATTTATCTTGTTATATCTATTTTGTTATGAAGTTTCTATTTGATAAAAATAGATAACAAATTAGAATAAGAGATAAATATCAAGAATCTTGTTATTGGTGATAAACTAGGATTCAAATATCTTAAATCCAAAATAAATATTTAATTTTTGAAATTAATTATTTATCTTGTTATATATATTTTGAAGTTTCTATTTGATAAAGATAGATAACAAATTAGAATAGGAGATAAATATCAAGAATCTTGTTATTGGTGATATACTAGGATTCAAATATCTTAAATCCTAATTGGATTAGGATAAGATGATTAGTTAGATGTGGGCCCGGGTTAATTAAAATGTTTTAATTGACTTAATTTCGGATAAATTAAGGGGTTAATTTATGTTAATAAAATCAGCGAAAATTACGATTTTCTATAGCGAATTTTAATTTTCGGAATTGAGATTCGTCTTCTAAGAAAAAAAAAAAAAAAAAAAAGGGGGCGCTGCCCCCTTTACCTCCTTCCACCACCGTGACCGACCAGTCAATGGACCATAAATCTAACTAATCCTAGCGTATGGAAATTCCTTTGTTAGTGAAAAGTATAAAAAAAAAAATTCCAAATTGTTTAGTGATTGAACAAATCAATAAAATATATGATATTTCATTGTTTACATAAAATCACTAAAACTGAATAAAATCCCTCAATTAAATTTTAAGTCTCGTGCCATCCATTTTAAACACTTGTCAAGACCTCGATCACACTAATATAGTTTCAACCATAGTTGGGTGTATTGTGTTATCTTGGTGAGATAAGTTGGGTAAGAGTTACCTTAATGTTTAAAATGGTCCGACTTAATAAAGCCATCAAAATAGTTTTGAGCTTTAGGCAAATGATGAGATAAAAACATGCTAAGACATAAGATGTCCCATATCTCATAAAATGATCTAAAAATTACATAAGGGGTAATTGGTAAATGTTACCTACCTAAATAATCTAGTTATGTGTTTCATGCCATAGCTTTCACCGAATTAGGTGAAATATGGATTTTAGTCCCCTAAATAAACAGTACGTTTTAGGAGGGTTGTTAATTTAGTGGGAGTCTATTCCTCTATACTAAAATAAACTTTGCATAATCTTTATTGTAGATCAATGGCCTCTTCAAGTAACAATAATCCCCTGTCACTGCGATCTATCTTTGAGAAGGATAAGCTATCTGGGACTAACTTTCTTGACTGGTTCAAAAACTTGAGAATTGTTCTTAAGCATGAGCGCAAGTTGTATGTCCTGGATGCTCCAATCCCTGAGGACCCACCAGCCAATGCTACGAAAGCTGTGAAGGATGCACATAATAAGCATGTCAACGATTCTACTGATGTTCATGTATTATACTGGCAACTATGGTTCCTGAACTTCAGAAGGACATGGAACTAATGGAAGCCTACGACATGGCTATAACGCTGAAGTAAATGTTCCAACAACAAGCTAGGCAAGAAAGGTTCGAGACAGTCAAGAACCTACATTCTTGCAAGATGACTGAGGGTGCGTCAGCTAGTCCTCATGTTCTGAAAATGAAAGGCTATGTTGACCAGCTTGATAAACTCGGATTTCCCATAAGCCAAGAGTTGGCTACGAATTTGATCTTGAATTCATTACCAGAAAATTACTCACAATTTGTGATGAACTACAATATGAATAATATGGAGAAATCAATTTCAGAGTTGCATTTGATGCTCAAAACTGTTGAACAAAATATCAAGAATTTGATGATCATCTTAGAAATTGTGGGATTGTCTCCCAATTGACTCCACCAGCAACTCCACAATGGAATGGAGTTTCTGAAAGGAGAAATCGAACCTTATTAGATATGGTTCGATCTATGATGAGTCATGCAGATCTTCCATTATCCTTTTGGGGTTATGCATTACAAACTGCAGCTTTCACTCTAAATAGAGTTCCTTCTAAAGCGGTTGATAAAACACCATATGAGATATGGTATGGGAAGAGACCTAGTTTGTCTTTCCTTAAGATTTGGGGTTGTGAGGTTTACGTAAAATGATAAGTCTCAGAAAAACTAGCACCTAAATTTGACAAGTGTTTATTTGTGGGGTATCCTTAGGAAACAAAAGGATATTACTTTTATAATCCCGTTGAGAACAAAGTGTTTGTTGCTCGGTATGGTGCCTTTATGGAAAAACAATTTATTTCAAAAGACACTAGTGGGAGAGAAATAAATCTTGAAGAAGTTCAAGAATCACATATAAACCCTGAACCGCTACTAGAAGTTCAACAACGTTCAGAACCAGTTGAACCTCTGCAAGTGACACAAGGCCCACGTAAATCTGGTAGGGTAAGACATAAGCCAAAGATATTCAGATTTCTTATTTCTGATAATCGTGATGTGTTGCTTATGGATCAAAATGAGCCCACCACTTATCATGAGGCTTTGTCTGGACCAGACTCAGATAAATGGCTAAGTGCCATGAACTCTGAGATGCAATCCATGTATAATAACCAAGTTTGGAACTTGGTTGATTTACCCGAAGGTGGTAAGACCATTGGATGTAAATGGATTTTCAAGAAGAAAACTGACATGGATGGCAATGTGCATACTTTTAAAGCAAGACTTGTAGCAAAAGTTTTCAAGCAGACTCAAGGTGTTGATTATGATGAAACTTTTTCGCCAGTAGCCGTGCTTAAATCTTTAAGAATTTTAATTGCCATTGCTGCATATTATGACTATGAAATATGGCAAATGGATGTAAAAATGGCATTTCTTAATGGAAAGCTACTTGAGGACGTGTATATGACACAACCTAAAGGTTTTGTATATCCTGAGAATTCTAGGAAGGTATGCAAGCTTCAAAGATCCATTTATGGATTAAAGCAAGCTTCTCAGAGTTGGAATCTTCGTTTTGATGAAGCAATCAAGGATTTTGGTTTTATTAAGAACGAAGATGAGCCTTGTGTATACAAGAAGGTCGGTGGGAGTGTAGTTGTTTTTCTCGTACGTATGTTGATGATATATTACTCATTGGAAATGACATCCCAACATTGCAGAATGTCAAGTCTTGGTTAGGGAAGTGTTTTTCAATGAAAGACTTAGGAGATGCAGCCTATATCCTAGGGATAAGGATCTATAGGGATAGATCTAAGAGGCTAATCGGTCTAAGTCAGAGTGCTTACATAGACAAGGTGCTGAATAGGTTCAATTTGCAAGAATCTAAAAGAGGATTGTCGCCAATGTCTCATGGCATAAGTCTCATCAAGAATCAATGTCCTAGGACAAATGATGAGCGAGACCGTATGAATAAGATTCCATATGCATCGGCTATTGGATCTATCATGTATGCCATGCTATGCACTCGACCTGATGTATCATATGCTTTGAGCACTACAAGCAGATATCAGTCATATCCAGGTGAGAGTCACTGGATATCAGTAAAGAACATCCTTAAGTACTTAAGAAGAACTAAGGAAGTGTTCTTGGTCTATGGAGGTTTTGAAAATGATCTAGTTGTAAATGGTTACACGGATGCAAGTTTTCAAACGATATAGATGATTTTAGATCGCGATCTGGATATGTGTTTACTTTGAATGGGGGTGCGATAAAGTGGAAAAGTTCGAAGCAAGAGATCGTGGCGATTCTACAACGAAGCTAAGTATATTGCGGCGTCCGATGTAGCAAAGGAGGCAGTTTGGATCAAAAATTTCATTTCTAAACTAGGTGTGGTTCCAAGTATTGCTTACCCTGTTTGTTTGTATTGTGACAATAACGGGGCAATAACACAGGCCAAGGAACCTAGATCACACCACAGATCCAAACATATACTCATGCGTTTTCATCTCTTCAGAGAAATTATTGAGAGGGGAGACGTAAAGATTTGCAGAGTACCAACTGAAGACAACGTTGCAGATCCATTGACAAAAGCTTTTCCACAAGCAAAACATGATGGTCATGTTAGATCATTAGGCATTAGATGCATGTATGATTGGCCCTAGTGCAAGTGGGAGATGTTGGGGCATGTGCCCTAAGTCAATCCATTAACTGTCTTTATGAATACTTTTAGTTAATAAAATAGAGGATTTCATTGCCTGTTTATTATAATTAATTTACATGTCTACATTATAATAAGATCCATGGGTATTTACAGAAATATCCTAAATGTCCCTAGTCGATCATTATATTGGGAACTATAATGAATTAAGACTAGTGTGAGTCTTGATTGATGATCATATGATGATTATACGTATAAAGATACGAATCAAGATCACAAGTATTTGTTAGGGAACAAATTACTGGATCGACCCGCTATGAGGACATCACATGGATTAAGTCATAGTTGTTTCTCGTGATAGGTATATTTTCTAGTCCTCTGATTTGAGATTACCAGAGACTTCAACATTAGGAACACACTGATTTGACACAATCAAACGTTATCTTTAACCGGACGATTATAAAGGTTGTGATTGGTTACTGTGTGAGCAACGTGATGAAGTCGTGTAATTAAGATAGAAATTGTCCCTCTCATATAAAGAGAGATATCCAGTGGATCCCTCGATGTGTTAGACTGTTAAAAGGCCTAGTCGAAGTGAATTGATATTGATCAATGTCCCTTGGATGTTTTCAGTCTACCTAAAGATCGAGACTAGTACGATTGGACATGTTGGATGACAATTCCATGCCTTATGTTTGATCAAAAGGATATCGTGTGACAAAAAGATGTTATATACACTATTGATTAGGTTGTATCGATTTGATATTCGTACAACTTGGGTAGTCATAATGTCTTGCTAGAGGCCGCTTATGTCTCGTATACCAAAATATGTTTTGCTACACTCCCAACGTTGTATGAGCCTATTGGGTCGCTCACTAAGAATGGTTTTGCGAGATTTTAAGATGGTTCAGAAAAATGAATTTTATATGATAAAACTCGTGACAGAAACGTCCTTGTGGTTTATTACACTTATACTTCTTTAAGTAGGGGTATATGTGTAATTTACTTAACCGTCTATATACAAGGGTTGTATAAATAGACGATTTAAGTTAGAATACACGTGCGAAAAAGATTAAAAGGCCGAAACTCTATTTTCATTTAAGAAACGACTTAGGGTTTTTGGTATGCTCTGGATCGTTTTGGAGGGAAACAAAAGGTTTGGTATTCTCTTGAAGCTAGCACTTCGAATCTAGGCCGTCGTTCGTGTATGGACTACTGGTAGGGGGCGTTTGTCGTTGGCAGCGCCTTAGAGATCGATTAAACTTCAGAAAGGTACATTGCGACTGAGGTATGATTAAGTTTTCATGGTTTAAACGTTTTTAATGGAATTAGATTCGGATCTTGTTGGGTTTTTGTCAAAATTGTTTTGTAATTTCCGCTGCGTATGAACCCCAAAACCCAACATGCCCAACGACATGATTCTATCTGGGTAATTGTGGACAAATTAACGAAATCTACTTATTTATTACCAATTGCAACTCATTACACATTCGACTAGTTGAGCAAATTGTTCGAGAGGTATATTGTTAGGTTGCATGGGGAAATATTGACCATCACATCAGACATAGATGTAATGTATATTTCCAAGATGTGGCGGAGTATATGGGAGAAATATGGTACGCGTCTACAATTCAATATAGCATTTCACCCTCAGACTGATGGATGGACTGAGAGGTTGATTCAGGTTCTCGAGGATATGTTCATGGCTTGTGTACTTGAGTTTGACAGATCTTGGGAAGAGTATCTACCATTATGTGAGTTTACATACAAGAAACAGTGGTAGACCCCACCGAATTAGGGCATATGACTGGCCTGTATTACCTTAAACTCCTGATAACCTAGTAGCCTTAACCTTTCATTCGATAAATAATTAAAATTTGATTAGAGTAATTATAAAAAAAGATTCTTTATTAGCCACAAAAGATTTTAAAGTGAATCTTAAACCTCAAAGTTCAGTAAAAATTAATTATATAATCCTCAAAAATTGTAAAATTTTTTTGACAGCATCTCCTCTATTTTTAAACCTACATCGAAAAACCAAGCCTTCAAAAATCTTCAATAAAACCTGCTCAGATAGGTGGAAATGACGAAAGATTCACAATCCACCACGGAACAATATATATTGCATTTACAAAATTATTTATTCATTCTAACCTATTGCAGACTTTCAAAGTTCTTAAACTATCACTACCTTACCTCTGCGACATTTCAATCTGTCCTAAAATCATTAAAACAATTCCAATCCATCTTAAAACCATTTCAACAGTTTCAAAAGAGATACTAACCTCACATAAACCCAAAGCCCATTTATAAAATACTTTATATTCAAAATAATACATACATAAATAGAAAGGAACTGAGCAAGTCACCAATAATTAGAAAGTTTTCCCTTTCCATTGTCGCCGCTAGAACCCGTCATTACCTAATTATAAAAATTCGATAATGTTAGATAAGTAAATCCCACACTATCTAGTAAACCTGTAATAACCAAATGCATAATAACTAAAGGAATTTAAACGAACAATATAATCCAAAGAATTTAAATACAATCGTGAATCCATCCCTTTTTTGTTATTCGACCATAATCAAATAACATTATCTGAAAGTGGTAAGTAAACAATAATAAGTAATCCTGTGCGGGGAGGATAACCAAATGAGTCTCGTTTCCTAGACTATGGGAGTATGGTCTGGTTCAACGTGATCTCATGATAACCACGTGATGTAAAGTATAAGTGACTCCATCCCTTCAAGCATAATATAGTTCTACTATGCACACAGTCAGGTAGACAATACCAAATCTACCCTATAATACACAGTCAGGTAGCTTAATATACCCTGTGCACATAGTCAGATAAACACTAAATAGTTATACCTTGTAATATAGTCAGATAGATCCCTATAAGGAGACACGTAATGCCTTATCCTCCCAAACCGTGTATGCATGTACAACAAAAATGCAATATCAAGAATCAATGCAATTTATACGAAATTATAATCTTATAATGTAAAAGTTACCATGAGATTTACATAACCTTATAAATGTGATTTTGTCACTTTTTACGCATCGTGTCTGTAAAATAAATGGTTCTACTTGCAGTCCTACAATTCATTAATAAGGATTGTGAGATTCCACAATCATTTCTCGATTTGTTTCCAATTTATCTATTTTAATTAGCCTCGTCCCGACTTAAAAATCCCAAAATCAGTCCAAACTATATCCTCGGACGTTCATATTCTAATTTTGATTTCAAATCGTGGTGAAAATTACCATTGACTAGACCATAAAATAATTTCTTAAATTTTTGACATTTTCGGGTATCATAACACGCATTACGAGAAATATACTCGGCAAAAGTCCTCGAGAAAATATGAAAATCCTCATTTTCCACAAAAACCTTTAATTTCCGTTAATTTATCCAAAAACCCAATTTTTTGGATTTTCTTTAATTTTCGAGGATTCTTATTTTATTTTTTCTATTTTATTTTTTAAAATATATAGAGAGGGGAGAGTTCATCCCTGAACCGATCCGGTTAAGGGGTTTAAGAGAATTGAATTTTCATTACCTCACCTTTAACACTAAACTAACGACGCCAACAGCTCGATTCGGTGAGGGAGAGATTTTTAAACGAGAGATAGAGACAAGTGAGAGAGACTCGGTCGAGAGAGAGAGACATGAGAGCAATGAACCAATGAAAACGCGAATGGTGAAGGTGATGAAACAATGCCTCTCCTTGTTTTGATTTTGACTTATATATCGGAGTCAAATGACCTTTTTGCCATTCAATATTTATCCAATACCATACAAACCAAATACCCATTTGGATAATTTTCCACTGTTCTTTTACTTTTCATAATCATCTCTTCATTTTGTGTTTGAATTAAACCTCGAAAAATACCCCAATTCAACCAAAAATTGAAAAATTTACCAAAATATTCCAAAACTCTCTGACAACTTATTTTTGCACGCAAATTGAGGCATGGAACCCACATTGATTCGTTAAGTCCATTTAAAATTTGAAATTCAAATTTTTAGCTTAAAATCATTATTTCTCTGTGAAATTCAAAATAACTAAGCGGGTCGCCATTCTAACTTCCTCGAAACTCGTTTTGACACGTATCTCAAGACAGAATCATCGTGAATCTCAATTTTACTCAATCACCAAATTTCGCAAAATCAAATAATATATAATACACAACAAAAACTAGGCAAACATCACACAAAAGTAAAATTACATGTAAATCTCATTTCATCGATCCACGGCCTCCAACTTGCGGCCTCCAACCATAATTTTGAATTTGTTAATCCTGGATTAACAGCGATTATTGAATTAAAAAATTTGGGACTTGACAAAAAGATTCCAAGCTAGCATTGAAATGGCACTATTTAAGGCTTTATATGGTAGATCGTATCGCTTACCATCTTGTTGGGCTGAGCCAAAGGACTAGGAGTTAGTAAGGCCTGAGATTGTTGTTGAACACACAGAGAAAGTATGACACATTCGCCAGAGGCTTAAAGGAGCCCAAGAAAGGCAAAAGAACTATACGAACACGTATTACAACAATCTCATGTATACTACGGGAGCTTTTGTATTTTTAAAGGTTTCTCATCGGAAAGGTCTTTACAGATTCGGTTTGAGGGCAAGTTAGATTCATCGGGCCTTTTAAGATCAAAAGACGGATTAGAAATGTTGCTTATGAGCTTGAGTTACCTCCACATATGTGAGGGATTCATCTAGTTTTCCATATTTTTATGCTTCGACTAGTTAAGTTGAAGGTAGGTGTGAGATCGACAGTTGACTTGAGTCAGATTGACCTGAGCGAGGGTGTATCTTATGAGGAGCGGCCATTATAGATCCTAAATCGAAGGGTACATCAGTTGAGAGGTAAGTCTATCCCCATAGTGTTAGTCAAGTGGCAGTTTCATGGTGATTTAGAGCTTACGTGGGAACAGAAATATACTATGCGAGATAAATTTCGGTACCTTTTTGGGTCAGGTCTAACTTTAATTTTAGTTTTATTTCAAGGAAGAAATTCATTAGTTGGGAAGATTTGTGGCCCAAATTTCTAATTCGAGATCGATATCTTAATCAGGATTAGTGACTTATGACGTGGGAGCCGCATCTAGATACATGTCGTGAACGAGGCAAGCTAGCCAAGGTATATGTTAAATTTGTTATGATGTATGCATAGTGTGTTGTATATGTGTAGACTATTAAGCAGCTCCTTGTGTATAGGTGTCGAGACGTGAGTGGGAGCGCGCCTCGAAATACATGCCGATGTCTGAGTGAGGTAGGTAGTGATATGGTAGGTTTATTTAGGGTTAGTGTAGCTTAAATCATAATATTAATGTGGCTATGGTTGACTTTATATTAAATGTACCTAAGTTAGCAAATTAAAACAATAGCATGCGATAATTCTCGAGATACGTATTAGCACATTAAAAGACCAATTGAATTTGACATTGGTGTTACTTAGAGATAGTTAATGGAGAGTTAATGGGAATTGTGGCAAGAAATAGGCCATTAGATTAGTCTCGAGATAGGTGTGTACATAATAATAAATGGCTATAAAACAATCTTATCTAAATATATATTATTGGATTGATCAACTCTTGCAACTAAACCATTTCATTTGGAAAATTTGCTAGAGAAGTAATTGAAGAAGAATTAGAGGAAATCATTGATTTGTGAAGAAGATTATCAACCAAAGAGGGATTGGTGTAGGAGTTGATCAAGCTAGGTGTTCATCAATAAGGTAATTCTCTTACATCAGCAATTTAGCTTAATTTGGTGAACTGTGATAAAATTAGTATATGGCTGTTGTAAATGGTTCCAGTAGGTATCTTGGGTCTTTGGAAGTGTAGTAAAGAGATCCCAATGTATTGAAGTGGCTTACGTGAGGAGAGAACTTATAATTTCAAGTATGGAATCGTGGGTTTTCCCGCACATAGCGCACCAGGTGTGATGAACTAGCGTGCTAACTTCATATAGCACGCTAGAGGAACTTGGTAGCGTGCTAATGAGGTCATTAGCACGCTAGGTAGGCTACCCAACACGCTAAGTGCTATGAAAGCCCAAAAATATGAATTTCCTTATTTCAACTTAAAAATCCTAAACAAATCTAATACTCTAAGTAAAGGTCTAAACACACCCAAAAACATGTTAAATGATATAAAGAACATAGGGGAGAGTCTCGACAAGTACGAGTTTTGAGGTGTCGGGAGGCCAAAATGACTAGAAAATTTGAGTGGATTGTAAGTAAACTGATTGAGATATTTAATTACATTTCATTCTTGTTTTGTCATTCAGTTCCAGTTATTTGGACCGATTTTCCTATTGTAATCTAAATACCATTATTTGTCTCTTCTCTCATTTCATGAGTTTGCTATCATGGTATTAGTTGTTGGTTGAATTGTTTCATTGACTCCAAATCATATGCTATGTCATTTTTGATCATTAATACATGTGGTCAAATGAAATAACATGCTATTAGGTAGTGATTTACGATATTGTATATTCCATTTCCATTGTACATTAGATACACAATTGCTTTGTTGTATTTTCAAACCATGTTATCTCTTGAAATATAAAAGTAGTTCTTGTATTTAGGAACATGATATGATAGAGGTGTTGCGACACAGAAGGGACTTCTGAGGTGATCGGGACCTCTCCAGTAACTTAAGTGATATAACAGGGTATGAGAACCGGGGTTGTTGGCAAGTATACATCGCAAGTGACTGTCAATTGAGATTAATTATAAAGGCGTAGAGCTCAGCTCCGACCTTTGGAAAGATGTAGAGCTAAGCTCCATCCTTATAAAGTGGAAAAAGGAATTGGTGATAGGACTCCCAGCCGATCGACCCTAGATCATTACTACTTAGTCGAGTGTTAGTTTCATATTATTTAACTGAAGTATCTTATAACATGATTTACTTTCAGCATAGTTGATATTCTTATGCTTTCAGATACTTGTTGTATATTTGGAAATGTGAACAAATGTCTCTTAGTGTTACTTTCTACTTTTTTTATACGCACTGTCTTTGATTGATGTTGGGTGCAAATCTATCAAGTAGTAGGCCAGACAAAGAGAAGATCGACGACTACCTCTAAGCCAGTGAAGTGCTGCTACACCGGATTTTGTAGGTTTTTGATTTTGTTGTATGAATTTTATATGTCTTCCATAAACTTTTGGGGTTGTATATATTATAGGTTAAGAGAGTATACCATGACCAGATACTTGATATATTATCGCCTTTTCATTACATATACTTGTGATATTTGTTTCCTGATTTCCCACATTCTACGTATCATGTTAAAAGCTTCCGTTAAGTTTGTTAAGACTTTTGCTAAATAAAATCTAAGGTTGTAAACTTTTGATTAACTCTGATTTGTTAATTGACATAAGATTAGAAAATATTTATTTGATAAAAAATTAATTGGCAAGTAGAAAGGTTTTGGAAAGGCTGACTAATTCATTGTTAAGTCCTACATGGTGAGATTAGGGTTTAATGATGAGATTAGGATGGACGGTGCCCTAATTCGAGAAGGGGGTTGTCAAAGGTTTATGCCGATTTTTGTATATCTTGTGTTTAATCGAAAATGTTTTAATTCCACTACGTTTTGTTTTTAATTGATACTCGATATTTCAAGCTATACAAGATGTTAATATTATGTTAGAAGGTAAGGCTGCTGGCTCTAGTTAATTCTAGCTATTTCAACATGGCTTAATTGATGTTTTGGGCAGAGTATGCCCAAAAATATGTTAACCATTTGCTTTCCTTATTGTTTAGCTTTTAATTAGTTGCTAAAGACTTCCTACTTATAATCTTGGCACATCCATAACATTGTAGGCTTTTAATTATTAGGGGGTCCCGTCTTGGGGAAAGTAATTACTATTCAAATTAAAGGCTCATGATGTGGTGGGGAAATCTTTCTCAATTGCAACCAAGTTCAATAAATTGTAGACATAAATTGTATAAATTAATTGCACTGTTTGTGATCATTATATATAAAATCGTTTTTTGGTTATAACCGGATGATTTAATTGAATAAATAAATTGCATTCTTTGTGATATATGCTTCTCATGTAAGACCAATCTCATTTACACACTACTTTCTTTTAATTAAGGTGATGGAAGGATTAGCAGAAGCTTGTGCATATAAGCGAGACTTGAAATTGAGGCAATAAAGGGGATTTAGGTTAGTTTTGTAATTGTTTGATACTTTCATTTCAGTTACAAATTGTGATTTCATTCCTTTTTTAATATCTTGAATGTTAATATATGACTTGGATTTAGCCTTTTAATTCATGTTTATATTGTAAAATACTAGGAGATGTAAGACCTTCTAGGCATTCTCCTATTGATGTTTATAAGGTTCCGATATTTTTGGTAGTCTATTTTATAAGGAAAACTCTATCGAGTTTTTTCTATAATGTACAAAATTGCAAAGGGGTGTCTAGATTTTTGGTAAAATTCTTTCAATTGTTGTTTGTAATCACCCATACGGCTTGCTTTCCAATTTATATGGCAAGCATTTGGTAATAATTTTGAACTTAATGCCAATCATTTGGTTCTAAATATTAATCAATCTTTAGAACCAAATGTAAGTATTATTTACATTTTGACTTCAAATACTTTCAGGACTAGTCTCTAGTGGAAATAAAAATTAGACGGAACCAATTAAAGTTGGCTTATTACTTATGAAACAAACGATTTAATGTAGGGGTTTGCAAGGGAGAGATGGACAAGTAAAAAACATAACCAAAGTTAACAAAACAAAGTAGACATAAACACTTGTGGAAATGTCTTTTCTTATAGCTAACATTATTTTGTTACTAATTTTATTTGGTTTACAATAATCATTTTAAATGAAACTTCATTTGAAGTTTCTTTTTGTTTTAGTTTTTTTTCTTGTCAATTTAACTTTCATTCATAATGTGAGCAATTATGTGGTTTAGTTGTAATTATAATTCTAAGGACATTGGAAGTATATGCGTTGTATTTGTGATAAACGACTATCTTTATAAAAAGTGAGAGTTTTAAAAAATTACTACATACTTCGAATTGACATGACCATATGTTTACTAAACAATTACCTTTTACTAAAGAATTGACATGACCATATGTAAGCAACTTCCCCGCATACAGCATGTTATCAGGTTGGAGCAGACACGACAAAATGGCTTGTCCAGACTAAATGGACGATACAAAAGCATTTTAACTTTGTCACGGTACGAATACTTCATGGTTCGTCTGTTATAGTAGATTTTTGCCTCAAAACTCTAAACTTAGGAAAGAAAAAAGGGTTTTTGAGAGGCAAAATAGTAATAAATGACGAACCTCCACTGATATGATCTGGTGAAGAGACTTTGATGGAAATCGAGTCCTAGGGATTAATGAAAGTGATGAAAATCGGTGCCGATGTGAAAAATGCCGAGATTGCTAAGGGTTCAGGACGAATGAAAAGGTGCATCTTTAGAGACTTGTTGTATTGGAAGACGAACTTGATAAGAAACAACTTAGACGTAATGCACATAGAGAAAAATGTGTTTGAAAATATATTTAACACTATTATGAATGTGTCGAAAAAGACTAAGGACAATGTGAAGTCGAGACAAGATGTGCACGGACTTTGTCACCGACCGTATCTACAAATGGATGAAGTGTTAAAAAGTATCCTTTAGCATGCTATGCTCTTGATATCCCTAATGAACAAAAATTATGCAAGTGGATACGATCTTTGCTTTTTTTTAACAAATAATCTTCTAATTTCGGGCGTTGCATAGACCAAAAGGGCCAAAAGTTGTTCGGGATGAAGAGTTATGACTGTTATACTTTCATGCAAATATTGATTCCAATTGCATTTCGAGAACTTCTTCTAGATGATGTTTAGGTCACCATTTGCGAGCTTAGTCTAATTTTCGATCACTAACGACTGACATCGTAACAGTCTAGGATATGACTCATTTAGAGTTTGAAATACCTCTAATAATTTGTAAGCTGGAGAAACTATTTCCTCCATATTATTCGACTCTATGGAACACTTGCCAATCCACTTGCCTTACGAGGGACGACTTGTTGGCCCAATAAAATCTCGCTGGGTGTACCCATTTGAGAGATAATTTACTCATTCTTAATTATAAATTATCTGATTATGTTGTTGTCAATAATCAAACTATTTTTTTTGTCATCAACATGAATTCCTTAAGTACCTAAGCACTTGAAAAATAATGTGTGGGACAAAGCGAAAGTCAAAGGATTGATGTGCAACGCATATTTGGTAGAGGAAACAACCTTGTTTTGCTCTTATTATTTTGAAGACCATATTGCCACCTTGCACAATCGAGGTCAATGCAATGATGATAATGGTTTCGGTCCCAATCCTCATTTCGTTAGTGACTTCTCAATTTTTATTCACCCAGGACGTACCATTGGTATCGGAAAAGAAAGATTCCAGACAGAATAAGAGTACAATGCTGCTCACATTTATGTCATACTCAATTATCTTAGAGTCGTGCCATACATCTCGTAAGTCACTCTAAAATGTCAATTTATTATGTTCATATTGTCAGCCCCCATGTCATTAAGATGATCGACCAACCTAGATTACCTTAATATCCTTATAATCTAGTCAGCTTAATCCATTTTTTTTACCTTAAAATAATATATATTTCAACCTTAATAATCCTCTAAATTGTAATTTATCCTCATTGAAACTCAATTCATGATTTGTTTAATTGGAGAAAATTAGGAAATCTTACAGATTATTCTATATTTTATAAAAATTTTGGCAGCACCTTCTCTAAAAGTGGCATACTGAAAGACTTCCGCCTAATAGACAACATAATGGGGAGATGCCTAGAAGGACTCACAACTCCCCGCAATTCACATTATATATCAAATTCAAGTTTATAACTAATTTAGAGTCACCGATAGCTTACTCACAACTTAACAATCCTAAATACACCAAAATTGAAACATGAACCTTTTCAATTCATTTTAAACTAACTTAGAAGACTCTCATAACCATTCAACGAAATTTTACATTCTACACTCACCACAAGAATCCCAAAATAATAAATATAACAACAATTTAAAAGAAGAATTATTTTATATTCTGAAAACAATCACCACAATCTTTGAGTCTTATCCACTCGTCCATTGTCTTCATATAGAATCTGACACCATAAAAATAACTCGATGATGTCAAGTAAGTAAATTCCTACATTGATCTGTACTCCTGCAATCGTTAGTCTGATACATTGAGACATGTAATTGCATTTCCATATAAACAATAATATTTAAGCGTCAACATGACATGCAATCCACTCTGATGCTGTCTCCTAACTATAATCAGACGTCCACTTTCAAAAATAATACAACGACAATATTAAGTGATTATGAAATGCATAGATATCTTGTTGGCATTAGACTCCGCTAGTCTCACTAAACGGCGTAGAGGCAGGACTGAAACCTAGTTTCAATCAAACTAGACTCCGAAACAAGCTTATCCCCTCACTCACTCTATATATGAATGACCAAGAATGATAAAATATAATATAGACTATGATATAATCACATATACAAAGATAAGTTTCTTAGATAATAAATATCATTGTAGGGTTTTCTTACCACCAAACCAACTCAAAGTTGGTTTCAAAGCCTCACACAACGTTTCTCTGGCTTTCACGTACTTGGAACCTATTCCTCGAGCTTTGTTCCAAGTAGTTTTAGAATCCTCGATGCTACCTAAAATCATCGAGAAATTCAGATAAATTCCATATTCGAATCTCTAATGGGTTCCTAATGCACTCATCGGATGTTCAGATCTTGATTTTGACTACAAATTGTGGTTCGGAATAGAAAATTAACCTTGACTAGATTTTTAAATAATTATCCAAATTTCAAACATTTCTAGGTATTGTAACACAAATTACGAAGAAAAACCTTGAATAAATCCTTGAGAAAATCCTGAAATCCACATTTTTAATAAAAATCCACTATTTCTATTTATTTATCTCAGATAAAACTTTTCAGGATTTTTCTCATTTTCTTCTAGAACTTGTTTCCATTTTTCAATATTTTTTATTTAATAAAATGTGTTTGACCCCTGAACCGGACCCGATTTGGTTCGGTCTGGGAATCAAACCATTCTTCTTCCTCCTACGTTATGTGTTTCAACAACATCCCTTTTTTATTTCTTACTTGGCTTATTTGTTGGGTTTGTAGGCTCTCTAGAAAGGGAGACAAGGTTGTCTCCTTCCTCGGATGGCTCGAGCTCCTATCCTTATCCACCATTAACGACCCAATAGCAACAACATACAACAACACTAATGATCAACAATAATCTAGAACTAAACAGTGTTGACAACACAACACAGTCATACAAATTCACAACAACACAACAGCTTACTCTTTTCCTTGGTCTCGATCCCTCTGTCTCTCATGTTTGAATGATCTCTCGACTTCACTCTCTCCTTCTTGGTCGAAATACAGAGGAGACGGTGGTGTGTTTGATTTAAAGATAAATATTAAAATTTCCTCACTCGATATTCTCATCCCACGAATCTCAAGTCAAATCTAATGATTCATTTCCATTATTATTTAGATCTTCCTCGAGATACGTGTTACGTATCTCAAGACCAAACTTGGTGGATATTATGAAGATAATCACCACCTCTAACCATCTTAATCGAAACCAATTTTATAGATCTCCTCGATATACGTATCACATATCTCGAGGTAGATTTTCTGGTTTATAACCATATACCACTTGATTTTCCTTGAGATGTGGTTACGTTCTCGAGGTATGGACACACCTTTCCAACAACAACGCATAACAACTATTCCCATCCTAGATGCTTACACTATGCGTCTTGAGGCAAATCTAATGTATACTTTTATTTTTTTTATTAAACTACAGGATTGATTTATATATTTATATATGTAAACTATATTATATATAAAATATATATACACCTAAATATTTTTGCGGCTATACATTCGCCACGCGCGCCAACGACTACCCTCGAGCATCACACTATTATACATCTTTTGTGTGTCACCCTCAACCCCGTGTCACTGGCACCCACCAATTTATTAATCATTCTATTTAACTTCATGGTTATCTCTTCAGTTTATGTCCAAATTAAATTTCTAAAACACCTCAATTTCATCAAAAATTGAGAAATATTCCCAACGCGCTTTGAAACTCATGGACACCGTGTTTACGCTTCAACTTGGCCCTATTGTGCGTTGACTAGAGTATAATACATCAATTAGTCATGTGACATACGGAAATATTATTTTAAATTTATGATCTCCAGTCCATAACTCGAATACTTGAATCCCAAATTAAATCCAGAAATACTTAATTAGCATCTTAATCAAGTTTACGAAATTCTCGGATGTCATAATCTTCCCAACTAATTCATTCTCAAAATTTAAACTTATAGGTTACTGAACCAAAAGAGATATGCGAAAATGATCTTTCATAAATAACTCTGAACCCAAACCCGTAAAAATATGTCCAAGGTGAAACCATTTAGTGAACCTAATCACTTTTGTTGTATTCAACAACTTGGTGGTAGAGATCATAAATATTACAACTTTTCATTTCCAATTCCTTGGTTTAATGAAAAGTAATCTTAGTTACTTTGCCTATCATGACAATTTGTGGATTTCTGAAGAGTTTAACAATCAACTTTATGGAATATCTGATAACCTTATTTCATTTCTTATCTCATCATGCCTTGAACAATCAGCTTACTTTCTTATCACTTATCATTCCTTTATCAGAATTGTCAGCTAATCAATTCTTAGACTATCATCAATTTAAAATTACATAGTGATGTAAATAATACTTGAGTACGACATTAGATACAAAGTTGAATTACATGTCTATCTGATCCATCCTTATTCCAATGTTTCTCATCAAAAACCTTGAATTACGCAAGTCATCCCATGACTATAGATCTTGAATTATATTAGTTATTCCATGAAAAGAAAGCAATTACCAATTCCAACTTGTCAACCGATTCAGTTAACTTCTATTTGACTAGTAAGAAAATAACTACTTTTCTAACTTTATCAAATCATTTTCTAACCATGAGTTCACCAAGAACCTCGTTCCATTCACTTAATCATCAATCTCAATTATTTATGTTCACAAGACTTTTCTCATTACCTAAATAGAGACAATTATTCTTAACTTGAGTAGATATACGTTTCTAAACAGAGGTATCAACATTTTCGATGGTTATACTCTTATTGTATAACTTTTGACTTGTATTTTATAAAATTTATAAATATGACATCTCTCATTGCCACTACTCAATATAATGAAAGAATATTCAATTATTTTAACATACCAATTCAGATACACTACCCTCTATTCAGCAATTCGAACTAAAAGAGATAATACTGACTAACTAAGTTGTAAATTATACGTCTCTTTTCATTTCATTTGTATCTTCACTGTGATTCAGGTATCTTAAATCGTCTCCAATTAAAAATTACTTAGTATTTGAAACTCTACGATTGGGTAATCATATGGTGTAACATTATAATTGAATCAATGTACAACATATTTACTAATATTAGTTGTATGCTACTTTGGTTCAAACTTTCAACATTTAGAGTTCGATTTCTTAGTAAGACCATTGTGATGATATAATAGGTTTTATCAAACTTATAATTTTATATCCTAATTGGATAGAGACTCGTTGACTTGAAATCTCACTTTTCATATGTATGTGAGAATTTCTTGACCATTTATTTGGCTATACTTAAGATTCCAATCGACTTCAACAAAATTTCATAGACCATTTTATTCTGGATATCATCAATTCATTCTATTATTCAAAGACAAGTGAATGAAGCACAACAATCTTATACTCTGTGAACGAATTGTGATTATGAAACAGAGATACTCAAACTTTTGGTCATGTACAACTACTCCAGTGTTTGGCCTTGACTAAATGAGTATGTTTGTGTCACTTCTATCATTCACAAGTCATCTCTACATCTCATTTTATTTATGCACAAAGTCTATGTCATTCAATTTTTGGAAATATTAGCTATTCTCACATTGATCTCAATCTTGGTCCATTTATATGTTAGGTTTTGAGGTTCATGCGTGAAGGTCACCCAAGAGGGGGGGTGAATTGGGTTACCGAGTAGTTATTGCCCTTTTAAAAACTTTGTGCGCAATTTACAACTATGATGTATATATAAGCTATGCAAGTAAATGAAAAGCAGGAAATATAAAATGACACACGATTTATAGTGGTTCGATCCAACGATCTACATCCACTACCTAACCTCCCCGGTTAGGATTTCAACCCCACTTATATTACCAATAAGTGTTACAACCTAAGCATCACCTAGGATTTTCCCACCTAGCCGCAACTAGGATTTTTCCCACCTAGCCTCAACTAGGATTTTTCCCACCTAGCCGCAACTAGGATTTTTCCCACCTAGCCTCAACTAGGATTTTTCCCACCTAGCCGCAACTAGGATTTTCCCACCTAGCCTCAACTAGGATTTTTCCCACCTAGCCGCAACTAGGATTTTCCCACCTAGCCTCAACTAGGATTTTTCCCACCTAGCCGCAACTAGGATTTTCCCACCTAGCCTCAACTAGGATTTTCCCTTTCGACTTAGATTCCACTAAGTCTTACAATGATTCAAATACAACAATTTTGCTGGAAATACAAAGATACACTTTACAACAAAAGTGGTATCAAATTCAAACACAAGCAAGCCACCTAGAGCCTAACTCTTATGCATGCAAGTGTGAGTATAAATGGAATATGCAAATATGTTACTGATGTTGTTGCAAATTCCAAATCTGAAATCGTTTCAAAAACTTAATATATTTGTGTGAAACCGATTTCGAGTCTAAGAACAAAAGTTTAGTAAGGATCAAGTTTAAGTGCAATACTTTTGTTCAAATGAATCTCAGAGTTTGATAATATGAATTTAAGTGCAATACTTTTGTTCAAATGAATCTCAGAGTTTGATAATATGAATTTAAGTGCAATACTTTTGTTCAAATGAATCTCAGAGTTTGATAATATGAATTTAAGTGCAAAAACTCAGAGTATATGTTCAAACACACACAACAATGATTTTCCAATCAAATACTCAAAATATGTAGATTAAGCACAAGTAAGATTGTAGATTTAGAAATTTCTTACAACCAGAAGAATGACAGAAGAGATCAGCTCTGGAGTGATTCTTGAACTCCTTTTGAAAGCCTCAAATGTGCTGGATATGTGAACTAAAGAACAGCAACTAAGATCTCTCTTGTTTCTTCACAAAAATCTGATTTCTACCTTGTAGATCTATTGATTTTGAGTGTGTTTGCTCTTCTTGTTTAAAACCAAGTTTGAGGTGGTTTTATAGTGGTAGGAATTCCAATATAGCCGTTTATGGCCTTTCTAGGAATCCAGAAATCAAAAATTCAAATTCAAAGCTTGATTTCCAAAAGTCAAAAATTGCAGAAGAGCGCAATTAGCGCGCTAATATCAGAGTTAGCGCGCTAACACTGTCTTAGCGCGCTAATGACATTATTAGCGCGCTAATCTGCAGGGGACTTCAGAATAATTATTCTGTCCCTTTGTGTTAGCGACCCTTAAACTTGTCCCAGGACCTAACCAACCCTTATATAACATGTTATACATGTTTATTATGAGTCATTAAGCCTATTTGGGTGGTCCGGATATTTTTACAAATCCCGAAAACGGAAATTCATGATTTCATAATGTATTAGGGGCTTTTCTGCAAATTTTCAGTTTTCTTTTTGAATACCTTTGAAAAACGAGTTTTTCTTTTTCGAAAACATTTATAATGAACTCTAATATGCAAATGACCATTCACACAAAGTTTTCACATTGTTTAACCTCATTTACCTAGTTAAGTGTTTAAAATCCACTTTTAAACTTTGAAGTGAATTTATAACTTTGAGAAATGATTTCGAAAACTAGATGTATGCATGAACTAATGCATTTGGCTTGTGTGAAAGAATTTGTATACCTTACATTGATTTTACAAATTGCGGTTTGGACTTTTCTTCTTCATTTCTTCATTTTTGCATGGCTTGAACTTGTATTTCTTGAATACTCTTGAAGTGTTGTATTGCATCACTTATTCAAACAAGCTTTCCATATTTCTTGAATATCCCTGATGTGTTGCATTGCATCCTTTAACACAAACTGAAATACTTGATTAGTACATTTTCACCTTGTTTGTTTCCATCAAAATCTCGGTCGGAATATGAGTGACTAACCACTTAGTCCAACAATGCGTAGCAAAAAATTCAATTTTGTTTTTGAAAAACCCGAACAGGATCGAAAATAAGTTTCATTAAACTATATCTACAAAAGTAAACCATACCTTAATCAATGATTTCCTTCTCTGATTGTTCGATCTTCAAGATGTTCAAGCGTTCATCCTCTATCGGAAATCCACATACGAATGGTGAGCACAATTTGGAGTGCAAGCCCCAAAAGAGATAGAAAATGATTTTCTTTCTCTCCTTAAATCTAGAGAACTAAAAAATAGTAAAAACGAAAATCTTATATTGTTTTAAGGTTACAACCTCTATTTTTATATGTGTAGATAAGCCTTTACTTAAAATCTTATTCGTAATACAACTATTGTATTGAGGCAATTCAAGCAAATTACACATACGCCCTTATTAATAGATATCATATAACAAATTTTAAGGGTTATTATGTCATGAATTTCATCACTCTGGACCAATTGAAATTACGCAAAGCCATTTTTGTGTGTGACCTAATAGGTTCATGCGACATTGGTACTAAACCAAAACCATTTTGGTAAACAAGTCATAAGCGGTTTCTAGCAACATTATGACTACCCAAGTAGCATGAATATTAAAATTGATATAACCTAATGAATAACATATATCATATCCTTTTATCATGTGATATAATTTGATTAAACATAAGGCACTGAAGGTCACCCTTAATGTTCAATTATACTGGTCTCGATTTTTAGGTAAACCGAAACATCTTAGCGACATTGATCATATCAATTCACATGGACTAGGCTATTATCAGTCTATCATATCGAGGGATCCACTTGTATATCTCTCTATACGAGAGTGAAAAACTCTATCTTGATTATACAACTTCATAAATTATTAGCAAGGTAAGCAATCACAATCTTTATAATCATTCGGTTAAAGGCAACGTTTGACTTTGTCTAATTACCATGCTCATAATATTAAAGTCTATGTTAATCTTAATTTGAAGGACTAAATGATATACCTATCATGAGTAACACCTATGACTTAATCGCGATTCGTATCCCTATATGCATGATCATCACATGACAATCAATCAAGATTCACACTAGTCTTAATTCATTATAGTTCCCACTATAATGACAGACTAGGGACATTTAAAAAACTTCAACAAATACCAATGGATCTTATTATAAGATAAACATGCAATCACTTATAATAAAACAACAAATAAAAACCTCTATTTTCTTAACTAAAATTATAAGATAAATAATGTTTATATATTGACCTAGGGCACATTCCCCAACATTATAAACTTACCATGACTTTCGCTTCATATCAAGCCTTTTATAGCTCCTTAGTTTTGACTTAAAAAGACAATTTGTACCTCTTCTCTTTTTGAGAACTTCGCTAAGGATACTACGACTTTTTATGATCATTCAATTAATTGAAGTTTTCCTTCGTTAGCCTTTATATGAAACAGAGAAATTTTGCAGCTCAAACAGTTGTACCATTTATTATTGCCTTAATTCATTTCCATTAGTCTCTTATTTTCTAACTTTTTTTTTCTCAAAAAGAAATTTGGTACTTTAAGATAACTTTGTATCTTACTATTCATCAAATTACTTTTGATGAATTAACTTATCTGTTGTTGTTCATCTAATGAGATAGAAGAATTTGAATTTTCAAGTTCTGATTAACTTAATGACTAATGATACTCTTTAAGGACGCTATTTCAATCCTTTAATTTCTATCAATGGAAATTCTTGCAATACATGAGTTCATTCTGACGTTATATACCAAACACTTATTGATATTCAATTAGTACATCTATCTTTTCATTTATTATATTTTATATTGTAGTGATAAACGTCATAACTTAATGTCATTAGAAGTGATTAATGAGTACTTTGAATCTCAAAATACAATAACTTTTTTTTGATGTTTAATAGCTAATCCAAGTTATTATTAGTCCATTTCCCTAATACCTTAACTTTTAACACGTTGATCTTATCACTACACTTTTCATTTTCAAGTTAGAAATTTCACTAATCTTATTTCTTTAACAACACCTAATCTAGTGTTAACAAAAATTATTTGTAACTCGTGTTTATTTTTTTTCATTTGTTTTTTCATTTCTTTATTCGACTCATTGAATCACTATACTCAACGTCACTTATGGAAAAGTAACATGAGTAATAAACAATCAAAATTCTTAATACTTCTTTTAGATTTTGTTTGATTTTTTTAGAACATGGTTCTATTTCAATTTTAGTTTTTGTTTTGTTTCATAAAGGAGATAATACTTTGCTTCAAAGTATTTTATTTTCATAGAAAATGACTTAGACAACTTGACTAGTTCTATCATAATCTCATTGTGATTTCTAGTTAGAATTCAGTTTGTCTATAATCAGTTTTTAATTTTAAAACCACGTGATTTCGTTTTCTATTTTGAGACGATTTGACATTTTCTTGAGTGATTTATAATTGTAATAGTTTGATACTTTCGATTTCCAAGAAACCCATGTTCAAACTTATATACCTAAATCATTTGGACTTCCCTTTCAACCAATTTTCTATTGGTTTTTTAACTGATAACTTTCATCAATTATGTTGGTATCAAAGTATTTACAACAACTTTTGTGTATTCTGACTTCACAAGTCTATTTCATATCCATTTACGTTCAGCTTTATTTCATAAGTCTATTCTCATTTTTCTTATATGTTCCTAGTCTTACTCGTCATATATCGAATAGACAAGGATAATAAACTTCCTATTGCATATTTGGCGATAATACATATATATATATAATATAACATCATAACAAAAACATACTAGCTCATAGTCACTTCCCCATTAATTGTGCTCAATCACCCTTTGGTTCTCTACCAAAGTTTATCCTCAATTAAGCCAAACCAAGGCTCCGATACCAAGCTTGTCAGCCTTCATGTCATTAAGATGACCCATCGACCTAGATTATCTTAATCCCCTGATAATTTAGCCAGCATAATCCTTTCGTTTGACTTTGACATCAAAATAATATATATTTCAACCTTAATAATGCTTTAAACTGTAATTTATCCTCATTGAAACTCAATTCATGATTTGTTTAAGTGGGGCAAATTCGTAAATCTTACGGATTATTCTTCGCATTTTGTAAGAATTTCACCTGCACTTTCTTTAAAAGTGGCATGCTAGAAAACTTTCACCTAACAGACAGCAGAATGCGGAGATGCCTAGAAAGACCCACAACTCCCCGTAGTTCACATTATATATCAAACTAAGGTTTATAACTAACTTAAAGTCTCTAATATATTAATCACAACTTAAATGTACCATCGCCTATCCCTATTAAGGTGATACTCGGCTTGAAACCCTTATTAAGCATCGATAAGCCAACCAGAATTAATTAGAGCCAACAGCCTCTCTGTTTGTACTCGATAAACTCAACCTGTATATCGATAACAAATAAATAATACAAAATATACGTAACAAAAAATAATTTTTCTTGATAATCAAACTATGTACATAAATACAAAGTTTATAAAAACCTAAAACCTTGTTTATAAACCTCCCTACCCTATTTGTATACAACAAAATAACTCAAATAGTGGAGATATTTAAAGGAAAGCTCATTACATCGAGAGAAGATAGTAAAACTCTAAGTCTTCTCATTTCCTTTCGCTGAAGCGCTAGGTTGCGAACCTGAAATATGAAATTTGGGGTGACCCCTCAAACTTGCTTAGTAAGTAAAGATTCACAAAGCCATCAACATTCCATATAATAATCAAGAACATTATGCAATAACAATATGCACCAATGTTTACTAAAGGGATTATGAAAAACATATAATTCTTTAAATAAGATATGCAAATTCAGCTGTTAATGTCTATTACACAGTGATTCCTATTTTATTTATAAAACTAGGATCAATTATCCATCGACACTATTAATGCGATTGCTAGAACAACATATTAGCTGATGTGCTATATAATAAATCCATTAATATCCAATAGTTCTATCTGGAACCCTCTAGTGAGTATGTAATTCACGCAACCTATCTAACTGAGTAGGAAGTTACATATAGGCCGGGATGATAACTCATCTCTTATATAACTTGGTCTTAGTTCCAGGAACTTACTCTCGTAAATCATATTAAATACCATTTTCCATTTATTAAAACCATCAAAAGGTACATAGTTCCCCCATTCAATCCATAAACTACATGAACTACATATACTAAGATAGCTACACAACATTGATAAATAAAGCGGATCCATACTTACCTCGGTTTAGGTTTCTGTTAAGAAACTCCTTAACTTTTCAAGTCACTCATGCATTACCAATGATCCAACACCTATCACAAACCATTTGTGACCAATATAGGTCTGATACCCTATATTAAGAACTTTTAAGTCAATTCTTAAAACCTCAAGAAATTCTAATAAAATCTCAGAGTAACTGCTATTTTTTGGGATGGGAGCACTTTCCCTCACTTGGTGGAGTGTGCTCTATCAGCTAAGTTAATCCTAACTGATGAAGGGAGCGTGCTCCTCTACTAGGTGGAGCGCGCTCTACCTTGTACTGTCTCGACAGTACACAGGGTACTGTTCCATCCACAAATCTATAGAACAACAATAAATACTCCTAAAATTACATTAGGAAGGACCCCTAGTGAGAAATCATCATCCATTGTCAAATTGAACTTCAAAAATTTCAAAACCAAACTTACCACAGTGATGATCTCTAGATTTCTAGTTGTTTAAACTCCTCAATTAATGTTGTAAATCTTCCCTAGATTGATTCCTCAAGATTAGAACACCAAACCCTCAGCTGCTCTCTCTCACTTTCGATCGAATTACGAGGATAAGTTTGAAGGTTTTAGTTTAAATATATGAGTTTTTCTCAAGATACATATTGCATTATCTTGAAGCTGATTGAATGATTGATGTGCTAACATGACACCTATAAAGTGACACACATGTTAACACCATCTATACTTACGCTCATCTCAAGATGATCCAACGATCCATATAACTCAAACCAAACTTATAATTTTTGACATGCCTACAAGTATTCTCGGGTGTGTACATTCATTTCACGACCCCTCGTCGCACTTAGTGTACTGGCTATTTATTATTTAATTATGTGTTTTTTGATTATAGGCTTGTATATAAATTCTCTTTTGTACTACAACGTACAAAACTCATTAAACATACCAAATAAACACAAACCATCATACCAAACTATGCACATGCTAATCGAGGTACACAGACTTAACCACGAGGCTAACTTAAGTTTATTAGTACTTGAATTAACACTAATCACCAGCTTAAGATAACAAGTCGTTACTGTCTCCCCAATTTAAAGCAATTTCATCCTCAAAATTAAAGTAAAGTAAACGTAAAGTTAACTATAGTTTCAAAGAGAATTGGAAACTGCTCCTTCATATTAGACTCACGTGTCCAGGTTAGTTCTTCATTTTCGTGAATTTGCCAGTTCACCTTAACCAAAAGAATCTCTTTGGTTCTTAGCCTCTGAATCTTATGACCAAGTATCTAAATCAGCTGCTTGTCGTAAGATAAGTCTTCCCGAAGATCAATTTCATTTCAATCAATTCTTGGAGTGAACCAAGTCTTCATTTTATGAAGCATAGACAAATGGAAGACATTATGAACTCTAGCTAGCTATGGAGGTAACTTTAACTTATAAGCAATAAGACCAATTCTTTCTTGTACTCCAAATGACCCAATGTACCTTGGAGCTAGCTTACCTCACAATCTAAACCTACACAATCCTTTCATATGTGCGAATTTCAACAAGAAAATATCATCATTTAAAAACTCCAAAAACCTGTGATGTTTATCGGCATACCTATTCTATCTTAGCTGTGCTGTAGTTAAATGCTAGCGAATCTACTAAATTCTTTCTTTGTAGTCCTGAATTAACTCTGGCCCTAACAAAACTGTATTTTCAACCTCTACCCAACATGCAGGTTAATGACAAAGTCGAACATATAGAGCTTCAAAAAGAGTCATTCCAATGCTAGCCTGATAGCTATTATTATAAGAGAACTCATACAGAGGGATGTAAATCTCTCGGTTACCACCAAACTCCAAGATACAAGCTCAAAGCATATCTTCTAGCACCAATATCAATTGCTCAGTCTATCCATCAGCCTGCAGATGTTATGTCGTACCGAGGTTATGAATAGTTCCCAATTGTCTGTGCAATTCATACTACAGTCTAGACGTGATACTTGAATATCTCTCTGAAGTAATCAACACTAAAACCACATGAAATCTCAACACTTTACATACGTATATCTCACATAATCGGTTACGAGGATATCACATGAGAACTGGAAAGAAATGTGCATACTTCGTCAACTTATCCATTACAACCCATACCGCATCATGCTTATGCTGACTTAGAGGTAAACCGAAAATAAAACTCATCGATATATGTTCTCATTTCAATTTAGGAATAACCTCTAGGTTTTCTATGCTTAGCCTTAACTTGCTGACATATCTCACATTTCTTTATAAACTCGGCAATATCAATTTTCATTTGAGGCCACCAATAAATACCCCTTATATCATGATACATCTTAGTGTTACCCAGATGAATATAGTAAAATGATATATGAGATTCCCGCAACAACTTCTACCTCAACTGATCCTGTGCTGGAATCCACAATCTATCCTTAAACTATAACGCACCATCATCAGAAATTGACTAATCAGGATGATCTACAAAATCCGCTAACCTCTGACCCGCTATATAATCTTGATCATGTTTTTAACAATTAATAACTCGCCGAATCATCTCTGATTCAACCTTAATCTGAGCACAGAAAAAAAAATTAGTTACTCTAGAACTAGCCCTCTCAGTTGATGATGTGCCAACTGGAATTTCACGAATCATCATTACTGAAGCTTCCTTAAGAAATCTAAACAGAGAAAATTTGGTAGTAGCTACGTTTTCTCTACCTGTTCTTCTCTTACTCAAGGCATTAGCAATTACATTTACTTTGCCTGGATCGTACTCTAGAGTGAAATCATAAACCTTAAGTAACTCAAGCCATTTACGGTACCTCATATTTAACTTACTCTGGGTAAATAGGTATTTCAGACTCTTATGATATGAAAACACTATAAATTTCTCACCGTACAAGTAGTGCCTCCAAATCTTCAAGGCAAAAATAACTATAGCTAGCTCAAGATCATGAACTAGATATTTTTTTTCATGAACCTTGAGTTGCCTTGGAGGACCCTTGACATTAACCACATGTCCAAGAAACTTGACCTCTGAATACCATAATTCACACTTACTAAACTTGGCATAGAACCAATTACCTTCAGAGTCTGTAATGTAACTCTGAGGTGGTGCAAATGCTCTTCCCGTGTCTACAAATATATCAAAATATCATCAATGAACACGATGATAAACTGGTCAAAATAGGGTTTAAACACCATATGCATCAAGTCCACGAACTAGTATGAATATTAGTGAGCCTAAACGCATAAATATAAACTCAAAGTGCCTATAGTGAGTACTGTGCCCTAAGCCGCCGAATGAGATGCTACATGGGTCCCGCAGCCTTGCTAATGTCTGTCACCACGTCAACGTTCCTCGATGTGCGTGGTATTCATCGTATTCATTCTTTATATTATTTGCTAATTGTTTGAGATATGCATTAAATTACAAGTATGGCCTGTGTTTTTTAGAGTTGTAAGTAGTTAATTAGTAAATTTACAGCAGAAGTCTTAGAATACATAAATGTGGATTTTTATTAAATTTTAAGTTTTATAGAGCATCAGTCTTACCCTGGAAAACCAAGAATAGAGTACACTATATATAAGGCAACCAAAGTAAACATATACAAGTACAAGTGTCAAAACGTCTCCCATAAACCTAAAATATATAACAAAATACCAAAATAAGCACCTAGGAGTAATGTGTCGAACATCTGGCGAGCTCGAAGATAGTCGCCAAGAAGCCTCTTACCTTTACTTGTAGAAGGATCTACACTCAGCCATCACAACAAAATAGATGAAGAGTTCAGTAAGTAAAATTTCAAGGAAATTCACTGAGCATTCATATGATAAAGTAAAGGAAATCTAATAAATACTATTAACTAAACATGCGGAATGTAAATAGGCAACTGTAAATGGATCATCACATGCGTAAATAATAATAAAGTGCAAACGTGTGTGCCCATCCCAGTTACACTATACCATACTTCGCATACCTTTCCTAGGATCCCACTAGTAGGCGTACCTAACTGGCCCATCGCCTGATCCTCTCGGTGGCTGATGTAAACCCACGATGCACCAACACATGTACCAATAAAAGAGCTTGGGTCTTTATTCACTGAGGACTCTTGATACACATGCTATGGTCTAGTGTTCCATAGACACACAATGAAATACCTGGTAGGAGTAAACTTAACCAAATGTTCAAACATTAACATAAACATAGATACTCGAAGCAAATATGGAATAGAATCAAGAATACACTGAACAAGATAGAGTAAGATAATAATGAAAGCAAGTAAATACTCAAATGACATTTCATTAGGTTTTACAAACCTCACTCACATGCTTCGACTTCGCCGTACTCTCGAATTGGACCCCGCCTAGCTCTCCGGTACCTGAGTTACGTTCTCTCAGTCCCTGAATTCATTTAAGTGTTTCTATTGTGTATTCAGATTGGTTGAATAGGTTTTAAATTGATCTTCCCAAATAAGCCCCTAAAGACTAAATAAAGTCTCAATTTCGGTCTTATGTTGCAACACATTTTTAGGCATGAAATCGTCCAAATCTCAAAACCTTCCACCACCATAAAGTTTGTTTAGAGAAGTTCTAATATAAAACGAAAGAGATATCGTAATTGTACTAAAAATAGCTCAAATTGGAACCCAATCTGACTAGCATATTTAGAAAATTTATTTCTCACAATCTATAGTTTCAAAAATCGTGATTTCTTGTTATAAGGTAGCTAAGATATCTAATAACAACATATTAAAAAATCAGCTTATTTGGATAAGTAGTTAGGAAGCTATTCCTTTTAAAATATAGTTTCAAAAACCTCGTACTGCATTCAATCACCTATTTGTAGAGCACTTTTGGACAAGAAAACATTCGAATTACATGATTTCCAGTTAGACAAAGTTGTTCCCCTTTCAGTTTACTTTTAAATGCCACCAGATTAGGCTTATTTCAATTTAAAATGAGCAAGTTATGCCTAAATTACATTGGCTAGTTCATAATACAACATGCCGAATTTCAATTTTGGTCTTGCAACTTCAAAAATTCATATTTTTTTATTTCAAAACCAAATTAAGAAATTCTTAATAGCAGGATTATCAGCTTGAAATGAGGAACCCAAATATATAAACCAATTGCAAAGAATTAATCATCTACCCTATGAAATTGGCTAAAAATCAGAATTGGTTTCATCTTGAAATAAAGAGATGTGTACCTAGAGTTGATGACACTTTGATTTGAGCTCCAACTCTCCTTGATCTCCTTGAAGTTTTCAGCCAATTACCTCCTCAATTCCTCTAATTTTTATCTCAAATGTATATGTTAAGCTCCTCCATTAAGTATAGGTCTTATATACTTATATTAGTAAGTTGATTAATCATCTACCCTATGAAATTGGCTAAAAATCAGTACTTGTCCCTCATGAAGCCACTCATGTTGCCTTGTTATATGTATTCTAGGATAATCATTAGGTTGATCAAGGGTTTAATTAATTCTTATCTAACTATAAGACTTTATTTTATCTGAAATCAAATTAATTTACCTAGGCACATAATTACATATGGTTAGTGTGTTTAGTCAAATACTTCACATATTTATGATCCCACTAACCCCGGACTACCTGGCATCGGTGCCCCACATTTCAGTATGCATCTCAAGGCGTGCCAATCCTTGATGTACCTAATTAATATGACTTAGCCTAAAGTTTGATATTATTTTATGCCATATTCACCTTTGTTCTAGTCATTTTATTTAAGTAAGCATTATAAGACTTAGTGTACCCATACTACGCCTACTTAGTGCCGGCGTTGACAAACTTTACGAAGCGTTTACCCATCACACAATCTTAAACGATGTTTCAATCTAACTCACACATATGATGCAATACTGATTAAAATAATAATTAACATCACAAATAAGCAACTAATAGATAAAAACAACTATTTATGCCAAATCAAGCGTATCCTGGCCTATCTGAGGCGTCTACGTGGGCCTGACCCGACGTTCGAGTATGAAAATAAACTCATTAATGACGTCAATAAATATTGGACAGTTACAAGTACTGAAAGCCGTATTTGAGATATTCTCATCCCTAATCCTCAACAGATGATAACCAGACATCAAATCAATTCTCGAGAAATATCTGGCACCCTTCAATTGATCAAATAAATTATCGATCCTGGGCAATAGGTATGTGTTCTTAATAGTCACCTGGTTAAGGTGTTTATAATCAATACACAAACGTAGGGTTCCATCCTTTTTCTTCACAAAAAAGTTAGTGCTCCCCATGGTGATATACTAAGATTGATAAACCCCTTCTGTAACAACTCCTCAAGCTGAGTTTTCAACTTATGTAATTCTTTCGGTGCCATACAATACAGAGGAATAGATATATGTTTGGTACTAGGAATAAGATTAATGATGAAGTCAATGACACGTGGTGGTGAAAGTCTAGAAAACTCAGATGGAAAGACTTTTGAAAATTTGCAAACCACGGGTATTTTACCAACCTTAAGTTCCTAACTCAGCTCTCCAAATGTAACAACTCCCACCATAGCTTCTAAATCTCGAGAAGTAGCTTCCCTTCCATGAGTTGCAAGTCGTGAAGAATTATAGCCTTTATAGAATATAATTTCATAAATGTTAGGGATATGAAAGATTACCCTCTTATAAAAACAATCAATACTGGTTTGGTATGCTGATAACCAATTCATCCCTAGTAATGCATTATACCATAAAAACTTCATTCCCCTCATATCAATTGGGAGTTCATTCTCCCTAATTTTGACTAAACATCATTGCCGATTAGGTTAGGATATACTTTCTTACTTATTGCTATACTTAAGATCAATAACGTATTGGCTTTAACAAGTTTCAATTTCAACTCATTAACCATTACAAAAACAATAAAGAAAATTGTAGAACCAACCTCAATCAAAACACGCTTTTCTCGACTACAAATATTTAATATACCTTTTACAAGCTTCATATTAGCCTCTGGATTTGCCTTTGCCACTACCTAAGTTTGCCTTCGTGCTAGTGGTGCTATACTGCCTATCGATGTGGTTGGTGGCATAGAACACTCTCTTTGAATATGCCTTGTCTGTCCATATTGATAGCATATTGTAGAAGCCCTTTAAGAAAAACCACAAGCCTGAGGAACTTACCTAGATCTATTCAATTTTTGTAATGGATGTACATTGCTCTTGCCCTTACCTCTAGACTGAGGTGGTGGCAAAGGTGGTTTGGCTACTGAAGCCTAATAAACTTATGGAACCAGTACACTAACAAATGTCATCCTCATAGACCCTAACTATGTAGCTACTCCAGCTAAACTCTTATTCCTTTTATTTGGCCTAAAAGAAACAAATTCTTCGACTCTCTGACTCCATGGGAACTGTGGTACTGGTGGTGGTGTAAGTACTCTTCCAGAAGATCTAGCTAATATGGTTGCTTCCACCTCCATTGCAATCTCGAATCTAAAAGCATATCTAATGCGAGGATGAAAGGAAACCATAACTCAGATCTCATAATTCAGCCCACCAAGAAACAAATCTATTTTGTTCTCTTCCAACTCTACTATCTCAAGAGCGAGTTCACTCAACTCTTTGAACCTCCACTCATATTCTCGTACAAACATGGGTCCCTGTATTAGTTGAATAAACTTAGTATTCTTCCTATTCTTAACTAATTTCAAAAAATACAACATATGGAATTCCACCACTTTCGTACAAAATCGGTCAACAAAAACGTGACTATTTTAACCTAAAACTAGTCCTCCATATCCATAGCAACAAATTGTTGCTCCATCTCCAGTATTCAGGTCTTAGCTACCCCTTCCTCTATCGTGTCATTGAATATCATAATATCTAATTTCATAGATTCCTTACGGATTCAGAGAAAGGCAAACTTCTTAGAATCTACTGGCACCATGACAGCTGTTTCATGCACCTGAATATGTAGTAATTCTGGTGGAGCTAGAGCTAGTACTGCCGCAGCTCCTCCTTCAACTCTGCTAACCTCAGGACTAGTTGCACACTTTGCCTTAAGTCGCTATATTGGTGGTCCCATATGAGCCATCAGTATAGCCATAATTCTCACCTAACACTCCATAAGTTCCATCATTTGCTGCTCCATTCTAGAATTCTATTGATCCTCAGTTTCCATGTTACCCTAAGCTCCAGGCCTCGGTGAACCATCTCCTTGATCCGCCATTAGATTCTAAAGTCAAAGGAGAGATAAGATCATTAATGTAACATTCAGAGAAGATAATGAAATCATATCTATATAGTAAATAACAATATGTGCTACAAATAACGTATGATAATGTTTTCATTTTCATTTTTCTCCGCAAAACATGATGAAAACTGTTTATCGTACCCAAAGCTTATTCATAACTTGAGACAACTCTCAGAGTTAATAAATTTAGTCTTTGATTCGAAGGAATATGCTATCACTTATTTTAAAAACAATTCAAAAGTAAAATCGAGGTCAGAGCCTTGTCTATGATACCAGACTGTATTAGAGTTACCACTTCATTCGAAAATGATAAACTTTAGGCTCTGATACCAAGCTGTAGCATCCCGTATCCCGATTAATGTGATTTTAAGCCTGAAACCCTAATTAAGCCCTGATAACCCAGCCAGACTTAACTAGAGCTAGCAACCACTCTGTCTGTACTTGATAAACTCAACCTGATATCAATATAGAATAAATAATACAAAATATACGCGGCAAAAAATTAAAACTATTTAGATAATTAAATGATATACATAAATACAGAGTTTATCAAAACCCAAAACCTTGTTTATAAACCTCCCAACCCAGTTTATATACAACAAAATTATCCAAACAATGTTTATATATATATACAAGAAAGCTCATTATATTGAGTTAAGATAACAAAACTCCTAAATCTTCTCCTTTCCCTTTGCTGAAGTGCTAGATTGTGAACCTGAAATATGAAATTTGAGGTGAGCACCAACATTATTCAATAACGATATGCACCAATGTTAACTTAAAGGATTATGAAAAACATATAATTCAATAAATAACACATGCAAATTCAGCTGTCAATGTCTATTACACCGTGATTCCCATTTTTTTTTATAAAACTAGGGTCGAGTACCCACCAAAACCATTAATGCGATTTCTAGAACAACAAATTAGCTTAAGTGTTGTCTAGTCAATTAATTAATATCCAATGGTTCTATCTAAAACCCTATAGTGATCATGTAATTCATGCAACCTATCTAATTGAGTAGAAAGTTACATATAGGCCGAGAATGTAACCCATCTCCTATATAACCTAGTCTCAGTTCTAGGAACTTACTATCGTGAGTTACATCAAACACCATTTTCCTTTTATTAAAACCATCACAGTGTACATAGTTCCCTCCATTCAATCCATAAACTACATGAACTACATATATTAAGATAGTCAGGCTATATTGATAAATATGCAAATCTATACTTACCTCGGTTTTGGTTGTCGTTAAAGAATTCCCTAACTTCTCGGGCCACTCACGCTTTCCTGGTGATCCAATACCTATCACAAACTATTTGCGATCAATATAGGTCTAATACCTTATGTTTAGAACCTCTAAGTCAGTTTAAGACCTCAAGAAATTCTAATAAAAAATCAGCATAGCTACTATTTTCTAAGATGGGAGCATGCCCCTCACTTGGTGGAATATGCTTCATCAGCTGTGTTCATCCCAACTGATGAAAGGAACTTGCTCCTCTGCTAGGTAGAGCATGCTCCATCCTGTATTGTCTCGACAGTACACAGGGCAGCAACCACTGTTCCATCCACAACTCCACTTAACAACAATAAATATTCTCAACATACATCAATGAGAACCTCTAGTGAGGTAGCAACCCATTTTCAATTAACGACAACAATAATTCACATAGAAATCATCATCCACTATCGAATTAAACTTCTAAAATATCAAAACCAAATTTACCATAATGATGATCTCTGGATTTTTAGTTTTTTAAGCTCCTTTATTCACGTTGCGAATCTCCGCTAGATTGATTCCTCAATATCAGAACACCAAACCCTCAACTGCTCTCTCACTTTCGATTGAATTATGAGGATAGGTTTGTAGGTTTTAGTTTAAATATATGTATTTTCCTAGAGACACACATCGCGCTATCTTGAGGCTGATCGAATGATTGATTTACTAACGTGACACCTCTAAAGCGACACATATGTTGACACCATCAACACTTATGCTCATCTCGAGATGATCTAACAATCTATATAATTTAAGCATAAGTTATAGCTTTTAATTTATATATTTATATATAATATATATAAAAATATATATACGTAACTTATTTTCTTGCCGATAAATTCATGGGACATGCCTACGAGTATTTTAGGATGTGCGCATTCATTTCACGACCTCCTTATTGCACTTGGTGTACCGACTATTTATTATTTAATTATGTATTTTTTGATTATAGGCTTGTAAATAAATTCTCTTCTAAACCACAACCTATAAAATTCATTAAATATACCAAACAAACAGAAACCATCATATAAACCCACACACGCTAATTGAGGTACATCAGACTCAACCAAGAGTCCAACTCGAGTTAATTAGGATTTGGATTAACACTAATCACTAGCTTAAAATAATAGGTCATTACATTAACAATCCTAAATAGACCAAAATTGAAACATGAACCTTTTTAACTCATTTTAAACTAACTTAGGAAACTCTCATATCTGTTCAATGAAATTTTACGTCCCATACTCACCCTAAGAATCGCAAAATAATGACTATAACAACAATTAAAAGCAAGAATTTACTTTATATTCTAAAAATAATCACCACAAACTTTGATTTTTGTCCATTTGTCCATTATCTTAATATATAGTCTAACACCATAAAAACAACTCGAATATGTCGATCAAGTAAATTCCTGCATTGCTCTATACTCCTGCAACTGTTAATTTGAAACATGGAGACATGTAATTGCATTTCGAAATAAATAATAAGATTTATGTGTCAACATGACATGCAATCCACTCTATCGCTGCCTCCTAACTATAATCGGATGTCGACTTCCAAAAATAGTACAAAGACAATATTAAGAGATCATGAAATGTAGTGATAACTTGTTGGAGTTAGAATCTACTAGTCTCACTAGACGACGTAAAGGCAGGACTAAAACCTAGCTTCACTCAAACTAGACTCCGAAACAAGCTTATCCCCTTCACTCACGATATGTGTGAATGACCAAAAATGAAAAAATGCAATGCCGACTATGATACAATTAGAGGTAAAACGATAAATTCCTTAGATAGTAAAGATCATTGTATGACTTACTTACCACCAAAGCAACTTAAAGTTGGTTGCGAAGCTTCACACAATATTTCCCCAGATTTCAAGTACTTTAAACCTATTCCCTGAGCTTCATTTCGAGTAGCTTTGGAATCCTCGACGTTACCTAAAATAATTGAGGAATTTGGATAAATTTCATATTCGAATTTCTAATGGTTTCGACCAAGTTTTTGAGTTATTTTGATATTTTCAAGTCCCCTAGAATCACTCCAAATCCACTCCTCGGATGTACATATCCCAATTTTGACTGCAAATTGTGGTTCGAAAAGAAAATAACTAACCTTAAATAGGTTTCTAAACAATTTTTCAAATTTTGAACATTTTCGGGTATCTTAACACGTATTACGAAGAAAACCCTGAATAAATCCTCGAGGAAATCTTGAAATCCTCATTTTTCATAAAATCCATGATTCCTATTTATTTGACTCAAATATAATTTTTCTGAATTTTTTTCATTTTTCTTTGAAATTTTTTTTCTATTTTCCAATTTCTTTTTTATAAAATGGGGCTTGACACCTGAACCGGACCCAGTTTGGTCCGGTCACAGAATCAAACCCCACTTCTTCCCCATACATTCTATGTTTCGACAACAACCATTTTTCTCGATTTCTTGGTTGGCTTATAAGTTGGGTTGAGGTGGTATCCTTCCTCGGATGGCTCTAGCCTCCCATCCCTAACCGCCGTCGACAACCCAACAACAACATACAACAACACTAACAATCAACAACAATCAACTACTCAACAGTGATGACAACACAATACAAGTACATCAAATCATAACAACACAATTGCTTACCCTCATCCTTGGTCTCGATCCCTTTGTTTCTCATGGTTAAACAATCTCTCGAATTCACTATCTCCCTCTTAGTCAAAATATAGAAGAGACGGTGGTGTGTTTGATTTGAAGATAAATATTAAAGTTTTCTCGATATTCACATCTCTCGAATCTCGAGGCAAATCAAATGATTCATTTCAATTATATATTTTGATCCTCCTCCAAATAAGTACTACATATCTAGAGGTCAATCTTTATGGATATTACTAAGATAATCACCACATCTATCTACCTTAAACAAAATCAAGTGTACTGATTTCCTCGAGATACTATCACGTATCTCGAGGTAGATCTTATGGTTTATAACCATAAATCGCTTAATTTTCCTTGAAATAAGGTTGCACATATCTAGATGTATGGATACATTTCTCTAACAACAACGTATCATAACCATTCCCGTGTTCGATGCTCACACTATGCGTATCTCAAGGAAAATCGAATGTATACTTTTATTTATTTATTAAACTATAGGATTGATTTACATATAAACTATAGTATATATATAAAAATATACATACACCTATGTATTTTCACGGCTATAAATGCACCACGCATGCCAACGGCTACCTTTAGGAGTGCATACTATTGTACATCCCAAACATGTCACCCTTGACCCTGCATGTCGCTAAGCGCCCACCAATTTATTAATTATTCTATTTATTTTTATGGTTATCTCTTCAATTTATTTCCAAATAAATACCGAAAAACACCACAATTTTTTCAAAAATTGAGAAATATTCCTAATGCATTCCAAAACTTGCGGACACTGTGTATACACTTCAACTCGACCCCATTTTGCGTTGAATAGAGTATAATACATTAATTAGTCATGCGACACACAAAAACAATATTTTAAATGTATGATCTCTGGTCTATAACACATGGGTCCCACCTCAGATACTTAAATAGCAAATTAAATTCGAAATTCCTTTATTAGCATCCTAATCAAGTTTATGAAATTCTCAGATGGCACAATTTTCTTAACTAATTCAAAATTTTTTCCTCGAAATTTAAACTTACAAGTTACTTAACCAAAAGAGATGCAAAAATGGTTTTTCACATATAACTCTTTTAATCCAAACTTATATAACTATGTCCAAGGTGAAACAATTAAGTGGATCCAATAACTTTTGTCGTATTCAACAACTTGATGGTAGAGATAATAACCATTACAACTTTTCATTCCCAATTCCTTGGTTTAATGAAAAGTCATCTCTGTTACTTTGCCAATCATGCCAATTTGTGAATTTTTGACGAGTTTAGCAATGAGCTTTGTGGAATATCAGATAACCTTATTTCATTTCTTATCTCATGCCTTGAATCCAATTCAAACATTAATACTTAGCAAGATCAAGCCTATCTTCCTCCTTATATTATACTCCTCATTCATAACTAATTACAATTTCACAAATCGTTGATAATTCTTTCCATATCCACTAAAATCTGGTACATAACCCAGCTCACTTTCTTATCACTTTTCATTTCTTTTATCAGAATTGTCAACCAATAAATTCTTAGACTATCATCAGTCTAAAATTACTTAATGATGTAAATAATACTTGAGCACAACATTAGATACAAAGTAGATTTGCATGTCTATCTGATCTATTCTCATTCCAGCATTTCTCAATAGAAACATGAAATTACACAAGTCATCCCATGACTATAGATCTCGAATTATATCTGCCATCCCATGAAAAGATATCTCAATTTACAATCTGATCGAAAAAGGAAACTGCCACGTCATGTAACTTTCACGCATTCTCTAAATGTCTACTTATAATATTATTTAGGTTGTGGACTAGAAAGCAATTATCAATTCTAACTCGTTAGCCGATTCATTAAAATTTCTACTTGACTTTATAACTTCTTCAAATCATTCTCTAACTATGAGTTCACCAATAACCTCATTCCTTTCACTTAATTATCAATCTCAATTATTTATGTTCACTAGACTTTTCTCATTACCTGAATAAAGACAATTATTCTTAACATGAGTAGATATATGTTTCTAAACAGATGTATCAACATATTCGATGATTATACTCTCATTATATAACTTTTAATTTGTATTTCTTACAATTTATAAATATGATATCTCTTTGCCTCTACTCAATATAATGAAAGAATATTCAATCTTCAAATGTACCAATTTAGATACACTATCCTCTATTCAGCACTTCAAACCAAAAGAGATAATACTGACTAACAGAGCTGTAAATTGTACGTCTCTCTTTATTCATTTGTGTCTTCACCATGATTCATGTATCTTACATCAACTCAAATTTAAAATAACCTAGGGTTTCAAACTCTACCACTGACTAGTCACGTGGTGTAACACTATACTTGAACAATTATACAACATATTTATTAATATTAGTTATATACTACTTTGGTTCAAACGTTCAACATTTATAATAGGATTTATCAAAGTTATAGTTTGATATCCTAATTGGATGGGGGCTCATTGACCTGAAATTCCACTTTTTCATGCGTATGTGAGAATTTCTTGACCATTTATTTGCTTGTATTTAAGCTTTCAATTGACTCCAACGAAACTTCATAGACTCTTTTATTTCGATTATCATCAGTTTATTTGGTTAGTCAAAGATAAATGGATGCATTACACCAGTCTTCTACGCTATGAATGAATTGTGATTATGAAATGGAGTTACTTAGACTACTGGTCATGCACAACTACTCCAGTGTCTGGCACAAGTTATCTCTACGTCTTATTTTATTTATACATAGAGCCTATTTCATTCGATTTTTGCCAATCTTAGCTATTCTCACATTGATCTCAATCTTGACTGTATAAACTTACCATGATTTTCGCTCTATACCAAGCCACTTACTGCTCCTTAATCTTGAGTTTGAAAGACAATTCGTATCTATTCTCTTTTCGAAAACTTACCTAAGGATAATACAACTTCTTCTGATCATTCAATCAGTAGAAGTCTTCCTTGGCTAGTTTTTATATGAAACAGAGAAATTTTGCGACTCAAACAACTCTATTATTTGTTATTGCCTTAATTCTTTCCATTAGTTTCATATTTCCTAAATTTTCATTTTCTCAAAAAGAAATTCGGTACTTTTTTTCACTTATTGACTAATGAAACTCTTAAAGGATGCAATTTCAATCCTTTAATTCCTATCAATGGAAATTCTTGCAATATAGGAGTTCATTTTGACGTCCTATACCAACCACTTACTGACATTCAATAAATACATCTATCTCTTTATTTATTATATTTTAGATTGTAGTGATAATATTCATAACTTAATGTCATTAGAAGTAATTAATGAGTACTTTGAATCTCTAAACATAATAGCCTGTTTTGATGATTATTAGCTAATCCAAGCTATTATTAGACTACGTCCCCAATACCTTAACTTTTAACACGTTAATCTTATCACTACACATTTCATTTTCAAGTTAGAAATCTTACTAATCTTTGTTCTATAACAACACCTAATTTGGTGTTAGCAAAAATTATTTCTAACTCGTGTTTTTTCCATTTAATTTATCATTTCTTTATTCGACTTATAGAACTACTATACTCAACGTCACTTGTGGATAAGTAACTTGAGTAATAAACTATCAAAATCTTCAACACTTCTTTTAAATTTCATTTGATTATTTTAAACCATGGTTCTATTTCAATTTTAGTTTTGTTTTATTTCAGAAAGGAAATAAATATTTTGCTTCAAAGTATTACATTTTCATAGAAACCGATTTAGACAACTTGACTATTTCTATCACAATCCCATTGTAATTTCTAGTTAGAATTCAGTTTGTCTAATCAATTTCTAATTTCAAAACTACGTGTCTTTGTTTTCTTTGTTGAGATGATTTTAAAATTTTCTTGAGCGCTTTATAATTGTAATAGTTCGAAACTTTCGATTTTCAAGAAACCCATGTTCAATACTTATATACTTGAGTCATTTGGACTTCCATTCGAACCAATTTCCTATTGGTTTTATAACTGATAACTTTCATCAATTATATTGGTATGAAACTATTTACAATAACTTTTGTGAATTTGGACTTCACAAGTCTATTTCAAATTTATTTACGTTCAGCTTCGTTTCATAAGTCTATTCTCGTTTTTATTATCTGTTCCTAGTCTTACTCGTTATATCTCACGAGTTACGTATCGAACAAAACAAGGAGAATAAACTTCCTATCAAATATTTGACAATAATACATACATACAACACAAATTTAACGTAATAATAAAAACATCCCAACTCATAGTGACTTCCCAACTAATTGCGCTCAATCACCCTTTGGTTCTCAGCCAAAGTTTATCCTCAATAAAGGCTCTGATACCAAGTTTGCTAACCTATGTCATTAAGATGACTGATCGACCTATATTACCTTAATCCCTTTATAATCTAGTCAGCCTAATCCATTCTTGTAACTTTGACCTCAAAATAATATTTATTTCAACCTTAATAAGTCTCCAAATTTTATTTTATCCTCATTGAAACTCTCAATTCATGATTTGTTTAATTAGAGAAAATTGGGTAATCTTACTGATTATTCTCCGTATTTTATAAAAATCTTGGCATCACCTTCTCTAAAAGTGGCCTGCTGGAAAACTTGGTCTATTTTATAGACTTCAGATAGGGGAGGTGCCTAAAAGGACTCATAACTCCCCGCAGTTCACATTCTATATCAAATTCAAGTTTATAACTAACTTAGAGTCTTCCATAGCTTAATCACAACTTAACAATCCTAAATAGACCAAAATTGAAACAAGAACCTTTACAACTCATTATAAACTAAATCAGGAGACCCCCATAGCCATTCAACGAAATTTTACATCTTACACCCCCTAAGAATCCCAAAATAATAAATATAACAACAATTTAAAATAAGAATTTACTTTATATTCTTAAAACAATCTTCGAGTTTTGTCTATTAATCCCTTGTCTTTATATAAAATCTGAAACTATAAAAAACAACTCGAAAATGTTAGGCAAGTTAATTCCTACATTGATCTGTACTCCTGCAATTGTTAGTCTGATACATGAAGACAATTGTTAGTCAAAATGGCATACAATCCACTTTATCACTGTCTGCTAACTATAATAAGACGTCGACTTCCAAAAATAGCATAAAGACGTTATTAAGAGATCATGAAATGTAGAGATAACTTGTCAGTGTTAGACTTTGCTAGTCTTACTAGACGGCATAGAGGTAGGACTGAAACCTAGTTTCAATCAAACCAGATTCAGAAACAAGCTTATCCCCCTCATTCACTTTAGGTATGAATGGCCAAGAATGATAAAATGCAACGCAGACTTTGACACAATTACATGTACAACGATAAATTCTATAAATAGTAAAGATCACTATAGGGTTTACTTACCACCAAACCAACTCAAAGTTGGTTGTGAAGCCTCACACAATGTTTCCCCCGCTTTAACGTACTTTGAACCTTTTCCCCGAGCTTCGTTCTAAGTATTTTTTAAATCCTCAAATTTACCTAAAATTATTGAGAAACCCGAATAAATTCCACATTTGAATTTCTAATAGTTTCGACCAACTTTTTGAGTTATTTTGATATTTTCGTGTCTTAAAACCTTGGAATCACTCAAAATCCACTCTTCAGATGTGTAGATCCCAAATTTGACTGTAAATTGTGGTTCAAAATAAAAAATTAACCTTGATTAGAATTTTAAATAATTTTTAAAATTTTGGATATTTTTGGGTATCGTAACCTGAATTACGAGGAAACCCCTAGATAAATCCTTGAGAAAATTTTGAAATCCTCATTTTTCATAAAAAAAAAATCCACAATTTCTATTTATTTGGCTTGAAACATAATTTTTTTTAATTTTTTGAATTTTTTTTGGAATTTTTTTCGTATTACGATCTTTTTTTATATAATGGGGTTTGACCCTGAACTGGACCCAGTTTGGTCAGGTCTGGGAATCAAATCCTCTTCATCGTCTTATATTATGTGTTTCAACAACAACCCATTTTTTGATTTTTGATTGGCTTATCTGTAGGGTTTGTAGGCTCTCTAGAAGCCATATTAGGTTGTCTCCTTCCTCGGATAGCCCAAGCGTCCCATCCCATGTGCCATTAACGGCCCAATAACAACAACATACAACAACACCAATGATCAACAACTCAACAGTGACGACAACACAACAGCTTACTCTCATCCTTGGTATCGATCCCTCTGTCTCTCATGTTTGAACAATCTCTCGAATTAACTCTCTCCCTTTCGGTCGAAATACAGAGGATACGGTGGTGTGTTTGATTTGAAGATAAATATTAAGCTTTTTTTATATTTACATCACATGAATCTCGAGGCCAATTTAATAATTCATTTCTATTATATATTTTGATCTTCCATAAGATACATACTATGTATCTCGAGGTCAAAATTTGTGGGTATTATCAAGATAATCACCACCTCTAATCGCCTTAAACAAAATCAATTGCATTGATCTCCTTTGGATACATATTACGTATCTCGAGATAGATCTTATAGTTTATAACCATACACCACTTGATTCTTCTTGATATGTGCTTGCATGTATCTCGAGGTATGGACACACCTCTCCAACAACAATGTATCACAACCATTCCTATCCTTGATGCTCATGCTACACGTATCACGAAGCAATTCCAATGTATACTTTTAATTTTTTACTAGACTATAGGATTGATTTATATATAAATATATATTTACAACTATGTAATTTAGCGACTATAAATTCGCCACGCCTGCCAATAACTACACTCAGGCATGCATACTATTGTACATTCCGTGCATGTCACCCTCGACCCTACGAGTCACTAGGCGCACACCAATTTAATAATTATTTTATTTAATTTCATGGTTATCTCTTCAACTTATTCCAAAATTAAATTCCGAACAACACCTCGATTTTGTCAAAAACTAAGAAATATTCCAAATGCGTTTCGAAACTCATGGACACCATGGGTACACTTCAACTTGACCCTATTTCGCGTTAAATAGATTATAACACATCAATTAGTCATGCGGCACAAAAATAACATTTTAAACTTACGATCTTCGGTCCATGCCATGTGTATCCCACCTCGAATACTTAAATCACATATTAAATCCAAAAATACTTAGTTACCATCCTAATCGAGTTTACGAAATTCTTTGATGTCATACACACTTTAACACATCTGGTCCTTTTTTGCTTCTAACGTTCGAGTATGAAACATAGCATCTTCATCGATGAAGTACATATGTCGTACAGGGAAGAGACAGACATTGATTATAGTCTCGAGCAGAATTTCGCAAAATGATTTCAAACATATGTAATGTCAAATGAACAAGGAGAATAAAATTTCTATCGTATATTTGGCGATAATACATACATACAACACAAATCTGACAAAATAACAAAAACATCCTAGCTCATAGTCACTTCCCAACTAATCGCGTTGAATCCCTTTTTGGTTCTCAACCAAAGTTTATCCTCGATTGAGCCTAACCAAGGCTCTGATAACAAGTTTGTTGCCCCCATTTCACTAAGATGACTAGCCGACCTATATTACTTTAATCCCCTAATAATCTAGTCAGCGTAATCCATTCTTTTGACTTTGACCTCAAAATAATATTTATTTCAACCTTAATAATGTTCCAAATTGTATTTTATCCTTATTGAAACTCAAATCATGATTTGTTTAGTTGGAGAAAATTGGAAAATCTTGCGAATTATTCTCTATATTTTGTAAAATGTTTGGCAGAACCTTCTCTAAAAGTGGCCAGCCGAGAAACTTCCACCTAATAGATTGTAGAATGGGGAGATGCCTATAAGGACTCATAACTCCCAGCAGTTCACATTATATATCAAATTCAAATTTATAACTAACTCAGAGTCCCCGATAGCTTAATCACAACTTAAAAATCCTAAATAGACCAAAACTGAAACATGAACCTTTTCAACTCATTTTAAACTAACTTAAAGAGACTATCATAACCATTCAATGAAATTATACATCCTACACTAACCCCAAGAATCCAAAAATAATAAATATAACAACAATTTAAAACAAGAATTTAATTTATATTCTAAAAACAATCACCACAATATTCGAGTCTTTTCCATTCGTCTCTAATCTTTATATAGAATCAAACGCCATAAAAAACAACTCAAATTTCAGGCAAGTAAATTACTTCATTGATTTGTACTCTTGCAATTGTTAGACTAACACTTGGAGACATGTAATTGCATTTCCAAATGAACAATAAGATTTATGCGTTAACATGACATGCAATCCACTTCGTCCCTTTCTCATAACTATAATTAGATGTCGACTTCCAAAAATAGTATAAAGATAGTATTACAAGATCATGAAATGCAGAGATAACTTGTCGGCCTTAAACTTCGCAAGTCTCACTAGACGGTGTAGAGGCATGACTAAAACCTAGTTCCAATCAAACCAAACTCCAAAACAAGTTTATCCCCCTCATTCACTTTATGTATGAATAACCAACAATGATAAAATGCAATGCGATTATGATACAATTACAGGTGCGAAGATAAATCCCTTAGATAGTAAATACCACTATAGGGTTTACTTACCACCAAACCAACTCATAGTTGGTTACGAAGCCTCATACAATGTTTCCCATGCTTTCACATACTTTGAACCTATTCCCCGAGCTTCGTTCCTAGTAGTTTTTGAATCGACATTACCTAAAATCATTGAGAAATCCAGATAAATTTGGTATTCAAATTTCTAAGTGTTTTGACCAAATTTTTGAGTTATTTTGATATTTTCAAGTCTTAAAACCCTAAAATCACTCCAAATCCACTCCTCGAATTTCTGGATCTCCATTTTGGTTGCAAATTATGGTTCAAAATTGGAAATTAACCTTGATAAAGCTTTTAAACAATTTTTAAAATTTTAGGCATTTTCAGATTTCGTAACACGTATTACGAGGAAACCCCGAATAAATCATAGAGAAAATCCTAAAATCATAATTTTTCATAAAAATCCACTATTTCGATTTATTTGGCTTAGTTATATTTTCTTAAAATTTTCTCATTTTTTCTGGAATTGTTTTCCATTTTTCCAATCTTTTTTTATAAAATGGGGTTTGACCCTTGAATAAGACTTGGTTTGGTCAGGTCTGGGATCAAACCCCTCTTCTTCCTCCTACTTTTTGTGTTTCAACAGTAGCCCATTTTTTCGATTTCTTTATTGGCTTATCAGTTGGGTTTGTAAGCTCTATAACTGGGGAGATGAAGTTTTCTCTTTCCTTGGATGGCCCGAGCCTCCCATCCACAACCGCCATTAATGACCCAACAACAACGACATACGACAACACCAACGATCAATAACAATCAACAACGCAACAATGATGACAACACTACACAGTCACACCAAATCACAACAACACAACTTACCCTCATCCTTGATCTCGATCCCTTTGTCTTTCATGCTCGAACGATCTCTCGAATTCACAGTCTCCTTCACGATTAAAATATATTCACATCGCATGAATCTCGAGACAATCTAATAATTCATTTTCATCATATATTTTAATCTTTCTCGAGACACGTACTACATATCTCAAGGTCAGTCTTTGTGGATATTATCAAGATAATCACCACTTTTAATTGCCTTAAACAAAATCAATTGTATTGATCTCCTCGATATACGTATTATTTATCTCAAGGTAGATCTTATGGTATATAACAATACACCACTTATTTTCTTTGAGATGTGGTTGGACTTTTCTCGAGGTATAGACACACCTTCCAATAACAACGTATCACAACCATTCCCATCTTCGATGCTCATGCTATGCGTATCTCGAGGAAATTCCAATGTATACTTTTATTTTTTTTACTAAACTATAGGATTGATTTATATATATTTATATATAAATCTATATTTACACCTATGTATTTTCGCGACTATAAATTTACCATGCCTACCAATAACTACACTCAGGCTGCACACTATTTTACATCCCATGCATGTTACTCTTGGCCCTGTGAGTCACTAGGCGCCTACTGACGCGCGCCGAACACGTCAATAAAGTAAACTTTCTTAAACTAACTACTTTGTAGAATAGTGGCAAAGGGTCGATCCCACAGAGACTGGTTGTCTTTCTCAGGTTAAAATAGCAAAAAAAAGAAGAAAAATGGGGTTTTAAAATACAAATTAATTTAACTAACTAATCTATCTAAACTAAATAAATAAAATAACTAAACTAATTTCTAAAAAAATTAATTAATAATTAATTAACACCTAAATAACACATAAATCTCCAGCTTCACAAATCAAAATCAAGATTCAATAGCAATCATGGTCTTCAATCTTTCCCAAAAAGTTATTAATTTAAATTCTCCTAGATTAGCTATAGAAAATCGACATCCGCCAGAAATTCCTAATTCCCCTAATTTCGATAGTCAGAACATCCGCCACTAACTACTTCCCTAATTAATGTATAACCCTAGACATCCGTCAATCAGATTTAACATACTAACCGCAGTAATATAGATCCGTGGGAACACTAATCCTAGATAACCGGGTCACAACAGTTACCGATTTAACCTAGATTCAATTGTTGCACATTCAAACACCGAAAGGGTTTTACGGCAAACGGGTGAATGTTTGTTACTTTATTGGTCTAAAAGCACAATTACACGGATACTAATATTCCAAATAACAGTAGATCGTCCATCTAAAAGCATGCATCGGCCTCATACATACCCTAGATCTAAATCATAATCATTAAAAATCAATAACAATGAAATAGGAGAAATTAAATAAAAGATCTCACAAAATATGCTTTGAATCCATAATTCTGACTTGCTTCCCCTTCGACTTAGGCAAGAAATTGATTACCAGGACATCATCTTCAAAAATCACTACTAAAAACTAATAGAAAATCTATAAAGAATACTAATTAATTTATTTCTAATAATAACTAGGTTCCTAATATATAAAAATACTCCAAATTGTACTCGGATACTAATTTTAGGGGTTAGGGAGGTGACTCGTGCACCGAGGAGCATCGTAGGGGTGTTTTTAGATTAAGATTCCGACTCTGCTATGTGTAAATAGCCGATTGACTATTTTTCCTGCCCGCGCCACGTGTCGCTCTGTGATATGCTACCGCTTGTAACCGCCTCTGAGTTGTCGCCGTCTCATTCACCGAAATCTCCTGTATTTTTTGTGCGTGGCTGAGTTAGTGCCACGTATCCACGTCTGATTCGCGGAACCACGTCGCTGTTACGCATATGGCGAATAGGAGCTTGCCAGGTGGCATGACGTGGCACAGAAGAAATCGCGCGGTTATGTGCAAAAATCAGGGAGTTTGTGCTGGCATGCATCTCGAGGCAAATCGACTGATTTTGAAACGCGAAGAAATATCTTGCTTGAGTGACGTGGCTGCGCTAGGTGACGTGGCGACGCGTGGCGGACCGTGATTGGTTCCTGGAACTGGAGTCTGCTGAAGTGGCATATCCTCATTGGTCGCGCTGGCTTGTGTTGCTACGTGGTAGATTTTGATTGGTCCAGGGATATTTTCTCGCTGACGTGGCATGCTTTGATTGGCTGGAACACCCTGTCCGCTATTCGACCCACCGCACAATGCGTATTTCGAGGCAAACTGTCTAGCATCCGATCACTGCAAGTAAATACTCCATTTTGAGTATTTTCCGCCACGAATTCAACCACGCACTCCATTTCACCTAAAAACGACCAAAAAATATAATTAAATTTATATTTTAAATACTTTTAATAATTAAATATACTAAAATAGACTACTAAATACCTATAAATACTGACTTATCACCCACCAATTTATTCATTATTCTATTTAATTTCATGGTTATCTCTTCAACTTATGTCCAAATTAAATTCTGAACAACACCTCGATTTTGTCAAAAATTAAGAAATATTCCAAACGCGCTTCGAAACTCATGGACACCGTGTATACACTTCAACTTGATCCTATTCCGCGTCAAATAGAGTATAACACATAAATTAGTCATGTGACACACAAAAAATAATATTTTAAACTTATAATCTCTGGTCCATGACACGTATTCCACTTTGAATATTTAAATCACAAATTAAATCCAAAAATACTTAATTAGCATCCTAATCGAGTTTATGAAATTCTTGGATGTCATACATACTTTAATAGATCTGGTCCTTTTTTCTTCTAACATATGAGTATGAAACGTACCGTCTTCATCGATGAAGTACATATGTCGTACAGGGAAGAGACATACATCGATTATAATCTCGAGCAAAATTTCACAAAGTGGTTTCAAACACGTGTAGTGTCAAATTCGGTTATTTCGAAAGATTTCCTTTATCTTATAATGTTGTCTTATAACTATTGTTTGCTTGTAAGCAGGCATGACATAATATCGTAGATGAGACATTTCTTCATCTTGCAATTGGTCCTATACGATCTTGCGTCGTATACCTAATATATGTTGTTAATGGATACAAATTTCACACCTTGATGTATGGTGCTAATAGAGTGATACAAAACAATGGTGTTTGTGTGAAGGGCTCCTACTAAGCTGATGTATCCCACAATTTCTAAAAAAGACTACAAGAGGTTATCCAAATTGAATACTGTGGCGTTAAGAGTACTGTGTTGTTCAAATGTGAATGGTTTGAACCCACATAGCCTGTGGGTGTAAGGACTTACCCATTCACTCAAGTTGGTCGAGGTTCATCGAACTCGACGATATAACAAGTATAAGCCTTTCATATTGGCAATGCTAGCCTGTTAGGTCTACTATCTTCCACACCCCTTTACGAAGTATGAACGACATAAGTGGTTAGTTGTTTGTTGTTTTCAACCAAAGTTTGCCCATGAAGGAACCATTGTTAATGATGAGATTATCTATTCTATAGGCACGACATTCCAAGCGAATGAACTAACCACAAACGTCATCACTAATTAAACTAATGACATTGGGTTAGTAAGTAATCCAACGAGTTCCCACATGATCAATGTATCAAAGGCTAGTGATGATGATGAGGAAGATCAAGTGTCATATTCTAGTAGTGAAAGTGAATTGAAACCGAAAATAACAAGCGACCTATGTTTATTTGCTTGTATTTTGATGTTTACGTCGATTCCTTTGGTAACTTAGATTACTTACGATTGTAAATGTCATATTTTAGCACATATGGCATGTAGACCCATAGACATGATTTTGATGGATGATGACCTTGACAGTCAGCCTCTTATAGGAGGGCGTGGAGTACCTCTGGGGGGTGGAGGAGCTCCTACTATTCATCGAGCTCTACTCGGAGGCAAACGAGCTCCGGTTGCGAGAGGTAGAGGACCATTGAGAGGTCGAGGTTGATTCGGACCATGAGAGGGTCGCATGGGACCCATCGTTTCTGGTGCATTATCGTCCGATCGAGGTTTCAACACTATTTAACTATCGTTATCGATTAGACTAACTTTGATGCACATATACCCATTATTTCACCGACGGGCCCGTTATCATCCATTCTCGCCCCATCATCACATTTTGATCATTCTGCTATTTCTTTTAGGCATGACACTCCATCGCCTACTATTTTTGCTCCACCTTCCACTGTATCACTTACACCATTTGGCAGGTCCCATAAGGCCATGGAAGCCCCATCCCAAGCACCTCAAATGCGCGATAGAGCTCCCCCGCGGCCCCTATCCTGCCAACTCCCTCAGCAGAACCTCGAGGTGAGGAGGAGGCGCACCCCATATCGTTAAATACACCATTACTATTGCGCATGATGGGTAAGTTATCATTTCATAATGAATGGCAAATTGATTGCACATACCTTAACTAGAATTAAAACAAAAATAATATTTGACTAACTTCATCAAGTTTAAAATGAAAGGGGAAAATTGATGTCTTTTACATCCTTCGAAAGTTTGTGCTCGGAGGATGACCAATATATTCAAGCGAAGGATGACTACTGAGGGGTATTGTTAGATGTCAATACCCGATCATTAAAAGGATACATATTGGGAGAGATGGAAAGTAAGTAAATTGTCACTAAACGATAAAATAAATGATTAAATTAATTATTTCTTTGAAAATACTTTAATTAACTATATTAATCACCTTTAGCCATAATACCGATAGGACCCATCGATAGATGAGGCAATCATGAGAGCCGCCTATGATGCTAAGCCAGGTGTGAGGTATGGAGCCTTGATGCATGAGCTCCGCGTCCTTGGTGTGAGGCCGGATTTCGTTACTAATAAGGCTTGGAATAGGAATCATGAGTATTGGGTGGGTGTAGATTTCAAGGCCAGGACTGAGAAGGCTTCACAGAACAAAAAGAGCGAGAAGGATTACCTAGTACCGGTACCTCAAAGCACAATAGTGAGTCATGTTCTTCTCGAACACATGAAAAGATATTGGTAAGTTTCATGGTTATTTGATGTTTTCTTAGAACTTATAAGTTTGGACATGACTAATATGTTGTAAACTTTGATCTTTTCTGTGTAGGCTCTAGATAACGAAGATGTTACTCCTAATGGTGTCTTGCTTTATGTCTACACGAAGGATCATGATGGAGTGACATTCACTGATGGTAGTTCAACGCGATTTCATGTAAGTGACTTGTTTATTAGCAATCGCTTTTATATTTAACGATATAATATATGTGAAATCAATTAACATAAATGCATATGAAATTAATTAATATAAATCTAAGTTAAATTGGTCTAATTCATTATTTCTTGATTGATAAGTTTTTAAGGTTTGTTTTGAAAAGTTATTGTGTTTTAATCTCTTGTTTTTTTATTGATCATTTAGGGTTTAACATCTGCATATATGTTTCGAGTGATTTTTTTCACTGATAAGTTAGTGATTCTTGTTTCTAGTTGTATTATATATAGACTTTATTTTTATCAACCAAGAAGATGCTTAAAAAAGAACTCTATATTCACAATGTCATCAAGTAAAGCCATATGCCATACAATAAAAGCACAGAGACCTGACTTACGTTATAACACTAATATCTTCTAAATTCTATATATTTCATGAAAGATACTTGCAGGAGTTTCTTTCTACTTTGCGTACTAGTTTAATACTTCAGGATGCATTAATTATGAAAGATTTAAAGAATTATACATGCTAAAATAACACAAAAGATTAGACATGGAGTACTCGCGACTTGTACAACATAAGTCGGCAACCAGTCAAAACTAGAACAAAAACAATTCGAAATGGTCTTTCTCATTTGATAACTTAAATTACACTATAAATATCTATACTTAATTAAGTTCATAACTTCAGTTAAGAGGCAAAGACTTGCTAATTAAAATATAAGTGAGATTGTCCCTTTTAGAGAGATTTCACCTAACGTGTCTTTATTCTCAACTTGTTTTAAAATAACAAGCAAGAAAAAAAAATATCAAAATTGTTTCATTGTCGAGTCTATTCACACAAGACTTCCAAATCTAAAAACTTTATTGTTCATCATTCAAAAGTTGCTTTGTTTCTGCATATCGTTTTTGATGGTCCTCGTTTTACTCTATGAGTGAATATGATTTCTTGAAGGCATCACTTAAAATTTCTATGTAGTTGAACTAGTGACAACCTATATCTGTTTATTAAGATTAGAAGGTTAGAGATGTCACTGCTATAAATCCTATGATATTAGAAACCTTGCACACTTAACACTTTGGAGTTTTTAAACACTATGTAAATTTCTGTCCCTTCTTTCCTTTTCTTATTACAGTTTTTTATTTTTCATCTTATGCATAAAGAAAAGGATACTAACCAAGTGGTAGCTGAATGGTTTAGTATTTGGTCAACTATGGATCAAGTAAAGAACTCGAGTCTCACCGTGTGAAAGTTTGAGGGGAAATAAGTCGTTTCTTATAAAACAATGTATAAACAAAATGATAGAACTCAGTTAATGAGATGTGGGTGTTGCTCTGATAAATAGTATGTGAAAACCTTGTTAGGTCACTGATATACTTCCTGTGAGCTCTTGTTGTCTCATTTATTAGATTTGTGAACCTTCACTTCATATTTTAACATATTAACTATTGTTTTTGATTTCCAAATCAAGTTATAATAGTGAGCTCTTGTCTTATATATTAACCGTGTTAGGTCACTGATATATTTCCTTTGAAGCCTCACATGTATATTAGGTATTGGAATTTTTGAGTACTTCTTGTCATGCTAGCATGATAATATTTTCAGGTTTAGTGCCTATGTAAGACTAAACACATTAGATCATTTCCTATTTTCTTTTCTTATCTATTTCTTAACTATAACACAATTTGATAAGCATTATAGTTTTTTTCCCTTGCTTGTTATTTTAAAACAACTTGAGAATGAATACACTTTTTGTAAGAACTAAATTTATTCTGATCTTTTTAATTCACGTCATTCGCAAAAAACAGGATCACATACTAAAGAAGCAAAAATAATAGAAATTAAAACAACTCTTCATGTTGAAACACTTTTTGTTTCTTAATTGTTGTATATATGCAATCTTGATTTGAAAGTCTTGTGCTTGTAGTATTTCATGATTTGTTTCTTGATTGTGTAGTTAGAATTTTGCCTCATCTATGATTTTTTTCCATAAATCATGTTGGTATTGTTTTTGTATGTGTTTGTAAATTAGGGGAAAATGTTTTGAGAACATTGAAGTGAAAGATTTGTATGCTCTTGTAATGGAAAAGATTATTATCTTTAATTGTATTGTGTTTGGGATGTGAAACTTACCTTTCTTTGATTGTGGAGAATTCTTGTGGTTTCTATTTATGATTTTGGATGCCAAGCCAGTGTGTTGTTATATTTGCACGGTCAGATACTAAGCATTAATCTAGAAAGTAGGATATACGTTTGTTGAATCACACCTTTATAGTTCAAATATTCTACATTGGTGATAACTTGCAATTAAATCAATGATAAGTCCATGCCCCTATTTTATTTTCTACTAGGCAAAACAATTTTATTGATATAAAATGTAGGAATTCTACTATAATTTAATTAGTCTAACATGAAATCAAGCTTATATAATTTTTCACCGTGTCATGAATCTAATGATGAGTATTAATATAATCTCTGTTAAAGTTAATTTTTTGATGTTGCACATGTAAGTTCAAAATAAAATGCATCAACTTAATTAAATATGTATATTTAATTTTAAAGCTTTGATGACTTTGTTTTCATACAAGCGGAGATCATGAGAAGGAGTGAGGAGAACACTCAGGTTACGCTGGACCAGCCGATAGTTGAGGACTAATTCTACTACAATACGGCGGGGGACTGCCCAAAGGGGCGTGTCTACGGGCTCGGGTCACTTAGCAGTAAGAAAAGGAAATATGGAAATCCCGGTGCAAGTATGTCCCAGGAGCCAATGGTAGGATATATGGAGTTCAATGTAGTCATTCAAAGGTTCACGTAGTTTGAGGCTTTCATGCAGAGCCAGTTGGGAATGCACATAAACTTTAGAGTGATCACCTCTCAAGCACCACCACCGCCACCATCGCCACCACCACCACCTCCTCAAGAGCATCACCAGCAGGTTGAGGTAGATCCAACTCACTAACCGGAGCACCAACATGGCAATGGTGATCAAGACATCTGGGAATGGATGGATGAGGAACACCTTGGTGATGAGCATTTTTAGTTGGTTTACACAACTTTTTGGTTTGTAAAGAAATTTCAAACAATGTTTTGTGCATATTGTGATTGAATTCTCTTTTTTGGGTTCCCTTTAGTATAATATTTGATATTTTGTGTGAATGAATGCTATGAAATTTGCTTTTAGAAGATGTTATAGCACCCCCAAGGAGTCGTTGTAGGGGCGTAGAGTGTTGGAGAGGGCCAATTGGACTGCTGCAGGTTGTGTATAGGAGAGAAGCCTGTTGGAAAGAAATGTGAAGAAAAATAGATTTTGGGCATACTAACGAATTACAAATTGAATAACAGCGAAATGAAAGTATTTTTTTGTTATTTCGTCTCTAATTAGCAACATAATTGAAACAATCATCAAATAATTTTAGGTTTATGAGTTGAATTCCATTACTACTTAGCAATAGAATAGCAACAAAATGCTATGAGGACCGTTGCTAATCCATTGATAATTAGCAATGAAATAGTAACATAATGATATGTAGCAACAAAATAACAACATAATTCTATGAGGTTCGTTGCTATATTGTTTCTAATTAGCAAAGGAATAGCAACGAAAGCTATGAAGTCCGTTGCAATTTCATTGCTAATTAGAAACGAAATAGCAATGGAAAACATGAAGTCTATTGCTATTTCATTGCTAATTAGCAATGAAACTCAACTTATAAAACCATATTATGGTTGTTATTTTCGTCTCTGTTTTTCGTTGCTAAATAATTAGCAATGACCTTTTTTGAAACGAATTTCATTTCGGTATTATTTAGTCTCTAATGTTATTTCCATTGGTATCCTATGGTTATTTCATTTCCATTTAGTCGGTATTCCCTTACTATTCTGTTGCTAAATCAGTGTATTCTTGTAGTGTTATTTTATTCATTTTTATTATGTGTGTGCAATGCCTAATCGGAATAAGCAGATTTCCTTGAAATCCACTTCAACTCACTATCGTGATGGAAAGAATTTTAATGTACAAACTAGAACTCCACCTATTAGTATGAATAATGCAAGCTCCACATTGCTTTAAGTTCCAAATCTTCAGATTCATAACTAATTAAGTTTACTATTTGTGCCTCCCTAATCAATAACTATATCTCAATATTATATATTTTACAGTTGTACTGTCCATATCCAACTTAAATGCTTCAATGGACATGATAACTTCTAAAACCTAATATCAACAAAAATGTGATCAAGATGTTCATAGCATTACGCTTAAAATCAATAAAACTTCTAACCATTGCAGTTTTTATATTTCTAATCTATTTATGTTCATGGTATAGCATTCACACAATAGGATCCATTCATCCCTAAGATTAATGAACTACTCTTACTTCATTGAAACAAACATACACATAGTGGTGTTCATTGATGTCAGAGATTAAATGAATAACTTCAATTAAATCAATAAAAACATTACCTGAATCACCAGTCGTGAAACTTCAATATCTTTGTTGGGTTTTGGGGTTTATACACAACAGAAATTACAAAACAATTTTGATAAAAACCCCAACAGGATCTGAATCTAATTATATTAAAAACATTTAAACCATGAAAACTTAATCATACCTAAGTCGCAATATACCTTTCTTAAGGTTGATCGATCTCTAAGGCGCTGCCAACGACGAACGACCTCTACCAGCAATCCACACACGAACGGCGACCAAGATTTGAAATGCTAGCTTCGAGAGAACACCAAACTTTTTATTTCTCTCCAAGACGATCCAGAGCGTACAAGAAAACCCTAATTCATTTCTGAAACGAAAATAGAGTTTCGACCCTTAATCTTTCGTACGCGTGTTCTAACTTATAAGCGTCTATTTATACAACCCTTATATATAGACGGTTAAGTAAATTACACATATACCCCTACTTAAAGAAGTATACGTGTAATACACCACAAGGAAGTTTCAGTCATGAATTTTATCATAAAAAATTCATTTTTCTGAATCATCTTAAAATCTCCCAAAACCATTCTTAGTGTGGGACCCAATAGGCTCATACAACATTGGCAGTGTACCAAAACACATTTTGGTATACAAGTCATAAGCGGCCACTAGCAAGACATTATGACTACCCAAGTTGTACGAATATCAAATCGATACAACCTAATCAATAGTGTATATATCATCATTTTGTCACACGATATCCTTTTGATCAAACATAAGGCACGGAATTGTCATCCAACATGTTCAATCGTACTAGTCTCGATCTTTAGGTAGACTGAAAACATCTAACTGACATTGAACAATATCAACTCACTTAGACTAGGCCTTTTAATAGTCTAACACATCGAGGGATCCACTGGATATCTCTCTTTATATGAGAGGGACAAATTCTATCATCATTACGCAACTTCATCACATTGCTCACACAGTAACGAATCATAACCTTTAGAATCGTCCTATTAAAGACAACGTTTAATTGTGTCAAATCACTGTGTTCCTAATGTTGAAGTCTCTGATAATCTCAAGTCAAAGGACTGAGATAATACACAAATCGTGAGAAACAACTATGACTTAATCCATGTGATGTTCTCATAGCGGGTTGATCCAGTACTTTGTTCCCTAACAAGTACTCGTGATCTCGATTCGTATCCTTGTACGTATAATCATCATTTCATGATCTTCAATCAAGACTCAAACTAGTCTTAATTGATTATAGTTCCCAGTATAATAATCGACTAGGGACATTTAGGATATTTCTGTAAATACCCATGGATCTTATTATACTGTAAACATGCAAATTAATTATAATAAACAACAAATGAAATCCTCTATTTTATTAACTAAAAGTATTCATAAAGACAGTTAATGGATTGAACTAGGGCACATGCCCCAACAATCTTATCTTCAACAAATCTTCTTAATACTCAAGAATAAAGTAAACCTAAGCTATTATTTGATTATAATTGCTAATGAGTGTTAATCTATTGATTATTGGTGAGTTTTCCATGTTCTAATACCTATTTATACTCCAAAACATGTTTAAAAACAATTAGAAACCTAATAGACAATTTCACCCGAAATAGAACTCCAACTTTCTATTTTCTTTAGTCTCGGTGGTGTCACTTATGATCCATCATTGTGTATGTTATGCCACGGTATCGTGACAACTTCAGCCATGTTGTGTGTTTTTTTTTCCATTTTGTAGACTCGTTTGCGCCAACCATCCTGACTCATTTTCTTCTCTTTTTTGGTCACCTACGCTGTGCCTTCATCTCCCCACAGCGCCAACCATCTTTGCCACGACGCCAAACCCACTTTCGTGTATTTTAACTTCATTTCTTCACAAATTCACTCGTTTATCTCCTTGTTGCATTGTATACTTAAAAATACATAAATACCATCATTTAAAGCTCATTTCAAGATATTTATACTAAATATACTACTAAAATAACCCTATATATAAATCTAAATAATTACTTATCAAATACCTCTAAACTTAGGGTTTTGCACGTCCTGAGCAAAAATGTATATTACTAAATATCCCAATTACTCCTATCACTCTAGTTCATATTCATTTTACATCTTTTATATAGTATCATTTAATTCAACTAAATTTCTAGTTAATAATCCATTCAAGAGTCTTTCTTTGCAAAAACTTATATTTTCAATACATGTAGCTTTAACAACACATACAATTCATTTTCAAAGCATCAAAGTAGGTCACAACCAAAACCATCACTACTCACAAGTTTGTTTCAATTCGACACTCAAGTAGCAAGTGTGCAATCTCATGATTTCTCATTCAACTCAGAAATTTACAAATAAGCATAGATCAAATTAATTTTGGTAGATTTTAGTACCTCAAGAGTCTATATGAGTTAATATAGTTGAAAAGAAAACTTAATTCAACGAGGCTGCTAGTAATCGAGCAAAATCTTTTATTTGAAGAGTTTTATTCTAAATTTCACCTTCTTTCTTTATTTTTTCTTTCCTTTTTATTTTTTTTTTCTTAATTGCACATTCCCTGCTCTTTTTCCTATGGATTTTATTTTTATCACTTTTTCCAACCATCAAGTTTTCTGCTTCATTTCCTGTAGAACATGTGGGACTCTCTAATTAATTTATTTTTTTAGAACTCTTGTTAGCACTTCTCACTCTCACTCTATCAAGCAAGTTAAATCCAACTTTTGATTAGAAAGGCCTATTTCTTCCCCTCTTTGCACTAAATCTTTATTTACATTCAAGTAAGATTCACACTTATTATAAAATTCCTTAGAGATCTAACTTTTTTCATAAGAAGTGTTCTAGTATTCTTCTTGCTTTTGTTTCGAGTTCAAGGTCTTCCATAGCTCTAGGTTTCTAATCATGAAATTATACCGTTGTTGCTACATTTCATATTTTCTTCAAATTTTTTAAAAAAACACTCTCTTGAGTTTCATATCAACAAGACACCTATATTTTACTCATCCTCAATTAATGGCATGGACACGCAAATGAACTACTTATTCTTTACATATTACTATATATATTACCTAAACACATTCAAAATAGTAAGTAAATGAAATAACAATACACTTCCATGCTTTCCTTTTTAAATGCTTCAAAAATAAAATTTTAACAATCATACATGCAGTGTTTATCCTTATTTCAACCTTTCTTACCACTTCCCATAGCGTAGTGTTTATGCCCCTAAACTTAAACCAAATCTTGTTCTTAAGGTTTAAAAATAAGCTTGAAACATGAAAACACTAAAACATAAACATAATAATAATAACACAAGATAAGACATAATAATGCATAAACATAAATTTTCCCTCTAACTCCTTGATCCTTTATGACTATAGGCATATGTTGAGACTTCCCAGTATAATGAAATGTCACTAGGCAAATTGTCTCTCTTGCACATTTAATACATTTTTTTAAAGTTAGAAACTAAAACGTTTGAATTGTCCTTAACTATAATAAATAACTATTTGACTAACTGAAATTTAAAAAACTTGAAACTTAAAAACCCTTAGGCTGCCTCTCAGTAGCACTTAGTTAAATGTCATTAGCCTAATGTTTTTTCTGCTCATTTAGTCCAAGTCTAAATCGCCTAGATTGAGATACTCCATTTGTAGATCGAAGATAATAATATCATTTCCATTTGGATGTACTTTTTCCCATCAATAAAGACAATCTTCTCGGTATCATAATCCTTATCAACACTTATTGTGATCTTTTTCTTCCTTGTGTACAAGTTTGCATTGGTAGTGTTCAAGAATAATTGCTAAAGTATCATAAACACATCATCATCCATAATGTGGTCCATAACCTCAAAATCTGTAATGAATATGAATTTACCCAATTTCACATGCATCTTTAGAACTCTCCTTATAGTTGGCTCCAAGTTGCCATCAACTACTTGCAAATTCGTTATCGAGATAACTGATCTTCAAATCAGCGTGTTACATGTCTATTATTGGCATGACATTGACCGAGGCTCCCATATCACATAAGACATTTCTAAATTGGTGTCTGCCAATACTTATTAGTATGCATATTTCTCTGGATCTCTTATTGTAATTGGATGAAGTCTTGGTATAAACTTGAACTTTAGTTTTGGCTTCCTCGGAACCACCTTGAAGTTATATCTTTTCGGTGCTTCTTCGGAAAGTCCTTCATCTTGTTGCTTAGCTCTCTATTATTTCTCCACCTTCTTGTTATTCTTCAAGGGACTGATGCTTTGTTACCTGAATCACTTGAGTTCATCTTGCCTTTCGTAAAACAACTTAACCCTCTGGGCATTTACTTTAAATGCCTTACCACTAATTGGTTATTAACTCTACCATTCCATAAGGCCAAGTAGAAATGACCTTGAATGGTCCAGATCATTAAGATCTTAATTTGCCCATAAATAATTTAAGTCCTCAATTGAATAACAAGATTAGTTGTCCTAGCTCAAATGATCTATATGTTAGGTTTTTGGGGTTCATACGCTGCGGAGATTACAAAACAGTTTTGACAAAACCCCAACAGGATCCAAATCTAATTCAATTAAAAACGTTTAAACCATGAAAAACTTAATCATACCTCAATCGCAATATACCTTTCTGAAGGTTGATCGATCTCTAAGGCGCTGCCAACGACAAACGCCCTCTATTAGCAGTCCACACACGAACGGAGGCCGTGATTTGAAGTGCTAGCTTCGAGAGAATACCAAACCTTTTTGTTTCTCTCCAAAAAGATCCAGAGCATACCAAAAACCCTAAGTCGTTTCTTAAACGAAAATAGAGTTTCAGCCTTTTTTCTTTCGTACGTGCGTTCTAACTTACAGCGTCTATTTATACAACCCTTGTATATAGACGGTTAAGTAAATTACACATATACCCTTACTTAAAGAAGTATAAGTGTAATACATCACAAGGACGTTTCTGTTATGAATTTTATCACATAAAATTCATTTTTCTGAATCATCTTAAAATCTCGCAAAACCATTCTTAGTGTGCGACCCAATAGGCTCATACAACGTTGGTAGTGTACCAAAACACATTTTGGTAAACAAGTCATAAGCAGTCTCTAGCAAGACATTATGACTACCCAAGTTGTACGAATATCAAATCGATACAACCTAATCAATAATGTATATAACATCCTTTCGTCACACGATATCCTTTTGATCAAACATAAGGCATGGAATTGTCATCCAACATGTTCGATCGTACTAGTCTCGATCTCTAGGTAGACGGAAAACATCCAAGTGACATTGATCAATATCAATTCACTTAAATTAGGCCTTTTAACAGTCTAACACATCGAGGGATCCATTGGATATCTCTCTTTATATGAGAGGGACAAATTCTATCTTGATTACACAACTTCATCACATTGCTCACACAAGAACTAATCACAACCTTTATAATCGTCCTAGGTTAAAGACAACGTTTGATTGTGTCAAATCACCGTGTTCCTAATGTTGAAGTCTCTGTAATCTCAAGTCGAGGACTGGAATATATACCTATCATGAGAAACAACAATGACTTAATCCATGTGATGTTCTCATAGCGGGTCGGTCCAGTACTTTGTTCCCTAACAAGTACTCGTGATCTTGATTTGTATCCATATACGTATAATCATCATATGATCATCAATCAAGACTCACACTAGTCTTAATTCATTATAGTTCCCAGTATAATGATCGACTAGGGACATTTAGGATATTTATGTAAATACCTATGGATCTTATTATAATGTAAACATGCAAATTAATTATAATAAACAGCAAATGAAATCCTCTATTTTATTAACTAAAAGTATTCATAAAGACAGTTAATGGATTGACCTAGGGCACATGCCCCATCACTATATTCAATCCTTTTGTCATGCCATTACCTTGATTTCTCTTTATGTAACTTGGCATTTTCGTATGCATCCAGTCTAAACTCATCCAGTTATATCAGTTGAAGTAATCTGGCATTTCCTGCGGCTTGAAGATACTTGTTAAGTTTTTTAATTACCCTGTATGCTTTATGCTCTAACTTTACTAGTAAGTGACATGTGTTTCCATAGACCAACTGATATGGAGACGTGCCAATTAGTATTTTAAATGTCGTCGTGTATGCCCACAATGTTTCTTCAATATGGAATGCACAATCTTATCTCTTGGTGTTTATAGCTTTTTCAAAGATCTGTTTCACTTCTTTGTTGCTTACTTCAGATTGTCCATTTGTTTGATAATGATAGGCAAATGAGGTCTTATGCCCAACCCCATATTGTTTTAGCGACATGTCCAAGGATTTGTTATAGAAATGCGATCCCTCGTCATTGACTAATACTCTAGGTGTTTCGAATCGCCAGAATATGTTTTTCTTTATGAATTCAATAACCATTGTTGCATCATTTATTGTGGTTGCTACGGCTCCCACCTGTTTGGAAACATAATCCACTACTAATAATATATATTTGTTCCCATCAAAATTAGGGAATGGTCCCATGAAATCTATTCCCCATACATGAAAGAGCTCAACTTCTTGAAAAGTGGTTTATGAAAACTCATGCCTTTTATAAATATTCCCTATTCTTTGACATTCATTGCAAGTTTTCATAAAATATACAAATACTTAAATAGATTTTGCCAATAAAACCCTCATTGTAACACTTATGATGTCGCCTTTAGTACTCCAAAATGTCCACCATATGGTGATGCATGACGTCCTTCTAGAATGCTTGTGAACTCCTCATCTATTACGCATCATCCAATTAACTCATCATTGCATCTTTTAAATAGATAAGGATTGTCCTAAAAGTACGACTTCACATCATTCAGGAATTTATTTCTCATTGTATTTGTTAAATTTAGAGAAAACACATGATAAATAGTTAACATAGTTTGCAAACCAAGATGTATTTTTCTGAATGTCTACTTTGTGCACTCTTTTTGATTTCTCTGGATTTTTTACTGCCATCATGCTAACCTTTTCTGGCTTGTACAGATTTTGCTTTTGTCTTGTCTCATTCGTTATCGTAGTGTTCATCATGTGAATAACACTGATGCTTTCCTTAGGACTTGTTATCTTGTTGGTCCAAAATCTTCTTTCCTTGAATTCATGGCAATGAATAACTAACCAATACATCTTTCAAGGTTCTTGATGGATTAGGATTTTTCATCATCCATTCTCTTCATAGCTTGCTTCATTCCTCCCATCTATTTCTTGTGCTTCTAATAGCATTCCCTATTTCTCACATCCAAGGGATACAAAGATCTCTCAATTAACTTTAATGAAGTTATCTCTTTACTTTGCCCTAGCTTCCATTATTGGATTTATTGATCGAAGCCTGGAGGTAACTTCAGTGCGTTATCAGGATTGCCATACGAGAAGTTAGGGTTGTTGTTATATCCTTAATAAAATCTTTGAAGAGTAATTCATTTTGGCCTGAAGTTATTTCCAAAGCGTTGGCTTTTGATGAAGTTGATGTCTTCATACTCCATTCCTTGTTACATGTCCATTTGATTAACCACCATGGCTAGGTGATTAATGGTTATTTTATTGCCTGTACTTGTAGACCTTGTTGTCTCATTAGAAGCTTTGCCATTTGACAACTCAGGTTGGATAGTTGTGCCATAATCGCAGCTTGTGAATCAATCTCATATACGCCTACTGATTTCCTTACTATGGAACGAGTACCGGACGTAGAGTTATGAGAAATAAGATCTAGGAGACCCAATGCTTCATCCTCATCTTTAGTTAATAGAGAACAACTTGTTGTGGCATATACTAGTGTTCTCATGCTGTGGTGCATCCCATAGTAGAAAATCTGCATTTGTGCCCATTTCACATATCTCTGTCCTGGACATCTCCTCATCATCTCCCTGAGTCTTTCCCAAGCCTCTCGAAGACACTCTGCTTCTTCCTACTTGAATTGATTAATTTTCAGTTTCCTTTCACTGACCATCACTTAGGGAAAGAACTTATCTAGAAATCTTTCATTGATTCTCACTAAAAAGTTTATACTCCCTGCATTCAATCTTTGGAACTAGGATGTGACTTTTCCACCTAATAAGAATGGGAAAAGTCTCATCCTGATCACGCCCTTTATAACTCCATTAATGTGCATGGTGTCGCACTTCTTTCAGAAATTCTTTACATGTGTAACTGGATCTTCATTGGATAGCCCATTTGCATTATGTTGATTAGAGATGGTATCAGTTTAAACTTGGTAGCATTGGCTGGAAGCCTCATCATTCCATTGTAAGTCTCTTATATTTCTGACTTGAAGTAGTCGTGAAGGCATCTTTGTCCCTGCATTCTATCTTGCACTACCGAGATCACTATCACGTTGGTTATTCCTTCACCTTTCGTTATTGGTTTCTGCTTGATCCTCACCATTTTAATTCCTTTCTTTTTCTTTCCTTTGTTGGTTCTGTCAAAGTCATGGTTGTAAAGCACTAAGTCCTCTCATTTGCTTTGCATGCACTAATTCTCTCTTAAAAGAAAACAAAAAAGATCAAGTGTCGATGTCAAAGTTGAAACTTGAGCCTTTTATTTTTTCTTTTAGTTTTTATAAACTTGAAATTAAAGTACTTATAATAAATCTTAACAACTTTTCAAACTAAGTATAAGTGGCTACCGATATCTGACAACGACGCCAAAAACTTGATCGTGGCCATAAGTATAACAGCTTGATTTTAGTAATAGTGTGACCAACTTACGTTGATTACAAATATTGTACTTTTGGAAAGGTAATTGCACTCAATATTTACCTAGCCAAAATTACTCGATGGCTAAGGAAATCTTTTTAATTTGGTTGTATAGACTAAACTACTTTATACTGATAAATCAATGTAAATTACTTTTAAACTCTTAATTAAGAATATTTTAGTTCATAACTTCACCAAGGTAATGAAATACTATGCTTTTCAACTTACTTTATTCATCTTTATTACATCTGTGCGATGCCTAATTAAAATAGAGAAATTTCCTTTAAATCCGCTTCTACCCACTGTCATACAAACTAAAACTCCACCTATCAGTATGAATAACGTAAGCTCCACATTGCCTTAAGTTCCAAATCTTTGGATTCATAACCAATTAAATTTACTATTCGTGCCTCCCTAATCAACAACTATTTCTTGATGTTGTATATTTTACGGTTTTACCGTCCATATCTAGCTTAAAAGCTTGAATGGCCATGATAACTTCTAAAACTTAATATCAACAAACATGTGATCAAGATTTTCATAGTATTACACTCAAAATTAATACAAATTCTAATAATTGCACTTTTTATCTTTATAATCTATTCATGTTTATAGCATAGTACTCACACCATAGGATCCATTGATCCCTAAGATTAATGAACTGGTCACACTTCATTAAAACAAATATGCACAAAGTGGTATTCATTAAAATCAAATATTAAATGAATAACTTCAATTAAAGCAATAAAAATAATACCCAAATCACCACATGCAAGTCTTCATTGTCTTCTCTTCCACAAATCTTCTTAATACTCAAGAATAAAGTAAACTTAAGCTTTTCTATGATAATGGTTGCTAATAAGAGGTAGTTTATTGATTATTCGTAAGTTTACCAAGTTCTAATACCTATTTATACTTCTAAATCATGTCCCAAAACCCTTATAGATAGTTTCACCTGAAATAGAACTCTAGCTTTCTATTTTCTATAGTCTCGGTACTATCATGTAACGACCCAAATTAATTAAACTAGGATCACCGTTAATCTAAGGAATTAACGGTCGTAATTCAGGCATTATGTGGACAACTCGGTTGACTCGGACATGAGAATCGAGGGAATATGTTATTTATGGATGATGGCTATATATGTGGTGTTTAAAATTATTATTGTTATATTGCACCGCATGTATGCATGCTGCTATCAGGCGAGTTTGTGTGATGGTTATTCGCCTTGAAATGCGTCTTAATGCGGGTAGTGAGTAGGTGAACTACAGGAACGCTAGGAAACTCGACTAATTCACGTTAGGATGACTGGTTATTCGACTAAAATAGGTAATGTAACTATATGCTAAATTGATTAAATTAAAAAAATAAGCTATGTCATGCTATAAAATGCGTGTCGAGACGAGGGGTACTGGGCACCAAGTAATCAAAGGTTAGTGGGACCATAAGTTGGTAAATCTTGATAAATAAAAATGTTAACCATATTTATTATAATGGGCATAAGCTAAGTTAACTAAATCAAATAAATCAAGGCTTATAGTTTAGTTGTTAAATTAGAAACAATTGGACTTTCCTAGAGATACACATTGGCACATCTAGGAGCTATGGGAGTAATAAATTGGTGTCACTAGGAGACAATTAGTGGAGTGTAAGTGGGCTAAGTGGCAAGAGATGTGCCATTAGATAAAACTCAGGATACATAAATGCATGAAGATCAATGGCTAGGAATCAACCTCGCCTTAATATATAAGATCAACACATGAAAAGTAAACTATTTTTCATTTACACACCTATGAAACAACAAGCTTACTAGAGAAGAAGATGGAGTTTGTTGGAGTGTGAAGAAATCAATGGGAGTTTGTGAGAAATTCTTAAGCATGGGGATTCAACAATTAGGTAACAAATCTACACTAGCAATTTAGCTAAATTTAGTATGTTTTAGAGAAGTTTGAGTTTTGATGATTAGACCTCTAGTTTTTAGTGAGAGCTTGATGAATTACATGGTTATAGATCATTTACATAGAGAATTTACCACTTGTTTAGTTGGAATTTGTGTTTTGATGAAATTGGGAAGTTGGTGAATGCATGAGATTTAGAGGAATTTGGGGTCAAATTGATGTTCTGAACCATTTTGATTTCTATTTTGGAGTTAATTTTGTATGGAGAGGTTGTTAAATGGGTCTAAGTAGATAATTGGGAAGTTTGGGACAAAATTCTTGAGTTGAGAATTCTGTCACAGAGGGTAATTAGCGCGCTAACTAGACTTATCAGTGCGTTAATGATTCTAGGCACTTAACTATTTTTCAAAATGAAGAAAAGTAGCATGCTAGATAGATCCCTTTGAGTTCTAACTCCACCTAGCATGCTAGTAGACCCATTAGCGCGCTAATGCCAGACAATAATCGAATTTAAGGGTTGTTTTGGGATTTTTGACTTAAATACATATCCAAACACCTATAATCATACTAAATATGTAAAATTGGACTTTAGAGACTTAGGAGACCGTAGCTCAGGTATCGAGGAGCTAATCGGGTCAGATTTCGAGAGTCTGGGGAAGTCAGAGTACGGATCGAGGTGAGTAAACCATTAGAATGCCTCATAGAACTCATATTTTGTTTTATCAGTATTGAATTACATGTATGACTGCTAGTAGACACACATGGGGTTTTCACTCCTATTTCTATTTGCGTATATATTAGTTGTGGCTAAATCCCTTGCGCGAGTTACTTATGATAGAGCTCATGTCGATGGTTGTAGGATGTACTTGCAACCTTTGGGAGGGATTAGGGTCATCCTAATGTGTAACAACATCAGGAAGGGACCATGCCATTTATTGAAGTTGCGGTTTAGTTACTATAAGCTTGTAAGTACATACGAGGTTTCTATTCGATTTATCGATTACTGGCTAGTGAAGGTCAGAGATTTTCCCGTGATTATACGAATGTTTATTGATTAATGCTTTATTTATGAACTTGTTTAATTGGCATATGTTGTTAATTGATTTCACACTACTGATTTTGCTTGACGTGTGCTGCCTACATTCATGGGAATATGACATATTGTTGCTAGGTGTTATATTTCCATGTTTCGTAAATTACCAGTATTATTTCATGAATATTGTGTGGACTTCTCTTATGGTTTTACTCACTGGACTCGTTACAATATTTGTTGGGTGATTGAGTGCAGATTCTTCGACGAGCAAGAGCAAGGGCAAGGAGGTATTGGGCGACCACCTTTGAGATTGGGGAGTCAGCTCGTGTGCGATATTAGTATGTATTTATTTTATTTTTGTTAGGTTTTGGGGACCACGGAAAAATGATTACATGTGTATGGAACCTTTGTTATACTTATCTCGCCTTGATATATAAGTGGTATCTTTTGTTGGGTTTTCCACTACTTAGGATTGTTAAAAACTGCATCACTTAGTTAATTTAAGACGTTCACTCTTAAATTGTAATATAACTTGTAAGTTAATTAAATAGCTAACTAAATCATTAATGCCTATGTAAAGATTAATTAAAGTAGTTAGGGTTAGCTGGAAAAGTGTAAGCACTCAAGTAGGATATTTAAACTAAATATACTACTAAACTAAACCTATTTTAGGATATTTAAGCTCATTTTAGGATATTTAAACTAAATATACTACTAAACTAAACCTATTTTTAAGTTTAAATACTCACTTATTAGCTCCATCTCGAAAACATGTCATAGACGAGAAAATTGCTTGTAGTCCACATAAGGGTAGCTCGCATAAAAAAATTATACATTGTAGATACGTTGTTTGTAGCCACGTAGTCTTGCCATAAGTCTTATAATTCTTTCACAAGCGATTGTAAGAAAACATCAATTTGTTAACCTTGATGTGATAGTTTGGGAACGATTACAGTAAGAAACATGAACATTTTTTCATGCACATGGAAGGTGGAAGGTTATATGGAGTCAATGTCACTTGCCATGACAATTATTGCTTCCTAGAATCACTGCAAAACTTGAAAATCGCTCGTGCACAAGCCCAAATGAATGTTTCCTACCTCTGCGCCATACTCTTCATTCACCTCATTGAAATGTTTCTATGCAATCGAATCTTAGCAATCTTGCATGACGTCTTCCGGTGATTGTGCTCCCTGTGCCACTGCATATTCCTTGCAGTAGCTTCTGATGCATAAAGACATTGTAGTTGTGGAGTTAACGAAAATGGATACATTTATTTACGCACTTTTCGATTCTTCGACCTGGTTGATTGCTCTTGACCGTATATGAACTTCCCACAAAACTTGCACCACTCTAACTTAAAAAATCATGTGATTATCTTCACAAAAAGCAATCTGCTCGACCGATAAACTTAATCCTCGCATCAATCTTTTGGGTCATAGAAGCTTTCGACAAGCGAGTTTTTGTCTGGCAACATATCATGACAATAGTGTAAGATGTCATCGCAAGCTCATTTAGGAAAATGAAGTTCTACTCTCAAAGCTATTAATCTTGTCACAGTAGATAACCTAGTCATTTTTTTGCACCATGCCCACAATGGTACATATCCCACATCGGCCATATCATAAATTTATTGTGCTTCAAAACTTGATGACTCTTCCATGCACATTCAGTTGAATTCAGCCTCGTTGCGTTGTACTACATCTCTTAGTATGACGTTGTCAAAACTCTATTGTCTTGAGTCTCTCCTTCGTGCGAAGTTTTGTACGATTGGTCGTCTAATGTCACCGGTTCTGGAACAACATCTGTACACTCTTTATGCTTGTACTAACAACAATAGTCATGAACGAAACATTGCTTACAAATGTCATACTCAATAGTCTCCACGTCGTGATAATCATGAAAATAGGATTTAGTGTGGTCGCACAGACATTTGATCATTTTCTCGCTATGCTAAGTCCAACAATGAGTTTTTGTGAACTTTATGAACTTTTAACTTTAACCATAAACTCACACCGTACGAACCCATTTTGGATATAATTGTACATCCATTCCCTATTTGGGTTAGACATGTCCAACGAAAAATAAGTTCGTTTTTAATTAAAGTCAAAGATAGTCGCTCTAAATATTGAGATTCTCACAATTTCTAAAAAGTAACAAATGTTTATCATTTGTTGTGGACTGTGCTATATAAGTCGAGTTTCGATAATTGATTGAGTTTTCATCGCCTAAGTTCAATAATGTCGAATTTTAAGAGAATAAATCACATTTTTAACTTACAAATTGCAATTTCGATTTACCTACACATGATAATAAAAAGATTAATTGATTATTATTAACTATCATTCAAGTGCATGTATTAACAATAATTCAATTGCGTTTAAACTTACTAACATAATTTTGTGATCATTTTCGTATGCATCGAGATGCGTGCATGCAATCACGAAAGTATGTGAATTTAATTGAAATGTGAAAGGTAATACATTTAGACTACATCTTCATAGTCTATGTTTGCACCCTACCTTAACATAGATTCAATGTGCCTTAATCATAATGTGCTTTAATTTGTTACATTCATAACAATTTGTTTGAAGCCATCTATAAAAATCTACCTAGCTTTAAAACATACAAAATACCAATACCCTTTAATCAGATCTCCAATTTCCCTTTCATTAATCCATAAATAAGGCATCAAAAAATAAATCACCATCATTAACAGAAAGAATCAACAAAAATAAATTCGAGAATGGAGTGAATGAAAATAAAAAAGAAAACAAAAGAAAACGTGACATTAAATTGCATTAACTTAAAGGAAATAAGAGATTATAATAATATATGATGATGGTTGTGAAGATTCCTAGCATAATATTTACATTAGTGTCGAGTAGTTATCCTAACTATCTAAAACTAAAAAATGAAATGTGCGCCTTTTTGGTGTTCCTAGCATAATATTTACACTAGTTTTTCATTTTTTAATTCTAAAAGAATTGTATACATTTATTGAAAAAAAAAATAAGATTCAAAAAATCATTAAAAATACTACAAATACCTGTAAGTGCAAATTACTACTAATCCTCCTTCAAAGTATGGTGGTGGTGATCACAATTCTAACAACGAAATTTCACAAATAATAATATATTAATTAATCATTCATTAATTCTCATAAGTCTTCACAATAACAAAAATTAAAAATAACAAAAAATAAATAACATAAATAAATAAATAACAAAATAAAAATAAATGAAACAGTAAATAATATTAAAATGAAATTCATAAAAATTACCCAAGTTGCGGTGGCTTCGTGCAGCGATGTGGCATGGGTAGCGTACGACGAGGTAGAGGCGATGAGGCAGTAACGACAGCGGCAGTGGGTGTGGAGACGATGAGTGGCAATAAATAATAGGTAGGAGGGAGTCGGAGAGATAGAGAATGCAGCCGATGGAGGGTGGCGGTGAGGTAGGGAGGCGGAGGGTAGCGACAAACAGGAGGGCGAACGTAGTAGTGCCTACGACTAAATTGTTAGTAGAATGATTGGCAAATGTATCGTTATACCTGCTGTCTTTCATGATTTTCATCCATTTATTTGTTTTTCCTCCATGCTCATTATATGCATCAATAAGCGCTCTTACCTCAATTTGTGTAAAGAATCCTGACATTGTTATTAATGAAGAGAACGATTTATATGAAACCTATGAAACTAGGTTAAGAACTCAACGCACAAATGAAACAAAAAGAACGTCTTATGAAACATAACACACAATGTCTTACCAGCTTTATGTACACATGATTACATTATGTCAGCTGTTGGATCACATAGACTTATTGGACCATTGATTTGTAACAAACTATCAATAGTAACAAACTCTGTGACTTGACCAAAAACCTCATTTCAATAAACACTAAGACACTCACACATATGGATTAGAGAAGTGGAGGGAGTCAAAGAGTGGTGTAGATTGCACCTGGTTGTCCTTTTCTCTTAACAAAAGAAGATAGTTGACTTTACACCATGTAGTGTACTTTTTTTTACATGCATAACAATACCTCAATTGGCTGGATGATCTTCAACTAATGTGGTTATTCTTTTCTCCAACTATCAAACCATTGTTCCGTCTTCAAATAATAAAGTTTTCCTTTTCTCCAACTACATAACCATTGATCAGGCCACACATGGCTTAATCTGAGGCAATATAAGCCGAACCTTTTCATACCTCCAACCATCTTTTAAATCTTTGATAAAGACCTTTTCCATGATCACAAGCAATACCTTTTTATAGAACCGACTATTTTTTCATCTTTGATAAAAAAAACCTTTTCCATGATCAGCTTATCTTGTGGTAAAATGATAGAATAATAACACTTCAAATACTTAATTTCTTTTTCATAAAAAAGAAATATTAACTTGTCACCGCTAGTGTTTGAACCTATGACCTTTTACTACAAGTGACGTAACATGGCTTGGTGACGTTTTCGGCAACGTGGCGGTGCCCGATTTGCCTAGAGATTTGGGGTGGTCACATGTCAGGTTCTATATGAAGACCAAACAGAACAGGAAAAGCTCGAGGATCTTCGATGAGTGTTTTAAGTTTAAAAGCTTAATTTTCTTGTTTATATATATATATATATATATATATATATATACATATTGTTTTGGGCTTTGGGTGAGTGTAAGTCGTTAAATACTTTTGAACAAGTTGTGAGAGTCTCATAAATTAGTTTGACGTAAGATAAGAGGTTTATGATGCAATTTTGGTTTATTTCAAGATTATAAAATTGCAACTAAGGTATCAGAGACACTAAGCTATTGGGCTACCCAAATGATTACACTTCAAGTATTTAATAGTATCATGTGATAGTTGCATTATTTGTTAGATCATATCAACATCGTGTAATATTTGCATTAAATGTTAGATAATATCTTACCTACAACCACTATAACGTGTACAACATATAATAGAGGTTTTAAAGCACCATAAAAGACTTTTCATAAGGTTTTCTGGACTCTACAAAAGCGACATCTTTTAAGTTGTTATCATATCTTCAAAGACTTAGAATAAGTGATTAGCTAGACTTATATATAGGTCTAGTTTAGTAGTATATTTGGTATAAATATCCTAAAATTAGCTCTAAGTAATGGTATTTATGTGTTTTTAGGCATGTAAGGTGTAAAGGAGATAAAGGAGTAATTTCGTAATGAAACGAGAATAAAATGCACAAAACCACATTTGACGTCGTGGCTAGTACGCTTGGGCCATGGGAAATGACAACACAAAGTGGGTAAGGCGTGGAGAAGAAGAGAATAGAAGAAAAGTGGGACAAAAGAGTTGGCATAATGGTTGCGCCGTGGTGTTGTACACACGACGCTAGGATGGATTGAGCAAGGCACCGAGCTCACTAAGAAGGGAAAATGCACACAAAAGGCCGATGTTGTGGCGACGCTATGGCTTTACGCAAACATCATCATATTACTTATGGGCAACACCAAGAAGTAGAAAATAGGAAGTTTAGAGTTGTATTTTGTTTGGAATTATTGTATTATAAAGTTTCTTAGGGGCATAAATAGGTATTAAAACGTAGTAAACTCACCAATTATTACATGTTATAGACCACCAACATAATTTAGCATAGTTTACATTGTTTTTAAGTATTAAGAAGAAGTTTAGGAGGAGAAGACATTGAAGATTCAAGTGTGGTTATTTGGTATTTTTCTCTAATATAATTGAATTTATTTAATTCAATATTTGATTGCGATGAATACCATAATGTGTATGTTCATTTCAATAATGAGTGAGTTGTATATTAATCTTAGGGATCAATGGATCATATGGTATGATTGTTATGCTAAAATGAGTTATGAATATATTTTAAAGTTAAAAATGAAATGGTTAGAATTTGTATTGATTCTATGCATAATGCTATGAACATCTTGATCGCGTATTTGTTGATTAGAGGTTTTAGGAGTTACCATGCCCAATGGAGCTTTTAAGCCAAATATAGACAACACAACCGTAAAATATATAACATCGATAGATAGTTATTGATAAGGGATGCGCGGATAGTAAACTTAAGTAGTTATGAATCTACAAATTTGGAACTTAAACCAATGTGAGCTTATGTTATTCACACTTTGATAGATGGAGTGCTAGTTTGCACATTAGAATCTTTTCCATCATGATAGTGGGTTGAAGTGGATTTAAAAGAAATTTGTCTATTCTAATTAAGCATTGCAAACACATACTGAAGATGAAGGAAGTGAGTTGAAAAGCGTAACAATTCATTGACTAGGTGAAGTTTTGAATTAAGATCTTCTAAATAAAAGAGTACAAGGTAATTTACATTGTTTTTCTAAAATAGAGTAGTTTAATTAAAACCAATTAAAAAGGGATTTTCTTAGCAATAAAGTGGATACGACTAAGTGATTTGTATGCAATATACCTTTCTCTGAAGATGATATCTATAATCAACACTTGTTGATCACATTATTAATACAATCGAGCCGTTATACTTGTAGCCACGATCAAGTTTTTGGTGTCGTTATCGGGGATAAGTAGCCATTCATTAATTTAGTTTAGTTCATAAAATTATTAAGTTTTATTTTAAGTAATTTAATTTGAAGTTTATATTTAAAAAAATGTTTAAAATTTAAGTTTCACAATCTGTACTTGATCTTTTGTGTTTTCTTTTTAGGGAAAACTAGTGCATGCGTAGTAAAAAAAAGGACTTAGTGCCCTACGATCCTGAGATCAACATAACCAACAAGGGAAATAAGAAGAAAAGGACCAAGATGGCAGAAGAACAAGCAAGGAACCAAAACCAACAACAAGGCCGAGGAAATAACCAACCCGAAACTGATCCGATAGTGCAAGATAGACTGCAAGGACAAAAATGCCTTGCGACTATTTCAAACCAAAAGTTCAAGAGACCTACAACAGAGGGATGATGCTTCTAGCCAACACCATCAAGTTCGAACTGAGACTATCTCTACTAAACATGGTGCAAAATAGCCTATTCAACAAGCAAGCAAATGAAAATCTAGTTGCACATGTAGAGAATTTTGAAGAGGAATGCGATAATGTGCACATTACTGGAGTTACAAAGGAGGTGATCAATATGAGAATTTTCTATTCCGATTAGGTGGAAAAGACAAATTATGGTTCCAAGTACTGAATGCAGGGAGTATGACTTTATGGTTGGAAATCAATGAAAGATTTCTAGACAAATTCTTTCCCCTAGTGAGGGTTAGTGAAAGGAAGCTGGAAACTAATCAATTCAAGCAGGAGGACATCGAGTCTTTCAGTGATGCTTCGGAAAGACTCAAGGAAATGATGAGGAGATGTCTAAGATATGGATATGTGAAATGGGTATAACTGGAGATATTTTACTATGAGATGCATCGAAACACCTGAACATTAGTAGATGCCACAGCAGGTGGTTCTCTACCAACCAAGGATGAGGATGGAACATTAGACCTTCTAGATCTTATGCCTCAAAACTCTACAATTGGTACTCTTGAGGGAACCAGCAGGTGTATATCAGATTGATTCGTAAGCTGCAATTATGACACAACTATCCAACTTAAGCAGTCGAATAGCAAAGCTTTAAATGGGTCGACAACGTCCATAAGTGCAAGCGATACAACAACTCGCTAATCACCAAGCCATAGTGGTTAATTCGATGGACATGTAGCAAGGAATGGAGTTTGAAGACATCAACTTCATGAACAACCAGAGAAATGGAAACAACTTCAGGTCGAGAGAAATGTCTCCTCAAATATATTATCAAGGATACAACAACAACATGAGATTCTCTTATGGAAATCTTAATAATTCACTAAAGTTATCACCAGACTTTGATCAGCAAGTCCAACAAGGGAAACTAGGCTAGAACAAAGAGATGACTTCATTGAAGTCAATTGAGGAATTCTTGCATGCCATCAACATTAAGAATAGAGAGCGCCATGAGAAGCATGAGAAAGAGATGGAAAATATGAAGCAAGCTCTAAAATGGATGGATGATAAGATATCACAATCTATTAAGAACTTGGAGAGACAGATTGGTCAGCTAGAAATTGCTTTGAATTCAAAGAAGGAATGGCAGTTTTTGAGTAACACTATAAAAATCCTGAGAATGTTAGTGTTATTCACATGATAAGTACTTTGATAATGAATGAGCCAAGGCAAGAGCAAGTGATGTACAAGTAGAAAGAGTCAACACTTTAACTATAAGAAAACATGAAGTCATGCATGAGAACGGAACGAAGTGAGGCAAGATGAACTTGAATAATAGAAAGAAATGGTAGAAATAATGGAGAGCTAAGCAATAAGATAAAGGACCTTCTGGAGAAGCACTTAAAGGAAATAGCATCAAGGTTGTTCTGAGGAAGCCGAAACCAAATTCAAGTTCACACCAAGACTTTAACCAATCAAGAGGAGATATTTTGGAGATATATTCATGTCATTGAGCATTGATAGGCACTGATTTAGAAACATCTTTTGTGATAAGAGAGCCTCAATAGATATCATGCCAATAAAGGTTACATGGAGATTTAAAGGTTAATTGTCCCAATATAATATATTTGCAAGTAGTTGATGATAACTTGGTACCAACAATAGGGAGAGTTTTGAATTTGCAAGTGAAAGTGGGTAGATTCATATCCATCATTGATTTGAGGTTATGGAGCATGAAATGGATGATGATGTGTCTATGATACTTGGCCGGCCATTCTTGAACACTCTCAATACGGTCTTACGCATAAGGAAGAAAATGATCACAATGAGTATTGAGGAGGATGATGATGTCGAGAAAATTGTCTTTGTTAAAGGGCAAGAAGTACATTCGAATGAGAACTTACTTATAAGATTCAAATGAAATGAAAATTCAATTTAAAGAATACAACCTCATATCATCGATACTTGTAACTATAGAAAAATATCAATCTAGTGAGAACTTAGTTAATAGTACACATATAAACTAATTAGAGCAATAAGATGAATAAAACGGTACCTTAAAATTAAAGAACGAACTCTCAAAAGTAGGAAACTTAAAAACTTAAAAACTACATAAAAGAGAAAATAAGATGTCTCTTTTGTACATCTAACCCTAGGTATTTTAGAAATACGACAAAATAGATTCACCAAATTCAATAAATCCATCAAATCCGGGATTTAAAATCCCTATATTTTCTCAGCATCATACGTAGAATAGGCACATCTCTGAAGAATCATTGCCCAATCAATGCAATGCTCTATTTTATGTCTAATTTGTGTCGAATCGAGCCTAGAGGAATCATAGCGCCATACGTACACTCCAAGGCACTGCTAAGGAACTGGGTGTATTTTGACTCTCGATTTTCTCTTAGGTTTTCATACGACTTTTCCTGTGTGACATCCCCTAACCAGATTAGGGTGATACCATGCCTGAAACCCTAATTAAGCCCAGATTACCCTTACCTTACAAGACTTAACCAGAACCAGCAGCCTTACCACCCACAACTGATCTCCATTACTGTATATCAATGTTGATTAATACAAATACGATATGCAACAAAAATTCAAAACCTTTTTGATAATCGAAATAAGATATACAATATTTAAAACAAAACTAGAATAACCATTGGTTATACAAAACTCCCATCCCATATGATATTACAAAATGTAATTCAATATAATATAAAAGACAATGGAAACTCACTACATCGAAGAGAAGTTCAAGACTCCTAAAACTTCTCCATCCCAAAGTCGTAACGCTCGTCGGCTCTACTTGTAATTGTTAATTGGGTCGACCACTCCAACTTGCTCAATAAGTATGGATTCACATAATCATAAAAATTCCATATAATATTTAAAAGAAACATGCAATAACAACATGATCCAGTAATATCTAACAAGGATATAGAGAGCATATAAATTGAATATATCAGCAGATGTAAATCATATAATTTGGATTAGTATACTGTGATCCCCATTTATTTTATAAAACTAGGGCCAATTAGCCACTGACTCCATTAATGCGATTGCTAAAGCAACATATTGGTTGATATGATTTCTAGCCCATCTGTTAATGCCCAATGGTTCTATCCCAAAACCTCTAATGTAAATGTAACCCACACCATAGCATAAAAATGAGTGGGATGTTACGTATAGGTTGGGTTGTTAGCCCATCTCCATATACCACCTCATCTCTATTCTAGGATTTTACCTTTGTGAATCACAATGAACACCATTTTCCATTTTTTTGGAAACGATCACAGTATACCCAATCCCCCAATTCATTCTAATGACTATATGAGCTATATATACTAATTAGCCAGGCAACATTGATAAATAAAGCGAATCCGTACTTACCTCAGTCTAGTCACGTCAAATTCCTAACTTCCTGGGTCCCTAACTCTTTCTCGGTTAATCAACACCTATCATAGACCAATTATAACTCATATAGGTCTATTACCATTCAATAACATCTCCTAAGTAAGTCCCTAAGTCCCTCATTCAAAATTCATGAAAAAACAACATTGTTGTTGTTCTGGGCATGGATTACCGCGCTAATTGGCAGGATTAGAGCGCTAATTTTTTTTATCTACCGTGCTAATCGCGCTAGACTAGCAACAACAGCGTACTGCTGCAAGTCCAATCCCACTTAAACACTTCCAAATCAACACCAACATCCACAAATTCATTCCCGATAGCTTAGAAACATCAAATATGAGGCGAGGGACTAAATTGGAAGAACAAAAACTCATTTTACTTTGATTTCCTACAATCACCTCCAATTCAAACTTTGATAAACACTGAAACTAAACATACCTACGTGTTCCTCATGAGCCGGTCTACCAATTAAGCTCCTCAACTTGGCTCGAATCGTCACCTCGGACCAATTGTTTCCGTTGGAATCAAACCCTCAAACCTTCGTCTTTCAATTGATCGAATGTTAAGTTGATATATATAAACTTTGATATATATAAACTTTGATATATATGTATATAGATTCCATTAGATACGCATCGCATCATGTTGAGATTTATCGATTCATCGATGTGCTAAAGTGACATAAAACTTAACACATCAGTGAATTACACTTCGTTCGAGACGATCAAATGATATATATAATTTCTATTTTCTTAAGGTTCAATATATATATTTATATATATCCATCTCATGTTTATTTCTTTCAATAAATCCACCGGTCACGTCCACGTATAGCCACGAGCGTGCACAACCTTGTCGCGTCTCCCTCGTCACTTATAGTGTATCGGTATTTTGTAATTTATAGTTTACTTATCCCACAGAGGCTTGTATATACCACCTTAATATACATAACCTATTTATATTTCAGTTTTGCAAACTAAACAAACACAAACATCATGCCAACTCACTTCCACGCTAATCGAGGTACACTAATCTTAACCCTAAGCTTAACTCAGGTTAATTACCATTCAGGATAGTACTAATCCCTAGCTTAAGGTAATGGGTGTTACTGTCTCCCCAATTTAAGATAATCTCATCCTAAAGCAAACATAAAGTTACCTGTAGTCTTGAAGAGAAATGGAAATTGCTCCTTCATATAAGACTCACGCTCCCAGTTTAGCTCTTCATCACCATGAAATTGCCATTTCACTTTGACCAAAAGTATCTCTTTGGTTCTCAGCCTTTGAATGTTACAATTAAGTATCTGAATTGGCTGATCGTCGTAAGATAAGTCTTCTTGAAGATCAAGTTCATTCAAATTAATTCTTGGAGTGAATTGAGTCTATGTTTTGCATAGCATAGATATATGAAAGACATTATGAACTCCGACAAACTGAGTAGGTAACTCTAACTTGTAAGCTACAAGACCAATCCTTTCCTATACATTAAAAGAGCTAGTTTGCCTCGCAACCCAAATCTGTATAATCCCTTCATAGGTGACGCGCACCGAACATGTCAATAAAAGAAAGTTCCTAAACCAACTATTTTGTATAATAATGGCAAAGGGTCGATCCCACATAGATTGATAGTCTTTTTTAGGTTAAAAACAACATAAAAGGAAAATCGGGGGTTTAAAAATAAATTAATTTAACTAACCAATCTAGCTAAACTAAATAAATAAAATAACTAAACTAATTTTCAAAAAAATTACTAATTCCACAAACCAGGATCAAGATTCAATGGCAATCATGGTCTTTAATCTTTCCCAAAAAGTTATTATTTTAAATTCTTCAAGATTAGCTATAGAAAATCGACATCCACCAAAAATTCTTTGTTCCCCTAATCTCGATAGTCAGGACATCCGCTACTAACTACTTCCTTAATTAATGTATAACCCTAGACATCCGCCAATCGAGTTTAACACATAACCACAGTAATATGGTATGTGGGAACACTAATCCTAAATAACTGGGTCGCACCCGCTCCGGATTTAACCTAGATTCAATTGTTGCACACTCAAGAACTGAAAGGGTTTGACAGCAAATGGGTGAGTGTTCGTCACTTTATTGATCCAAAAGCACAATTACACGGATAGTAATAGTCCAAATAACTATAGATTGCCCACCTAAAAGCATGCACTGGCCACATACATACCCTTGATCTAAACCATATTCATTAAAATCAACAATAATGAAATAGGAGAATTTAAACTAAATTAAATATAAAAATAAAAGGTCTCACATAATATGCCATAAATCCATGATTTTGACTTGCTTCACCTCCGACCTAGGCAAGGAGTTGATTAGCCGAACATCATCGTCGAAGAAAGTCGATAACAAAACAATAATAGTCGTGATCAAAAATAATAATACCTAAATTTCTAATATATAAAACTACTAAAAATTGGTCTTAGGAGGTGAGAAAATCTAATTTTGAGGGTTAGGGAGGCGACTCGTGAGACGAGGAGCATCTCGGGACTGTTTTTAGCTCAAAAACTTATGTTCGCCACGTGTCGCAGCGCGATTAGGCCATGTCCTGCTAGAGCGCTAACATGTCGTCATCTGATTTGCCAAGATGAGTGTTAATGACGGGCTGGGTTGGTGAGTGAGCGCCACGTGTCGAACGCGTAGGCAGAGAAGAAAATCGCATGAAACGGCGAAGATGTGGGAGCTTGTGCGGATGCGAAACCCAAGGCAAATCGAAGAGCTGTTGAATGAATGAAATGTTGTTGCTTTGTGACATGGTTGCAAACTCTGATGTGGCGGCATGTGATTGGCGAAAAGCTAATGTGACGTGCTTGGAGAGGGTGAGAACACGACACTTGGTAGCTGCTGTGATGAGAACTAATAATGTAGCAGCGTGTGATTGGTTAAAAGAATGTATGCATTGACGTGACAGCTTCTAATTGGTTGAAATATGTTGTCTCTTGTTCTACCCATCGTGCAACACGTAATTCGAGGCAAATTGTCCGACATTCGATCACTACATGTAAATACTCCATTTCCATTTTCATTATTTTCCACCATGAATTCAACCGCGCACTCCGTTTCACCTGAAAATGACCAATAAATATAATTAATATATATTTTAGAGACTTTCCATATTTATATATACTAAAATAAACTACTAAATATATATAAATACTAACTTATCAAATATCGCCAAACTTAAGACTTTGCATGTCCTGAGCAAAGGTGTAGATGACAACACAAACTAAACTAGACTGCTAATATAATAATGCACCGACTTAACTAATCCTATACCCGACTCAAAATTCATGGAGTTCTTTTGATTTACATAGCCACCAAGTTAACAAGCAACTCAAGAAATTTCAGAGTTATGATTTGTCAAGACTTGCAACCCAAACACAATTAAGATCCCACTTTCAAGACAAAGACTTGGTCAAAACAAAGGCCATCAACTACTCATAAGTTTTCTTGGTCTATACATTAAACCATTTAAGTTTAAAATTTTCACTTAATATACTGAAAGCACTCGAACTAAATCTTTTATTTGAGGAGTTTTACAACTTTCGCCTTTATTCAATTTATATTATTTTCGATTTTTTTCTTCTCCAAACCTTTTTTCAATTAATACCGTCCCTGCTCCATTTCCTATGGACCGTTTTTCTCACTTTTTCCCACCACAAGTTTCCATGCCCCATTTACTGTGAAAACCTGTGGGACACTCTACAATAAGAAAACTCCAGTTAGTACTTCCCACTTTCAATATAATCAAGCAAATTTCTCAATATGAATTAAAATAATATTACTTGTACAAATTTGACCGTCTACTCATTTTTGTTATCTAGCATAAAGTCCAACCAACAACTAAGTCCCTAATCTTGAAATCATAAAAATGAAGAGCTACGAACTTGATTGAGTGTTCCCTTAATTTTCCTTAAGTTTCAAGTCAAAAAGGCAACTGTAACGTACTCAATCACAACCAAAGGCATGAACAAATTTTCGAGTAACTCTAAATAACTAATAAAAAAATTAAAAAAATACTAAATACATATATACATGAAAGTGTATCAAATCCTAATGAAATTAGAAAGGAATATGAATGGACAAAAAATGAAAGAAATAGAAGAGATGATATAAAACACCACCATTACCATCTGACATACGCATATACCCACATAAAAAATAAACAATATCACCTGCGGTCTTTCGCAAAGAATCTATCCAAATCTATCCGCAATCCCTAAAATACTCCCAAACTTATTCCGAACCTTGTCCTCAAGGTTTAAAACAAGTCAAGGCATCTATGTAACAAAAAGAAAAAAAAAGTGGTGAATAAGAACAACATGGGTAAGAAGATGATACAAATGCATGCATAACAAAAAATCTCTAAAAACTAGTGTACGTACAAAATCTTTCATGTGTGGGTGACTAGGGAAACTATAGGGTGAAATCAACAAGATGAGAGATTTTGTACGTACACTTGTTTTTAATAACACTCTAATTTGGTCTCTTTATTTTTATAGGTGATATGTTACGTTTGACGTTCATTGGAGGATTGGAGCACCTAGTTTTGTAGGTTTGACTTTGGATTGCATTTTTTAAGCATAATTTGAGTATTATATTTTTTAGAATTAATATGTTTATAGGATTTTAGATGTAGGTGATATCATCTAAAACCCTATAAACATATTAATTCTAAAAAAAATAATACTCAAATTATGCTTAAAAAATGTAATCCAAAGTCAAACCTACAAAACTCGGTGAACGTAACATATCACCTACAAAAATAAAGAGACCAAATTATGGTGTTATTAAAAAAAACTAAAACCAAATAAATGCATGAAATAAATAAATTAAAATAAAAACGAAGCTAGCCTGCCTCCCAACGAGCTGCTTCCTTTTAAGTCTTTGGCTAGACTTTGCATGATTGATCACATAATGCCCTCTCCTTTAGAGATGTCAACAACGAATGACGCATCTACGTATTTTGGCAATGAAGCGTGCACACCCTCTTTCAGATTAAGGAGTTCATTTGGGACTTCCAATACGAAAGAATCTGTCACATCAGGATTGTCTAACACAAAGGTGTCGGCAATGTAGAAGATTTGCGAACGCTCCTTTACTTCCACCCCCTTATAAGGTGTACCGAATGTGCATGGGAGGGTGGATGGTTGCACCAACACCAGAGCTTGGTCTTCCTCGCTCTCTATCTTCGACTTCTCCACCTTGTCTGAAATGACATCAATTCTCATCTCATTTTCCTCTCATTTAGTGTAATGGCAATCTGTGGCTCAATTTGAAAGACTTCACATTCTTCTGATGTTTCTTTCAAATAGTCTTCCATCTGTGTAACCTCATTCAGCTCAAAATTCTTCAATGTATCAACACTCACATCCTCATCTGGGTTAAAAATTGGTTGTGTACTACACAACTCTTCCTCATAAGTCATATTCTGAAGCTTGGCATTATATTGAATAAATTGAGTTTCCAAGTCCTTCAAGCCTGGAATCTCAAAATCAATTCATCGAATCTCTTCAAGAATCCATTTAACCTTTTGCTGGTTATCAATCAATTGTTTCATCATATCTTCCAAGGAGTGCTTTGATGAAACTGTTGATTTCCTTCATGTTGAGGAACCTGTGGGTTTGACATAAGCCCAATGAAGTCGGGTTATAGCGATGCATAGCTAGAATAGTGATAATTCTCATACGATGGAATATAGGGACAATTATGTATGGAATGAGAATACTTTCCACAAGTTTTGCAAACCTCGACCTTTTGCACAAAAGAATGCATGTTAGAAAATCGATATCCATCATGTGACATACCTACCACATTCACATTATAATAATGTGAGTCTTCGAATCGACCATAATTATGTGGCTAGGAAGAGTCCATCACGGGGTTGCCCGCATACATGTTAAGAGCAAGGGAATAGATAGGCAAAAAAATAAAAAAAAATAAATAAAAATAAAAATCCAAAGAAAGTTAAATACCAATCCCCGGCAACGGCGGAAAAAATTGAAGCGCGTCGAAAGCGTCAATAAAATAAAGTTCCTAAACAAACTATTTTGTAGAATAGTGGTAAATGGTCGATCCCACGGAGATCGATAGTCTTTCTTAGGTTAAAAACAACAAAAAAGGAAAATCGGGGGTTTTGAATTAAATTAATTTAACTAACTAATCTAACTAAACTAAATAAATAAAATAACTAAACTAATTTCCAAAAAAATTACTAAATACCTAAGTAACACCTAGGTCTACAGTTCCACAAACCAGGATCAAGATTCAATTGGCAATCATGGTCTTCAATCCTTCCCAAAAAGTTATTAATTTAAATTCTCTTAGATTAGATATAAAAAATCGACATCCATCGAAAATTTCTCGTTCCCCTAATCTCGATAGCCAGGACATCCGCCACTAACTACTTCCCTAATTAATGTATAACCATAGTCATTCGCCAATTGGGTTTAACACACTAACCGCGGTAATATGGGTCTATGGGAACACTAATCGTAAATAATTGGGCTGCGTCCGCTCCTAATTTAACTTAGATTCAATTGTTGCACCCTCAAGAACCGAAACGAGTGAGTATTCGTCACTTTATTGGTCCAAAAGCACAATTACACGGATACTAATAGTCCAACTAACTATAAATTGTCCACCTAAAAGCATGCATTGGCCACATACATACCCTTGATGTAAACCATATTCATTAAAATCAACAACAATGAAATAGGAGAATTGAAACTAAATTAAATAATAAAATAAAATGTCTCACATAATATGCCATGAATCCGTGATCCCGACTTGCTTCCCCTCCAACCTAGGCAAGACGTTGATTAGCCGAACATCATCGTCGAAGAAAGTCGATAACAAAACAATAATAGTTGATGATAAAAAATAATAATACATAAGTTCCTAATATATAAAACTACTAAAAATTGGTCTCGGGAGGTGAGAGAAACTAATTTTAAAGGTTGGGGAGGTGACTCGTGTGCCGAGGAGCATCGTAGGGCTATTTTTGACTCAAAAACTTCTGTCCACCGCGTGTCACAACGCGATTGGCTTATTTGCTGCTGGAGCACTGACATGTCATCATCTTATTGGCTAAAAGGAGTGCTAATGACGTGCAGGGTTAGTGAGTGAGCGCTACGTGTCGCATGCGTAGGCAGAGAAGAAAATCGTGTAAATCGGCGAAGATGTAGGAGTTTGCGCAGATGCGCATCCCGAGGCAAATTGAAGAGCTACTTAACAAATGAAATGTTGTTGGTTTGTAACGTGGCCGCAAATGCTGATGTTGCGGAATGTGATTGGCGAAGAGCTAACGACTGACGTGCTTGGAGAAGGTGAGAATGTGACACTTGGCAGCTGCTGTGATGAAAACCGATGATGTGCGGCTTGTGATTGGTTGAGAGAATATTTGCACTAACGTGACAACTTCTAATTGGTTGAAATAAGTTGTCTCCTATTCTACCCACCGCGCAACACATAACTCGAGGCAAACTGTCCAGCATCCGATCACTGCAAGTAAATACTCCATTTTGAGTATTTTTTGCCACGAATTCAACCGCGCACTCCGTTTCACCTGAAAATGACCAATAAATATAATCAAAATATATTTTAGAGACTTTCCTTATTTAAATATACTAAAATAAAATAATAAATATATGTATATAAATACTGACTTATTAATAGGCAAGACTTTTAATAGGACAAAATCATCCCTTAAAAACTCTAAAAACCTATGGTGTTTTTAGCGTATTTCTTCTATCTTAGTTGTGCCGTAGGTACTCACTGGCAAACCTGTTGTATCCTTTCTTTATAGTTTTGTATCAGCTCTGGCCCTAACAAAACTATATCTCCGACCTCTGCCCAACACGCTGGTGATCGAAAAGGATGACCATACAATGCCTCAAACAGAGCCATACCAATACTTGCCTGATAACTATTATTACAAAAGAGCTCACACAGAGGAATATATTTCTACGAGTTACCTCTAAACTCCAAGACACAAGCTTGAAGCATGTCCTTAAGCACTAATATTAACATCTCAGTCTATCTGCCCGTCCGAGGATGGTATGTTGTACTGAGGTGAAGCACAGTTCCTAGCTGTCTCTATAATTCACTCCACAACCTAGACGTGAATCTCGAATCCCTATCCGAAGTAATAGATATCGAAACCCCATGAAATCTCAAAACCTCCCTTGCGTTCATCTCACATAAATGGTCAAGATGATCTTTCATAGAAACTGGTAAGAAATGCGTAGACTTCGTCAACCTGTGAACCATAACCCGGACTACATCATGTTTATGTTGACTCAGAGGTAGACCGAAAACAAAATCCATCGATATTTTCTCCCCTTCCACTCAGGAATAGGCAGTGAATGCAATAACCCTCCAGGTTTCTGATGTTCAGCCTTAACTTGCTAACATATTTCACATCTTTTAACAAACTCAGCAATATTAGTCTCCATCCTAGACCACCAATAAACACACCTCATATTGCGATACTTTTTGGTGTTACCTAGAAGGATAGAGTAAACAGATCGATGAGATTCCCGTAATAATTCCTGTCTCAACTGTTCATGTGCATCCATAGTCTATCCCTGAATTGCAAAGCCCCATCATCAGAAACTGACCAATCAGGATGCTCTATGCTAGGTGCTAACTCTCTTTGAGTTATATATTCTCGATCAACTTTCTGAATATCAACCACTTGTTGAATCATCTCGGTTCATCTCAAATATGAGTACAGATAAACATATTAGTAGCTTTAGAACTAGCTCTCTTAGTTGATGATGTGCCAGCTGGACTTGCACGAATCATCATCACCAAAGCTTCCTCAAGAAGTCTGAACTTAGAAGCTCTGGTAGTAGTTACATTCTCTCTGCATGTTCTTCTCCTATGCAAGGCATTAGCAAACACATTTACTTTGCCTGGGTGGTACTACAGAGTTAAATCATAATCCTTGAGAAACGCAAGCCATCTACGTTGCCTCATATTCAATTCACTCTGAGTAAACAAGTATTTCGACACTTATGATCTAAAAATACTATGAATTTTTCACCATATAGATAATGCCTCCAAATCTTCAAGGCTAAAACCACCGCAGCTAGTTCAAGATCATGAACTGGGTAATTTCTTTCATGAACCTTGATTTGCCTCGAAGCATAATCTACAACCATGCCTTCCTGCATCGGCATACAACCTAAGCCTAAATGAGAAGCATAAGTATAAATCACCAATTCCTTCCCTGATTCAAGAAATGTAAGAACATGTGTCATAGTCAATTTGTCTTTCAACTCCTTAAAACATTTTTGCACTCGTCTGACCACACAAAATCAACATCTTTTTGTGTTAGCCGAGTCATTGGCAAAGCAATATGGAAAAAGCCCTCAACAAATCATATGTAATAACCTGCTAACCCTAGAAAATCTCGAACCTCTGACACTGTGGTAGGTGTGGGCCAGTCCCTGATTGCCTTAACCTTAGCTGGATCAACTAATGTCCCCTCAGCATTAACTACGTGTCCTAAGAATTTGATCTCTGAAGACCAGAATTCACACTTACTAAACTTGGCATACAACCTATTATCCTTCAGAGTCTGCAATGTAACCCTGAGGTGATGCGAATGCTTTTCCTCGGTCTTCGAATAAATCAAAATATCATTGATAAACACGATGATAAACTGGTCAATATAGGGTTTAAACACCCTACGCATTAAATCCATGAACATAGTAAGAGCATTTGTAAGCCCAAACGGCATCACTGTGAACTCAAAGTGCCCGTAGCGAGTATTGAAAGTTGTCTTCGAGATATCCTCATCCTTGATCCTTAATTGATGATAACCAGACCTCAAATCAATCTTCGAGAAATATCTAGCACCCTTCAACTGATCAAACAAATCATCGATCCTAGGCAATGGATATTTGTTCCTAATAGTCACCCGATTCAATTGCCTATAATCGATGTGCATTCGTAGGGTTCCATCCTTTTTCTTCATAAAAGAAACTGGTGCTCCCCACGGTGACATGCTAAGATATATAAACCTTTTCTGAAGCAACTCCTCAAGTTGTGTCTGTAACTCACGTAGCTCCTTGAGTGCCATACAATATGGAGGAATAAATATAGGTTTGGTACCACAAATAAGATCAATGATGAAATCAATAGCACGTGGTGGTGGTAATCCAGACAAGTTAGATGGAAAGACTTTCGGGAACTTACAAACCATTGGTATCTCATTAACCTTAAGTTCCTATCCAGGCTTTTAAAAGAAATAACGCCCACCAATACCTTTAACTCCCGAGGTGTAGCTTCCCTTCCATGAGTTGCAATTCATGAAGGATTATAGCCCTTATAGACTATAATTTAATAAAGGTTAGGAATATGGAATACCACCGTCTTATAGAAACAATCAATGCTAGCATGATACGCTGATAACCAATCCATCCCCAATAATGCATCGAACTCCAGGAACTCCATCACCCTCAAATTAATGGGAATTTCATTCTCCCCAATTTTGACTAGACATATCTCCCAGATCATGTTAGGATAAACCTTCTCGCTCAGTGCTGTGCTTAGAATTAAAAATGTATCGGCTCTAACGGGTGTCAATTTCAACTTATCTACCATAGCTCTGGTTATAATGAAATTGTAGAACCAACACCAATCAATGTATGCATACCTTGACCACAAATATTTAATATACCTTCAACTAGCCTCCGGATCTGCCTTCGCCACTGCACGAGCCTGTCCTCGTGCAGGTGGAATATTACTGCCTACGGATGTGGCTGGCAACATAGAACAATCCCTCGAAATGCTTCTCATATGCCCACATCGGTAGCAAGTCACTGTTGGTCTCTACATTAAACCACTACTCTGTGACACCTGCTCCAACCCACTCAATCTCTATGATGACTGTGGTCCACCCCTGCCTCTACTTCTAAACTGTGAAGATGGTAAAGGTAGTTTACCCATCGAAGCTTGAGAGACAAGAGCAATTGGTGCATTAACAAATGTCGTCCCCGTAGCACCTAATGGTGTAGCTGTACTCCCTGCACTCCTCCTTCTATTACCAGGCAGAAAAGGATTAAATCATGGGGTTCTCGGACTCCTAAAGAACTGTGGAGCTAGTGACATTTAGAGAACTCATGAACACCATATCTATAACATATATAGCCATAAGTGCAGCAAATAACATATAATAGTGTTTTCAATTTCATTTTCACCCTAAAACACGATAAAACCGTTTATCAAACCTTATTGAATAAACTTTAAGGTTTCAGTATGACATAGTATGTTGTTATTCACTTTCAAAACCATTTAAAAGTGACATAGAAACAGAGCCTTGTTCTTGATACGTCAATGTATCAATCATTACCACTTTAGTCTAAAACTGATAAAACTTAAACTTTAAAAACCTTAGGCTCTGATACCAAACTGTGACATCCCCAAACCTGATTAGGGTGATACCTGGCCTGAAACCCTAATTAACCCACATTACCTTTACCAGACTTAACCAGAGCAAAAAGCCTTACTAGCTACACCTAATCACCATTACTGTATATCAATTATCGATTAAGACAAATACGGTATGCAGTGAAAATTCAAAACCTTTTTAATAATCAAAATAAGATGTACAGTATTTAAAACAAACTTGAATAACCTTTAGTTATATAAAACTCCCATCCCATATGATATTACAAAATGTAATTCAATACAATATATAAGACAATGGAAACTCACTACATCGAAAATAAGTTCAAGACTCCTAAAACTTCTCCATCCATAGTTGCAGCGCTCGTCGGCTCTACTTGTAATTGTTAATTGGGGTGAGCGCTCCAACTTGCTCAGTAAGTATGGATTCACATAATCATCAACATTCCATATAATATTCAAAGGAAACATGCAATAACAACATGATCCAATAACATCTAAAAAGGATATAGAAAGCATATAAATTGAATATATCAACAAATGCAAATTAAATAATTTGGATTAGTATAGTATGATCCCCATTTATTTTATAAACTATGGTCGATTACCCACTTACGCCATTAACACGATTGCTAAAGCGACATTTTGGCCGATATGATCTTTAGCCCATCCGTTAATGCCCAATGGTTTTATCCCAAAATCTCCAATGTAAATGTAACCCAAGCCACCTCATAAAAATGAGTAGGATGTTACATATAGGCTGGGTTGATAGCCCAACTCCATATACCACCTCATCTCAATTCTAGGATTTTACCCTCGTGAATCACAATGCACGCCATTTTCCATTTTTTTTGAAAACCATCACAGTATACCCAATCCCCCAATTCATTCCAATGACTGCATAAGCTATATACACTAATTATCCCGACAACATTGATAAATAAAGCGAATCCATACTTACCTCAGTCTAATCACTTCAAATCCCTAACTTCCCGGGTCCCTAACTCTTTCCCGATTAATTAACACCTATCATAGACCAATTATAATTAATATAGGTCTTTTACCATTAATAACATCTCCTAAGTTAGTCCCTAAGTCTGTCATTAGAAATTCATGAAAAAACAGCACTATTGCTGTTTTGGGCATGGATTAGCGCACTAATCCCTGCTTGCACCCTTTGTTCTTCGTTTTCAGTGCTCCTAGCGCGCTAATTATATGATCTAGCATGCTAATCGTGTTAGACCAGCAACAACAGTGTACTACTGTAACTCTAATCCTACCAAAACACCTCAAAATCAACACCAACATCTACAAATTCATTCCCAATAACTTAGAAACATCAAATATGAGGTGAGGGATTAAATTGGAACAACAACTCATTTTACTCTGATTTCCTACAGTCACCTCCAATTCAAACTTTGATAAATACTAAAACTAAACATACCTATGTGTTCCTCACGAGCCGTTCTACCAGTTAAACTCCTCATCAACTTGGCTCGAATCGTCACCTCAGACGACTTGTTTTTGTTGGAATCAGACCCTCGAACCCTCAACTTTCAATTGATCGAATGTTAAGGTGATATATGCCAACTTGATATATATAGAGATTCCTCGAGATACGCATTGCATCACGAAACTTAACATATGCTAACATGACATGAAACTTAACACATATGTGACATATGTTTCGTTTGAGACGATCAAATGATATATATAATTTCTATTTTCTTATGGTTCAATATATATATTTATATATATCCATCATGTTTATCGCATTCGATAAATCTACAAGTCATGTCCACGTGTAGCCACGAGCATGCACATCTTTGTCACGTCTCCCTTGTCGGTCATAGTGTACCGGTATTTCATAATTTATAGTGTCCTTATCCCATATAGGCATGTATAAACCACCTTAATATACATAACCTATTTATATTTCAGTTTTGCAAACCAAACAAACACAAACATGATGTCAACTCACTCCCACGCTAATTGAGGTACATCGATCTTAACCCTGAGCCTAATTCGGGTTAATTACCATTTATGTCATTGCATCCTAGTCCAAGTTCAATGTTAAATCTTCATTAAGCATAAGTTAAGCCTAGCAATGCCATGGCGTGTCTGACCAATTGGAGGCGTTGTGAAGACACTAAGCATTCTCTTGGCTTTTCCACTGATTTTTTTGGAATTCTCTCCTTTTTGTCCTATAGCTTGTTTTTATCCTGAAAACACAAAACAAAGGTTTATTAATGTAAATGATTATAAAAGTATTAGAATTCATTGCAAAAGTGTATAAAAACATTACATATCTAACGACTTATCAAATATCTCCAAACTTAGACAGTTGCTCGTCCTGAGCAGAGGAGTATGCGACAATCATCTTGCAAACATAAATTACAATTCAACTACTCTAATGCCCAGCTCTAACTTAAATGGTTTCATCCGATTTTTCACAAAATTCTGCCAAATAGGAGACAAGAACATTCAAGCAAAGCTAGTTACTTCGAGTCAAGGTATTTTGACCATTTTCCTTAAGAATACTCCATAAAACACTGGGCTTTGTCAAGATTAAAGCCATCAATTAATCATGAGTCACATCGAAACTTTTAACAAGCTGAAAATCTTTAAGCTCTAAATAGGGCTTTGAATACCAAGATTCCACAAATAGAAACTTATACAACCATTTCATTGACATAATCAAAACATCATTTTGGGTGAATAAAATTTTCTTTGGGCTTTGAATACTTAAATCACAAATTAAATCCAAAAATACTTAATTAGCATCCTAATCGAGTTTACGAAATTCTTGGATGTCATACATACTTTAATAGATCTGGTCCTTTTTTCTTCTAACATATGAGTATGAAACGTACCGTCTTCATCGATGAAGTACATATGTCGTACAGGGAAGAGACATACATCGATTATAATCTCGAGCAAAATTTCACAAAGTGGTTTCAAACACGTGTAGTGTCAAATTCGGTTATTTTGAAAGATTTCCTTTATCTTATAATGTTGTCTTATAACTATTGTTTGCTTGTAAGCAGGCATGACATAATATCGTAGATGAGACATTTCTTCATCTTGCAATTGGTCCTATACGATCTTGTGTCGTATACCTAATATATGTTGTTAATGGATAAAAATTTCACACCTTGATGTATGGTGCTAATAGAGTGATACAAAACAATGGTGTTTGTGTGAAGGGCTCCTACTAAGCTGATGTATCCCACAATTTCTAAAAAAGACTACAAGAGGTTATCCAAATTGAATACTGTGGCGTTAAGAGTATTGTGTTGTTCAAATGTGAATGGTTTGAACCCACATAGCCTGTGGGTGTAAGGACTTACCCATTCACTCAAGTTGGTCGAGGTTCATCGAACTCGACGATATAACAAGTATAAGCCTTTCATATTGACAATGCTAGCCTGGTAGGTCTACTATCTTCCACACCCCTTTATGAAGTATGAACGACATAAGTGGTTAGCTGTTTGTTGTTTTCAACCAAAGTTTGCCCATGAAGGAACCATTGTTAATGATGAGATTATCTATTCTATAGGCACGACATTCCAAGCGAATGAACAAACCACGAACGTCATCACTAATTAAACTAACGACATTGGGTTACTAAGTAATCCAACGAGTTCCCACATGATCAATGTATCAAAGGCTAGTGATGATGATGAGGAAGATCAAGTGTCATATTCTAGTAGTGAAAGTGAATTGAAACCGAAAATAACAAGCGACCTATGTTTATTTGCTTGTATTTTGATGTTTACGTCGATTCCTTTGGTAACCTAGATTACTTACGATTGTAAATGTCATATTTTAGCACATATGGCATGTAGACCCATAGACATGATTTTGATGGATGATGACCTTGACAGTCAGCCTCTTATAGGAGGGCATGGAGTACCTCTGGGGGGTGGAGGAGCTCCTACTATTCATCGAGCTCCACTCGGAGGCAAACGAGCTCTGGTTGCGTAAGGTAGAGGACCATTGAGAGGTCAAGGCTGATTCGGACCATGAGAGGGTCGCATGGGACCCATCGTTTCTGGTCCACGATCGTCCGATCGAGGCTTCAACACTATTTAACTATCGTTGTCGATGAGACTAACTTTGATGCACATCTACCCATTATTTCAACGACGGGCCCGTTATCATCCATTCTCGCCCCATCATCACATTTTGATCATTCTGCTATTTCCTCTAGGCATGACACTCCATCGCCTAATATTTTTGCTCCACCTTCCACTGTATCACTTACACCATTTGGCGGGTCCCATAAGGCCATGGCAGCCCTTCCCAAGTGCCTCAAATGCGCAATAGAGCTCCCCCGCGGCCCCCATCCTGCCAACTCCCTTAGCAGAACCTCGAGGTGAGGAGGAGGCGCACCCCATATCGTTAGATACACCATTACTATTGCGCATGATGGGTAAGTTATCATTTCATAATGAATGGAAAATTGATTGCACATACCTTAACTAGAATTAAAACAAAAAGAATATTTGACTAACTTCATCAAGTTTAAAATGAAAGGGGAAAATTGATGTCTTTTACATCCTTCGGAAGTTTGTGCTCGGAGGATGACCAATATATTCAAGCGAAGGATGACTACCGAGGGGTGTTGTTAGATGTCAATACCCGATCATTAAAAGGATATATATTGGGAGAGATGGAAAGTAAGTAAATTGTCACTAAATGATAGAATAAATGATTAAATTAATTATTTCTTTGAAAATACTATAATTAACTATATTAATCACCTTTATCCATAATACCGATAGGACCCATCGATAGATGAGGCAATCATGAGAGCCGCCTATGATGCTAAGCCAGGTGTGAGGTATGGAGCCTTGATGCATGAGCTCCGCGTCCTTGGTGTGAGGCTGGATTTCGTTACTAATAAGGCTTGGAATAGGTATCATGTGTATTGGGTGGGTGTAGATTTCAAGGCCAGGTCTGAGAAGGCTTCCCAGAACAAAAAGAGCGAGAAGGATTACCTAGTACCGGTACCTCAAAGCACAATAGTGAGTCATGTTCTTCTCGAACACATGAAAAGATATTGGTAAGTGTCATGGTTATTTGATGTTTTCTTAGAACTTATAAGTTTGGACATGACTAATATGTTGTAAACTTTGATCTTTTATGTGTAGGCTCTAGATAACGGAGATGTTACTCCTAATAGTGTCTTGCTTTATGTCTACACGATGGAGTGACATTCACTGATGGTAGTTCAACGCAATTTCATGTAAGTGACTTGTTTATTAGCAATCACTTTTATATTTAACGATATAATATATGTGAAATCAATTAACATAAATGCATATGAAATTAATTAATATAAATCTGAGTTAAATTGGTCTAATTCATTATTTCTTGATTGATAAGTTTTTAAGGTTTGTTTTGAAAATTTATTGTGTTTTAATCTCTTGTTTTTTTTTATTGATCATTTAGGGTCTATCATCTGCATATATGTTTCGAGTGATTTTTCTCATTGATAAGTTAGTGATTCTTGTTTCTAGTTGTATTATATATAGACTTTATTTTTATCAACCAAGAAGATGCTTAAAAAAGAACTCTATATTCACAATGTCATCAAGTAAAGCCATATGCCATACAATAAAAGCACAGAGACCCAACTTACGTTATAACACTAATATCTTCTAAATTCTATATATTTCATGAAAGATACTTGCAGGAGTTTCTTTCTACTTTGCGTACTAGTTTAATACTTCAGGATGCATTAATTATGAAAGATTTAAAGAATTATACATGCTAAAATAACACAAAAGATTAGACATGGAGTACTCGCGACTTGTACAACATAAGTCGGCAACCAGTCAAAACTAGAACAAAAACAATTCGAAATGGTCTTTCTCATTTGATAACTTAAATTACACTATAAATATCTATACTTAATTAAGTTCATAACTTCAGTTAAGAGGCAAAGACTTGCTAATTAAAATATAAGTGAGATTGTCCCTTTTAGAGAGATTTCACCTAACGTGTCTTTATTCTCAACTTGTTTTAAAATAACAAGCAAGAAAAAAAAATATCAAAATTGTTTCATTGTCGAGTCTATTCACACAAGACTTCCAAATCTAAAAACTTTATTGTTCATCATTCAAAAGTTGCTTTGTTTATGCTTATCATTTTTTATGGTCCTCGTTTTACTCTATGAGTGAATATGATTTCTTGAAGGCATCACTTAAAATTGCTATGTAGTTGAACTGGTGACAACCTATATATGTTTATTAAGATTAGAAGGTTAGAGATGTCACTACTATAAATCCTATGATATTAGAAACCTTGCACACTTAACACTTTGGAGCTTTTAAACACTATGTAAATCTCTGTCCCTTATTTCCTTTTCTTATTACAGTTTTTTATTTTTCATCTTATGCATAAAGAAAAGGATACTAACCAAGTGGTAGCTCAATGGTTTAGTATTTGGTCACCTATGGATCAAGTAAAGAACTCGAGTCTCACCGTGTGAAAGTTTGAGGGGAAATAAGTCATTTCTTATAAAACAATGTATAAACAAAATGATATAACTCAGTTAATGAGATGTGGGTGTTGCTCTGATAAATAGTATGTGAAAACCTTGTTAGGTCACTGATATACTTCCTGTGAGCTCTTGTTGTTTCATATATTAGATTTGTGAACCTTCACTTCATATTTCAACATATTAACTATTGTTTTCGATTTCCAAATCATGTTATAATAGTGAGCTCTTGTCTTATATATTAACCGTGTTAGGTCACTGATATATTTCCTTTGAAGCCTCACATGTATTTTAGGTATTGGAATTTTTGAGTACTTCTTGTCATGCTAGCATGATAATATTTTCAGGTTTAGTGCCTATGTAAGACTAAACACATTAGATCATTTCCTATTTTCTTTTCTTATCTATTTCTTAACTATAACACAATTTGATAAGCATTATAGTTTTTTTCCCTTGCTTGTTATTTTAAAACAACTTGAGAATGAATACACTTTTTGTAAGAACTAAATTTATTCTGATCTTTTTAATTCACGTCATTCGCAAAAAACATGATCACGTACTAAAGAAGCAAAAATAATAGAAATTAAAACAACTCTTCATGTTGAAACACTTTTTGTTTCTTAATTGTTGTCTATATGCAATCTTGATTTGAAAGTCTTGTGCTTGTAGTATTTCATGATTTGTTTCTTGATTGTGTAGTTAGAATTTTGCCTCATCTATGATTTTTTCCATAAATCATGTTGGTATTATTTTTGTATGTGTTTGTAAATTAGGGGAAAATGTTTTGAGAACATTGAAGTGAAAGATTTGTATGTTCTTGTAATGGAAAAGATTATTATCTTTAATTGTATTGTGTTTGGGATGTGAAACTTACCTTTCTTTGATTGTGGAGAATTCTTGTGGTTTCTATTTATGATTTTGGATGCCAAGCCAGTGTGTTGTTATATTTGCACGGTCAGATACTAAGCATTAATCTAGAAAGTAGGATATATGTTTGTTGAATCACACCTTTATAGTTCAAATATTCTACATTGGTGATAACTTGCAATTAAATCAATGATAAGTCCATGCCCCTATTTTATTTTCTACTAGGCAAAACAATTTTATTGATATAAAATGTAGGAATTCTACTATAATTTAATTAGTCTAACATGAAATCAAGCTTATATAATTTTTCACTGTGTCATGAATCTAATGATGAGTATTAATATAATCTCTGTTAAAGTTAATTATTTGATGTTGCACACGTAAGTTCAAAATAAAATGCATCAACTTAATTAAATATGTATATTTAATTTTCAAGCTTTGATGACTTTGTTTTCATACAAGCGGAGATCATGAGAAGGCGTGAGGAGAACACTCTGGTTACGCTGGACCAGCCGATAGTTGAGGACTAATTCTACTACAATACGGCGGGGGACTGCCCAAAGGGGCGTGTCTACGGGCTCGGGTCACCTAGCAGTAAGAAGAGGAAATATGGAGATCCCGGTGCAAGCATGTCTCGGGAGCCAATGGTAGGATGTATGGAGTTCAATGTATTCATTCAAAGGTTCACGAAGTTTGAGGCTTTCATGCAGAGCCAGTTGGGAATGCACATAAACTTTAGAGTGATCACCTCTCAAGCACCACCACCGCCACCATCGCCACCACCACCACCACCACCTCCTCAAGAGCATCACTAGCAGGTTGAGGTAGATCCAACTCACTAACCAGAGCACCAACATGGCAATGGTGATCAAGACATCTGGGAATGGATGGATGAGGAACACCTTGGTGATGAGCATTTTTAGTTGGTTTACACAACTTTTTGGTTTGTAAAGAAATTTCAAACAATGTTTTGTGCATATTGTGATTGAATTCTCTTTTTTGGGTTCCCTTTAGTATAATATTTGATATTTTGTGTGAATGAATGCTATGAAATTTGCTTTTAGAAGATGTTATAGCACCCCAAGGAGTCGTTGTAGGGCGTAGAGTGTTGGAGAGGGCCAATTGACTTTCTTTGCGGGTTGTGTATAGGAGAGAAGCTGTTGGAAAGAAATGTGAAGAAAAATAGATTTTGGGCATACTAACGAATTACAAATTGAATAACAGCGGAAGGAAAGTATTTTTTTGTTATTTCGTCTCTAATTAGCAACATAATTGAAACAATCATCAAATAATTTTAGGTTTATGAGTTGAATTCCATTACTACTTAGCAATAGAATAGCAACAAAATGCTATGAGGACCGTTTCTAATCCATTGATAATTAGCAATGAAATAGTAACATAATGATATGTAGCAACAAAATAACAACATAATTCTATGAGGTTCGTTGCTATATTGTTTCTAATTAGCAAAGGAATAGCAACGAAAGCTACGAAGTCTGTTGCAATTTCATTGCTAATTAGAAACAAAATAGCAATGGAAAACATGAAGTCTATTGCTATTTCATTGCTAATTAGCAATGAAACTCAACTTATAAAACAATATTATGGTTGTTATTTTCGTCTCTGTTTTTCGTTGCTAAATAATTAGCAATGACCTTTTTTGAAACGAATTTCATTTCGAATTATTTAGTCTCTAATGTTATTTCCATTGGTATCCTATTGTTATTTCGTTTCCATTTAGTCGGTATTCCCTTACTATTCTGTTGCTAAATCAGTGTATTCTTGTAGTGTTATTTTATTCATTTTTATTATGTGTGTGCAATGCCTAATCGGAATAAGCAGATTTCCTTGAAATCCACTTCAACTCACTATCGTGATGGAAAGAATTTTAATGTACAAACTAGAACTCCACCTATTAGTATGAATAATGCAAGCTCCACATTGCTTTAAGTTCCAAATCTTCAGATTCATAACCAATTAAGTTTATTATCTGTGCCTCCCTAATCAACAACTATATCTCAATATTATATATTTTACAGTTGTACTGTCCATATCCAACTTAAATGCTTCAATGGACATGATAACTTCTAAAACCTAATATCAACAAAAATGTGATCAAGATGTTCATAGCATTACGCTTAAAATCAATAAAAATTCTAACCATTGCGGTTTTTATATTTCTAATCTATTTATGTTCATGGTATAGCATTCACACGATAGGATCCATTCACCCCTAAGATTAATGAACTACTCTTACTTCATTGAAACAAACATACACATAGTGGTGTTCATTGATGTCAGAGATTAAATGAATAACTTCAATTAAATCAATAAAAACATTACCTGAATCACCAATCGTGAAACTTCAATATCTTTGTTGGGTTTTGGGGTTTATACACAACAGAAATTACAAAACAATTTTGATAAAAACCCCAACAGGATCTGAATCTAATTATATTAAAAACGTTTAAACCATGAAAACTTAATCATACCTAAGTCACAATATACCTTTCTTAAGGTTGATCATCTCTAAGGCGCTGCCAACGACGAACGACCTCTACCAGCAGTCCACACATGAACGGCGACCGAGATTTGAAGTGCTAGCTTCGAGAGAACACCAAACTTTTTATTTCACTCCAAGACGATCCGGAGCGTACCAGAAAACCCTAATTCATTTCTGAAACGAAAACAGAGTTTCGACCCTTAATCTTTCGTACGTGTGTTCTAACTTAAAGCGTCTATTTATACAACCCTTATATATAGACGGTTAACTAAATTACACATATACCCCTACTTAAAGAAGTATACGTGTAATACACCACAAGGAAGTTTCTGTCATGAATTTTATCATATAAAATTCATTTTTCTGAACCATCTTAAAATCTCGCAAAACCATTCTTAGTGTGGGACCCAATAGGCTCATAAAACATTGGCAGTGTACCAAAACACATTTTGGTATACAAGTCATAAGCGGCCACTAGCAAGACATTATGACTACCCAAGTTGTACGAATATCAAATCGATACAACCTAATCAATAGTGTATATATCATCATTTTGTCACATGATATCCTTTTGATCAAACATAAGGCACGGAATTGTCATCCAACATGTTCACTCGTACTAGTCTCGATCTTTAGGTAGACTAAAAACATCTAACTGACATTGAACAATATCAACTCACTTAGACTAGGCCTTTTAATAGTCTAATATTTCGAGGGATCCACTGGATATCTCTCTTTATATGAGATGGACAAATTCTATCATGATTACACAACTACATCACATTGCTCACACAGTAACGAATCATAACCTTTAGAATCGTCCTATTAAAGACAACGTTCGATTGTGTCAAATCACTGTGTTCCTAATGTTGAAGTCTCTGATAATCTCAAGTCAAGGACTGAGATAATATACCAATCATGAGAAACAACTATGACTTAATCCATGTGATGTTCTCATAGCGGGTCGATCCAGTACTTTGTTCCCTAACAAGTACTCGTGATCTCGATTCGTATCCTTGTACGTATAATCATCACATGATCATCAATCAAGACTCAAACTAGTCTTAATTCATTATAGTTCCCAGTATAATAATCGACTAGGGACATTTAGGATATTTCTGTAAATACCCATGGATCTTATTATACTGTAAACATGCAAATTAATTATAATAAACAACAAATGAAATCCTCTATTTTATTAACTAAAAGTATTCATAAAGACAGTTAATGGATTGACCTAGGGCACATGCCCCAACAATCTTCTCTTCAACAAATCTTCTTAATACTCAAGAATAAAGTAAACCTAAGTTATTCTTTGATTATAATTGCTAATGAGTGTTAATCTATTGATTATTGGTGAGTTTGCCATGTTCTAATACCTATTTATACTCCAAAACATGTTTAAAAACAATTAGAAACCTAATAGACAATTTCACCCGAAATAGAACTCCAACTTTCTATTTTCTTTAGTCTCGGCGGTGTCACTTATGATCCATCATCGTGTGTGTTATGCCACGGTATCGTGACAACTTCAGCCATTTTGTGTGTTTTTTTTTCCATTTTGTAGACTCGTTTGCGCCAACCATCCTGACTCATTTTCTTCTCTTTTTTGGTCTCCTACGCTGTGCCTTCATCTCCCCACAGCGCCAACCATCTTTGCCACGACGCCAAACCCACTTTAGTGTATTTTAACTTCATTTCTTCACAAATTCACTCATTTATCTCCTTGTTGCATTGTATACTTGAAAATACATAAATACCATCATTTAAAGCTCATTTCAAGATATTTATACTAAATATACTACTAAAATAACCCTATATAAAAATCTAAATAATTACTTATCAAATACCTCTAAACTTAGGGTTTTGCACGTCCTGAGCAAAAGTGTATATTACTAAATATCCTAATTACTCCTATCACTCTAGTTCATATTCATTTTACATCTTTTATATAGTATCATTTAATTCAACTAAATTTCTAGTTAATAATCCATTCAAGAGTCTTTCTTTGCAAAAACTTATATTTTCAATACATTTAGCTTTAACAACACATACAATTCATTTTCAAAGCATCAAAGTAGGTCACAACCAAAACCATCACTACTCACAAGTTTGTTTCACTTCGACACTCAAGTAGCAAGTGTGCAATCTCATGATTTCTCATTCAACTCAGAAATTTACAAATAAGCATAGATCAAATTAATTTTGGTAGATTTTAGTACCTCAAGAGTCTATATGAGTTAATATAGTTGAAAAGAAAACTTAATTCAACGAATCTGCTAGTACTCGAGCAAAATCTTTTATTTGAAGAGTTTTATTCTAAATTTCACCTTCTTTCTTTATTTTTTCTTTCCTTTTTATTTATTTTTTCTTAATTGCACATTCCCTGCTCCTTTTCCTATTGATTTTATTTTTATCACTTTTCCAACCATCAAGTTTTCTGCTTCATTTCCTGTAGAACATGTGGGACTCTCTAATTAATTTTTTTTTAGAACTCTTGTTAGCACTTCTCACTTTCACTCTATCAAGCAAGTTAACTCCAACTTTTGTTTAGAAAGGCCTATTTCTTCCCCTCTTTGCACTAAATCTTTATTTACATTCAAGTAAGATTCACACTTATTATAAAATTCCTTAGAGATCTAACTTTTTTCATAAGAAGTGTTCTTGTATTCTTCTTGCTTTTGTTTCGAGTTCAAGGTCTTCCATAGCTCTAGGTTTCTAATCATGAAATTATACCGTTGTTGCTACATTTCATATTTTCTTCAAATGTTTTTAAAAAACACTCTCGCGAGTCTCATATCAACAAGACACTTATATTTTACTCATCCTCAATTAATGGCATGGACATGCAAATGAACTACTTATTCCTTACATATTACTATATATATTACCTAAACGCATTCAAAATAGTAAGTAAATGAAATAAAAATACACTTCCATGCTTTCCTTTTTAAATGCTTCAAAAATAAAATTTTAACAATCATACATGCAGTGTTTATCCTTATTTCAACCTTTCTTACCACTTCCCATAGCGTAGTGTTTATGCCCCTAAACTTAAACCAAATCTTGTTCTTAAGGTTTAAAAATAAGCTTGAAACATGAAAACACTAAAACATAAACATAATAATAATAACACAAGATAAGACATAATAATGCATAAACATAAATTTTCCCTCTAACTCCTTGATCCTTTATGACTATAGGCATATGTTGAGACTTCCCAGTATAATGAAATGTCACTAGGCAAATTGTCTCTCTTGCACATTTAATACATTTTTTTAAAGTTAGAAACTAAAACGTTTGAATTGTCCTTAACTATAATAAATAACTATTTGACTAACTGAAATTTAAAAAACTTGAAACTTAAAAACCCTTAGGCTGCCTCTCAGTAGCACTTAGTTAAATGTCATTAGCCTAATGTTTTTTCTGCTCATTTAGTCCAAGTCTAAATCGCCTAGATTGAGATACTCCATTTGTAGATCGAAGATAATAATATCATTTCCATTTGGATGTACTTTTTCCCATCAATAAAGACAATCTTCTCGGTATCATAATCCTTATCAATACTTATTGTGATCTTTTTCTTCCTTGTGTACAAGTTTGCATTGGTAGTGTTCAAGAATAATTGCTAAAGTATCATAAACACATCATCATCCATAATGTGGTCCATAACCTCAAAATCTGTAATGAATATGAATTTACCCAATTTCACATGCATCTTTAGAACTCTCCTTATAGTTGGCTCCAAGTTGCCATCAACTACTTGCAAATTCGTTATCGAGATAACTGATCTTCAAATCAGCGTGTTACATGTCTATTTTTTGGCATGACATTGACCGAGGCTCCCATATCACATAAGACATTTCTAAATTGGTGTCTGCCAATACTTATTAGTATGCATATTTCTCTGGATCTCTTATTGTAATTGGATGAAGTCTTGGTATAAACTTGAACTTTAGTTTTGGCTTCCTCGGAACCACCTTGAAGTTATATCTTTTCGGTGCTTCTTCGGAAAGTCCTTCATCTTGTTGCTTAGCTCTCTATTATTTCTCCACCTTCTTGTTATTCTTCAAGGGACTGATGTTTTGTTACCTGAATCACTTGAGTTCATCTTGCCTTTCGTAAAACAACTTAACCCTCTGGGCATTTACTTTAAATGCCTTACCACTAATTGGTTATTAACTCTACCATTCCATAAGGCCAAGTAGAAATGACCTTGAATGGTCCAGATCATTAAGATCTTAATTTGCCCATAAATAATTTAAGTCCTCAATTGAATAACAAGATTAGTTGTCCTAGCTCAAATGATCTATATGTTAGGTTTTTGGGGTTCATACGCAGCGGAGATTACAAAATAGTTTTGACAAAAACCCCAACAGGATCTGAATCTAATTCAATTAAAAACATTTAAACCATGAAAAACTTAATCATACCTCAATCGCAATATACCTTTCTGAAGGTTGATCGATCTCTAAGGCGCTGCCAACGACAAACGCCCTCTATCAGCAGTCCACACACGAACGGAGGCCGTGATTTGAAGTGCTAGCTTCGAGAGAATACCAAACCTTTTTGTTTCTCTCCAAAACGATCCAGAGCATACCAAAAACCCTAAGTCGTTTCTTAAACGAAAATAGAGTTTCAGCCTTTTTTCTTTCGTACGTGCGTTCTAACTTACAGCGTCTATTTATACAACCCTTGTATATAGACGGTTAAGTAAATTACACATATACCCTTACTTAAAGAAGTATAAGTGTAATACATCACAAGGACGTTTCTGTTATGAATTTTATCACATAAAATTCATTTTTCTGAATCAACTTAAAATCTCGCAAAACCATTCTTAGTGTGCGACCCAATAGGCTCATACAACGTTGGCAGTGTACCAAAACACATTTTGGTAAACAAGTCATAAGCGGTCTCTAGCAAGACATTATGACTACCCAAGTTGTACGAATATCAAATCGATACAACCTAATCAATAATGTATATAACATCCTTTCGTCACACGATATCCTTTTGATCAAACATAAGGCATGGAATTGTCATCCAACATGTTCGATCGTACTAGTCTCGATCTCTAGGTAGACGGAAAACATCCAAGTGACATTGATCAATATCAATTCACTTAAATTAGGCCTTTTAACAGTCTAACACATCGAGGGATCCGCTGGATATCTCTCTTTATATGAGAGGGACAAATTCTATCTTGATTACACAACTTCATCACATTGCTCACACAGTAACCAATCACAACCTTTATAATCGTCCGGTTAAAGACAACGTTTGATTGTGTCAAATCACTGTGTTCCTAATGTTGAAGTCTCTGGTAATCTCAAGTCAGAGGACTGGAATATATACCTATCATGAGAAACAACAATGACTTAATCCATGTGATGTTCTCATAGCGGGTCGGGTCCAAAGATACTTTGTTCCCTAACAAGTACTCGTGATCTTGATTTGTATCCATATACGTATAATCATCATATGATCATCAATCAAGACTCACACTAGTCTTAATTCATTATAGTTCCCAGTATAATGATCGACTAGGGACATTTAGGATATTTATGTAAATACCTATGGATCTTATTATAATGTAAACATGCAAATTAATTATAATAAACGACAAAATGAAATCCTCTATTTTATTAACTAAAAGTATTCATAAAGACAGTTAATGGATTGACCTAGGGCACATGCCCCATCACTATATTCAATCCTTTTGTCATGCCATTACCTTGATTTCTCTTTATGTAACTTGGCATTTTCGTATGCATCCAGTCTAAACTCATCCAGTTATATCAGTTGAAGTAATCTGGCATTTCCTGCGGCTTGAAGATACTTGTTAAGTTTTTTAATTACCCTGTATGCTTTATGCTCTAACTTTACTAGTAAGTGACATGTGTTTCCATAGACCAACTGATATGGAGACGTGCCAATTAGTATTTTAAATGTCGTCGTGTATGCCCACAATGTTTCTTCAATATGGAATGCACAATCTTTTCTCTTGGTGTTTATAGCTTTTTCAAAGATCTGTTTCACTTCTTTGTTGCTTACTTCAGATTATCCATTTGTTTGATAATGATAGGCAAATGAGGTCTTATGCCCAACCCCATATTGTTTTAGCGACATGTCCAAGGATTTGTTATAGAAATGCGATCCCTCGTCATTGACTAATACTCTAGGTGTTTCGAATCGCCAGAATATGTTTTTCTTTATGAATTCAATAACCATTGTTGCATCATTTATTGTGGTTGCTACGGCTCCCACCTGTTTGGAAACATAATCCACTACTAATAATATATATTTGTTCCCATCAAAATTAGGGAATGGTCCCATGAAATCTATTCCCCATACATGAAAGAGCTCAACTTCTTGAAAAGTGGTTTATGAAAACTCATGCCTTTTTATAAATATTCCCTATTCTTTGACATTCATTGCAAGTTTTCATAAAATATACAAATACATAAATAGATTTTGCCAATAAAACCCTCATTGTAACACTTATGATGTCGCCTTTAGTACTCCAAAATGTCCACCATATGGTGATGCATGACGCCCTTCTAGAATGCCTGTGAACTCCTCATCTATTACGCATCATCCAATTAACTCATCATTGCATCTTTTAAATAGATAAGGATTGTCCTAAAAGTACGACTTCACATCATTCAGGAATTTATTTCTCATTGTATTTGTTAAATTTAGAGAAAACACATGATAAATAGTTAACATAGTTTGCAAACCAAGATGCATTTTTCTGAATGTCTACTTTGTGCACTCTTTTTGATTTCTCTGGATTTTTTACTGCCATCATGCTAACCTTTTCTGGCTTGTACAGATTTTGCTTTTGTCTTGTCTCATTCGTTATCGTAGTGTTCATCATGTGAATAACACTGATGCTTTCCTTAGGACTTGTGATCTTGTTGGTCCAAAATCTTCTTTCCTTGAATTCATGGCAATGAATAACTAACCAATACATCTTTCAAGGTTCTTGATGGATTAGGATTTTTCATCATCCATTCTCTTCATAGCTTGCTTCATTCCTCCCATCTATTTCTTGTGCTTCTAATAGCATTCCCTATTTCTCACATCCAAGGGATACAAAGATCTCTCAATTAACTTTAATGAAGTTATCTCTTTACTTTGCCCTAGCTTCCATTATTGGATTTATTGATCGAAGCCTGGAGGTAACTTCAGTGCGTTATCAGGATTGCCATACGAGAAGTTGGGGTTGTTGTTATATCCTTAATAAAATCTTTGAAGAGTAATTCATTTTGGCCTGAAGTTATTTCCAAAGCGTTGGCTTTTGATGAAGTTGATGTCTTCATACTCCATTCCTTGTTACATGTCCATTTGATTAACCACCATGGCTAGGTGATTAATGGTTATTTTATTGCCTGTACTTGTAGACCTTGTTGTCTCATTAGAAGCTTTGCCATTTGACAACTCGAGGTTGGATAGTTGTGCCATAATCGCAGACTTGTGAATCAATCTCATATACGCCTACTCGATTTCCTTACTATGGAACGAGTACCGGACGTAGAGTTATGAGAAATAAGATCTAGGAGACCCAATGCTTCATCCTCATCTTTAGTTAATAGAGAACAACTTGTTGTGGCATATACTAGTGTTCTCATGCTGTGGTGCATCCCATAGTAGAAAATCTGCATTTGTGCCCATTTCACATATCTCTGTCCTGGACATCTCCTCATCATCTCCCTGAGTCTTTCCCAAGCCTCTCGAAGACACTCTGCTTCTTCCTACTTGAATTGATTAATTTTCAGTTTCCTTTCACTGACCATCACTTAGGGAAAGAACTTATCTAGAAATCTTTCATTGATTCTCACTAAAAAGTTTATACTCCCTGCATTCAATCTTTGGAACTAGGATGTGACTTTTCCACCTAATAAGAATGGGAAAAGTCTCATCCTGATCACGCCCTTTATAACTCCATTAATGTGCATGGTGTCGCACTTCTTTCAGAAATTCTTTACATGTGTAACTGGATCTTCATTGGATAGCCCATTTGCATTATGTTGATTAGAGATGGTATCAGTTTAAACTTGGTAGCATTGGCTGGAAGCCTCATCATTCCATTGTAAGTCTCTTATATTTCTGACTTGAAGTAGTCGTGAAGGCATCTTTGTCCCTGCATTCTATCTTGCACTACCAGATCACTATCACGTTGGTTATTCCTTCAGCCCTGTTATTGGTTTCCTGCTTGATCCTCAGCCATTTTAATTCCTTTCTTTTTCTTTCCTTTGTTGGTTCTGTCAAAGTCATGGTTGTAAAGCACTAAGTCCTCTCATTTGCTATGCATGCACTAATTCTCTCTTAAAAGAAAACAAAAAAGATCAAGTGTCGATGTCAAAGTTGAAACTTGAGCCTTTTATTTTTTCTTTTAGTTTTTATAAACTTGAAATTAAAGTACTTATAATAAATCTTAGCAACTTTTCAAACTAAGTATAAGTGGCTACCGATATCTGACAACGACGCCAAAAACTTGATCGTGGCCATAAGTATAACAGCTTGATTTTAGTAATAGTGTGACCAACTTACGTTGATTACAAATATTGTACTTTTGGAAAGGTAATTGCACTCAATATTTACCTAGCCAAAATTACTCGATGGCTAAGGAAATCTTTTTAATTTGGTTGTATAGACTAAACTACTTTATCTTGATAAATCAATGTAAATTACTTTTAAACTCTTAATTAAGAATATTTTAGTTCATAACTTCACCAAGGTAATGAAATACTATGCTTTTCAACTTACTTTATTCATCTTTATTACATCTGTGCGATGCCTAATTAAAATAGAGAAATTTCCTTTAAATCCGCTTCTACCCACTGTCATACAAACTAAAACTCCACCTATCAGTATGAATAACGTAAGCTCCACATTGCCTTAAGTTCCAAATCTTTGGATTCATAACCAATTAAATTTACTATTCGTGCCTCCCTAATCAACAACTATTTCTTGATGTTGTATATTTTACGATTTTACCGTCCATATCTAGCTTAAAAGCTTGAATGGCCATGATAACTTCTAAAACTTAATATCAACAAACATGTGATCAAGATTTTCATAGTATTACACTCAAAATTAATACAAATTCTAATAATTGCACTTTTTATCTTTATAATCTATTCATGTTTATAGCATAGTACTCACACCATAGGATCCATTGATCCCTAAGATTAATGAACTGGTCACACTTCATTAAAACAAATATGCACAAAGTGGTATTCATTAAAATCAAATATTAAATGAATAACTTCAATTAAAGCAATAAAAATAATACCCAAATCACCACATGCAAGTCTTCATTGTCTTCTCTTCCACAAATCTTCTTAATACTCAAGAATAAAGTAAACTTAAGCTTTTCTATGATAATGGTTGCTAATAAGAGGTAGTTTATTGATTATTCGTAAGTTTACCAAGTTCTAATACCTATTTATACTTCTAAATCATGTCCCAAAACCCTTATTGATAGTTTCACCTGAAATAGAACTATAGCTTTCTATTTTCTATAGTCTCGGTACTATCATGTAACGACCCAAATTAATTAAACTAGGATCACCGTTAATCTCAGGAATTAACGGTCGTAATTCAGGCATTATGTGGACAACTCGGTTGACTCGGACATGAGAATCGAGGGAATATGTTATTTATGGATGATGGCTATATATGTGGTGTTTAAAATTATTATTGTTATATTGCACCGCATGTATGCATGCTGCTATCAGGCGAGTTTGTGTGATGGTTATTCGCCTTGAAAGGCGTCTTAATGCGGGTAGTGAGTAGGTGAACTACAGGAACGCTAGGAAACTCGACTAATTCACGTTAGGATGACTGGTTATTCGACTAAAATAGGTAATGTAACTATATGCTAAATTGATTAAATTAAAACAATAAGCTATGTCATGCCATAAAATGCGTGTGGAGACGAGGGGTACTGGGCACCAAGTAATCAAAGGTTAGTGGGACCATAAGTTGGTAAATCTTGATAAATAAAAATGTTAACCATATTTATTATAATGGGCTTAAGCTAAGTTAACTAAATCAAATAAATCAAGGCTTATAGTTTAGTTGTTAAATTAGAAACAATTGGACTTTCCTAGAGATACACATTGGCACATCTAGGAGCTATGGGAGTAATAAATTGGTGTCACTAGGAGACAATTAGTGGAGTGTAAGTGGGCTAAGTGGCAAGAGATGTGCCATTAGATAAAACTCAGGATACATAAATGCATGAAGATCAATGGCTAGGAATCAACCTCGCCTTAATATATAAGATCAACACATGAAAAGTAAACTATTTTTCATTTACACACCTATGAAACAACAAGCTTACTAGAGAAGAAGATGGAGTTTGTTGGAGTGTGAAGAAATCAATGGGAGTTTGTGAGAAATTCTTAAGCATGGGGATTCAACAATTAGGTAACAAATCTACACTAGCAATTTAGCTAAATTTAGTATGTTTTAGAGAAGTTTGAGTTTTGATGATTAGACCTCTAGTTTTTAGTGAGAGCTTGATGAATTACATGGTTATAGATCATTTACATAGAGAATTTACCACTTGTTTAGTTGGAATTTGTGTTTTGATGAAATTGGGAAGTTGGTGAATGCATGAGATTTAGAGGAATTTGGGGTCAAATTGATGTTCTGAACCATTTTGATTTCTATTTTGGAGTTAATTTTGTATGGAGAGGTTGTTAAATGGGTCTAAGTAGATAATTGGGAAGTTTGGGACAAAATTCTTGAGTTGAGAATTCTGTCACAGAGGGTAATTAGCGCGCTAACTAGACTTATCAGTGCGTTAATGATTCTAGGCACTTAACTATTTTTCAAAATGAAGAAAAGTAGCATGCTAGATAGATCCCTTTGAGTTCTAACTCCACCTAGCATGCTAGTAGACCCATTAGCGCGCTAATGCCAGACAATAACTGAATTTAAGGGTTGTTTTGGGATTTTTGACTTAAATACATATCCAAACACCTATAATCATACTAAATATGTAAAATTGGACTTTAGAGACTTAGGAGACCGTAGCTCAGGTATCGAGGAGCTAATCGGGTCAGATTTCGAGAGTCTGGGGAAGTCGGAGTACGGATCGAGGTGAGTAAACCATTAGAATGCCTCATAGAACTCATATTTTGTTTTATCAGTATTGAATTACATGTATGACTGCTAGTAGACACACATGGGGTTTTCACTCCTATTTCTATTTGCGTATATATTAGTTGTGGCTAAATCCCTTGCGCGAGTTACTTATGATAGAGCTCATGTCGATGGTTGTAGGATGTACTTGCAACCTTTGGGAGGGATTAGGGTCATCCTAATGTGTAACAACATCAAGAAGGGACCATGCCATTTATTGAAGTTGCGGTTTAGTTACTATAAGCTTGTAAGTACATACGAGGTTTCTATTCGATTTATCGATTCCTGGCTAGTGAAGGTCAGAGATTTTCCCGTGATTATACGAATGTTTATTGATTAATGCTTTATTTATGAACTTGTTTAATTGGCATATGTTGTTAATTGATTTCACACTACCGATTTTGCTTGACGTGTCTTTGCCTACATTCATGGGAATATGACATATTGTTGCTAGGTGTTATATTTCCATGTTTCGTAAATTACCAGTATTATTTCATGAATATTGTGTGGACTTCTCTTATGGTTTTACTCACTGGACTCGTTACAATATTTGTTGGGTGATTGAGTGCAGATTCTTCGACGAGCAAGAGCAAGGGCAAGGAGGTATTGGGCGACCACCTTTGAGATTGGGGAGTCAGCTCGTGTGCGATATTAGTATGTATTTATTTTATTTTTGTTAGGTTTTGGGGACCACGGAAAAATGATTACATGTGTATGGAACCTTTGTTATACTTATCTCGCCTTGATATATAAGTGGTATCTTTTGTTGGGTTTTCCACTACTTAGGATTGTTAAAAATTGCATCACTTAGTTAATTTAAGACGTTCACTCTTAAATTGTAATATAACTTGTAAGTTAATTAAATAGCTAACTAAATCATTAATGCCTATGTAAAGATTAATTAAAGTAGTTAGGGTTAGCTGGAAAAGTGTAAGCACTCAAGTAGGATATTTAAACTAAATATACTACTAAACTAAACCTATTTTAGGATATTTAAGCTCATTTTAGGATATTTAAACTAAATATACTACTAAACTAAACCTATTTTTAAGTTTAAATACTCAATTATTAGCTCCATCTCGAAAACATGTCATAGACGAGAAAATTGCTTGTAGTCCACATAAGGGTAGCTCGCATCAAAAAATTATACATTGTAGATACGTTGTTTGTAGCCACGCAGTCTTGCCATAAGTCTTATAATTCTTTCACAAGCGATTGTAAGAAAACATCAATTTGTTAACCTTGATGTGATAGTTTGGGAACGATTACAGTAAGAAACATGAACACTTTTTCATGCACATGGAAGGTGGAAGGTTATATGGAGTCAATGTCACTTGCCATGACAATTATTGCTTCCTAGAATCACTGAAAAACTTGAAAATCGCTCGTGCACAAGCCCAAATGAATGTTTCCTACCTCTGCGCCATACTCTTCATTCACCTCATTGAAATGTTTCTATGCAATCGAATCTTAGCAATCTTGCATGACGTCTTCTGGTGATTGTGCTCCCTGTGCCACTGCATATTCCTTGCAGTAGCTTCTGATGCATAAAGACATTGTAGTTGTGGAGTTAACGAAAATGGATACATTTATTTACGCACTTTTCGATTCTTCGACCTGGTTGATTGCTCTTGACCGTATATGAACTTCCCACAAAACTTGCACCACTCTAACTTAAAAAATCATGTGATTATCTTCACAAAAAGCAATCTGCTCGACCGATAAACTTAATCCTCGCATCAATCTTTTGGGTCATAGAAGCTTTTGAAAAGCGAGTTTTTGTCTGGCAACATATCATGACAATAGTGTAAGATGTCATCGCAAGCTCATTTAGGAAAATGAAGTTCTACTCTCAAAGCTATTAATCTTGTCACAGTAGATAACCTAGTCATTTTTTTGCACCCTGCCCACAATGGTACATATCTCACATCGGCCATATCATAAATTTATTGTGCTTCAAAACTTGATGACTCTTCCATGCACATTCAGTTGAATTCAGCCTCGTTGCGTTGTACTACATCTCTTAGTATGACGTTGTCAAAACTCTATTGTCTTGAGTCTCTCCTTCGTGAGAAGTTTTGTACGATTGGTCGTCTAATGTCACCGGTTCTGGAACAACATCTTTACACTCTTCATGCTTGTACTAACAACAATAGTCATGAACGAAACATTGCTTACAAATGTCATACTCAATAGTCTCCACGTCGTGATAATCATGAAAATAGGATTTAGTGTGGTCGCACAGACATTTGATCATTTTCTCGCTATGCTAAGTCCAACAATGAGTTTTTGTGAACTTTATGAACTTTTAACTTTAACCATAAACTCACACCGTATGAACCCATTTTGGATATAATTGTACATCCATTCCCTATTTGGGTTAGACATGTCCAACGAAAAATAAGTTCGTTTTTAATTAAAGTCAAAGATAGTCGCTCTAAATATTGAGATTCTCACAATTTCTAAAAAGTAACAAATGTTTATCATTTGTTGTGGACTGTGCTATATAAGTCGAGTTTCGATAATTGATTGAGTTTTCATCGCCTAAGTTCAATAATGTCGAATTTTAAGAGAATAAATCACATTTTTAACTTACAAATTGCAATTTCGATTTACCTACACATGATAATAAAAAGATTAATTGATTATTATTAACTATCATTCAAGTGCATGTATTAACAATAATTCAATTGCGTTTAAACTTACTAACATAATTTTGTGATCATTTTCGTATGCATCGAGATGCGTGCATGCAATCACGAAAGTATGTGAATTTAATTGAAATGTGAAAAGTAATACATTTAGACTACATCTTCATAGTCTATGTTTGCACCCTACCTTAACATAGATTCAATGTGCCTTAATCATAATGTGCTTTAATTTGTTACATTCATAACAATTTGTTTGAAGCCATCTATAAAAATCTACCTAGCTTTAAAACATACAAAATACCAATACCCTTTAATCAGATCTCCAATTTTTAATTAATCCATAAATAAGGCATCAAAAAATAAATCACCATCATTAACAGAAAGAATCAACAAAAATAAATTCGAGAATGGAGTGAATGAAAATAAAAAAGAAAACAAAAGAAAATGTGACATTAAATTGCATTAACTTAAAGGAAATAAGAGATTATAATAATATATGATGATGGTTGTGAAGATTCCTAGCATAATATTTACATTAGTGTCGAGTAGTTATCCTAACTATCTAAAACTAAAAAATGAAATGTGCGCCTTTTTGGTGTTCCTAGCATAATATTTACATTAGTTTTTCATTTTTTAATTCTAAAAGAATTGTATACATTTATTGAAAAAAAAAATAAGATTCAAAAAATCATTAAAAATACTACAAATACCTGTAAGTGCAAATTACTACTAATCCTCCTTCAAAGTATGGTGGTGGTGATCACAATTCTAACAACGAAATTTCACAAATAATAATATATTAATTAATCATTCATTAATTCTCATAAGTCTTCACAATAACAAAAATAAAAAATAACAAAAAATAAATAACATAAATAAATAAATAACAAAATAAAAATAAATGAAACAATAAATAATATTAAAATGAAATTCATAAAAATTACCCAAGTTGTGGTGGCTTCGTGCAGCGATGTGGCATGGGTAGCGTACGACGAGGTAGAGGCGATGAGGCAGTAACGACAGCGGCAGTGGGTGTGGAGACGATGAGTGGCAATAAATAATAGGTAGGAGGGAGTCGGAGAGATAGAGAATGCAGCCGATGGAGGGTGGCGGTGAGGTAGGGAGGCAGAGGGTAGCGACAAACAGGAGGGCGAACGTAGTAGTGCCTACGACTAAATTGTTAGTAGAATGATTGGCAAATGTATCGTTATACCTGCTGTCTTTCATGATTTTCATCCATTTATTTGTTTTTCCTCCATGCTCATTATATGCATCAATAAGCGCTCTTACCTCAATTTGTGTAAAGAATCCTGACATTGTTATTAATGAAGAGAACGATTTATATGAAACCTATGAAACTAGGTTAAGAACTCAACGCACAAATGAAACAAAAAGAACGTCTTATGAAACATAACACACAATGTCTTACCAGCTTTATGTACACATGATTACATTATGTCAGCTGTTGGATCACATAGACTTATTGGACCATTGATTTGTAACAAACTATCAATAGTAACAAACTCTGTGACTTGACCAAAAACCTCATTTCAATAAACACTAAGACACTCACACATATGGATTAGAGAAGTGGAGGGAGTCAAAGAGTGGTGTAGATTGCACCTGGTTGTCCTTTTCTCTTAACAAAAGAAGATAGTTGACTTTACACCATGTAGTGTACTTTTTTTACATGCATAACAATACCTCAATTGGTTGGATGATCTTCAACTAATGTGGTTATTCTTTTCTCCAACTATCAAACCATTGTTCCGTCTTCAAATAATAAAGTTTTCCTTTTCTCCAACTACATAACCATTGATCAGGCCACACATGGCTTAATCTGAGGCAATATAAGCCGAACATTTTCATACCTCCAACCATCTTTTAAATCTTTTATAAAGACCTTTTCCATGATCACAAGCAATACCTTTTTATAGAACCGACTATTTTTTCATCTTTGATAAAAAAAACCTTTTCCATGATCAGCTTATCTTGTGGTAAAATGATAGAATAATAACACTTCAAATACTTAATTTCTTTTTCATAAAAAAGAAATATTAACTTGTCACCGCTAGTGTTTGAACCTATGACCTTTTACTACAAGTGACGTAACATGGCTTGGTGACGTTTTCGGCAACGTGGCGGTGCCCGATTTGCCTCGAGATTTGGGGTGGTCACATGTCAGGTTCTATATGAAGACCAAACAGAACAGGAAAAGCTCGAGGATCTTCGATGAGTGTTTTAAGTTTAAAAGCTTAATTTTCTTGTTTATATATATATATACATATTGTTTTGGGCTTTGGGTGAGTGTAAGTCGTTAAATACTTTTGAACAAGTTGTGAGAGTCTCATAAATTAGTTTGACGTAAGATAAGAGGTTTATGATGCAATTTTGGTTTATTTCAAGATTATAAAATTGCAACTAAGGTATCAGAGACACTAAGCTATTGGGCTACCCAAATGATTACACTTCAAGTATTTAATAGTATCATGTGATAGTTGCATTATTTGTTAGATCATATCAACATCGTGTAATATTTGCATTAAATGTTAGATAATATCTTACCTACAACCACTATAACGTGTACAACATATAATATAGGTTTTAAAGCACCATAAAAGACTTTTCATAAGGTTTTCTGGACTCTACAAAAGCGCCATCTTTTAAGTTGTTATCATATCTTCAAAGACTTAGAATAAGTGATTAGCTAGACTTATATATAGGTCTAGTTTAGTAGTATATTTGGTATAAATATCCTAAAATTAGCTCTAAGTAATGGTATTTATGTGTTTTTAGGCATGTAAGGTGTAAAGGAGATAAATGAGTAATTTCGTAATGAAACGAGAATAAAATGCACAAAACCACATTTGACGTCGTGGCTAGTACGCTTGGGCCATGGGAAATGACAACACAAAGTGGGTAAGGCATGGAGAAGAAGAGAATAGAAGAAAAGTGGGACAAAAGAGTTGGCATAATGGTTGCGCCGTGGTGTTGTACACACGACGCTAGGATGGATTGAGCAAGGCACCGAGCTCATTAAGAAGGGAAAATGCACACAAAAGGCCGATGTTGTGGCGACGCTATGGCTTTACGCAAACATCATCATATTACTTATGGGCAACACCAAGAAGTAGAAAATAGGAAGTTTAGAGTTGTATTTTGTTTGGAATTATTGTATTATAAAGTTTCTTAGGGGCATAAATAGGTATTAAAACATAGTAAACTCACCAATTATTACATGTTATAGACCACCAACATAATTTAGCATAGTTTACATTGTTTTTAAGTATTAAGAAAAAGTTTAGGAGGAGAAGACATTGAAGATTCAAGTGTGGTTATTTGGTATTTTTCTCTAATATAATTGAATTTATTTAATTCAATATTTGATTGCGATGAATACCATAATGTGTATGTTCATTTCAATAATGAGTGAGTTGTATATTAATCTTAGGGATCAATGGATCATATGGTATGATTGTTATGCTAAAATGAGTTATGAATATATTTTAAAGTTAAAAATGAAATGGTTAGAATTTGTATTGATTCTATGCATAATGCTATGAACATCTTGATCGCGTATTTGTTGATTAGAGGTTTTAGGAGTTACCATGCCCAGTGGAGCTTTTAAGCCAAATATAGACAACACAACCGTAAAATATATAACATCGATAGATAGTTATTGATAAGGGATGCGCGGATAGTAAACTTAAGTAGTTATGAATCTACAAATTTGGAACTTAAACCAATGTGAGCTTATGTTATTCACACTGATAGATGGAGTGCTAGTTTGCACATTAGAATCTTTTCCATCATGATAGTGGGTTGAAGTGGATTTAAAAGAAATTTGTCTATTCTAATTAAGCATTGCAAACACATACTGAAGATGAAGGAAGTGAGTTGAAAAGCGTAACAATTCATTGACTAGGTGAAGTTTTGAATTAAGATCTTCTAAATATAAGAGTACAAGGTAATTTACATTGTTTTTCTAAAATAGAGTAGTTTAATTAAAACCAATTAAAAAGGGATTTTCTTAGCAATAGAGTGGATACGACTAAGTGACTTGTATGCAATATACCTTTCTCTGAAGATGATATATATAATCAACACTTGTTGATCACATTATTAATACAATCGAGCCGTTATACTTGTAGCCACGATCAAGTTTTTGGTGTCGTTATCGGGGATAAGTAGCCATTCATTAATTTAGTTTAGTTCATAAAATTATTAAGTTTTATTTTAAGTAATTTAATTTCAAGTTTATATTTAAAAAAATGTTTAAAATTTAAGTTTCACAATCTGTACTTGATCTTTTGTGTTTTCTTTTTAGGGAAAACTAGTGCATGCGTAGTAAAAAAAAGGACTTAGTGCCCTACGATCCTGAGATCAACATAACCAACAAGGGAAATAAGAAGAAAAGGACCAAGATGGCAGAAGAACAAGCAAGGAACCAAAACCAACAACAAGGCCGAGGAAATAACCAACCTGAAACTGATCCGATAGTGCAAGATAGACTGCAAGGACAAAAATGCCTTGCGACTATTTCAAACCAAAAGTTCAAGAGACCTACAACATAGGGATGATGCTTCTAGCCAACACCATCAAGTTCGAACTGAGACTATCTCTACTAAACATGGTGCAAAATAGCCTATTCAACAAGCACGCAAATGAAAATCTAGTTGCACGTGTAGAGAATTTTGAAGAGGAATGCGATAATGTGCACATTACTGGAGTTACAAAGGAGGTGATCAAGATGAGAATTTTCTATTCTGATTAGGTGGAAAAGACAAATTATGGTTCCAAGTACTGAATGCAGGGAGTATGACTTTATGGTTGGAAATCAATGAAAGATTTCTAGACAAATTCTTTCCCCTAGTGAGGGTTAGTGAAAGGAAGTTTGGAAACTAATCAATTCAAGCAGGAGGACATCGAGTCTTTCAGTGATGCTTCGGAAAGACTCAAGGAAATGATGAGGAGATGTCTAAGATATGGATATGTGAAATGGGTATAACTGGAGATATTTTACTATGAGATGCATCGAAACACCTGAACATTAGTAGATGCCACAGCAGGTGGTTCTCTACCAACCAAGGATGAGGATGGAACATTAGACCTTCTAGATCTTATGCCTCAAAACTCTACAATTGGTACTCTTGAGGGAACCAGCAGGTGTATATCAGATTGATTCGTAAGCTGCAATTATGGCACAACTATCCAACTTAAGCAGTCGAATAGCAAAGCTTTAAATGGGTCAACAAAGTCCATAAGTGCAAGCGATACAACAACTCGCTAATCACCAAGCCATGGTGGTTAATTCGATGGACATGTAGCAAGGAATGGAGTTTGAAGACATCAACTTCATGAACAACCAGAGAAATGGAAACAACTTCAGGTCGAGAGAAATGTCTCCTCAAATATATTATCAAGGATACAACAACAACATGAGATTCTCTTATGGAAATCTTAATAATTCACTAAAGTTATCACCAGACTTTGATCAGCAAGTCCAACAAGGGAAACTAGGCTAGAACAAAGAGATGACTTCATTGAAGTCAATTGAGGAATTCTTGCATGCCATCAACATTAAGAATAGAGAGCGCCATGAGAAGCATGAGAAAGAGATGGAAAATATGAAGCAAGCTCTAAAATGGATGGATGATAAGATATCACAATCTATTAAGAACTTGGAGAGACAGATTGGTCAGCTAGAAATTGCTTTGAATTCAAAGAAGGAATGGCAGTTTTTGAGTAACACTATAAAAATCCTGAGAATGTTAGTGTTATTCACATGATAAGTACTTTGATAATGAATGAGCCAAGGCAAGAGCAAGTGATGTAAAAGTCGAAAGAGTCAACACTTTAACTATAAGAAAACATGAAGTCATGCATGAGAACGGAACGAAGTGAGGCAAGATGAACTTGAATAATAGAAAGAAAGGGTAGAAATAATGGAGAGCTAAGCAATAAGATAAAGGACCTTCTGGAGAAGCACTTAAAGGAAATAGCATCAAGGTTGTTCTGAGGAAGCCGAAACCAAATTCAAGTTCACACCAAGACTTTAACCAATCAAGAGGAGATATTTTGGAGATATATTCATGTCATTGAGCATTGATGGGCACTGATTTAGAAACATCTTTTGTGATAAGAGAGCCTTAATAGATATCATGCCAATAAAGGTTACATGGAGATTTAAAGGTTAATTGTCCCAATATAATATATTTGCAAGTAGTTGATGATAACTTGGTACCAACAATAGGGAGAGTTTTGAATTTGCAAGTGAAAGTGGGTAGATTCATATCCATCATTGATTTGAGGTTATGGAGCATGAAATAGATGATGATGTGTCTATGATACTTGGCCGGCCATTCTTGAACACTGTCAATACGGTCTTACGCATAAGGAAGAAAATGATCACAATGAGTATTGAGGAGGATGATGATGTCGAGAAAATTGTCTTTGTTAAAGGGCAAGAAGTACATTCGAATGAGAACTTACTTATAAGATTCAAATGAAATGAAAATTCAATTTAAAGAATACAACCTCATATCATCAATACTTGTAACTATAGAAAAATATCAATCTAGTGAGAACTTAGTTAATAGTACACATATAAACTAATTAGAGCAATAAGATGAATAAAACGGTACCTTAAAATTAAAGAACGAACTCTCAAAAGTAGGAAACTTAAAAACTTAAAAACTACATAAAAGAGAAAATAAGATGTCTCTTTTGTACATCTAACCCTAGGTATTTTAGAAATACGACAAAATAGATTCACCAAATTCAATAAATCCATCAAATCCGGGATTTAAAATCCCTATATTTTCTTAACATCATACGTAGAATAGGCACATCTCTGAAGAATCATTGCCCAATCAATGCAATGCTCTATTTTATGTCTAATTTGTGTCGAATCGAGCCCAGAGGAATCATAGCGCCATACGTACACTCCAAGGCGCTGCTAAGGAACTGGGTGTATTTTGACTCTCGATTTTCTCTTAGGTTTTCATACGACTTTTCCTGTGTGACATCCCCTAACCGGATTAGGGTGATACCATGCCTGAAACCCTAATTAAGCCCAGATTACCCTTACCTTACAAGACTTAACCAACCACAAACCTTACCACCCACAACCGATCTCCATTATCTTGTATATCAATGTTGATTAATACAAATACGATATGCAACAAAAATTCAAAACCTTTTTGATAATCGAAATAAGATATACAATATTTAAAACAAAACTAGAATAACCATTGGTTATACAAAACTCCCATCCCATATGATATTACAAAATGTAATTCAATATAATATAAAAGACAATGGAAACTCACTACATCGAAGAGAAGTTCAAGACTCTTAAAACTTCTCCATCCCAAAGTCGTAGCGCTCGTCGGCTCTACTTGTAATTGTTAATTGGGTCGACCACTCCAACTTGCTCAATAAGTATGGATTCACATAATCATAAAAATTCCATATAATATTTAAAAGAAACATGCAATAACAACATGATCCAGTAATATCTAACAAGGATATAGAGAGCATATAAATTGAATATATCAGCGGATGTAAATCATATAATTTGGATTAGTATACTGTGATCCCCATTTATTTTATAAAACTAGGGCCAATTAGCCACTGACTCCATTAATGCGATTGCTAAAGCAACATATTGGTTGATATGATTTCTAGCCCATCTGTTAATGCCCAATGGTTCTATCCCAAAACCTCTAATGTAAATGTAACCCACACCATAGCATAAAAATGAGTGGGATGTTACGTATAGGTTGGGTTGTTAGCCCATCTCCATATACCACCTCATCTCGATTCTAGGATTTTACCTTTGTGAATCACAATGAACACCATTTTCCATTTTTTTGGAAACGATCACAGTATACCCAATCCCCCAATTCATTCTAATGACTATATGAGCTATATATACTAATTAGCCAGGCAACATTGATAAATAAAGCGAATCCGTACTTACCTCAGTCTAGTCACGTCAAATTCCTAACTTCCTGGGTCCCTAACTCTTTCTCGGTTAATCAACACCTATCATAGACCAATTATAACTCATATAGGTCTATTACCATTCAATAACATCTCCTAAGTAAGTCCCTAAGTCCCTCATTCAAAATTCATGAAAAAACAACATTGTTGTTGTTATGGGCATGGATTACCGCGCTAATTGGCAGGATTAGAGCGCTAATTTTTTTTATCTACCGTGTTAATCGCGCTAGACTAGCAACAACAGCGTACTGCTGCAAGTCCAATCCCACTTAAACACTTCCAAATCAACACCAACATCCACAAATTCATTCCCGATAGCTTAGAAACATCAAATATGAGGCGAGGGACTAAATTGGAAGAACGAAAACTCATTTTACTTTGATTTCCTACAATCACCTCCAATTCAAACTTTGATAAACACTGAAACTAAACATACCTACGTGTTCCTCACGAGCCGGTCTACCAATTAAGCTCCTCAACTTGGCTCGAATCGTCACCTCGGACCAGTTGTTTCCGTTGGAATCAAACCCTCAAACCTTCGTCTTTCAATTGATCGAATGTTAAGTTGATATATATAAACTTTGATATATATAAACTTTGATATATATATATATATGTATATAGATTCCATTAGATACGCATCGCATCATGTTGAGATTTATCGATTCATCGATGTGCTAAAGTGACATAAAACTTAACACATCAGTGAATTACACTTCGTTCGAGACGATCAAATGATATATATAATTTCTATTTTCTTAAGGTTCAATATATATATTTATATATATCCATCTCATGTTTATTTCTTTCGATAAATCCACCGGTCACGTCCACGTATAGCCACGAGCGTGCACAACCTTGTCGCGTCTCCCTCGTCACTTATAGTGTATCGGTATTTTGTAATTTATAGTTTACTTATCCCACAGAGGCTTGTATATACCACCTTAATATACATAACCTATTTATATTTCAGTTTTGCAAACTAAACAAACACAAACATCATGCCAACTCACTTCCACGCTAATCGAGGTACACTAATCTTAACCCTAAGCTTAACTCAGGTTAATTACCATTCAGGATAGTACTAATCACTAGCTTAAGGTAATGGGTGTTACTGTCTCCCCAATTTAAGATAATCTCCTTATAGTTGGCTCCAAGTTGCCATCAACTACTTGCAAATTCGTTATCGAGATAACTAATCTTCAAATCAGCGTGTTACATGTCTATTTTTTGGCATGACATTGACCGAGGCTCCCATATCACATAAGACATTTCTAAATTGGTGTCTGCCAATACTTATTAGTATGCATATTTCTCTGGATCTCTTACTGTAATTGGATGAAGTCTTGGTATAAACTTGAACTTTAGTTTTGGCTTCCTCGGAACCACCTTGAAGTTATATCTTTTCGGTGCTTCTTCGGAAAGTCCTTCATCTTGTTGCTTAGCTCTCTATTATTTCTCCACCTTCTTGTTATTCTTCAAGGGACTGATGCTTTGTTACCTGAATCACTTGAGTTCATCTTGCCTTTCGTAAAACAACTTAACCTCTGGGCATTTACTTTAAATGCCTTACCACTAATTGGTTATTAACTCTACCATTCCATAAGGCCAAGTAGAAATGACCTTGAATGGTCCAGATCATTAAGATCTTAATTTGCCCATAAATAATTTAAGTCCTCAATTGAATAACAAGATTAGTTGTCCTAGCTCAAATGATCTATATGTTGGGTTTTTGGGGTTCATACGCAGCGGAGATTACAAAACGGTTTTAACAAAAACCCCAACAGGATCCGAATCTAATTCCATTAAAAACGTTTAAACCATGAAAAACTTAATCATACCTCAATCGCAATATACCTTTCCGAAGGTTGATCGATCTCTAAGGCGCTGCCAATGACAAACGCCCTTTATCAGCAGTCCACACACGAACGGCTGCCGTGATTTGATACGCTAGCTTCGAGAGAATACCAAACCTTTTTGTTTCTCTCCAAAACGATCCAGAGCATACCAAAAACCCTAAGTCATTTCTTAAACGAAAATAGAGTTTTAGCCTTTTTTCTTTCGTACGTGTGTTCTAACTTAAAGCGTCTATTTATACAACCCTTGTATATAGAAGGTTAAGTAAATTACACATATACCCTTACTTAAAGAAGTATAAGTGTAATACATCACAAGGACGTTTCTGTTATGAATTTTATCACATAAGATTCATTTTTCTGAATCATCTTAAAATCTCGCAAAACAATTCTTAGTGCGCGACCCAATAGGCTCATACAACGTTGGCAGTGTACCAAAACACATTTTGGTAAACAAGTCATAAGCCGTCTCTAGCAAGACATTATGACTACCCAAGTTGTACGAATATCAAATCGATACAACCTAATCAATAATGTATATAACATCCTTTTGTCACACGATATCCTTTTGATCAAACATAAGGCATGGAATTGTCATCCAACATGTTCAATCATACTAGTCTTGATCTCTAAGTAGACTGAAAACATCCAAGTGACATTGATCAATATCAATTCACTTAAACTAGGCCTTTTAACAGTCTAACACATCGAGGGATCCACTGGATATCTCTCTTTATATGAGAGGGACAAATTCTATCTTGATTACACAACTTCATCACATTGCTCACACAAGTAACCAATCACAACCTTTATAATCGTCCTAGTTAAAGACAACGTTTGATTGTGTCAAATCACTGTGTTCCTAATGTTGAAGTCTCTGGTAATCTCAAGTCAGAGGACTGGAATATATACCTATCATGAGAAACAACAACGACTTAATCCATGCGATGTTCTCATAGCGGGTCGGTCAAGTACTTTGTTCCCTAACAAGTACTCGTGATCTTGATTTGTATCCGTATACGTATAATCATCAAATGATCATCAATCAAGACTCACACTAGTCTTAATTCATTATAGTTCCCAGTATAATGATCGACTAGGGACATTTAGGATATTTATGTAAATACCCATGGATCTTATTATAATGTAAACATGCAAATTAATTATAATAAACAGCAAATGAAATCCTCTATTTTATTAACTAAAAGTATTCATAAAGACAGTTAATGGATTGACCTAGGGCACATGCCTCATCATCTCCCACTTGCACTAGGGCCAATCATACATGCATCTAATGCCTAATGATCTAACATGACTATCATGTTTTGCTTGTGGAAGAGTTTTTGTCAATGGATCCACAACGTTGTCTTTAGTAGGTACTTTGCAAATCTTTACGTCTCCCCTCTCAATAATTTCTCTAATGAGATGAAAACGCCTGAGTATATGTTTGGATCTGTGGTGTGATCTAGGTTCCTTGGCCTGTGCTATTGCCCCGTTATTATCACAATACAAACAAACAGGGTTAGCAATACTTGGAACCACACCTAGTTCGAAATGAACTTTTTGATCCAAACTCGCCTCCTTTCTTTGCATCGGACGACTGCGATATACTCACTTCTGTTGTAGAATCTGCCACGATCTTTTGATTCGAACTTTTCCACTTCGCACCCCCATTCAAAGTAAACACATATCCAGATCGCGATCTAAAATCATATATATCAGTTTGAAAACTTGCATCTGTGGAACCATTTACAACTAGATCATTTTCAAAACCTCCATAGACCAAGAACACTTCCTTAGTCCTTCTTAAGTACTTAAGGATGTTCTTTATTGCTATCCCGTGACTCTCACCTAGATCGTGATATATCTGCTTGTAGTGCTCAAAGCATATGATACATCGAGTCGAGTGCATAACATGGCATACATGATAGATCCAATAGCTGATGCATATGGAATCTTATTCATACGATCTCGCTCACCATTTATCTTAGGACATTGAGTCTTGCTGAGACTTATGCCATGAGACATTGGCAACGATCCTCATTTAGAGTCTTGCAAATCGAACCTATTCAGCACCTTGTCTATGTAAGCACTCTGACTTAGACCGATTAGCCTCTTAGATCTATCCCTATAGATCTTTATCCCTAAGATATAGGCTCCATCTCCTAAGTCTTTCATTGAGAAACACTTCCCTAACCAAGACTTGACATTCTGCAATGTTGGGATGTCATTTCCAATGAGTAATATATCATCAACATATAGTAACAGAAAAACAACTACACTCCCACTGACCTTCTTGTATACACAAGGCTCATCTTCGTTCTTAATAAAACGAAAATCCTTGATTGCTTCATCAAAACGAAGATTCCAACTCCGAGAAGCTTGCTTTAATCCATAAATGGATCTTTGAAGCTTGCATACCTTCCTAGAATTCTCAGGATGTACAAAACCTTCAGGTTGTGTCATATACACGTCCTCAAGCAACTTTCCATTAAGAAATGTTGTTTTTACATCCATTTGCCATATTTCATAGTCATTATATGCAGCAATGGCAATTAAAATTCTTATGGATTTAAGCATGGTTACTGGCGAAAAAATTTCATCATAATCGACACCTTGAGTCTGCCTGAAACCTTTTGCTACAAGTCTTACTTTAAAAGTAGGCACTTAACCATCCATGTCAGTTTTCTTCTTGAAAACCCATTTACATCCAATGGTCTTACCACCTTCAGGTAAATCAACCAAGTTCCAAACTTGGTTATCATACATGAATTGCATCTCAGAGTTCATGGCACTTAGCCATTTATCTGAGTCTGGTCCAGACGTAGCCTCCTGATAAGTGGTGGGCTCATTTTGGTCTATAAGCAACACATCACGACTATCAGTAATGAGAAATCCGAATCTCTCTGGCTCACGTCTTACCCTACTAGATTTACGTGGGCCTTGTGTCACTTGTGGATGTTCAACTGGTTCGGAACGTTGTTGAACTTCTAGTAGCGGTTCAGTGTTTACCTGTGATTCTTGAACTTCTTCAAGATTTATTTCTCTCCCACTAGTGTCTTTTGAAATAAGCTATTTTTCCATAAAGGCACCATACCGAGCAACAAACACTTTGTTCTCAACGGGATTATAAAAGTAATATATTTTTGTTTCCTTAGGATACCCCACAAATAAACACTTGTCAGATTTAGGTGCTAGTTTTGTCTGAGACTTGTCGTTTTACGTAAGCCTCACAACCCCAAATCTTAAGGAAAGACAAACTAGGTCTTTTCCCGTACTATATCTTATATGGTGTTTTATCAACCGCTTTAGAAGGAACTCGATTTAGAGTGAAAGTTGCAGTTTGTAATGCATAACCCCAAAAGGATAATGGAAGATCTGCATGACTCATCATAGATCAGACCATATCTAATAAGGTTCGATTTCTCCTTCCATAAACTCCATTCCATTGTGGAGTTGCTGGTGGAGTCAATTGGGAGACAATCCCACAATTTCTAAGATGATCATCAAATTCTTGGCTTAAATATTCACCACCTCGATCTGATCGAAGTGTTTTGATAGTTTTACCAAGTTGATTATGCACTTCATTTTGAAATGTTCGAAACATCTCAAATGATTCGGCTTTATGTTTCATAAGATATACATAACCATATCCGCTGAAATCTTCAGTAAATGTAATGAAGTACTGATAAACTCCTCTAGCCATTGTGTTTACAGAACCGCATACATCAGTATGTATTAGACCCAATAAATCACTTGCCCTTTCACTGTGTCCAGTAAAGGGACTTTTAGTCATCTTGCCTAGTAACACAAGATACGCATGTTTCATATGTTTCTAAATCAAATGAATCTAGAAGCCCATCTTTACGGAGCTTCGTTATGCGCTTCTCATTTATGTGTCTGAGACGACAATGCCAAAGATAGGTTTGATTACAGAAATGACAATTTTCTTCCTTTTCTTTTGGATGTTTTGAAGCAGGAATAGGCCGGGTCTTGACTTGTTCCATAGGCTTTGCGACAGGTGCAGCAACAGCCTTGGCAACTCTAGCCTTGCCTTTGCCTTTCTTCTTCATTCCCTTTCCCTTTTAGACCATCAACATATTACTAGAGGGTTTCTTGATATTTTGTTCAGCAAGTTTTGAGCATCAAATGCAACTCTGAAATTGATTTCTCCATATTAGTCATATTGTAGTTCATCACAAATTGTGAGTAACTTTTTGGTAATGAATTCAGGATCAAATCTGTAGCCAACTCTTGGCTTATGGGAAATCTGAGTCTATCAAGCTGGTCAACATAGCCCTTCATCTTCAGAACATGAGGACTAACTGACGCACCCCAGTCATCTTGCAAGAATGTAGGTTTTTTACTGTCTCGAACCATTCTTGCCTAGCTTGTCGTTGGAACATTTCCTTCAGCGTTAGAGCCATGTCGTAGGCTTCCATTAGTTCCATGTCCTTCTGAAGTTCAGGAACCATAGTTGCCAACATAATACATGCAACATCAGTAGATTCGTTGACATGCTTATTATGCGTATCCTTCATAGCTTTCGTAGCATTGGCTGGTGGGTCCTCAAGAATTGGAGCATTCAGGACATACAACTTGCGTTCATGCTTAAGAACAATTCTCAAGTTTCTGAACCAGTCAAGAAAGTTAGTCCCAAATAGCTTATCTTTCTCAAGGATGGATCGCAGTGACAGGGGATTATTGTTACTTGAAGAGGCCATTGATCTACAATAAAGATTATGCAAAGTTTATTTTAGTATAGAGGAATAGACTCACACTAAATTAACAACCCTCCTAAAACGTATTGTTTATTTAGGGGACTAAAATCCATATTTCACCTAATTCTGTGACAGCTATGGCATGAAACACAGAACTAGATTATTTAGGTAGGTAACAATTACCAATTACATCTTATGTAATTTTTAGATCCTTTTATGAGATATTGGACATTTTATGTCTTAGCATGTTTTTATCTCATCATTCGTCTAAAGCTCAAAACTATTTTGATGGCTTTATTAAGTCGGACCATTTTAAACATTAAGGTAACTCTTACCCAACTTGTCTCACCAAGATAACATAATACACCCAGCTATAGCTGAAACTATATTAGTGTGATCGAGGTCTTGACAAGTGTTTAAAATGGATGACACGAGACTTAAAATTTAATAGAGGGATTTTATTCAGTTTTAGTGATTTTATGTAAATAATGAAATATCATATATTTTATTGATTTCTTCAATCACTTAACAATTTGGAATTTTTTTTTTTTTTTTTTTTTTTTTTAGAAGACGAATCTCAATTCCGAAAATTAAAATTCGCTATAGAAAATCATAATTTTCGCTGATTTTATTATCATAAATTAACCCCTTAATTTATCAAATAGAAACTTCATAACAAAATAGATATAACAAGATAAATAATTAATTTTGAAAATTAATTATTTATTTTGGATTTAAGATATTTGAATCTTAGTATATCACCAATAACAAGATTCTTGATATTTATCTCTTATTCTAATTTGTTATCTATCTTTATCAAATAGAAACTTCATAACAAAATAGATATAACAAGTTAATAATTAATTTCGAAAATTAATTATTTATTTTGGATTTAAGATATTTGAATCCTAGTATATCACCAATAACAAGATTCTTGATATTTATCTCCTATTCTAATTTGTTATCTATCTTTATTAAATAGAAACTTTATAACAAAATAGATATAACAAGATAAATAAATAATTTCGAAAATTAATTATTTATAAATAAATAATTTCGAAAATTAATTATTTATAAATAAATAATTTCGAAAACTAATTATTTGCAATTTCGGTCCTCATCCAAATAATCACAAACATGTAATTGAATCATGAACTACTATCCCAATCGAACCTAATGGTGTCATGGATCACAGAACACGAAATTCAATTCATTAAAATTATTTGAATTAACCTAACATGGTTACTAGCATGTACGAAACTGATTTTAATTAAATCACGAATATGTGTATCATATACACAAAACATGATAATAAATCTCAAAGACAACTTATGTATATCACATATACATCAACTATTAACATGCTTTCAATCATATATCATGTATATATCAGAAGAAAACATGCAATGAATTTAATGGAATCGAACTCGAAGGCTCTGATACCACCGTTGGGTTTTTAAGGTTCATACGCAGCGGAGATTACAAAACAGTTTTGACAAAAACCCCAACAGGATCCGAATCTAATTCCATTAAAAACGTTTAAACCATGAAAAACTTAATCATACCTCAATCGCAATATACCTTTCTGAAGGTTGATCGATCTCTAAGGCGCTGCCAACGACAAACGCCCTCTATCAGCAATCCACGCACGAACGACGGCCGTGATTTGAAGTGCTAGCTTCGAGAGAATACCAAACCTTTTTGTTTCTCTCCGAAACGATCCGGAGCATACCAAAAACCCTAAGTCGTTTCTTAAACGAAAATAGAGTTTCAGCCTTTTTTCTTTCGTACGTGTGTTCTAACTTAAAGCGTCTATTTATACAACCCTTGTATATAGACGGTTAAGTAAATTACACATATACCCTTACTTAAAGAAGTATAAGTGTAATACATCACAAGGACGTGTCTGTTATGAATTTTATCACGTAAAATTCATTTTTCTGAATCATCTTAAAATCTCGCAAAACAATTCTTAGTGTGCGACCCAATAGGCTCATACAACGTTGGCAGTGTACCAAAAGACATTTTGGTAAATAAGTCATAAGCAGTCTCTAGCAAGACATTATGACTACCCAAGTTGTACGAATATCAAATCGATACAACCTAATCAATAATGTATATAACGTCCTTTTGTCACACGATATCCTTTTGATCAAACATAAGGCATGGAATTGTCATCCAACATGTTCAATCGTACTAGTCTCGATCTCTAGGTAGACTGAAAACATCCAAGTGACATTGATCAATATCAATTCACTTAAACTAGGCCTTTTAACAGTCTAACACATCGAGGGATCCACTGGATATCTCTCTTTATATGAGAGGGATAAATTCTATCTTGATTACACAACTTCATCACATTGCTCACACAGTAACCAATCACAACCTTTATAATCGTTCGGTTAAAGACAACGTTTGATCGTGTCAAATCACTGTGTTCCTAATGTTGAAGTCTCTGGTAATCTCAAGTCAAAGGACTGAAATATATACCTATCATGAGAAACAACAATGACTTAATCCATGTGATGTTCTCATAGTGGGTCGGTCCAGTACTTTGTTCCCTAACAAGTACTCGTGATCTTGATTTGTATCCATATACGTATAATCATCATATGATCATCAATCAAGACTTACACTAGTCTTAATTCATTATAGTTCCCAGTATAATGATCGATTGGGGACATTTAGGATATTTATGTAAATACCTATGGATCTTATTATAATGTAAACATGCAAATTAATTATAATAAACAGCAAATGAAATCCTCTATTTTATTAGCAAAGCTTAAGATCAACTTCATTAGCATGTGCATGATTGTGATTGCAATCTCAAGGGGTTATTATTCCAAGAGTTTCTATGCCTTTCTAAGAAAAAGTAAAAAGTAAAAAACGTTCGGTTAGGAAAAAAATTGTAACCAATTGAAACACAGTTATGATCATGGAAAAAACGATTTGGAATCATTTCAAATATAGCAAAGGAGGGATTAACTTATAAAGTAAATGCAGAGGAAAGAATTCCAAACTGAACTCAAGATCAAATGTCCTAAAAGAAGAAAAGCTCGGTGCGTCATGGGAGAAGATACAGATAAACTGAAAAATATTGAGCTTGTAACAATTAAAAAGAAGGTCAAAAATAACAAAATCTGGTAGTCGAAGATGCACAAGCAAGGGGTATCCAGCAGTCTATATTTTAGGTATTTTTGCAGTTAAAGGCTATTATAGCCCATAAATTATACACATGGCACAACGAAACACTCAGCAAACAACACGCACAGGAAAAAGTCCTACAGCCAACAGGGAGTTTAGAAGCATCTAAGAATGAGCAAGTTCATCTAGATGGATGAGAAAAAGTTACATCTTCTGCACAGGTCTTAAATTTTGAGGACTAGGGAAAGCATTTTCCTAGTGCATTCCATTTTCCTTGAAAAAAGACAAATTCTCAAAGTGTTTTGAACAACAAATTAAACTGCTTTTGCCCATCAACTTTCAAAAAAAAGAGGAAAATTAAGAAAAACAATCTTATATATGTCAGCTTATACTAGAATGTGTCAAAATGCGTGCAAAACAAGTCATTGACGCTAATACATGAAAAAAGTAGTAATATTTGCAATCTCTTTCATTATTTCAAGTCTAAATTTTCCATATTATGAAGGATGCTAGATTCTACCACCACCATAATTTGTCTGGCAATATTATAAGGCTTCACCAAGGATCCTAACTTTAAGTGAGTTTCTATCTCTTATTTTGGTATGAATAGTTAAATACATATTAAACCACATAAAATTTTACTACACTTTATGGGTACTTATCATACTAAATTGAGTGAACAATGTCTAAGGCATAGAGAAGATCTAACCATTTATGAAACAAACACCTGAGCAAAAGCTTCAAGTAACAAAATGCACAAACATAGAAAAATAAATCAGTCAACAACTAAGGTTTACCGGGATCCTCTGCTCATTAATAGGACGCGGAAACATCTTGTGAACTTCTAATATATCCCGCGGAGGTTTTTCTGTACGAATTGAGCTTGTCGGACAACAAAGTAAGGCTGCGGGGTGCGAGTTGAAGTTAAAACTAATGAATGTTACACTCGCAATTCTAATTTACTATAATTTTAGTCTTAACATCCATGTCGATAGCACTCGAAGGTGAATATTAAAATCGAAAGGTTGAAGAACAAGAGGAGTACCAGAAGTGCCTTTATCCTTTCTTCTTCTAAGTTGGTTGTTTAAAGACAATGGATCGGCCATCTTTTCGTGTAAAAACTTCCTCGCATACAAGCAATTATGGAATGTTTTTCAGTTGGTACTAAGGGACAGAATTTGAGGGAAAACCCTTGAGATATAGGAAAACAAATCACGGATCAAACAATATCATTAATTTTTATTTTCGTCGAAACTTACCATCATCTAATGGTTTTAACTTAAACTCACTACTATATCTTATTGGGCACAATACCATTCGCAGGTCACTCTGCTTCCCACGTTTCACTGATTTGGGCATTGGCCAAATATTCAACCCCACAACCCCTACCAAGAATTGGGAAGCTTCGGTGAGCGGTGAGAGAGGTCGAGAGAGAGAGAGAGAACGAACAGAGATCGGCTATGCACGCGAGAGAGCAGAGGGCGGTGATGGGAGCGGTGAGCAACACATCGAGCAGAGGGCAGAGAGCGGTGGATCGGTCGGTGAGCGGAGAGATAGGAGAGAGCGGGGATCGGAGAGAGAGCGGAGAGGGAGCGAGATCGGTGAGCGGTGAGCGGGGTGAGCGGTAACCGGGCGAGAGAGAAGGCAGAGAGCGCTGCGTTTAGGGTTGAGCGAGAGAGATCGTTTAGGGTTGAGCGAGAGAGAGGTATTTCGGTGAGATTCTTGGTCCCTATTTTTGAATCATCGAGATCGAAGCCGCACAAATCTCGAGACTAATGGACGGTTGTAAAAAATGAAAATTTTGGTGGGAATGTTGGCGCCATTTTTTAGAGACGTCTCTATTTCCGTCTCTGATTCGTCTCAATTCTGTCTCTAAATTAATCCGTCTCTAACTAATTTTTTTAGCAACATAACTTATTTCCGTTGCTAATTCTATTTCTAAATTTCATTTTTCTTATAGTGTATGTCACCGAGTGAAGCATCGATTATTTTTGTGAAAAAGGATGGAACCCTACTTATGTGCATTGAGTATAGACAATTTAATCGGGTGACTATCAGGAAAGAAATACTTAATGCCCATGATTAATGACTTGTTTAATTAGTTAAAAGGTGCTAGATATTTCTCGAAGATTTATTTGAGGTCTGATTATCATCAGTTGAGGATCAGGGATGAGGAAATCTCGAAGATGGCTTTTAGTACTCGCTATTAGAAATTCAAGTTCACAATGATGTCATTTGGGCTCACTGTTAGTTTAATGGCCTTGATAAATCTGGTGTTTGAACCTTATCTTGACCATTTCATCATCATGTTTATCAATGATATTTTGATCTATTTGAAGACTCTAGAAGAGCATTTGTACCACCTAAGAGTTACGTTGCAAACTCTAAAGGGTAATCGGCTGTATGTCAAGTTTAGTAACTACGAATTCTGGTCTTTAAAGGTCAAATTCCTTGGACATCTGTTTAATGGTAAGGGTATATCTGTTGACCCAATAATGGTTGAGGCAATACAGTATTGGCCTACTCCTACCACAGTGTTAGAAGTTCGAAGCTTTTGGGGTTAGCGAGTTATTGTAGACGATTTGTTGATGGTTTCTCTCGTATTGCTATGCCAATCACTTATTTAATACAGAAAGATATGGAATTTGATTGGTCTAATAAGTGTAAGGTTGCCTTCAAAGATTTGAAAACTAGTTTGACTACAACGCATGTTCGTACATTACTAGAATCGGGGAAGGAGTTAGTGATTTATATTGATTTTCCTCATTTAGGCTTAGGCAGTGTGCTAATGCAAGAAGGCAGGGTTGCAGCTTATGTTTCAAGGCAACTCAAGATTCATGAAAGAAACTATCTAGTTCATGATCTGGAGTTAGCAACAATTGTGTTCGCCTTGAGAATTTTGAGACATTGCTTTTATGATGAGAAATTCATAGTATTTACGAGCCATAAAAGTTTGAAATACTTGTTTACTTATAGTGAATTGAATACGAGGTACCGTAGATGGCTTGAGTTCCTTAAAGATTATGATTTCATTCTGGAGTATCATCCAAGCAGAGTAAATGTGGTTGTTAATGCCTTGAATAGGAAAAGAACAGGTAGAGAGAATGTAGCTACTACCAGAGCTTCTCATTTTAGACTTTTTCATGAGGCTTCTATAATGATAATTCATGAAAATCCTAATGCACATCATCAACTGAGAGAGCTAGTTCCATAGCTATTAATCTATTTTTCTACGCTCGGATTTGGGCTAAACCAGAGATGATTTAGTGGGTAATTAATTGTTAGAAAATTTATCGAGATTATATAGTGCACTAGAGGTTAGCAGCTAGTGTGGATTATCTTGATTGGACATCATCTTGTGATGGCCTATTACTATTTAGAGATAGATTATGGATTCCAGCCAGATCAGTTAAAGCAAGAGTTGCTAAGGTGAAATGGAAACTTCATGGAGATAATGAGCTAACTTAGAAGCGAGAATCTTATATGAAGGAGCAGTTTTAGTTTCTCTTCAAGATTATTGGTAATTTTATGTTTACTTTAATTTTGAGGATGAAATTGCTTTAAATTAGGGAGACTGTATTGACTTGTTACCTTAAGCTAGTGATTAGTGTTAACATGAATCCTAATTAACTCGAGTTAGGCTCGTAGTTAAATCCAACGCACCTCAATTAGCGTGTACATGGGTTAGTGTGATGATTTGTGTTTGTATGGTATGTTTGGTGAATCTATAGGTTATAGTATAAACGAGGAATTTATATACAAGCCTATAATTAAAAAATGAATTATCAGTACACCAAGTGCGACGAGGTGGTTATGAAATGAATGTGCACACCTGGGAATACTCGTAGGCATGTTCGGTGAATTTATTGACGAGAAAATACACAAAGTATATATGTTTATATATAATTGATATATAAATATATATAATTAAAATTATAAGTTTGGTTTGCATTATATGGATTTTTAGAACGCCTCGAGATGAGCGCAAGTAGTGATGGTGTCACTTTAACACATCATTCACTAGATTAGCCATAAAATAATGTGATGCATATCTCAAGGAGAATTTATAAATATATATATATATATATATATAATCAAAAACTTCAAAATTATCATCACTGTTTCATTCGATCATGGAAGAGATCAAGCATCTAAGGGTTTAAATTTTAAGGGTTGATCCAGAGAGGTTTCTCATTTTGATTTGAGGAAATTAAACCACTGTAGATCAGAGATCATCACTATGGTAAATTAGTTTTGAGTTTTTTTTTAAGTTGAATTCAATTGTGGATTATGAATTCTCTATTTATAGTTCTTATTGATCATAGAAAAGTGGTTTCTACCTCTCCCTAATGTGGTAGGTGAGTGTTTCATGAAGTTCTAGTGATTTGGTAATGGAACATGGGCTACTACCCTGTTCATTGTCAAGACAGTGTAGAGTGGAGCGCACTCTCTATAACAGAAGAGCACGCTCCCCTCACAAGTTGATAGGAGCCCAATTGGTGGAGCGCGCCTCACCAAAAGAGGGAACGTGCTCACTCCTCGAAAAATAACAATTGATTTGCGTTTTACTTAGAGTTTCTTGAGGTCTTAGGGACTAACTGATGGGTTTTAGATATATAGTATTAGGCCTATATTAACCACAAATGGTTTTTTATAGGTTTTGGAACATCGAGAAAACTTAAATGACCCGAAAATTTAGGAAACTTGGAAATGAAACATAAACTGAGGTAATTATGAATTCATTTATTTATCAATGTTGCTTAGATATATTAGTATATGTAGTTTATATAGTTTATGGACTGAATAGGGGACTATGTACACTATGATGTGTTTATTAAATGGAAAATGTGTCGAATGTGATTGGCGAGAATAAATCCTACAATTGAGAAGAGGTTTTATAGGATATGGGTTTGATTCCCAGCCTATAAGTTAGGTCATACTTAGCTAAACAGGTTGCGTGGATTACATATTCACTAAAGGATTTGGGATAGAACCATTGAACCTTAATGGATTGGCTAAACAGCACGTCGGCCAATGTGTTGGTCTAACAATCGCATTAATGGTGTCAGTGGGTAATTGACCTAGAAATACAAATGAAATGGGAATCATAGTGTAATAGTCACTGACGGTTTAACTTGTATCCATTATTTATTGGATTGTATGCTTTTCACAATCTTGTTTATTATCTTCCGTGCATATTATTATTGATTTTCAGTCTTAATTATTATATGGAATATTGAGGGCTTTGTGAATTTTACTGAGCAAGTTGGAGCGCACATCCTAAATTTACCATTTTAGGTTCTCAGCCTAGCACTTTAGCAAATGGAAAAGAGAAGATTTAGGAGTCTTACTATCTTCTCTACAATTAATGAGCCTTCATGTATATATACACTGTTTGTTGTAAATGAACAGGGTTGGGAGGTTTTATAATCGAATTTTGGGTTTTGATAAACTCCATATTTATGTATATCATCTTGATTATCAAAAAAAATTTAATTTTCTATTGCGTTTAAAGTTTTTATTTCGATTAGGTTGAGTTTATCAGGTATAGAAGGAAAGGTTGCTGGCTCTAGTTAAGTATGGTAGGAACCCTAGGGCTTAATTAGGTTTTCAGATCGAGTATCGCCCTAATCGGGAAAGGGGATGCTACACTTATATAATGACCTATTAACTTAAGTTAGTGATTAGTATTAATTCAAATCCTAATTAACCAGAGTTAGGCTCGTGGTCGATTCCGACATACCCCAACTAGCGTATGCTCGGGTTTGTGTAATGATTGATGTTTGTTTGGGATGCTTCATGAATTTTATAACTTGTGGGATTAATAGGAAATCAATACAAGCATATAACTAGAAAATACGTAAATAAACAATAAATAGCTAGTACACCAAGTGCGCCGAGGGGGTCATGAAATGAATATGCACACCTAAAAATACTCGTACACATCTCCAGTGAATTTATTGGTGAGAAACTACATGAAGAATATATATATAATTATATATATTTGATATATAAATATATATAGTAAAACTATAAGTTGGTTTGAGTAATATGGATCATTTGATCAATTTCGAGATGAGCGTAACTATTGATGGTGTTAAAACTCGTGTCACTTTGGGGAGTGTCATTTTAACACATTAACCACTTGATTAGACTCAAGATAGTGTGATGTGTATCTCAAGGAAAATCTATTTATATAAATCTAAAACCTCAAGTTTATCTTCAATGTTGCAATCGATTGATCTAGAGAAAATGAGAGATAGCAGCTACGATTTTGAGAGATTGAAGGGTTGATGCATGAGTGAAATCAATGAGTTGAGGAGATTAAACAGTTGTGGATCAGAATCATCATATTGGTGAATTGAGTTTTTAGTTTGAAGTTCAATTCAATAGTGAATGATGATTTCTTTATGAATTGTTGTTGTGATTGGAAATGGTTTGTTGCCTCACTACAAGTCATCCCTGATGAATTTCGGAGTGTTGGCTAATGTTGTATGGATTTCTGGATGGAAAAGTGGATGCTACCATGTTTACTATCGAAACGGTATAGGGTGGAGCGCGCTCCATCTACCATAGGAGTGCGCTCCCTTCATCAGTTGGGATGAACCCAGCTAATGGAGCGCACTCCACCAAGTGAGGGAGCATGCTCCCACCCTAGAAAATAGCAACTTTGCTATATTTTACTTAGAATTTCTTGAAGTCTTAGGGACTGACTTAGGGTTTCTAAATATAAGGTATTAGACTTATATTAATCATAAATTATTTGTGATAGTTGTTGGATCACCGAGAAAGCGTGAGTAACTTAGAAAGTTAGGAGATTTGGAAATGGAGACTTAACTCGAGGTAAGTATAGATTCATTTATTTATCAATGTTACATGGATATGTTAGTATATATAGTTCATTTAGTTTATGGACTGAAATGGGGAATTATGTACACATTGATATTGTTAATAAATGGAAAATGGTGTCTAATGTGATCCATGGGAGTAACTCTTAAAACTGAGACTAGGTTATATAGGATGTGGGGATGATCTCCTTGGACATGAGTACGAGTCGAGGCATATCGTTCTTGATTATTATATGAAATGAGGGACTATGTACACTCTGATGTTGCAATCGGCCAATGTGATCCACGAGAGTAACTCTTAGAACTATTAGACATTAATGGATCGACCATATAATACATTAGCCAATGTGTTGGTCTAGCAATCACATTAACGGGGTTAGTAGGTAATCAACCTTAGTTTTACAACTAAAATGGGAATCACAGTGTAATAGTCATTAACGATTTAACCTGCATCCATTATTTATTGGATTATAAGTTGTTTATAATCTCGTTAGCTATCTATGGTGCATATTGGTATTAGATATCATTCTTAATTATTATATGGAATGTTAATGGCTTTGTAAATCCTTACTTACTGATCAAGTTGGAGTGCTCACCCCAATTAACATTTCAGGAAAACCGACGAGTGCTACGACTATAGGATAGAGAAGATTTATGAGTCTTGATCTTCTCTATGATGTAATGAATCTTCCCTTGTCTTATACATTTGTATTGAATTACGGTTTTGTAATATCACTAGGGATGGGAAGTTTGTATAATTGAGGTTTATTCATGTCGAATTTGGTATTGTATATTGTTTAAATATCAAAAAAAAATTAATTTTTGTTGTGTTTATTGTTTGTTTTATATCGATATCTGATATACAATGGTGTTTATTAGGAGATAGAAGGAGAGGCCGCTGGCTCTAGTTAAGTCAAACGGGATTATCGGGGCTTAATTAGGGTTTCGGGCAGGGTATCGCCCTAATCGGATTAGGGGATGCTACACTTCAGTCCCGTCACGGGTTCCTCTCGGGAGATGTTTGGATGGGGTTTCCATTCATAGGTTGCTCCTTATTGGTCGTGAGATGTTTGAAGAAGTATTCACCATGGGTTCCTCTTGATTGGTAAATTCGATACCCGGATATCAACCAAGACTTATGTCTCCTGCACCCATGTCCTTACCTTGACTTCTTTGCAACTTATGTTCATGCGATTTGCCTTACATTTTTCTTTTACTTATATCGCATGGATTGTAGCCATATTACTGATATTCTTGAAGGCTAGCTAACTTTTGGGATTTACTCACTAGGATTTATTACTTTTTAGTGACAAGTTACGGATCCTACGATAATTCGAGGCAAGGAAGTATTACACGACTACCTCTGAGTAGTAGAGTCCCTATCAGCTTTTGATGCAGGTGTTTGTATGTACTCATTTTCTACTTTTTATGGGTTTTGGGAGGACTTGTATACTAGATACATGCATATGGCCACTTCTTGTACTTTTGCCACATTTTATGATATGCATGATATCTTATTCCGAGTTTTCCACACTCTAGGGTTATGATAATGCAAATTTATTTACTTTACATCTTTTTGCATATATTTAAGACTTTCACTGAATAAAATAGCTAATAGTAAATTCATAACTTGTTAACTCAGTAAATCTCTTATAAATGACTAAAACACATGGACACTAAGTTAAAGCAAATAAGATATAGCAAGTACAATCAAACACGTTAAAGTAACTAATGTTAGGCTTTCGACCTTTTCATAGTTCATAAGGAGCCTTTTTCACTTACTTTCAGACATTCACCCTATTCAAAAGATAGCATGTCGTGTTAATGGCTTAGACCCAAAAGTGCTTAGCTATTTTATACTCATTAAGTATAGTCCTACACATTTTTTGGAGAGTTCTATTTTTCCTTTCAACCATTTCATTTTATTATGGTGTTCTAAGAGAGGATAATTGATGTGTATACCTTTATCTAGCACAAAACTTCTCTAAGTTCCTATTGACAAACTCGCGACCCCTATCACTCATAATGAAAATAGTTTTTCAACATTTCTCATTTTCAACTAATGTACAAATTTTCATAAAACACCTCAAAGACATCATGCTTATGTCCCAGAAAGTGCACTCATGTATATCTAGTGAAATCATTAACAATGACAAAGCATTATCATTTTCCCCTAGACTTTATGTTTGGGTAGGTTCAAGCAAATCCATGTGGATTAGTTCTAAGACTTTAGTTATATCACTAGCTACTTTTGCCTTGAATGACAATTTCGCTTGTTTGTCAAGAATGCAAAGTTCGCATTCCTTATCTTTATTATATGTGCATTTGGGGAGACCCTTCACTAAATCATGCTTGGTCAATTTTGATAAATTCTCCATACTAGAATGTCCCAATCTATAGTGTCACAACCATGCATCACACTTATTTTGAGCACTCAAACATGAAAAATTTTGCATATGCATCTCATCAAAGTAAATAGGATGGACATTCTTATCTTTATATGCAACAAATAAGATTTCATGTTTCTCATTTTTAACAATACATTTTGATGATTCAAACATGACATGAAACCTTTGTCACACCACTAACTAATGTTAAGTAAATTATGTTTTAAACCATCAACAAAATAAAGATTTAAGATGGATAGAGAATCGTTACCCATAATACCAAGACCTATGACCTTTCCTTTGTTGTCATCTCCAAATATGACTTTTCCACCATCATGTTGTTTTAATTCAATGAATTGACTTGCATCTTTGATCATGTGTCTTGAGCAACCACTATCCCAATACCATGGGGTGCTTTCCTCGCATCCTCACTTTGTAACATGAGACAAAGTATAGCCTTCTCATTTTTCGACTCGGAGTCAGAGCTTGATGAAGATGAGTCATCTCGTGTTGCTTTGAAGCTCTTCTTACCTTTCCTCTTATCAATAACGTTCTTGGATTTGCAATCAGACTTGATGTGGCGCGGTTTGCTACACCTGAAGCAAATGGTCACAGTTGATTTTCCTCCTTTCCTTCCACCCTTTAATTTATTCTTAAACTTATCACACTTAAACATTGTCTTGTTAAGCTTTCTTGAAAGCATATCTACTTCCTCCTCAAGATCATTATCATCACTAGATTTCTCATTTTCAATGATCTAAATCGATGGAGCTAGTAGGCTATTTGCCTTCAAAGCAATTTCCTTCCTTGAGTTTTTTATGCCACCAGCAAGTGCTTCCAATCTAGCTTGGTCATTTAGTTCAAACTCATGGACCGTTAACTTTCCATATAGAGCATGAAACATGTAATCTTTGCGCAAATTTGATTGCATACTTCTTTACATCCCATTCCTTAGGTAAGCATCTAAGGAACTTGTACACCAAAATCTCTTGATCATAGTTATGTCCAAGATTCTTGATCTCATTCAAGAGGTTTGTGAACCGAATGATGGCAGTAGCTATGTCTTCATCGGAACCAACCCGGAAAGTTTTATAGTGCTCCTTAAGGATCCTTAATTTGGTCTTTTTCACTTGAATTGTACTATCATAGTATACTTCAAGCTTCTCCCTAATCTCCTAGGCCATTTAGCATGCACTAACCTGGTTGAATTCGTTCTCGCTGAGTGCATAAAATAAGTGATTTATAGATTGATCATTTGAGAGCTCAATCCTTTTTTCCTCAGCGGTGTAGTCATTTGTGAGATTTTTAGGTGGAGTTTAGCTATTTTGCATTAAACCCCATAAATGCATAATTTGTGCTCTTATGTAAGACTTCATCCTCACTTTCCAATAAGCACAGTACGAAGGCCTACTGAATGAGTTGCCTTCCCCAAGGTGAGTCGGATCTAGAGTTTGCATCCTCGCACAAAAACACTAAAAGATAGGTTAGTAACACTTTGAGAAATAACCTGCTCTAATACCTATTGAAATCACACCCAACATGAGGGTGAATTGGGTGTACCAAGAGGTTATTTCTTTTTAAAAGCTTTCAATGAACAACAATGCTTAATGCATACACAATCAACACGTATAAGTGCAATGTAATGGTGAAAGAGGTAGAAGAGATGGAAAAAAGACACATGATTTATAGTGGTTTGATCTAACCAATCTACATCCACTACCTTACCTCCCAGGTAAGGATTTTTAAACCCCCACTTATATTAATGATAAGTGTTACAACCTAAGCGTACAAGCCTAGAATGCTTAATCACTAATTAGGACTTCCCACCTAGCCTCAACTAGGGTTTATGCCTAGCCTAAACTAGGATTTCCCTTTACTTAAATTTCATTAAATCTTACAATCAACCACTTATAAGAAATAGATGAATATAATGAAAATCGACTTTACAAAGTAAAATGAGAATAAGTTCAATTACTAGCAAGCCACCTAAAACCTAACCACTCTAATTCCTGCAAGTATGAATATGAATGAGATATGGAAACATATCATTGATGTTGCACCAATCTTAAAAAAGAAACTGATTAAACCAAATCGATAAGGATAAACATGGTTTCAAATTTGATGAACATATAGTTTGATGAAAAACAAGTTTAAGGCCTAACTATTGTTCAAATCAATCTTAAGGTTTATAAAGCCAAGTTTAAGTGCAAAGCCTAAGAAAAATATGTTCATGAACACAACAAATGATTTCGACACACCGAACACAACAAAACATGTAGTTTAAGTATAAAAAGCTAGGAAATTAAACTTTCTTACAACTTCAAATGAGAGAGAGTCAAATCAATTCTGGAGAAGTGGTTGCAAGCCTTAGAACACCTCGGTTACACCAGTTCTGAAGATGATGCATTAGCCTCAAACGATTCCAAGTGGTTGAACACAAAAATCAAGACTATTTGATGTGAAAACTTGGACAATTGTGAGTTTTCGAGCTTGCGAGGATAAAAAATGTTCTAAGTGGTTTGTTAATGGTTTTCAAACCTATTTAATAGTTTGTAACTATTTTCTTGATCAAAGGGCCCAAAATTAATCATTGATTCAAAATAAAGCAAAAGTTGTGAGCTTTTTAAAAAAACTGTCAAGGGGCTGGTTAGCGTGTCATATGACATCATTAGCGCACTAATTACAGGTAGTGCAATAATGAGTCCCATTAGTGCTTACCATTAAGGACTAGAGACTAAATAAGTTCTGGTCTCAAATTAGCAAATCCCTAACACACCTATGACTCAACTAAACCTTTGGGAACACATTAAATATATTTAGTATGAGTCATTAAACCCGTTTGGATTGTCTAAATGATTTCATAAATCCTGAAAATTGAAAATTCCAGTTTCATGAAACATGTAAGGGCTTTTCTTCAAATATTTTGCTTACTTTTCAAAAACCATTCAAATTGAGTTTGGTGCATTTAAAACTAATCACAACATTTTTTTTCCATATCCAATGCATATGCAAAAACTCGTTTTCACAATACAAAATCATTTCAAGTTATGAAACATTGATAGTATAAAATTAAAACTTGAAACTTTGGGAAAATGTGGAAAACATGACATGCATAAATCTAATGCATTTGGCTTGCATAGTTGGACTTATATACCTTACATAATTTACACAAATTGTACTGTTAGCTTTATGGTACTTGTATGAGCCGAGTCTTGAACTTATGAGAATTCAATTTTCTTTTTGAACTTGTGATTCCTAGCCAAGTTTGATGTTCTGAAAAATACTTAGCAAATTTGTTAGAATCCTCTGACTTCGTTTGTTTCCATCAAAATCTCAGGTAGAGCATTAGTGACTAACCACTTAGTCCAACAAGGATATCCAGAATGAACAATCAAAAATATCATTTCTATCTACTTTCGACCCTTTCTCTTTCAAACTTCATCTAAAGACCATTAGAAACCTTGTTTAGGTTCTTTTTATCAAAACTTACACAATGTTTCTAAGTTAAATCAGTATTTTAAATTCTTTAAAACTTCATAAGACTTCTTTCAAATATACAAAAACCTTTTTCAACTCTCATTTTCGTAATTTAATTTCCAATTATGGTCACAAACCACTTAATTGATTTGAACAACAACTTACAAACTTTTTTGAATCCCAAATTGGGATTTTAAATCCAAATGGCTAATTCCACACCAAACAAGGTAAAATTTTGACTTACGAACTTCGATAAATTCCATTTTTCTCTTTTTATCAACAACTAACACAATTCATTTGGTTTTGGCGAATTTTCCCATTTTACATAATTCTTTTCTCCAACTTATTCGAATTTTTCTTTCCTTAAGTGTCATGACATTGGCTGAGGCTCGGCCTCACCTAGCATTTGAGTCCTTCGTTAGGGAGTCCTAGATCAGTCTTCGAATCATCTCATGGATTGGCCTAAGGTAGTGCCTAGACCTTCCCTGGCTCAGTAGGGTCGTACCCTGCACTGCAAGGTACAATTAAAGGGAGACCTTACCTTGCCATGGCAGGGATGCTTTGGGCATTGCATTTGACTACCTAGGGACCTCCTCCTAACAACAACAACACTAATATTTCCCTTATCGTCATCAACATATCCATTAATTCTCTCCCCTAACCATGCCCTTTCACTCATCATCTCTTCATAACCACACCAATCAACAATTCTCATCTCTAACCTCAAACCCATTGATTAATAACAAATTAACTTAACCAAACTCAAATTTAAAAGCTCACCTCTATCATTAATCGATCCCACTGTTCCTCATCCCATCAATTTCACTATGAGGGAGAGACGGCGAGCTTGAGAACAAGAGAGATTTGTAGATATAGAGATAGATAAATAGATAGATAGATAGATAGATAGATAGATAGATAGATAGATAGATAGATAGATAGATAGATAGATAGATAGATGTCGAGAGAGGAAATGCGAGATTATGAGATAGAGCGATTGTTGCAACAATGAGAGGAAGAATGTGACCAAATCAAATTAGGGAATAAAGGGGTTATGACCGAGTTTGGAAACCAAACTTTGGCCTTGTTTGGTATGTGGGTGAGATATCTTCCAACTTACAGGGGAGGGGGTGAGTTTTCTCCCCTTCCCCTTATAGGGAGTTATCTTCTAGGAGTTGAATGGACAAAATTACCCCTCGCAAATCATCTTTTCCCTAAGTCCCTCACAAATCATCTTTTTTATTTTAAAAATATGTTTGAAGGGCATTTATGTCAATTCCCACATTTTACTATTTTTAAAAATTTGTAACTTCCTTGCAAGTTTAAAGTTCAACCAAACATGAAATATGAACTTACACTATGAGTTAATTTTATGGAGTTATCTCCACTCGCACTATAAGTTGGCGAAAACGAACCAAACGAGGCCTTTATTGTTTCGTTCTTACTATTAGAGGAGGTTTGGATAGGCAAATTATCATTTTTCCCTCATTTTTATATGTTCGCTTACTACTTCAACTGCCATTTTGGTCATTTTACTTTGTTTTATTAATTTTCATATTTTTAATTTAATTTAACCTTAAATTAAACCTCAAAAAATACCCCAATTTCACCAAAACTTGAAGAAAATACCAATGCTCTCTGAAGCATGAACGATCTAAACCTCCACTTAACCCTATTTCGCAGCGAATAGAGTATAATCAGTACATTAGGCACACAACAAACAAAAATAAAGTTTTACCCTATGATCTCCGGTCCATAACGTGTGGCTCCCACCTCGGATACCTAAATACCAAATAAAATTCGAAAATACTTAATCAATTGCCTAATCAAGCTTATGAAATTATCAAATTTTTCACACAAAGGTAGGGGTGGCAAAATAGGTTGCATGGGGTGTCGTATTCGTGTCAACCCATTTATGACACTAACATGCATAAGCTAAACCCTAATTAATTAACAACTTGGCTCCATTGGGGTTCAAATCTAGAACTCTTACTCCTAAATTTGTACCAAATTATTAGGTCGCTTAATTGATTAGTAGCTTAACCTTAATTAACATTAACCCATTAATTTTGCACGTTATCATGTCAACCAATCAACCCATTTATTTATTATATTATTTAATTTATTTTTTCATAATTTATTATATGTAAAATAATGTATAAATTAAATTATTTTAAAAATAGTACATTATTCGTAAGAATTAATTTGTATGACCATTAAAACTATGAAACTATTTTTTTCTGTAGGAAATAATAACACTTTATTGTGTTATTTAAAAATTTAAAGTATAATTCAACCATTGATATAATGAAGTAATAACACATTTATAATATATTATTTATTTAAATGAATTAAGAAATAGGTCATAAATCGGTTAAAATATTAATCCGCATAAGCTCAACACTAACACACTATATTTCGATATCTCATATTAGTAGCATTGTCTTATTGTGTCATGGCTCATTTTGCCACGCATATCTTAAGGATGACTTAAACAACTATGTAGCAAATATACATATATGATATTTTAAGGATGCTAGCTTAACTTCAATTTGATATGCATCTCGAGGCAAATTGTATGAACGCGCATGTGCTCGACCAGGGGTTCTCTAAGTGCGCTAACATTTTCCATTTTTTTCATGAGAACCACATTTTCCAATTTTTTCAAACACTCGGCAATGAATTGTGTGAGCCTTTCTAAGCTTAAAAAAATAGCAACGAATTAAGTGAGAAAAACAAGTGGAAAGACAAAAACATTCTAATGAATCATGAAACCAAAAGAAACCCCTATGTAAATGGAAGTATTTCATTTTCAACATTTGAAAATGGAAATGAAAATTAATTCGAGACACTTTCAGCTATTATTTTTTAAAAAAATTATATTTGATAGGGGTTTGAAACCCCTATGTAAGCCTTTGACGATAATATAGAGGTTTCAAACCCCTATGAAACAACTACAATTGATAAGGGTTTGAAACCTCTATGTAAGCCAGATATTATAAAAGTTTTCAAACCCCAATGAAATAGCTAGATTTGATAAAGATTTGAAACCCCTATGTAAGTATTGAAGATACGATAACGCCTTAAAAGATAATGCTTTTAATAGAGGTCAAAAACCTCTATGAAAAGTGAACCTCCATAAAAAGCTGAATTTGTTTAGTGACCCTTGCCTTTGAATTGCCAGATAACTTACAACCGAGAATTTGGAAATGAAGTTGGGTTAGATGAACCGTTCAATTGACATCGTAATGTGCATGTACATCTAACGATCTCCATCCAACACTTTTTATTAGCTGACTCATAGAAGGGCAAGTGCGGACTGTCGCATAGAACAGAACTCAACTCTCCCTTAATAGATATATGTAAACCAAAAAATAAAATAAAATTGCTCATCATACTTCCTTCAACAGTTGAGCCAAATTACCAACTCTCACACCCCCAACCTTCATTCCAAATGCAACCTCCCCTCTGCACACTTGAATAGTACTACTCATGACCCTCTCCGTCTCAAACCCAACCGCCCGTTTCTTCGCCATACTTGAACCCGAACCTAGTGCGGCGGTCGCGGCATTGGTGGTTCTCTTGTAAGAGCTGAACCACTTGGCCTGCAAGTAGCCGCTCTTTCTCCACGGAGGCAAGTGCATCTCTCTGCTCTTAATAGACACTCTGGCTGCATTGCTCATTAGCCTTATTACTTGCTTGAGCTCTCTCGGTGTCCCCACAAAGATTTCTGGGAACACATTTAACAAAGACTCGTATTCCTCTGTAGGTCTAGCAATTGTGAATTCTCCAGCTAGATCAACTTCTATAATGTACCGAGAAGTGGAGTTCGAGTTGCGCGTGATCACGTCGATGTAGTCGTACTCTCCCGACGGGAATCTCCCCGACTTCGGCCACCGCGACTTGCAAAGACCTGAAATTGATCAATTAAGTTCATCAGGTTTTGAATAAACTTGAATTAACAACAATTGAACAAATTAATTCGGCATCAAATCGGAGCCCCAAGAGGTACTTTGGTATGGAGTTACTACATGACAATATATACAGTACTCTAATTAAAGCAAGCAGATGTGATGTGTTGAATTGGAACTACACCATTTTTTTCAACATTAATTTGAAGGAAAATGCTAGAACGACACCTGACCTAGCATGTTGGCCCATATTTATGAGAATCGTCGTGCGCGCTTCAAGATACACATCACGCGTGTTATGCAATAAGAACTATTTTGTGCACACTCATTTTTATTTAAGACCCGCCCTCAACGTCATAAGAGTATCACTTAAGGTGTCACTAAGAGTGTCATTCTATCATTTTCTTAATTTGAATTAATGGTAAAGGCCCTCTTATTAGACCTTGTAAAATTAGTCATTTCAACATTTGTATTAGTGAAAGAGGCCTCCTTTTAGCCCTCGTAAAATTAGTCAAGCCTCAATCAAGATGGGCCACGACTAGAGACACTCACAAGTCATAAAAAAAAAATCTGTCATCAAATTAATCAAGCCCTAAGCATTCATCATTTATAAATGATTAATATCAACTATTTATATACTGACCTGAATCGACTCCTCTTTGGCGCAACTGACTCATAAATCGGCGCTTAAACCCCTCGGAAGAGCTCGATCCAGTCCCAAATCTTCTCAACTCAATCTGTGCTTCGCCAAGGATCTTCTTTTTCATATCATCATCAACACTTTCTCTATCACCAAACAATAAGCTCCTCAACATCTCCTTAGTATCATCTCCCTCGGTCTGATCCGACTCCTCATCGTCAGAGCTGCGTTCCTCCTCATCTCCTCCAATCTTCTCCTCTCTCTTTCCTCCATGATCAAGTACTCCTCCCTCTCTCTCCATAAACGAATCGATCAGATCCGAGAGCTTGTCCAAATCCTCCGCCGAGTGCTCGCTCCCGCTGCTCTCGCACGGCCGAAGCCTCGCTAATTCATCGAACGCGTCGTTAACTCTCTTGAATTTAAACGAAGCTCTCCCCATTTTTTATCTCCAATTCAAATTTCAAAGTAATTGATCAAAGTTTCTCTCACAATTCTCTTTTTTTTTTTTTTTCCTGATTGTTTGTATAAAGTCTTTTTTTAGATAAACTTGTTTTTATAAAAATGAGAGGAGCGAATATGCTATCGTCCGCTATTTATATATGCCGATTCATGGATGTCAATGTTGATTGGTTGAGGCCATCTCATGGACATGATGATGACATTGTGAGTTATTAGTGACCGGGATGTACGTATATGGGAGATCATGGGACATGTTGTGAACTAGACGACAAAATAAGTGCAACTTCGTGACACGTGGCTTCCACGTAAGTTTTGGGACTCGAGGACGCGACTGCGTTGAAGTGTTGAGCTAGTGCAGAACGCGCGTCCACATTCATTGAACCTTGGTTAGTAGAGGGTCTGGTGACCAGGTTCATTAGAGGTTTTTACTTGTCTAGGTTCGATGAATCTGGACGAGCTTGAACTTCGCGCAATGGAGTCATTGAGAATCGCTAGATAAGAATGGAAGAAACGATAGTCCAATTTTGTTTCTACGGCTGTGATTAGAGTGTTCAAGTTAATCTTGTAATACGGTCAAAGAAATTCAAAGAATGTATTTAAAGTGAAATGAAGAGTGAGGTATGGTAATTAAAGAGAATATTTACGCATATAATTATTCCTTAATTAGTTACTAATCTGGAACGGGGTTGGATGACAATGTCACAACTAATTTATGGGAAACTAGTTTGACTGGTAACAAACTAGTGCCAATTGCCAAACAAAAACTATAACAATTGTTGGGAATTAATTGTGATTTCTTATCAATAAATCCTTTGTTAATATGCTAGCCAATTATTTCTTTTAGGTGTTACGCATCAATGAACCCGTTCATTATACGCTTGCGGATAAATAATTCCAACAACTTGTTATTATTTGAAAAGAGCAAATGCATTGCATTGCCTATTGAATCAGTTATATCACTCCGCTTGTTCACAAATATAAGTCGTTTAAGGTAAGAGCACAATAATTAGATATCCTTAATTACAAGTGTAATTTAAATATACGTCCATTAAAATTAAATGAATTGAAGAATAATAAATATTTGAATTATATAAGGGTATAATTGTTAAAAAATAATAAATACACTCGAATTCCAAAAATGATTTTATAATTTTGATCAAGAAGTTTTTGCTAAAAAAAACATATATTTTTAATTGGAGGGAGTATGCAATAACACAAAAATTCTCAAATAGAATAATCAAATTCTAATTGAAATAAGATACATGAGATGGTTAGTTTTGATTTAAATAAGATACATTGTTTTACTTCAAAATCTATATATATATAAAGGAACCATTTTTGTAAGAAGGTCTCACGACATGACACGTAGCTTTGAGAAGCTCTCCTAACATGACACGTGGCGTGATGATGTCATAATTAAGATTTATAACAAAACATTAAAAAAACACAAGTCATTGATCTTTCTCGCACTTAAGTGAGGGTAGGATGGTAAAACACGAAATAAGATTTTGACTGTGACATGGTGATGTCATTAATTAAAGTATAATTTCTATTTTCATTTTTTTTGCTATTTTTTAGGTTATGTTTAAATTGTTACACAAATAAGGTTTTTTGGTTTATAATTTTTTTTGTAATTTTTTTTTATTATTTTTAAGTCATATTTTTAATTGTTATACAAATAAGATTTTTGGTTTTTAAATTTTAATTTTCTGGTTTTTGTTCTTTTTTTTGCTATTTTTAGGTTGTGTTTCTAATTGTTATACAAATAAGAATTTTGGTTTTTGCATTTTAATTTTTTAATTTTCATTTTTTGGCTATTTTTAGGTTATGTTTTTAATTGCTATACAAATAAAATTTTTGATTTTTAAATTTTAATTTTCTGATTTTCTTTTTTTTTCTTTTTTTAGGTTATGTTCTTAATTGCTATACAAATAGGATTTTTGGTTTTAAAATCTTAATTTTCTAATTTTCTTTTTTTTTACTATTTTTAGGTTCGTTTTTAATTGCTTTACAAATGGAATAATTTTTGGTTTTAAAATTTTAAGTTTCAAATTTTTTTTTGCTATTTTTAAGCTATGTTTTTAATTGTTATACAAATAAGATTTTTGGTTTTAAGATTTTTGTCGGAATTTTCTATTTATTAGTTACTACATACTACCTACATGATATATTAGATTATTTAAAATTAAGCTCTACATATTTTTTAGGTTATGTTTTTAATTGTTATACAAATAGAATTTTTTGTTTTTAATTTTTTTCCCTGAATTGTTTCTCTCAGAAGCTCTCACAAGTAACTTTGGGTTCATATCAGAGATTATATAATAATTCTTTTTACATTTTTTTCAACAATTTTTTATATAATATCTCGAAACTTAGTTTTGCCCGCATGGGATGCATAGGACGCCGTCTAGTAGAATATATTTAAGTTCTACAAAACATAATGATATTTTCTATAGTATAATTAATTGTTTTAAATGAAATAAAATACACTAATCGCGTGCCGAATTATTGTTTAAAAGTGGGTACACTATTAATGATATAGATTTTTCGTTGCTTTAGTAAGTATAAAAGGAAATTGGCTATTTAATATACAATGATAATTTTAGTTGAAACGAAATGGTGTTAATAATTGCCTATATATATCTTTTGATAAAATAGTAAATGTAATTATGTATACACTACAAAAAAACAGCAGATCAGAAACGGAAATTTCCGTATCTGATTTGCATAAATTCCGTCTCTAATTGAAATCTTCAACGGAACAGTCTCTAAAATCGTCGACGCTGATTCAATCAGCAACGAAAATGTGATTCCGTTTCTGATTAGAGACAGATTAGAGACGAAATTTAGAAACGAAACAGAGACGGAACAAAAATGGAAATTTTTCTAAATGGTACAATTATAATTGCATTCCGTCTCTGATCCGTTGCTAATCAGAGACGGAACAGAGACTCTGCTCCGTCTCTAATTAGCAACGGATCAGAGACGGAATACAATAATTCCATCTCTGATCCGTCTCTGATTAGCAACGGATCAAAGACGGAATATAATAATTTTGTCTCTTATCCGTTGCTGATTCATGCATCTATTCCTCGAAAATTAGAGACGGAATAGCAACAGAATCTCTGAATTCCGTTGCTAATCCGTCTCAATTCCACTTTGTTTAGTTTTCAAACCTAAACTCAATCCAATTGGTTTTCCAACCTCTAACCTGGAAATACAACCATAGGACCTACTTCATCGTCTGCACCCCCTCCAACAACTCCTTGGGGGTGCTAACATCCCCCAAAAAAGTAAAATTTGACATTCATACATCGACAATATATATCAACAAATATTCAAATGAGAGAAAAAAATGTAAAATTTGAAATTTGAAAAAGATTTATATATCCACGAAAAATTGTCAAGTATAATAAATGCTCCAAATTTCTAAGTATTCACAAAAACCACCAATCCTATTGTTCAACAACCACAAAAAAAACTTACAATCCTCTAAATATGCACAAAAAGAATTATCAATCTAAAAGTCATGTAAACAACTATAAAAGTTACATGATATGCTTTAAATTCCTCATCTCTCGCTTGAAAACCAGATTATGGTAGGTATTGTCACAGGGATATGGGCAATCAATGACACTAACTCCCATTCGATCGAAGAACCAGTCACCTACTGATAGGGCCACGCTCTGCAAATATTGCAAAACAGATCAAACTCATGATAAACAAAACGAAATTGCAAAAATCTTAGTTGTTCCTAATCAACAAGTTTCTTCTTTTTTGAAGCATAAGCAAGTGTTAGGGTAATAGCTTATCTCAACATTTAGAACAGATAAAAACTGAAGCCGGGCTATTAACTGCTACCAAAAAATAGCTTATCGACATTTAGAATAGATAAAAACTGAAGCATAAGCAACAAGTGTTAGGTTAATAGCTTATCAACAAGTTTCTTCCAAAATTCATCTATTTAAATTGGCCACCTTAAAAAAAACCACCACAACTCAGCTGTTGCCAAAGTGGCGTTCACGCATGCTTTGTTTGTATTTAAATAGAAAACATAATTACAACAGAGTCGAGGGTTCACCACAGTAAGTATCTATATGCCGTGGTAGATAGCTATAGAAGTATGATTTAGGTGAGCATGATAAGATTCCAAAAACCATGAGTCCATTTTCCATGAGGCTAAACAAATTGTGCCTGAGGACTAAATAAATGACATTCTAAAATGATCAATTCATCATAAATCACTATGGGCTTGTTTCAATAGATGGATCTATTCATCATAGATGCAAGAGTAGTTTTATTGCTTCCACATAATAGAAACCGAAATGATGTTTCATAATCCAACAAAAGGTTTTATCTTCAAAAATTTTAATTTCTTTTCAATGCATAACTCTTTTTTTGATAGGATTTTAATGCTTAAGTCTTCAAGAATGTTGACTCAACAAGATTAAAAAACAAACCTGGAGCGTACCACGAGAAATAGCCACTGCCTTCCATTTGCTTCCATTTGAGTCCCAACCATTCTGCAGGAAATGCAATGCCCTGACAACCTTCGAAAGAGAAGAACATTTCAGTACTAACATCGTTCATATCATTAACTGTTATTCCTCTCCAAAGTGCATTTCCAGTTTAACTTGATAAAATCTTAAGAATATAGCTACATTGATAGAGAAACTAAACTCCTAACATGTAAACAACTTTCAAAAGGAGCTTAGGATGTTGAGATCTACACCACAAAGGCACAAAACAATTAGAGAAATAAGTGTTAAATCATAAAATACGGAAGAACAACAACTCACTCGCTCAAGAGGAAGAAAAAATGCAGAAGCACTTGATGACTTGCTCCCAGCATTCAAGGCCACAGCTTGCCCTTGCCAATCAATGACAAGGGAACCACTAGAACCTCCTTTTGTTCCAGATGCAGCCTATCAAACCACAAGTCAAAAAAATGGGCAACTAAGAAAGTAGTGGAAGAAGAAAAAAAATAAATAATTTAATTAATTTAATTGATCATCATAGACCAATCAATGGTATCAACTCATCAATCTATAAAAGACTCCACTCAAAAATTCACAAACTACAAATGCAGAAGAAAAGGCTTAGCAATATATATAATCAATCAATTAAAAAAAATTGGCACAGATAGCACTTAGTCAGCAAGCAATCCTCTTTCAGTCAAGTACATTCATACTTCTAAAATCACCTTGTATTCTCATAAAAGTCTTGCTCTTTGACCACATTTTTAAACCTGTATCATCATCCCTTAAAGTTTGAATGTTATAAACCCTTCTAAGATTTTAGAATAATTAAGAAGCAAATATACTGGAAATATATTATGAAATTAATTTACTTTTATATCCTGACATCCTATCTATGTGTAGCCCAAGTAATGACAACTGTAGGATTGGCCAACACGTAAATTTTTGGAGATCTTCCTAAAAAACATGCAGAAAAGAAAATTAACCTTTTCGAATAAACATGTTCAATGCAAAACAGTTCAAATCTATGTATTTATGTTTTCACAAGCCTAAAGCACCAATTAGCCACAGCACAATGGCTAAATGTATGCTACATTGCTACATACGATTTTTCGGTAAATGCTAGTGATTCACCGATTGAAAACGAAAATATACAACAAAAGAGAATAAAAGTATTACAAAGAAGAATGTAAACAGTAAACTATAGATTATCCAGTTGACTGATCTGCAATTGTAGCAAGGATGCTGACAAAAAGTTTGAATGAATATAAACATTGGGGAAAAAAAGTACAACATGCCATTTTGATGATATGATGACACTATAAAATGCTACATTATCAGTCCGATTGCTTACTTGCATATAGAATGTATTGAAGTCATTATAGCCATCCCTATAAAGAAGAATGGGAACAAATTATTTCAGTCCCACATGTCTAAGAAGTCAAATTACAAAAAATTCAACACCTAAAATAAGTTAATGAACTACATACACATAACATGAATATGCATCCACAAACTTTCACTTCTTCAGAACAATGGATGGAGCTTGGTTACCTTCACCAAACAATCCATGCACTGTAAATTATTTCAAGAAAACTTGAAACCTTCAAAATCATAACACTTGATCAACAAAGAAACGTGGAATGGAATAACGAAATCAAGATTAACAATTGTAGAAGCAATTTTTATGCATCTACTTGCACTAAGCAAAAGGTTTGTGATGAGGCTTTCTAAGATGGTGTGAAACGACATCCATGGAATCATACAACAACAACAACAACAACAACAACAACAACAACAACAACAACAACAACATAGCCTCAATCCCAAATTAATTGCAAGGGGAAGAGTGAATCCTATGAACTTTTGCAGACTGGCAAGGAAGACAACATATTTATCTACTGGATGATTAATTTGATTCAACTTCTAGGGGCAAGTTTCAGATGATCAGATTTGCTACTAGCATTATTAGGTAGAGATCCTTACGAACAAGGGTAAGAAGACAAGGAGCAACACAGCAAACAGAGTTAAGATAACATTAACAAAGCAGACGCCACACCTCTTTTCCTTGTCATTCTTAACTAATGCGAGTAAACCCTCAGCAACAGTTCTTGATGACTTTTCTCAAGCTAACACCACACATCTTTTCCTCACGTCTTTCTATGCAGTAGCACCCAATACTGTACACAATTAATGAATTACAACCAGAAATTTTGACAAAGCAACGAAAAAAGAAGAATTTTGCATACTAACCGATGTCCCAATTGCAATTAACCAAAGCAGACTTGACTTCTTTTATCGGTGCGCTGGTTCTTTCCCTTAAATGCTTGATAATACTTGTCTTATCTAATCCAGAAACATCAACTGTAAATGATCTAAGGAACATTTTCCTTAGAGAGCCAATATGGGAATAGCCATAACTTGATGCATCTAAGCTAGTTATCCCTGAGTTCATTGAAGCATGGTCCTCTGTATGCCCAAGTACCAAATTGCACAATTCCTGAATAGAAATCAAGTCACAAGGTTACGAGAATCTCAAACCACCTCACCACATCACCAACCCATAGAACTATAGAATCAAACTGAAAATATATTAGCCTCTGCTGATGTAATTGCATCTCCAACTAAGCCGAGCAGATGGACAACTGAACCAACAAGATTTCTGAACCCATGAGATCCATTGACCCCAACAGCTCCTTCACTACAGTTAAGCTAAAAATCCATCAAATAAAGTCACAACTCCTTCACTCTGAGCTTAAGCTAAAAATCCAAAGAAGATCAATATGTTACAACTCTAAAACCAATGTGATCCAAATAACCAAATACACAAATCCCATAACATAAATCAAGCACGAATACCAAATACACAAATCCCACAAAATCACATGGATTTGATATATTACGGATCATATATAGGTCAAAGGAAAGTATGGCCAATGGCCTAATAAGAGAAGGATGTCCCAACCATGAAAGCGTAAAGAATACCATTGAGAAATACCAAATTACATTTTCACATGTCCATCTTAGACTCAGCCATATGAATGGATACTGTAATGATTTCATTTTCTACTAAACAAGGCATATACATTGTATTTAGATAGAAAAAAGTTAAGAGAAAAATAGAAATGCATTTAGCTTTATTCTAACATCAAATGAGCTATTTGTACTTATTAAATGCAGAAAAGTTTAGTACCTGGTAATTAGCTTTGAAGCGCCCAAGCAAACGACATTACTCATGGTAATTTTCATGATAAGCAAGGCCTAAATTCCCGAAATATGTTAATAAAATTAGAAGCAAAAATAAATATTGCATCAACTAAAGTAGTTCTTTTAAGCAAATGACTCTTCTTCATACTTCAATGATGTAAAGCAGTTCTTTTAAGCTTCTCATTAAAAAAATTTATGATGGCTCACTTCACTTGGATATAATATGGATCAATAATGTTGAGAAATCAAGTCAACTTTTAGATAGGCAACTATATCTTTCACTTTCTTTTATTCAAAATTGACCTCAGTTTCCATATGTTTCAATATATCAACACTGGAATCAATGCAAGTAAGATCAATAAAAACCGAGGTAAAAATCGATCTCATTCAGCAATCAACCAAATAAAAATCTTGAGATTTCCAATAGAGCACTTGGCGTTGTGATGTATGTCTAGAAAAATAAAAAGTTAAACTTCATCCGGTGCCTAAGAATTAAAGAAGCTGACAGAGATAAAGTTGGCACCAGAAATCTAACACCCATGGAGCAACGAAAAGGATAATCATGAAATAATGATATAGCAAAGACAAAAAGACACCAAACCTTGGCCAGAAACTTTGAACGCTGAACATCGTTTCCGAACAGAGAACGCCTTACAACAGCTAATCGTACCAATCACTCCAAAGCCTTCAATAACAAAGATAAGAAATCATAGATACCTTTGTACCATAAGAAAAATTGATGTAGGCAAACTTACAAAAGGCAAATAATCTTCCTACGATTTACCAAACTGTAGTAATATATTATGAGGGCCGCTAAGGGCACCCCACCGTTTCATGAAGGCACCCAATTAATGTGGGCACTAACCAATTTACATGGGGCACCAAAAAATTAGACCCGAAATACCCAAAAGACCCCTCGAACAAACCTCTCTCACCCCACCACCCCCATCACCACCACCACCGAACTCCTTGCGAGGATACCCCGAAATCGTCGTTTCCGTCCGTCTCCGTGTGTTTTTTCGTCGTTGTAGGATGTTTTTGTAGTTTGTAGGCTCGGGGTGTTTGCCGATTTCGTCTTCAAATTAGGGCTCGGTTCTAGTTTTTCATTTACACACTCAAGTCGAGAAAATCGATCGTTTGAATGTACGTTGGTAGTCTAATTAAGTTGCATTTGATAGAGTAGTTGTTATGTTTGTGTGGCGGTGCATTCAATGGTTCATTTATTGGGCGTTCGTGGTTCTCGGCTACACAGGCCAGAGATTTTGTTTACAGTCTCGGCCAAGCATGGCCGAGACTGAGGGGAAATTTTTGAGAACTCGTGGTTCTCGGCCAGACAAGCTAGAATAGTTTACACGGTCTCGGCAACGAATGGCCGAAAGTAATTGTGTTATCTCGGTCACCACTTCACGAGAGTAACCATTAGTGTATAGTTTATGTCCTGTCGGTTGATGTACTACCGAGAATGTAGAATAGCTATCGGTTGTCCATAACCGACACTTTTATTGTCGTCTCCGTCACCGCTTCACGAGAGTCCTCGGTGGATGTTGACCGAGACATTTTCATAACTCTCGGTCCTGCGAGGCCGAATCAATCGCGCCCTTGAAAAAACGTCTGAAAATTTGAAAAACCCTACGTTGACAAAAAATAGTTCCTCCAAACCATCATATGGTTGTCAAACATTGTTACATCGCTGTCGGATGATGTCAATCCGCAAGAATCGATAAACGGTCGCCAAACGCAATGTTGTTTTATGGTTCAAGCTTGGTGGTGGGGTGCCCCGTTTTCTTTGTCAAAATGGTTTGTAGGGTTTGAATCAATATATATATACAGGGGCAAAATGGTCTTTTTCATTTTTGCTAAAATTTTTACAAAAAATTTGGGTGCCTTCATGAAATGGTGGGGTGCCCTTAGCGAACCTCTATATTATTGATGAAGGTAGGACATAAAAGAGTAATACATCCTCTTAAGAAAGAGCCAATCACAAAAGGCAAATAATCTTCCTACGATCTACCATAAGAATTTATTTTCCTCTTATTTTTTATTTTATCACAATTCTTACAATGTTAACAATAATGGGGTAAAAAAGGGCAGGAAGAGAAATAAGGCCAAGCCTCGGAAGACCAACAACCGAATTTAGTAAGACTTCAATTTGTCATAGAAGTGAGAAGGTTTGATGAAGTGAATCGAGTGAATTAAAAAAAAAGAATTAATTGAGAAACTTTAATACAAAATATGAGACTGATCTAACCTCCTTTGAGATAGGAGGTTTTGCGATTGCATAGTAGTAAAAAAATACTTGCAGGTTTGAAGGATCCTCCAGAACTGGCCTCCAAGCAGACGGTACCTACACATGATTGAGAAGCGTGAACATTTCCAAGAGAAATCAAGTGAAAATACTGTGTTAAGATGTTATCATAAATTTATTAACAATAAATAAAGCAACGTGAATATGTGATAGATAGAAATGCAGTATCATTTTTTTTTTTTTTTTTTAAATACCTGTACAGTACCAAACTCTTCTGAACTCTCATCTAAAGATGTTTCCACAAAGTCAAATGACAAGCACTTACGCGCAAGAGAAAGTGCTAGTTCCTGCAGCCTGCTCATTGTTGCATATTTATTTCATAAAAGTGTTAACTAACAAAGTGAAGTAAACAAAACTACAAAATAACATAAGAGCTCGAAAGCAATAAAACCACAAGATAAACCATAGAGATGCTCAATCTCCGACTGGGAAATAAGAGTTGACATATTACCATTAGTTTTTAGTTGATTTAATGATGACAGACATATCTGAAATAACTAGAATAGAGCTTGATCCCTGAAAGAACAAGCCACCCTTCGATGATGTGTTGAAGGCAATCCAGGGCTAGGCTGATAAGAAGGGTCAAAAAATTTCCGAAAGGAACTTCCAAAGAAACTTCAAAATAAATTGAACAAATGAAAAAGAAAATGAACTAGATAAATCGACAGCAGAATACGGAATAACACAATAACAAATATACAACCAGACGAGTTGTAAAGTGCATCGGCTGCCAGGCCTCATATATGCATATATGTACAAGTATTCCTTAGGGGTTTTTCATGAGCTGAAAACTGAACTTTCGGCTACACCTTCACAAACATCTCCACGACAAAGTGGGCATACCCCTGCACACCAGAGATCAGAAAATATATAGCATTTATCAACACATATCATATGGTATTCATGGTGACAGGGGAGAACTCTTATTTTATCACCTTCATTCTCAGACAAGCGAATGTAACATCTGCGGTATAATCTCAAAAGTTACACAAACAAAAAGAAAAATACCTATGTATCACCAAGGTGCTCATCATAATTACGCCACTCTTGCGCCTCTCGCTCAACATTGTCCCCTTGTTGTGGTGGATCGGCGAGATCTATTTGCTGCAGTTGTTGTTGGTCAGGAGGTGGTGGTGGTGGTGGTGGCTGTGGCTGAAATAGGCCTGCTCCGTCCATGGTCATCCCGAATTGCTGATGCATAAACGCCATAACCTTTCGTAATTGATCAAAAACGATATCGAACTCTGCATGTGGCACCATCTCCGGCATTTGGGATGTGCTAGCACCAGGATCTGCATATCTCATCTTCTTTCTCCCTAAAGACCCGAGACCATAGACACGTTCTTTGGGACACTCACCCGCCACATTGAGGTACACCGTCTCATCATCCACCGGTTGGTCCGGTGTAGCTTGGGTCAGCTCCAGACGTCTCCTCTGGAGCCTATCCTACATGGATCAACAATAAACAACTTACATGATATGCTTTAAAGTAAACTTAATACTATTTAACATTTCATTTCTATACTTACGTAGAACTGCTCTGATCTAGTATAGATGAATGTCATCCCGTCGTGATTTACGGTGTGTAGATGCAAATAGAACTCATTCACGGTAGGTGGCGTCTCGGATGAATTAGTCTGCGTACAGGACCGGTTATAAATTTAGCATAAATATGTCTATTAGTTGGACCGTCGGCGAACTCATATTCCCCTAATACAAATCAATTGTGTAGTGAACAAGTGTATAAATGTAAAAAATAAACTAGAGTGTAAAAAAAACTTACCAATCTTTCATTGGTAGTCACAAAAGACATCGAACCACCACCGTGCTTCGAGGGTGCAGTCCCAGGTCCTTCGACCTTGGTGTTCCTATTCGTTAACGCTTGCGTAGACCTGGCAAGGAAGTCCTCGCTCTCCTAGTACTCTAAGTATCTTCTCCATGCCTCATCTGTAACATAAACTGGCTGAACACGATTCTTCTTTAACTTGTGCATCAATGCGGTGTACCTTGTGCCTGCGTGCGTGTCGTACGCCGCACGAATGAGATCCTCGACAATCGCGTCATCTCATCTAAAATATACCTACAAAATGGCGATTGCAATTGTTACGAGACATTGAAAAACTAGTATAAATCCTAAGACATTTATTACTCCTGCGTACCTTCCATTGGCGCCAGTAGTGGTCTTTATGATGAGTCGGTACCGACTTCCAACAATACCCTTCTGGAATCATCCATCTTTTGAAAACTTTTGTCATCCTCCGTGCACAAGAATGAGAAGGATGCAACTCCCTGTGTTTCATGAAAATGCATAACATCTTAACAACTTTTTTAATAATTTACATAGATATTTAGAAGTACATATATGAATCAAATACAAACTTACGTATCATTGGCAATCAGTGTGATCAGGATCCGCTGCACGCGGGGGGCTCGATCCCTGTCCTCTGAGGTGCCCGCGGAGGGCCTGTCACCTGCAAGCCTGCTCTGCCTTCGTAAGATGGGGATGCTATCGGTGATGCGGTGGCTGAGGGTGCAGGCCTCGTCGGTACAGGAGTGTCATGTCTCGATGTCGGCGACGGTGACTGCAATGGGCAATTTGGTATAGTCCTTGATGACGAGGTTGATGGTACAGGCGACGCGGACGGTTTGGAAGGCAAACGTGACGTTGAATGTAACTCGTGCTCGAGAGAACGAGAAGTCGGAATCAATAATACAGGAATCGATCCACGACCTCGAACGCCACGACCTCGAACGCCACGACCTCTTTGACCCCCTCGTGTGGCCTGACCACGACGCCCAGTCGGTATTTCGGTTCCAGAGGTCCGTGCTTGCACCTCTTAGGACTGGACGATGTCCCCCAAAAGGTATCCCTCGACGTGGGGGGTGATCACTGCCCGTCATGAAACCTAACAAAATACCAATAAAAGTTTAGAGAACATATACATACAAAAAAAAAGTAATGAACTCTAATTGATGGGAATTAAGAACACAGGATCCATGCTGATAAAAGGAAATTAAGAAATATATTGTCAAAAGTATGCATGTCTATATATCATAATGTTTAATCTCTAATTGATGGAAAAAAGATTAGACCTATAAAAGATCAAGCAACAAATTAAATATTTATTGCCAATTTGGGCCTTCTCCAATGGGACTACATTGTAATAGCTTTTGGACGTAGTTTTGCCATAAGCTATATAAAAAATAACCTCCAACATCAAACATTAACCTGGAAACTTCAAAAGTGTGTTATGGAAAGGATGAGCAAATTAAAAATATAACAAATGGTTGGATCTCACAAAACAAATTTAGGGTAAGAAAAATATCTTTCGAAATAAGATAACCTTTCTCCATTTTCTGTAAATATTCCCCCTTATCTACCCATTGAGCGAGAAAGGGTAAAACATAGCTCAAAATACAAGAAGACAAACAAGGTAATTTGAAAGGCCAATTTATGTGAAGAGATTGGTTGCTCTTTGCCAAGCACCATCGAGAAGTTACACTCCATATAAGAAAGGTATAGAAAATTCACGTAACATCGATCGCGACCTCATATAACATAGACATACATTACTCTCTATCATCCGTTTCAAATTCACTTTCATGAGTAGAAGTTGATGATTCTTCTTCTGAATCATCTCCACTATCAACAATGAAGTCATTGACTTCTTCACTTGGACCCGCTTCAACAATGACTCGAGTCCCATTTGGATCATCCAGATTGTCGATATCCTGAATTGCATCGTCGACTACGCACGTGGTGGGCATCCCATCTTGGAATGCAATCTCTGCCGAGCCCTGGTCATTATCGTCTTTGCTCGTTTCCTCGTCAGCGAATTTTGGTTGACAACAACAAACAGCTAGCCATTCTAGTCGGTCGTTCCTCATAGAAGGGTACGAAAGGTAGTACACTTGAGTGGCTTATATTGCAAAGACAAATGGCTCGTAGTTGTTATATCGTCGACTTCGATGAACCTCTACCAATTGAAGTGTTGGGTGAGTCCTCACACCATGATTCGGTGTAGGGTCATACCATTCACACTTAAACAAGACCACACGCTGGAGGCCGGTATATTCAATCTCCACAACCTCTTGCAGTACTCCATAATAGTTATGGGAAACATCGGCGTAGTTAGAACCCTTCACTAAAACACCGCTGCTCTGCGTCGATCTATTAACGTCATATGTCGCGGAGTGGAACTTATACCTATTCACTAGGTAACCAGGGTAGATAGTACAAGATCGACTAGGACCAATCGAAAGATCAACGAGCGTTTCGTCTATGATAGAATTCCGAGCCTATTCACAAAAAATTAGAAATGTAATAAGACACATTACTTATGAAAGAAATTTATGAAGCTATAACCTACAATAGTAATAAATTTACATATGTTTGAAACCATATGGGAAAGTTGTGCTCTAGACTACTATCAACTTCCGACTCCCCCATTGCTTGAGTGATTTCGTTGACGAAGATCCTAGAAGAAACGAACATGTACATAGGATGTCTTAGTAAAAGATGAATAATTAATGTACTACATTATTGAATGAAAGTGACGGACATACTGGATGTAAGGAGCGATCTCTGGACAATTGAGCAGTATGTACGAATGTGCGGCATTATACTCCCGCTCTGTTAAGTACCGCTTCTTCGACTTGCCCATGGGTCGACCAGGATAAGTGAAAATTGAGAAATTGCCCACAAAATGCGGTGTGGGCCCGAGACCTCCATCGTCGTTTCGTTGCACTTTGTCATGCACCGTAAGACGTGATCTTCAAAGTAGTAAGAACAAAAGGATGTGACTTCTTCGACTAAATAAGCATTATACATGGAGCCCTCTACCTTCGCTTTGTTCCGAACATTGTTTTTCAAATGTTTAAGGTACCTGTCGGAGTATAGGAAATGTCGATTTAAAACTTATTGAATGGGAAAATAATTTCAAGGGCTCAAGATATTACCTCTCAAATGGATACATCCATCGAAATTGAACGGGACTGGCCAGATGGGCCTCGTAGGCCAAGTGGATTGGTAGGTGTTCCATAGAGTTGAAGAATCCTGGAGGGAATATTTTCTCCAACTTGCAAATGATTTTTGGTATTTCAGACTCTAAGACCTCCATATCTTTGAGACTGACACTTTTCGCAGTTAGGGATCGAAAAAAATGGCTTTGTTTGCTAATTGCAACCTAAACCGGGTTTGGGAGGAGTTCTCTGAATGCAATTGGTATCAACCGTTGCATGAAAATATGACGATCATGACTCTTCATGCCGAACATTCGCAATTTCTTTGGATCCACACATCGACCAAGATTCGAAGCATAACCATAAGGAAAACACAACTTTTCAACACACTCGCACAATTTTTATTTTTTTGATGTATCAAGAGCATAGCATCCAAGGATGTAAGTATTTTTCGCCGAATCAATTTGTAGAGAAGGTCGGTGACAATATTCACGAATATCTTGTCTCGCTTTCGCATTGTCCTTACTCTTGCCCGGTACACACATAATAGTGTTGAATATGTTGTCAAAAACATTTTTTTCGATGTGCATGACATCTAAGTTGTGGCGGATCAAGTTTGTCTTCCAATACGGCAAGTCCCAGAAAATGTTTTTTTTTCTCCATCTCGAATTCTTAGCTATCTACCCATTCACAGAATCAGCTCCAATTTCTGTCACCTTCATCAAGCCTAACGATACAATTTCTGCCAAAATCTCATCACCAAAACGCAAAGCGGGCGAATCGTCATTTATGACCATTTTGCCTCTAAGGAAATTTTTTTTGTCTTTCCTGAATGGTGATGCCTTCGCCAAGAAATGACGGTGACAGTCGAACTACGATGTCTTTCCACCATTTGGGAATTGAAATGCATTTGTATCCTCCATACAATATGGACAAGCCATCTTACCGTGTGTGCTCCAACCAGACAACATGCTATAGGCAGGGAAATCACTAACAGTCCATAAAAGGGCCACTCGCATGAGAAAATTCGTCTTTGTGGACACGTCGTATGTAATCACCCCATTGTTCCATAAATCTTGCAACTCCTTCGCAAGCGGCTGAAGGAACACGTCGATTTTCTGTTTTGGGTTGTTCGGTCCAGGAATGATAACCGTTAAGAACATAAACTCATATTTCATGCACATCGACGGTGGAAGGTTGTAAGGAGTCAATATTACGGGCCATGAAGAGTACGATTTTCTTGAAATCCCAAATACTTGAAAACCACCAGTGCACAATCCTAAACGAACATTCCAAACCTCGGCGGCGAAGTCTCTATTGACATCATTAAAATGTCTCCAAGCTATCGAATCAGAACAGTGTTGCATAACATCTTCTGGCGAGGAATGTTCTCCATGCCATCGCATATGTTTTGCCGTTGACTCAGACGCATACAATCGTTGCAACCGAAGGCCTAAAGGGAAGTAGTACATTTTTTTGCAAGGGCATTTTTTGGTGTTCCGGCCACGACCTCGTCGCTGTGCAATGTAGCGTGATTTCCCACACAATTTACATGATGTCAACTCAAAGTCCACTCCCCAATAAATCATACATTGGTCCTCACAACAATCTATTTTCTCAACAGGTAGACCTAGACCTCGCATTAGTCTTTTAGTGGCATCAAAATTTTCAACCAATGAATTGTCATTTGGCAAACAATCCTTCATGAATTTTATGATTTCATTATACCCTCGTTCAGATATATGATGTTCTGACTTGATCGCAAGTAATCTTGCCATTGCGGACAACGTTGTCATGGTTTCGCAACCCTGCCACAATTGTTCGCTACTAGCCTATATCATGTCATATAGTTGGAGTGCTTGGGGGTTTGGTAATTCTTCCACGTGATTCCAATTGAAACTTGGACTTGCCACGTTGTGTAGCATCTCATGGTAAGTTGTCAGATCGTCTCCTCCCACGTCAGCATCATCAATATGGTTATCCATTTGGTAAAATTTTTGCGGCCTTCATCTCCGCTCTCACCATGTTCGTACCAACAGTGATATCCGGAAACAAATCCATACCTACATATGTGGTACTCAACCGTTTCGATGTCTAGGTACGGTACAAGTCGACATTTCTTATAATTGCACGGACATCTAATCTTCTTTTCACTTTGGTATGTAGGACAATGTTGCTTAGCAAATGATATGAGTTCTTTAACTTTCACCGCGAATTCAATTCGAACGAAGTCGTTGTCGAGACGGTTGTACATCCAGTCTCGGCTTGTAGACGACATTCCTATTGTAATTGTGCAATTAAGTTAGTCAACTAGTTTCATAATTTCCGACGATACATGGCTACTTGTGTGTCCAACTAACACAATTTATTAGAAGGGGGAATCTGAGGACCTACCTGATGGGGCATGTTCCCTAGGTCAATCCATTAACTGTCTTTATGAATACTTTTAGTTAATAAAATAGAGGATTTCATTTGCTGTTTATTATAATTAATTTGCATGTTTACATTATAATAAGATCCATGGGTATTTACATAAATATCCTAAATGTCCTTAGTCGATCATTATACTGGGAACTATAATGAATTAAGACTAGCGTGAATCTTGATTGATGATCATATGATGATTATACATATAGGGATACGAATCAAGATCACGAGTACTTGTTAGGGAACAAAGTACTGGACCGACCCGCTATGAGAACATCACATGGATTAAGTCATAGTTGTTTCTCATGATAGGTATATTTTTCAGATCCTCGACTTGAGATTGCCGAGACTTCAACATTAGGAACACATTAATTTGACACAATCAAACGTTGTCTTTAACCGGACGATTATAAAGGTTGTGATTGGTTACTGTGTGAGCAATGTGATGAAGTTGTGTAATCGAGATAGAATTTGTCCCTCTCATATAAAGAGAGATATCTAGGGGATCCTCGATGTGTTAGGCTCATTAAAAGGCCTAGTCTAAGTGAATTGATATTGATCAATGTCACTTGGATGTTTTCAGTCTACCTAGAGACCGAGACTAGTACGATTGAACATGTTGGATGACAATTCCATGCCTTATGTTTGATCAAAAGGATATCGTGTGACAAAAGGATGTTATATACACTATTGATTAGGTTGTATCGATTTGATATTCGTACAACTTGGGTAGTCATAATGTCTTGCTAGAGGCCACTTATGACTTGTATACCAAAATGTATTTTGGTACACTGCCAACGTTGTATGAGCCTATTGGGTCGCACACTAAGAATGGTTTTGCGAGATCTTAAGATGGTTCAGAAAAACGAATTTTATATGATAAAATTCATGACAGAAACGTCCTTGTGGTGTATTACACTTATGCTTCTTTAAGTAAGGGTATATGTGTAATTTACTTAACCGTCTATATACAAGGGTTGTATAAATAGACGCTTTAAGTTAGAACACAGGTACGAAAGATTAATAGGTCGAAACTCTATTTTCGTTTTAGAAACGACTTAGGGTTTTTGGTATGCTCTGGATCGTTTTGGAGAGAAACAAAAAGGATTTGGTATTATCTCGAAGCTAGCACTTTGAATCTCGACCGCCGTTCGTGTGTGGACTACTGGTAGAGGGCGTTCGTCGTTGGCAGCGCCTTAGAGATCGATTAACCTTCAGAAAGGTACATTGCGACTGAGGTATGATTAAGTTTTCATGGTTTAAACGTTTTTAATGGAATTAGATTCGAATCCTGTTGGGGTTTTTGTCAAAATTGTTTTGTAATCTCCGCCGCGTATGAACCCCAAAACCCAACAGTGGTATCAGAGCCTTCGAGTTTGATTCCATTAAATTCATTGCATGTTTTCTTCTGATATATACATGATATATGATTGAAAGCATGTTAATAGGTGATGCATATGTGATATACATAAGTTTCCTGTGAGATTAATTATCATGTTTTGTGTATATGATACATATATTCGTTATTTAATTGAAATTAGTTTCGTACATGCTAGTAACCATGTTAGGTTGATTCGAATAATTTTAATGAATTCAGTTTCGTGTTCTATGATCCATGACACCATTAGGTTCAATTGGGATAGTAGTTCATGATTCAATTACATGTTTGTGATTATTTGGATGAAGACCGAAATTGCAAATAATTAATTTTCAAAATTATTTATTTATAAATAATTAATTTCGAAATTATTTATTTATAGATAATTAATTTTCGAAATTATTTATTTATAAATAATTAATTTTCGAAATTATTTATTTATTTCGTTATATCTATTTTGTTATGAAGTTTCTATTTGATAAAGATAGATAACAAATTAGAATATGAGATAAATATCAAGAATCTTGTTATTGGTGATATACTAGGATTCAAATATCTTAAATCCAAAATAAATAATTAATTTTTGAAATTATTTATTTATCTTGTTATATCTATTTTCTTATGAAGTTTCTATTTGATAAAGATAGATAACAAATTAGAATAAGAGATAAATATCAAGAATCTTGTCATTGGTAATATACTAGGATTCAAATATCTTAAATCCAAAATAAATAAATAATTTTCAAAATTATTTATTTATCTTGTTATATCTATTTTGTTATGAAGTTTCTATTTGATAAATATAGATAACAAATTAGAATAGGAGATAAATATCAAAAATCTTGTTATTGGTGATATACTAGGATTCAAATATCTTAAATCCAAAATAAATAAATAATTTTCGAAATTATTTATTTATTTTGTTATATCTATTTTGTTATGAAGTTTTTATTTGATAAAGATAGATAACAAATTAGATTAGGAGATATAAGCAAAATCGGTTTCGTTATCCTTATTGGATAGGAGATAAATATCAAGAATCTTGTTATTGGTGATATACTAGGATTCAAATATCTTAAATCCTAATTGGATTAGGATAAGATGATTAGTTAGATGTGGGTCCGGGTTAATTAATATGTTTTAATTGACTTAATTTCAGATAAATTAAGGGGTTAATTTATGATAATAAAATCAGCGAAAATTATGATTTTCTATAGCGAATTTTAATTTTCGGAATTGAGATTCGTCTTCTAAAAAAAAAAATTCCAAATTATTTAGTGATTGAACAAATCAATAAAATATATGATATTTCATTGTTTACATAAAAATCACTAAAGCTGAGTAAAATCCCTCTATTAAATTTTAAGTCTCATGTCATCCATTTTAAACACTTGTCAAAGGCCTCGATCACATTAATATAGTTTCAGCCATATCTGGGTGTATTATGTTATCTTGGTGAGACAAGTTGGGTAAGAGTTACCTAAATGTTTAACATGGTCTGACTTAATAAAGCCATCAAAATAGTTTTGAGCTTTAGGCAAATGATGAGATAAAAACATGCTAAGACATAGGATGTCCCGTATCTCATAAAATGATCTAAAAATTACATAAGATGTAATTTGTAACTGTTACCTATCTAAATAATCTAGATCTGTGTTTCATGCCATAGCTGTCACAGAATTAGGTGAAATATGGATTTTAGTCCCCTAAATAAACAGTACGTTTTAGGAGGGTTGTTAATTTAGTGGGAGTCTATTCCTCTATAAAATTTGCATAATCTTTATTGTAGATCAATGGCCTCTTCAAGTAAAATAATCACATGTCACTGCGATCCATCCTTGAGAAGGATAAGCTATCTGGGACTATCTTTCTTGACTGGTTCAGAAACTTGAGAATTGTTCTTAAGCATGAACGCAAGTAGTATGTCCTGGATGCTCCAATCTCTGAGGACCCACCAGCCAATGCTACGAAAGGCTGTGAAGGATGCGCATAATAAGCATGTCAACGATTCTACGATGTTGCATGTATTATGCTTGGCAACTATGGTTCTGAACTTCGAAGGACATGAAACTAATGGAAGCCTACGACATGGCTTTAACGCCGAAGGAAATGTTCCAACAAAGCAAGCTAGGCAAGAAAGGTTCGAGACAGGTAAAAAACCTACATTCTTGCAAGATGACTGAGGGTGCGTCAGTTAGTCCTCATGTTCTGAAGATGAAGGGCTATGTTGACCAGCTTGATAGACTCGGATTTCCCATAAGCCAAGAGTTGGCAATGGATTTGATCCTGAATTCATTACCCGAGAGTTACTCACAATTTGTGATGAACTACAATAGGAATAATATGGAGAAATCAATTTCAGAGTTGCATTTGATGCTCAAGACTGCTGAACAAAAATATCAAGAAACCTTCTAGTAATGTGTTGATGGTTCAAAAGAGAAAGGGAATGAAGAAGAAAGGCAAAGGCAAGGCTAAAGTTGTCAAGGCTACTACTGCACCTGTCGCAAAGCCTGTGGAAGAAGTCAAGCCCCAGCCTGTTCCTGCTTCAAAACACCCAAAAGAAAAGGAAGAAAATTGTTATTTCTGTAATCAAACCTATCTTTGGCATTGTCGTCTCCGACACATAAACAAGAAATGCATAACGAAGCTCCATAAAGATGGGCTTCTAGATTCATTTGATTTAGAAACATATGAAACATGTATATCTTGTTTACTAGGCAAGATGACTAAAAGTCCCTTTACTGGACACAGTGAATGGGCAAGTGATTTATTGGGTCTAATACATACTGATGTATGCAGTCCTATAAACACAATGGCTATAGGAGGTTATCGGTACTTCATTACATTTACGATGATTTCAAAGAGATATGGTTATGTATATCTTATGAAACATAAAGTGAATCATTTGAGATGTTTCGAACGTTTCAAAATGAAGTGCAGAATCAACTTGGTAAAACTATCAAAACACTTTGATCAGATCGAGGTGGTGAATATTTAAGCCAAGAATTTGATGATCATCTTAAAAATTGTGGGATTGTCTCCCAGTTGACTCCACCAGCAACTCCACAATGGAATGGAGTTTCTATAAGGAGAAATCAAACCTTATTAGATATGGTTCGATCTATGATGAGTTATGTGGATCTTCCATTATCCTTTTGGGGTTATGCATTACAAACTGCAGCTTTCTCTCTAAATCAAGTTCCTTCTAAAGCGGTTGATAAAACACCATATGAGATATGGTACGGGAAGAGACCTAGTTTGTCTTTTCTTAAGATTTGGGGTTGTGAGGCTTACGTAAAGCGACAAGTCTCAGAAAAACTAGCACCTAAATCTGACAAGTGTTTATTTATGGGGTATCCTAAGGAAACAAAAGGATATTACTTTTATAATCCCGTTGAGAACAAAGTGTTCGTTGCTCGGTATGGTGCCTTTGGAAAAACAGTTTATTTCAAAAGACACTAGTGGGAGAAAAATAAATCTTGAAGAAGTTCAAGAATCACAAGTAAACACTGAACCGCTACTGGAAATTCAACAACGTTCCGAACCAGTTGAACCTCCACAAGTGACACAAGGTCCACGTAAATCTAGTAGGGTAAGACATGAGCCGGAGAGATTCAGATTTCTCATTACTGATAGTCGTGATGTGTTGCTTATAGACCAAAATGAGCCCACCACTTATCATGAGGCTATGTCTGGACCAGACTCAGATAAATGGCTAAGTGCCAAGAACTCTGAGATGCAATCCATGTATGATAACTAAGTTTGGAACTTGGTTGATTTACCTGAAGGTGGTAAGACCATTTGATGTAAATGGGTTTTCAAGAAGAAAACTGACATGGATGGCAAAGTGCATACTTTTAAAGCAAGACTTGTAGCAAAAGGTTTCAGGCAGACTCAAGGTGTTGATTACGATGAAACTTTTTCTCCAGTAGCTATGCTTAAATCCATAAGAATTTTAATTGCCATTGCTGCATATTATGACTATGAAATATGGCAAATGGATGTAAAAACATCATTTCTTAATGGAAAGTTGCTTGAGGACGTGTATATGACACAACCTGAAGGTTTTGTACATCTTGAGAATTCTAGGAAGGTATGCAAGCTTCAAAGATCCATTTTATGGATTAAAGCAAGCTTCTCGGAGTTGGAATATTCATTTTGATGAAACAATCAAGGATTTTGGTTTTATTAAGAACGAAGATGAGCCTTGTGTATACAAGAAGGTCAGTGGGAGTGTAGTTTTTCTGGTACTGTATGTTGATGATATATTACTCATTGGAAATGACATCCCAACATTGCAGAGTGTCAAGTCTTGGTTAGGGAAGTGTTTCTCAATGAAAGACTTAGGAGATGCAGCCTATATCCTAGGGATAAGGATCTATAGGGATAGATCTAAGAGGGTAATCGGTCTAAGTCAGAGTGCTTACATAGACAAGGTGCTGAATAGATTCAATTTGCAAGACTCTAAAAGAGGATTATTGCCAATGTCTCATGGCATAAGTCTCAGCAAGAATCAATGTCCTAGGACAAATGATGAGCGAGAACGTATGAATAAGATTCCATATGCATCGGCTATTGGATCTATCATGTATGTCATGCTACGCACTCGACCTGATGTATCATATGCTTTGAGCACTACAAGCAGATATCAGTCAGATCCTGGTGAGAGTCACTGGATAGTAGTAAAGAACATCCTTAAATACTTAAGAAGGACTAAGGAAATGTTCTTAGTCTATGGAAGTTTTGAAAATGTTCTAGTTGTAAATGGTTACACAGATGCAAGTTTTCAAACTGATATAGATGATTTTAGATCGCAATCTGGATATGTGTTTACTTTGAATGGGGGTGCGATGGTGGAAAAGTTTGAAGCAAGAGATCATGTAGGCATTCTACAACATGAAGCGAGTATATTGCGGCGTCGATGCCGCAAAAGGAGGCGCTTTGGATCAAAAAGTTCATTTCTGAATTAGGTGTGGTTCGAAGTATTGCTAACCCTGTTTGTTTGTATTGTGATAATAACGGGGCAATAGCACAGGCCAAGGAACCTAGATCACACCACAGATCTAAACATATACTCAGGCGTTTTCATCTCATCGGAGAAATTATTGAGAGGGGAGACGTAAAGATTTGCAAAGTACCTACTAAAGACAACGTTGCGGATCCATTGACAAAAGCTCTTCCACAAGCAAAACATGATGGTCATGTTAGATCATTAGGCATTAGATGCATGTATGATTGGCCCTAGTGCAAGTGGGAGATGATGGGGCATGTGCCCTAGGTCAATGCATTAACGGTCTTTATGAATACTTTTAGTCAATAAAATAGAGGATTTCATTTGCTGTTTATTATAATTACTTTGCATGTTTACATTATAATAAGATCCATGGGTATTTACATAAATATCCTAAATGTCCCTAGTCGATCATTATACCGGGAACTATAATGAATTAAGACTAGAGTGAGTCTTGATTGATGATCATATGATGATTATATGTATAGGGATACGAATCAAGATCACGAGTACTTGTTAGGGAACAAAGTACTGGACCGACCCGCTATGAGAACATCACATGGATTAAGTCATAGTTGTTTCTCATGATAGGTATATTTTTCAAATCCTCGACTTGAGATTGCCAGAGACTTCACATTAGGAACACATTAATTTGACACAATCAAACGTTGTCTTTAACCGGACGATTATAAAGGTTGTGATTGGTTACTGTGTGAGCAATGTGATGAAGTTGTGTAATCGAGATAGAATTTGTCCCTCTCATATAAAGAGAGATATCTAGTGGATCCCTCGATATGTTAGACTGTTAAAAGGCCTAGTCTAAGTGAATTGATATTGATCAATGTCACTTGGATGTTTTCAGTCTACCTAGTGATCGAGACTAGTACGATTGAACATGTTGGATGACAATTCCATGCCTTATGTTTGATCAAAAGGATATCGTGTGACAAAAGGATGTTATATACACTATTGATTAGGTTGTATCGATTTGATATTCGTACAACTTGGGTAGTCATAATGTCTTGCTAGAGGCCGCTTATGACTTGTATACCAAAATGTGTTTTGGTACACTGCCAACGTTGTATGAGCCTATTGGGTCGCACACTAAGAATGGTTTTGCGAGATCTTAAGATGGTTCAGAAAAACGAATTTTATATGATAAAATTCATGACAAAAACGTCCTTGTGGTGTATTACACTTATGCTTCTTTAAGTAAGGGTATATGTGTAATTTACTTAACCGTCTATATACAAGGGTTGTATAAATAGACGCTTTAAGTTAGAACACAGGTACGAAAGATTAATAGGTCGAAACTCTATTTTCGTTTTAGAAACGACTTAGGGTTTTTGGTATGCTCTGGATCGTTTTGGAGAGAAACAAAAAGGATTTGGTATTCTCTCGAAGCTAGCACTTTGAATCTCGACCGCCGTTCGTGTGTGGACTACTGGTAGAGGGCGTTCGTCGTTGGCAGCGCCTTAGAGATCGATTAACCTTCAGAAAGGTACATTGCGACTGAGGTATGATTAAGTTTTCATGGTTTAAACGTTTTTAATGGAATTAGATTCGGATCCTATTGGGGTTTTTGTCAAAATTGTTTTGTAATCTCCACTGCGTATGAACCCCAAAACCCAACACTACCTAACTACATGAGCAAAAAGCTTTGCTTCTAGCCATTGAATAAAGGGTGTTGGAAACAACTTTCTTAATACCTAGCTCGGTACATGACTGATACCAAACAGAGTATGATAATTGGTCGTAAAAATCAAAGCAACAAGGAGTTCAAAAAAATAAATAAATCATAAGTTATAAGAGGCATACAAATACCACATAGTATCAAAGCTCCTACTACTTGTTCACTCGTACTTCCTTAAGGTTATAGGTTTATTCAATTCTCTTGAAATTTTATTTGAAATAGCAACATTAACTAAAAGAGTAATCCTAGTTTTTTGAACCCTACCTAGTAGTAGAAATTATATAATTATAGGTACTATTCATCTATACCTACTCTATTGGTAGCTTTCTCTACACACATGCATATACAAACAAGTGAATCAAATATAGTGGGCAAAACATGAAATAATGTGGCATAACAATATCAAATAATGTAAATTAAAAAATAAAATATAGCACAATTTTCAGTATTGGTAGCTCGAAAACCAGTGAATGTTTGTTGCTTAATGGCAACCAAAGCTCCCTAAACAATTTGCAAAAAGACCTATCTCCAAAGATGACATCTAAATTTGTGCACAGTTGCAAACAAACTCAGCTAAACGATCTACATTTCAAATCAAATCAAACCAACTTAATAATGTAAGAGCAATCTTCAAAAAATTAAGAAAACAAGGTAATCACATAGAAACCCAATGCACCAAAAATGGTTTTTTGTTTCAATCAATCTTATTCCTACATAGTATCAAAATCTGAACTAATAGGAACATGACCTAGAATCAATGGAATTGACTTTTTAGTTACAACAGCTGAAGGATGACCAAGTCTATGATGCCATGAACAATTATGATTACTTACCGTAAATGACTGAGGAAGCTCTAAAGTAAAGGAAACTAAATCAATGATGTACAAGTCAGCTATGACTCTCCCAACAGCAAGAACTTAAGTACTCTCAAGGTCCTGTAATAGATAGAAATTGGTAAGGAAGGTGAATTTAACAGTGGAAGTAGCAGTAAGCACACAAACAACACCAACAATAACCACCATAAGAACACAAACCCTAAAACTAAAACCCTAATCCATATATATAAAAGTGTTAATATACCGATGTGAATTTATTTGATTTAAAGATAATTAAAGCCTTGTAGTTATAAGCTTTAATCTAAAACCCTAAACCATATATATAAACAGGTAAAAACTTGTACAAATCCAATTAGGGAAAACTTTGTCACTCACGAGTAGCATTGCAACAACTAAAACATGGCAAAATGAACATAACTACAAAACCCAGATCACAACAGAGAAATGCAGTGCACATTTCATTGTTACTCGGTAGAACAAGCATAACCACAAAATAACTAAGCATGCAATAGAAGAGCAGAACAAAAACTTCTAAACCAAACAAAATACACAACAGTAACTTAATAGATCAAGTGAAGAACACCAACAAATGCACATGATAGCCAAACCAGCATGAAAATGTGAGCAGATATAATTTGAAGAGAATTAGGGTGTTACAATTTTTTTTTATTGTTACCTTGACGAGCAGAGAGCAGAGCGGTAAGCACAGAGCGACCAAAGAGCAGAGAGCAATGAAAGAGAGAGCGGTGAGCGAAGATGACCGATGAGAGATCGGTCACCAGCGAGAGTAGAGAGTGGTGAGCAGTGGGTGGTGACCGGAGAGAGAACAGAGAGTCGTGACCGAGCAAGAGACGGAGAGACCAGAGAGAGAGAGTTGAGAGCCGACGACGGAGATGATCGACTTGTTGGGGGTTGGGGATTTGTGGGGCGGTGATCGGAGAGAGACGGAGAGACCAGAGAGACCAGAGTGACTGGTTGAGCAAGAGATGGATAGACCAGAGAGAGAGAATTGAGAGCAAGAAATTGAGACGATAGACTTGTCGGGGGTTGGGGATTTGGGGGGCGGTGACCGGAGAGAGACGGAGAGACGAGACGATCGAAGAGCAGAGACAGACAAGACGATCGAAGAGCAGAGACCGAGATCGAACTTGTGGGATTTGGGGATTTTGGAGAGAGAGAGTTGAGAGCAAGAGATCGAGACGAGAAACTTGTTTGGGGTTGGGGATTTGGGGGGCGGTGACCGGAGAGAGACAGAGAGACGAGACGATCGAAGAGCAGAGCCAGACGAGACGATCGAAGAGGAGACAGACGAGACGAGACGATCGAAGAGGAGACAGACGAGACGATTGAAGAGCAGAGACCGAGATCGAACTTGTGGGATTTGGGGATTTTGGGGGGGGGGTGGAGGGACCTTGATCCAAGCACGCATAAATCTAGAGATTTGATGAACGGTTATAAGAAAACAAAGTTTTGGTGGGAATGTTGGCGCCATTTTTTAGAGACGAAATTTAATTTCATCCCTATTTCCTTCTCTAATTCCATCTCTGATCCGTCTCAATTCCGTCTCTGAATTAGTCCGTCTCAATTCTGTCTCTAACTACTTTTTTTAGCAATGGAACTTAATTCCGTTGCTAATTCCGTTTCTAAATTTCATTTTCCTTGTAGTGATAACTTCATATTTTTTGAAGAAACATACAAACTATATCTTAAACATACATACTAATAAATTAAAATTTTAGAGTTCTATATTTTACTTTAGATATACAACCATAATTAAGATAAGTTTCATGCGTCTAAGTTAAATAATTAATTATCCATCTTCAAATATAATAAGTAGATAAGTATATATATATATATATCTACTGTATTTAATAAGCATGAATAATCAATCTTTCAACCGTCACTTGAATTTACTATCCTGCCCTTAATTAAAATTTTTAACCGTTACTTAAATTTATTATCCTACCCTTAATTAAGGGCATAATCAATATTTCAACCGTCACTTAAATTTACTATTTTACCCTTAATTAAATCTTTTAACTTTCACTTAAATTTACTAGTCTACCTTTAATTAAAGGTCTTCTCGTTATTAAACCCAAATAGTTATAATTAGTTGTTAAAAATGTCAGAATAAAAATATAGCAAACTTTTTGGAATATAAAAATAGATTATTAGATTAATTAAACTCTGGCAAGCGTAGCGAGTGGATTTAACCATGCTGTTACGCACCAAAAACTAGTATGTATATTAAGTATGTGAAATTCTACTATGAAGCTCAAATACATATATACATATATATGTATATATATATATATATATTCATGCCATGAGATCTCTTAAAAATGTGTTGTGCATTAAATGTTTTGTGCATTTATGACTCATAATTTATGTGTAGGAATAGAATCCAATGATTGTAAAAGAGGTTCTCATGGCATGGGTATTTTTGTGGTTCGCATGGATGTAGTAAATGCACAACACATTTAAAGGAGTTCTCATGAAATGGGTACATATTTGAGCTCTATTATAAAATTTCCCATAAATATAATTTAACTTTAGATAAATGAGAAGCTTAGCATGGTCTTTACCTAACAACCACAAGATTTCTTTTGCCAACAATACAACTTGAAGTGAGAACACTTAATTATCCACTATATATAGTGCTATTGAGGTTTCCTTCAGCCGATAGGATAGCTTCGTTCCACGTGAAATTGGCAATTGGCGACGGTGCTCAGCGGTGGAGATTCTTTGAAGCGGTGATGCGGAGCGTACTTCACTTATTTGTTAACTAGTAGCTTCTTAGTCATTTGGGCAAATAAATAGTGAATTTATTCTAATTTAGGGCATTTTGTGTGCATGGCATGCTAAGAAAGTGTTGGAAAGGTGTGGCGACTCAAAGTGAAGCGAACAAGGAACAGATGAGAAGAAGGAAAGCGAGACCGGAGTTGAGTGATGAAATGATGATATTATCACATAGCTTGATGTGTTTTGAAGATGTTTGGAGGTTTCAGGATGAGAGTATAAAGTTCGAGAAAGAACATCGACATTAAATTGACTATGTTTTGACGGCGTCTATTTGAACAAACATAAGTGTTTTTGCAATATCTTTCTTGTTTCAAATCCAAATGACTTGCAGTTTCCTTCATTGGAAATTACATTCAAATCCCAACGTTTTCATGTCTTGCGAGCCTTGTCAGACTCAGACTCTAAATGGCCCGAAATCGCATAACAAGTTGAAAACCATGTACAGAATTCCATCTTGGTAGATGCCTAGCCACTCAAATAGGCGCCTACACAAGCCGAGTGTAGGTGGTAGCCCCACCACCCCGGGGTGTCATCATCATGCACTCTTCACAGGTGGCCTAGCTACACGTATCTGACACATGTTGGTCCATCTCATGTCTCGATAATCGTGTCCACAGTACATTATCAGTGTAGTTAGTCGATTATCCATATTAGTCTTAAGTTATCTCCTTAAGTTCAACTGTTCGTAGATTATTCAAGTCCTAACTGTGCTAGTGGTTTGTATTTTATATAGTTGCAAGTAGATAAACAATATTTTACAACGGAAGTCTTAAATTACACATAAACATGTATTTTCATTAACTTTTAGGTTATATAGAGCATCAGTCCTATTATGATAAAACCCGAAATAGCGTACATTGTATATATAGGGCGACAAAAGTAAATATATACAAGTACACCTGTCTTATCATTTTTCCATAAACCCAAAATATCACAATATATACACCAAAATATGCACCTATGAGTAGCGTGCCAAATATTGGGTGAGCTCAGAGATAGTCACCATGAATCTCCTTACCCTTACTCGTAGAAGGAACTACACTCAGCCATCACAATAAAATAGATGACAGGTCCAGTAAGTAAAATCCCAAGGAAATTCCATGAGCATTCAAATGAATAAGTAAAGAAAATCCAATAAATACTATTAAATAAATGAGACGACCCTCACCTGATCTAGATTCAAGTCGCCCAACCCAGACCGTGTCCCAGGCCCAATACCCGAATCGGGCCTAAGAATGCGACCTGGCACGCCTAAAACAACATGCGGAATAATGCAACAAGTTCATATGGACCAAAAGTGCGAAATAAAGTAAATAAGACCTATATGGCTAACCATGAAACTATATGTGGATCCTCAATTAATAAATTGTTTTGAAGACATTCATTCACTTAGAAAAAACTCAAACTAGGGGAGTATGAGGTTTAATCTACCCGAATGACCCATTTTACTACAACCCAAGTACAATAGTTTCAAAAACAAATAATATAATATAGTAATACAAGGCTCATATCAAAAGAGAAGGCTTCAAGTTATCGCCTCACCATTGTCTTGATCTAACGCCGATATGTATGGTCCTGAGATGTAAGTGGTATGAGCAAAAAGGGATAACGGAGCTCAGTAATGCAAAAAATCCACTCAACTATCAAATACGCAAGTAATACTTAATAAGCATGCAAGGTTAGCATGAATTTAAATTGAATAAGGGAGCATTTAAAATTGGACATCGCATGGATTTATAAAACATTCATAAATCAAGTCAAGATAAATAAAAGCATATTCAAGTCAAAACCCATTATCATGCTTAGGGTTCACAAATATAGATATTATAGGAAATAGTAATAATATAAAGTCGTGGTCTCATTCAATGCATACTAGTTATTAGCAAGAATTCGGTGACGGATTCACCTACCCTCGAGGTGATGGCAACCAGTAGATGTCATACAGGCCTTATATGTCATCTTGTTAATCCCATCAACTCAATAGTAATTTCATCCAAACCCATCACCGATGCACATCCCTCAATCAAAAAGTATAAGAGCCTAATTGATATTCTTATGAATTCAATTAGACAAGTAAAGCCCTCAGTGGCAAACTCCACAAACATTCTGGGGCAACAAATAGTAAAGCCCTCGGTGGCACCATAATCATCCTGGAGCAATGAATATTATAAGAGGGGAAAAGAAATGCACTCACATTTTATAGATACGTAGATCCAAGCCAATAGCATGATGCAATCTATTTTCCAAGTCTCTAGTTAAAAACGTATGTCCTAACATAACTATTGTTACGCCATATTTGATAATTGAGTAAGCTCCCCACTTACCTCGACTCACCACGAATCCTACTTTCGATTTTCGCGCGCTCAGAGTCCAATGTGAACTGCCTTGCGAATCTAAATAATTTAAGACACACTCACATCAATGAAAAATGATATTAATTCTAATTTATTTTTAAATTTATTTTGGGGTCTACTAGTCTAGGTCATGTGAGTCCTCCATCTCCCAATACGAGGGTCGAGGGGTGGTACCCAACCGACCTCCCTCGAGGACGCAGCAGTGCGCCTCATTTGAAACAAGGTTTCGTTTGTAATTATATATATACATTTATATACTATTTTAATCCATATACCATATATATTATTTTTATTATATACACTTTACTTTTCATTATTTTTTTGTTCCAAGGGCCAGTTCAACCCTTGGTTTTTGGTTAAGGGGCCAAACTAGCCCCTGACTTTTCTTCTCCCTCTCGGGCAGAATGTTTTGCCCCATCTTTCCCCCATCTCTTGTCGACGGCGGTGGCGGTGCTTTCGCCGCCTCTCTCTCTGGTGCCGTCGTCACTTTCACGTGGCGTTGAAATGGTGTCGCTCCCCCTTTTGAGGTTTTCCAACTTGCTGCATCCATCGGCTCACCCAAAATCTAACAAATTTATTTAAATCTTCACGAACAGGCACCCAGTTTAATTGGACCTTTCAGACACAAACACACCATTATTTTGGTGGTTGTGTTTTAAGACCGCCATTAATGGCTTCTAGAACACTAAATCATTAAAGAACAAGAGTTAGGGAGAAAGAAAACTGTGATTACCTTCAATAAGGGAATTTATTGACTTCAGAGCACTACACTCACCATGAAATACTAACAAGCTCTCGTATATCATTCTCTTCAAATTTGGGGTTTTGAATAAAAAATGGGCTAAGGTTTATAATTAGGTTTATATAATAGGACCAATTAGTGTAGAGTTTGCGAAATTACTAAATTGTCCATAGGGCAGGTCTTTTAGGTTTTAGGTCCTCACAACATCCTCAGTTTTAAAAAAATCTCATCTTCGAAAGTAAAAGTAAAGTACATCCATAGCCCAACAAGTATATTCATAATGATTTCTATTATGACTTTTTTTTACTGATGCAAATCCACACCTGCGAAATTTACTTGTACCTTGCGTGAAATTAAATTTTACTCTTGGCTCAAACTTCTCAATAGTATTATTTTCGTCTCCCGAAATTCATAAGGTCTGTCTTGTATAAGTCCCAATTGGGTTATTATACCTTAGGTACTTGCCAAGTTCTTGTATATTCACGTATTTCTGGGTATTCCTTATAATCTCCACCGATAACGCAACGAGTACCAAAGTTGTCTAACCAACCAACCAGTGAAGGAAACATACTGCGAGATGATCTAGTGCCTATTTATGTTGTAGAAATATTTTTGCCTATCTGGCAACAAATCCATACCATCAACTGGTAGTAGGAACAAATATAGCTATATGTTATTGTGTGAACACTAGCACACCATCTCTATCACCATCTCAGTAACACGTATCAATGAATGACCCATTTTGTCCTAGCAACTTATCTATGGATGCTACAAATGAGTAGCCATAATATTTTTTTCTAGAATTATACCTTAACATTATTATTATTACACGTTTATCAACGTTCATTCTTATAGGTTCATAATTCAAGTTAACTCTTGACCAACGATCCACCTTGTAACTTGTCTATCGCATTTAATCGTTTGTTTACACAGTAAGCTTCCACTCTCGGTAAACTATGGAATAATCATTAACATTGATATCCCCCTAAGCAGCTTTCAATACCCATTTTTATGCACTTTATTACATCATAATTTTTGTTCCATACCAAGGTCTCCTATCATAATCACTCAAATATTTAGAGACTTATCGCATCACATCTTCGTACCAATCAATTCTCGCGATCCTGGGCAGACGTTTTAAATTCTTTTGACGTAGTTAAGGTTCACATTTTATTGAACAATCATCTCTTATCGTCCTCCTGAGCTAATTTTTAGCTCTTATAGTTTATTTAGAACTTCTTTTACTGAGAAATCAATGGTGGTTTAACTTTTATATTGTTTCTTGAGAATATGTAATCCAAGTCTCGGGTTTTGTCATTAAAGACTCGTAACTCGCTATGATCCAATTATTTTAAGTTCATAATTCACCATCAACATTTCAATTTGATACTCTTGTGCGTAACTACTGTCACACTTTTTATTTGTTATTCAGAAACTTCAAAATAAATGTACACGATTGTGTACTTAGTACTTAGACAAGCATAACTTTCATGTTATGCCATTTAAAACTTTGAACCAAGGGTACCCGACTTCGAAATTCTATGCGTTCACAAATTTTGCTTTTATCCGATGAAATGTTCGAGTCTACTTCACCAACATAATCGACTATGGATTTAAACTCTTATATCGTCACTAATTATGGTGTCAACCTTTAATGTTTGGTACCTCTTACCACTTGCCAATATCTCAGCACTTGATCGTCTTTGTACACCTATTGCTTTCCCATTTAAATTGCATTTCAAGATCTCATCTCCACTTAGAGATAGATATTTCATAATTAGTTTAAGATATCTTCTCATCCTTTCTAGTTATCGCATTTTTTGTATTACACAGTATCAACTTTATTGGAAGTCGATCCTAGCTTAGAATCTCCAATTTTAAGTTGTAGACCAATCATTGGTTTGATCCTTTATCTTTTCCAAAACTGTTTAATTTTGGTAGCATCGCTCCTAAAGCAATGCTCTCTCTTACCGAGCATTTCTGAGTTACTTTCCATAAGCGATTTTCATGATTTCTCGTGACGTCACCTCTTCAATTTGGAATTTTAAGTTTTGGAACAGGGTACTCCCCTTGCAAATCGCACGACTACGAAAAGCTATCATAGTAAGTGTTTTCTATCTTGAGTTCATAATTTCTCAAACCCCTATTAACTTATTTGTTTCTCAACAGGTCGATCCCATCTTAGGATCCCCAATTTTAAGAATTAACTTATCATTTACTTAGGTTAGGTAGCATTAGTTACATTATTTATTCTTCAACATTATTTTCATTCAACTACCTTTACAATCATATTAGGTTCCACTTTATCTCAATAGTCATTAGTTCACGTGTCCATTACTATAAAATCATACCAATAATATCCCTTTAGCTAGGTATCCCCCATTTTAATTATTCACCTATCATTAAGTTTATTATGATATCAATAACAATGGTGTACATCATTCAAATTTTACAAGTCTTAACTCAATATAAAGCACTTCGTTTTAAGGCATTACTTAATTTCTCAATTTTGGTATCAATTCTGGTATCCCTAAATTTTATGAGTCAACTCATTTCTAGTTAAGTAAGAACAATTTATCTTTGAGTCGCCTACCTTTGATTTATATTACTTTAACCTCATGTCCTGAGTCCTTTCAACATTTATATATTTCTACTTGGCAACATGATCTCACTCATGACAAATTTTTCAAATACATCCCTCGACTTAGGATCCTCAATTTCGATATTCACTTCATTGATAGTCGGTTTAAATTTAACCTTTTTTTGTACATGATCGATTAAAACCTCAAGAAACATGATCCAATTATCAAGAGAAAACTTTGAATCGGATTGTTTTTCAAAGTCTTCCATTTTTATTAAAAACCCTATTTCAAAATTGAGTTAAACTCATTTTCATAGAAAAAAACTAAATCCATCAACGGGTTTCGAGTACTGTAAATGCTTTTTTCAAATCAATTTGGTCAATGCCACTTAAAAGTACATCATAACCACAAGAATGTTTTTTTCCATCATAAGATAAAAAAAACTTAGGTCCAAACCTATACTTTGCATTTATATTAAGTCAAAACCTTCAAATTCATTAAAACTCTTTCATACAACCCGAACTAGGTCTAAACTTTTATAAGACCAATCATTGAAGAAATCTCAACCATGCTTGTCGATTCAAAGTAAAACCCATTTTGTAAACACCAAAGTGAAGTTATGACAAGAAATTTTTGAAATATACAGGAATATATTCACTTCATTTTTAAAACATCAAGAGGATAATTCATTCCATTTACACTTGGCTATGCATTCAAATCTTGTAAAACAAGTAAAGTTCTTCCTTGAAAATCGATAAACATCAATTTAGAAAAATCATGGTCCAATATAATAAAAAAACTCATTTTATGAGAAAAATATATCACGTGTAATAACCTTTAATCAAGTTAAATCATAAACAATTTATTCGCATCTTTAATCAAAAGTTAGACATTTAAGAGTACATAAGTATCTCGAATTATGTTTTCGAGATTATCTTCCTACCCAAACTAACTTAATTTTGTTGTTTGAGACCAAAACTTATTTGTATCCTTACTATGATTGATGATCTTCCTTTATAAACAAGGCATCATGACTTTAACTATTTAAATAGATTCTCAAACGTCAAAGTTACTTCTTTGAAACGTGTCCGCGTTACTACTGCCTTTTGCTTATATAGCATGGCGTTTCACTGCCCTTCCAAGTCTCATGATTCTTGTTTGAGTATTTTATTTGCTACTGCGGTGGCCCTCGCTACCCCGGGGTGACATGTCTCTGTGTAATCCTTGCCAGCTGGCTCAACTACATGTATACAACACCTGCCCGTCGTTTTTTATCTCGAGATTCGTATCCACTTTATGTACAGCGTATAAGTGACATTTTAAGCGGAAGTCTTACTTTATACCATTAATTCAAGAAATATTAATAATCAAATAAACAAATCCTATTATGGAAAAACCTTAAAAAAGACTCTGTATATAGATAGACGACTGTACCATATAAGGTATATACATGTACAATGTCATGATCTCCCCAGTTACCAAAAGAAATCAAAATATTAAAAAAAACACACGTACAAGTAGTCCTCGATAGCAGGCAGTTAGAGGTAGTCGCTTAAGATCCCCTTGCCCTTACTTCTACTCAAATCTGCACTCAATCATCACAGAAGAAAATGGATGACGAGTTTAGTAAGTAAAATCCCAAGGAACTCCACTAAGCATTCAAATAAACAAGTGGAATTCAATAAATACTGTTAAATAAAAACGCGGAATGTAAATACACAACTGTAATTAGAGCATCGCACGCATAGATAATAATAAAGTGCAAATGTATGTGCCTATTCCAGTCAGACTAAACCATACTTCGGAATATCTTTCCAGGACCCCACCAGTGGGCGCACCCAACTAGCCATCACCTTGTCCCTCTCGGTGGCCGGCATAGACCTACGCCGCACCGACACATGTAGCAGTTCATTAGCTCGAGTCATTATCCACCAAGAACTCATAATACACATACTATGGTCTAGAATGCGTAGACACAAAACGAAAAATCTGGTGGAAATAACTCAACCGACCGTCCAAACAACGACAAGATATAGATGTAATAAATACCACAAGGAATACTGGAACTGAATGAAAATACAAAGCAAAATAAATACTCAGAGTTTTTCAATTAGGTTTAACAAACCTCACAACGCACTCCAATACCCCGTAATCAATCCCCGAGTCCAAGCCCAATGAGTCCTTGATCGCTAATTGATCGCCCGTGTCCACCTATGTCCATTTATTAATAATTCCAATTTAGCATGACAATTTACGACCAATTTCTAAAATTTTAGGCCAAATTGCCCATTTTGCGCTTTTCGAGGCAAAAACCCTGCGAAAGTTGCGTATGGAATTTCCAAATATTTTATTTTTCATAGCAATTCATCAATTTCTATTTATTTTATTGAAATATAATTTTTCAGAATTTTTGCAATTTTTTTTTCTGAAATATTTCCTAATTTTTCCTTTCTTTGATTTTTTATTGGTTTGGGTCGAGTCGACCTAAATAGGTCGGACCCGAGTTTGGCCAGTTCTGGGCTTGGCCCAAGTGGGTGGGTGCAGAGGTGCATGCGCGCGCGCGCGTGCATCCCCTCCACTCGATCGAACCAAGGAAGTCCCTGGTTCGATCACCAAATTTTCTTTTTTCTGTTGGATTGGGGTCGGCTCTGAACCCCAACCCCAAGTGGAATCGATAGCAGGGAGACACCTTTGCCATCTCCACCTTCGCCCCTCTCGGCCTCCATGGCCAAACCTCGGCCACCATGACAACAATAAACACACAACAACATCAACAATGACTCACCTTGATCTTAATGTTTTCACCATCTCTTCTCTCCTTCTCGGCTTCTTCTTCTCCTCCTCCTCTCCGTTTTTTCTTCTCTCTTCTCGGCCTCTCGATTTTTTTCTTCTTATCTGTGTTTCGGATGTGTGAGTGAGAGAAAAAGGTGGTGGAGAGATAAGCTTTGTTGACTTATTTAGTCACTTAGCATCTCCACTCACATTTACATCTTTATGCATCCATAACCCTCCATTTATTCCAACCTAAGACTTCCTTGACTTTGAATTGTGATACTTTTGGGACACACACTTGTGTTTTAAGCACAAACAATGTCATTTTCGGGAGTTTCAACGCTCGGTTTCGCGTACGAACCACGACATACGTGTACCGCCGCGTCACTAGCCACCTAATACCCATTCCATATTAGTTACTTGGCCAATTTTTATTTAATTTGTATGTTTTAGTTTCCCCGGCCTAATATTTGGTCTCGTCAACTACCAGGTACCCGTGTCGATACGCATATCGAGGCGAATACAGTTCATATAATCTCGCACGTATTGTTATGCAACATACGCACATGCGATGTATTTCAATAAATAGCACCTTAAATAAGCATCCAACATAAGATAAACTATTGTACCCAGGTCCCCGTGTGTCCTAGCCTACCACAACGTCCATGTAGATCTAAGCTGGCGTCGACTTTTGTAAATTCGAGATAATCGATGACATTAATAAAATGGGTCGTTACAACTACACTACTATTAAATCAATCAAAGCTTATTCGTTCTCATATTAGTCGTTGCAAATATCACTTGAAGTGCGTGCAGGCTATCTCCCAAGGAGTTCGCTTCAATTTCCTTGCGTCGTTCATTGTCATTCCTTCAACTGTCTTGTGGAACTTAAGTTCCTTATCTGCTCGTGGATACTATAAGAGACAATTAGACTAATAAGGAACATAATTATCTATATATCTAACGATATATTTATATATATAAACTAATAAATAATCAACATAATAAATTTTTTTACAGATTTCTTTTATCCCATCCCATCCTAAGATTTATCATTTTTGTAAGTTAAGTTGGCGTTGAACCAAAGTCCCATAAAATTGAATTTTCTAACTTAAAATTGACCTTTAATCTTAAAGACTTTAAAAACTTAGGTTCCACTAACCTAACGTTTTCCTATGTTCTAATACCTATGCTCTGATACCAACTGAGACAAACCTCAGTGGATCTAGGGTCGGGTCGATCGGCCCAGACCGCCTCCCAAGCACAATACCCGAACCAGGCTCGAGAATGTGACCCGACGTGCTTAAAACAACATGCGAAATAATGCAACAAGTTCATATGGACCAAAAGTGTGGAATAAAGTAAATAAGACCCATATGACTAACCATGAAACTATATGTGGGTCCTCAATTCATAAATTGTTTTGAAGTCATTCATTCACTAAGAAGAAATTCAAACTAGGGGAGTGTGAGGTTCAATTTACCTGAAAGACCCATTTTACTACAACCTAAGTACAATAGCTTCAAAATAAAATAATATAATATAGCAATACAAGGCTCACATCAAAAGATAAGGCTTCAAGTTATCGCCTTTCCATTGTCTTGATCTAGCGCCAATGTGTATGGTCTTGAGATGTAAGTGGGGTAAGCTAAAAGGGACAACGGAGCTTAGTAATGTGGAAAACCCACTCAACCATCAAATACGCAAATAATACTTAATAAGCATGCAAGGCTAGCATGAGTTTAAATTGAATAAAGAAGCATTTAAAACAAGACATCGCATGGATTTATAAAGCATTCATAAATCAAGTCAACAAATAAATAAAAGCATATTCAAGTCGAAACTCATTATCATGCATAAGGCTCACAAAGAGAGATATTATAGGAAGATAGTAATAATATAAATTTGTGGTCTCATTCAATGCATACTAGTTATTGGCAAGAATCCAGTGACCGATTCACCTACCCTCGAGGTAATGGCAACCACTAGACAACACATGGGCGTTATGTGTCATCTAGTTAGTCCCATCAACAAGTAGTAAGTTCATCCAAAGCTGTAACTGATGCATGTCCCTCTATCACAAAGTACAAGAGAATTCAACTCCAACTCATGTCCCTAATTGATACTCTTATGAATTCAATTAGACAAGTAATGTCCTCGGTAGCGAACTCCACAAACATCCTGGGGCAACAGATAGTAAAGCCCTCGGTGGCACCAAAAACATCCTGGGGCATTAGATATTACTTGCTAATAATGCCCTAGACGGGGACTTAACAAATATCTGGGAGCAATGAATATCATAATAAGGGAAAATAAATGCACTTGAATTCTATATATAGATATATAGACCCAAGCCTATAGCATGATGCAACCTATTTCCCAAGTCTCTAGTTAAAAATATATGTCATAACATAACTAATATCATGCCATATTTAATAATTGAGCAAGCTCCCCACTTAGCTCGACTCGCCTCAAATCCTACTTTCGATCTTTGCTCGCTCGAGCTCCAATGTGAACCGCCTTGAGAATCTAAACAATTTAAGACACATTCACATCAATGACAAATCATATTAATTCTAATTTTTTTTAAAAATATTTTGGAGTCTACTAGTGTGGGTCTCATGGGTCCCCCGTCTCCCAACGCAGGGGTGGGACCCAACCGATCGACCTCCCTGGGGGAAGCAGTAGTACGCCTCATTTGAAATAAGGTTTCGTTTGTCTTTTTTTAATTATATATATGCATTATACTATTTTAATACATATATCATATATATGTATTATTTTTATTATATATACTTTTCTTTTTTATTTTTTTTTTTTAGGGGCCGGTTCAGCCCCTAGTTTTTGGTCCAAGGTCCAAACTGGCCCCTGGCTTTTCTTCTCCCTCTCAGGCTGAATGTTCTACCTAAGAATGAAGATGTTGTGGTGCCATTGGCACCACCCTTCACTTAGGGGGATGGGGGTAGCCTAGTGGCATACCCATCTCCCGCCGAAGACGTTGGCGTTGCTGCCGCATCATCTCTTTCAGGCGCCACCGTCACTCTCCCGTGGCACTATGAAAGTGTCGCCCTCCTTTTGAGGTTTTTCAACTTGTCCCAAATCTAACAAATTTATTTAAATCTTCACAAGAAAGGTTACCTAATCTAATCGGACCTTTGAAACATAAACACTCCATTATTTTGGTGGTTGTGTTTCAAGATTGCCATTAATGGCTTCTAAAGCACTGAATCATTAAGAACAAGAGTTAGGGAGAGAGAAAAGTGTGATTACCTTCAATATGGGACTTTATTGACTTCAGAGTATCACACCTACCACGAAATCACTAACAAGCTCTCGTATATCATTCTCTTCAAATTTGGAGTTTTGACCAAAAAATGGGCTAAGGTTTATAGTTAAGTTTATATAGTAGGACCAATTAGTGTAAGATTTGGGAAATTACTAAATTTCCCCATAGGCAGGTCTTTTGGGTTTTGGGTCGTCACAATAAACATGCAGAATGTAAACAGGCAATTGTAAATGGCTCATCGCATGCATAAATGACAATAAAGCGCAAGCGTGTATGCCTGTTCCAGGCATACTAGACCATATTTCAGATACTGTAACGACTCTAAACATCTAACTCATGTCATGTGCCATGTTAGAGTTGTATGTGGGATACACTCGTTGTGATCCATATGTCTAAATCTTGGGTGTAGATACCGAGGTATGCTATTTTTGTTTGATGCTTGTATTATTTATTACACAAAAGATTGAAGAATTTAAGATAGCATCCTAGGATCCCTCCAGTGGGCATACCTAATTGTCCCATCACCTGGTTTTCTCGGTGGCCAACGTAGACCCACGATGCACCGACACATGTACCGACAAAGTAGCTCGGGTCGTTATCCACCAAGGACTCCTGATACACATGCTATGGTCTAGCATGTCATAGACACACCACGGCATACCCGATGAGAGTAAAATCAACAAACCATTCAAATAGTGACACAAATATAGATAACTACAGAGAATAAGGAATAGAATCAAGAATACACCGAACAAGATAGAATGAAGCAATAATGAAAGTAATAAATACTAAAGTGACGCTCCTGTGAGTTTTACAAACCTCAAAACACTCACCGACTTCCCCCCGAACTCCTGAATCAGACCCGACTAGCTCCTTTATACCCGAGTTACGGTCCTCTAACTCCCTGAAGTCCAATTTTATAAGTTTAGTATGATTACAAATGTTTAAATGGGTATTAAATAAAAATCCCAAAATATGCCCCTTAAATTCAGGTTTCTTCTATTATTAGCGAGCTAAATGGAGTTAGCGCACTAGGGAATCTGTTTAGCATGCTACCGTTCATTATTTTGAAAAATAGTTAAGTGCCCAGACTGGTTAGCGCACTAACCAACGTAGTTAGTGCGCTAACTGCGTTCTGTGACAGAATTCTCAACTCCAAAACTTTGTCACCAACTTCCCAATTAGCTAACTAAGCCCAACTAAACCACTTTCCATTGCAAAGTGACTCCAAAAAATCATTAAATTCGATTAAACGACACCAATTATCTCAAATCATCAAATCCATACATTCACTAGTTTTTCCCAAATTGACCACAACCTCAATTTCTTTAAAACCATTATAAATCCTTATTTGAAACCATGATTATACTTGTAATTCATCAAGAATTCATCAACATATTGACCTAATCCTCGAACATTAATTTTACACTTAAAAATCAATTTAAGCTAAGTTGCTAGTGTTGTGATGTTACCTAGTTAATTTACCACTCCAGCTTGATCAATTTTCCACCAACATCCATGGATTCTATCTTTCCCAGTAAGCTTTCTATTTCTCCAGCAAGATTTGTAAATGAAACTATGGTTTGAATGTATTCATCAATCTATCTATATACATTAAGGTGGATTTGATTTCTAGCCATAGATCTCCATGTATTTACGTATCCCAATATTCATTTCATGGCCTACCTCTTGCCACCTATCCCACTAACTCAATCTAAGTGACAACAATTTATTACTCACATGGTTCCTAGATTTGTCAATACATATCTCTAGAAAGATCACATGGTTTCTAATTTAATAAACCAAACTATAGGCCTTTATTTATTAAATCAAATTACCTTAGCTTAGGCCCATTATAATATATATGGTTGGTGTTTTAATTCATCAAAATCATAAAATTTGTGATCCCACTAACCCTAGACTGCCTGAAACCTAATGTCCCACGTCTCGATACACATTTCGAGGTGCGCCATAGCCCATAGTTCTAATATAATCAATTTAGCTAATGGGCACATTACCCATTTAAATTGATATTCTAGTCATCCTAACGTGAACTAATAGAGTTTCCTAGTGTACCCATAATTCGCCTACTCAATACTAGCGTTAACACGCCTTACAAAGCGAATACTTGTAACACCAACTTGCTTGATAGCAACATACACACATGTGATGCTACAATAATACAATGTTTAAACATCACACCTAAGCAACCATCATTTACAAATAATATATTTTTTCGGTTCTCGTGCCCGAGTCAATTGAGTTGTCCATGTAACGTCTGAATTAAACCGTTAATCCCCAAGATTAACGTTAATCCTAGTTTAATTAATTTGGGTCGTTAAATTTTGACGACCTAAAAACCAAAAACATCCATCTCGAGGGCAATTCGTTAATGTTGCGAAAACCTACATTATTGGTTATAGGTATATAAATCACATTATAAACCCTAGCCTATTGATCACATGTCGTACGTGCCAAATATAACCCACAATCGAGTTACCAACGACAGGACTTAAGTTTTACTCCAAGTTAACTAAAAATGGGGGTTTTCGGAAACTCAATGAAATAATTAATTAAACTAGCACAAATAAAAAGTTCGCAAAAATAATATCAATGAGAAGAAATCACCTTAGTCTATAGTTCCACAAGCAAGAATCAAGATTCAATGGCATTTAATGGTCCTCAATCATCCCAAAAAAGTTATTAATTCAATTTCTCCTAGATTAGCTATGGAAAATCGACATCTGCCAGAAATTCCTAATTCCCCTAATTTCGATAGTTAGGACGTCCGCCACTAACTATTTCCCTAATTAATGTATAACCTTAGACATCTGCCAATCAGGTTTAACACACTAACCGCATTAATTTTGGTATGTGGGAACATTGATCCTAAATAATTGAAACGCATCTGCTCCCGATTTAACCAAGATTCGATTATTGCACACTCAAGAACCAAAATGGTTTTACGACAAACAAGTGAGTGTTTGTTACTTTATTGGTCCAAAAGCACAATTACACGGATATTAATAGTTCAAATAATTGTAGATTGTCCACCTAAAAGCATGTACTGGCCACATACATACCTTAGATCTAAATCATATTCATTAAAATCAACAACAATGAAATAGGAGAAATTAAATTAAATAATTAAATAATAGATCTCACATAGTATGCCATGAATCCATCTTCTCGACAAGTTTCCCCTTCGACCTAGGCAAAAAGTTGATTAGCCGATCATCGTCGTCGAAGAAAGTCAATGCTAAAAAAAAATAATCGATGTTCTTCTCAAATAATACATAAGTTCCTAATATATAAAACTACTAAAAATTGATCTCGGGAGGTGAGAGAAACTGATTTTTAAGGTTGGGGAGGTGACTCGTGCACCAAGGAGCATCGTAGGGATATTTTTTGCTTGAAAATAGGTGTTCGCCATATGTCGCAACGCCATTGGCTCGTTCCTACTATCACTGCTGATGTGGCGTAACCGGATTGGCCGAGAGAGCTCATGATGACGCGATGGTTGCTGTGAGAGAACCATGTGTCAGCTTTTAAGGAGTTTCAAACTTCCGCCTTTATTCAAATTATTTTTTTTTCTTTACATTTTTTTCTTCAAAACGTTTTTCTTTCTTTCTTTTTTCAATTATCACGATCCCTGCTCCATTTCCTGTGGACTGATTTTCTCACTTTTTTCCCACCACAAGATTCCCTGCTCCATTTTTTATAGAAACCTGTGGGACTCTCTACACTAAGAAAACTCATGTTAGTCCTTCTCACTATCACTATAATTAAACAAATTTCCCAATGTGGGTTAAAATAGTATAACTTGTACAAATTTGACCGTCTACTCATTTTCATTATCTAGCACAAAATCCAACCATCATCTATGTCCTTAATCATGAAATCATAAAAATACTGAGCTACGAACTTGACTGAGTATTTCTCCTAATTCTCTCTAAGTTTTGAGTCAAAAAGGCAACTATAAATTACTTATCCACAATCAAAGGCATGAACAAAGTTTCGAGTGACACTATATAACTAAATATATATACATATATATTAAATACATATATGTATGAAATTTTATCAAATCCTAATGAAATGAGAAAGGAATATGAATGGATAAGAAATGAAAGAAATGATATAAAACACCACCATTACCATATGATATATGTATATAACCACATAAAAAATAAACGATCTCACATGCGGTCTTTCGCAAAAGAATCCATCCAAAACAATCGACAATCCCTAAAACACCCCTAAACTTATTCCGAGCCTTGTCCTCAAGGTTCAAAACAAGTTGAGAGGTCCACACATATAAAACAAACAAGATGGTGAAAGAACACGATAAATATAAGATGAAGGAAATGATACAAATTCATGCGAAATGATTTAAAAAGATGAAAAAAAATAAACTAAATGATACTTATTAAAGTTTGGGTTGCCTCCCAATAACGCTTTTGGTTAAAGTCGTTGGCTCGATTCGGTATGAGTTTGTCAATCAGTATAGACTGGCGTTGCAAGTGAGACGACCTTCTTCATAGAAGATCTTCAATATGTGGTCGTTCACATTAAATACATTACCAGTCTCCAAACTCTGAATCTCCACTGCTTCGTGATCATACACCGCAGTCACAACTTATGGTCTTGTCCACCTCAATCTCAACTTACCTACAAAAATCTTAAGACGTGACTGAAATAAAAGCATTTTCTGACCAATATGAAAAGATTTCCTAGAGAGATTGCTTTCATGGAACGCTTTTGTTTTTCTTTATAAATCCGCACGTTTTCATACGCGTCGTTCATGATTTCCTCCAATTCTTGGAGAGTAAGTTTTCTCTCTTTTTCCTGCTTCATTGAGTTTCATATTAAGTTGTTTTACAGCCCAGTAGGATTTATACTCAAGCTCGACTGGTATGTGGCAAGCTTTATCAAACACAAGGCGATATGAGGACATCCCAATTGGCGTTTTAAATGTCGTTCGGTAAGCCCAAACTGCATCATCAAGACGTGAACTCCAATCTTTATGAGTAGGCTTCACTGTCTTTTCTAAGATGGATTTGATCTCCCTATTTGAGACCTTTGCCTGGCCACTTGTTTAGGGATGATACGCTGTAGACGTTTGATGAGTGACTTTGTACCTCCTAAGAAGACTTTCGACCATACGGATGCAGAAGTGAGTGCCTCTATCACTGATCAGGTCATGTGGGGTACCAAATGTTGTGAAAATCCTCAATTTGAGGAATTCACATACCACTTTAGAGTCGTTAGTGCATGTAGCCTTAGCTTCCACCCACTTAGACACGTAGTCCACTACCAAGAGTATGTAAACATTACCAAATGACACAGAAAATGGTCCCATAAAGTCTATACCCCAAACGTCAAATATCTCACAAATATGAATCGGGGTAAGTGGAATTTGGTCCCGATGACTAAGGTTACCAGTCTTCTGACAGTTAGGACAAGTCTTAGTAAACATGTATGAATCATGGAAAATGGTGGGTGGGTAAAACCCACTCTCAAGAACTTTCCTAGCTGTTCGAAGGGGATCGAAGCGGCCACCGCAAGCGTAAGTATGACAAAAAGCCAATATGGATTGACTCTCAGTCTGAGGAACACAATGCCTGCTCAGAATAAAATCTTCATAAGTACGGGTCGTCCCATACATAGTACTTAGCATCGCTCCTTACTTTATTCTTTTGAGCCTTTGAAAGGTGAGGAGATAGCTCGCTAGAGGTGATATAGTTCACCAAATCGGTGTACCAGAGGAGATCTTCCATAATGACATAGATGTATTCGTCAGGGAAATCATCATTAAGAGGAGTAAGACTCTCACCATTCTCAATTCTGCTGAGATGGTCTGTGACTAGATTCTCTGCACCGCTTTTATCTTTGATTATGATGACAAACTCCTATAGTGGGATTATCCATCTAATGAGCCTAGGATTGGCATCCTTTTTAATCATCAAGTACTTCAAGGCAGCATGATCAGAGAAAATGATAACCTTGGTCCCCAAGAGATAAGGCCGAAACTTCTTAAGTGCGAAATTAATGGCAAGGAGCTCCTTCTCAGTAGTGGTGTAGTTCATATGAGCCGCATCTAGAGTACGAGAAGCATAGTAATTACTAGCATCACACATAATTTCAAATGGAAGATCCCAATTAGGGGCCTGAATCACTGGTGTGTTGGTAAGTGAGTCTTTTAGTGCATCAAATGCACTCTTACATGCCTCATCAAACTCAAAAGGTGCATCCTTTTGAAGTAGATGGCATAGGGGTTGTACGATTTTTGAAAAGTCCTTGATGAAACGACGAGAAAAACCAGCATGTCGAAGGAAAGATCTAATCTCCCGCACATTCGTAGGGTAGGGAAGTCTCTTGATAACATCAATTTTAGCTTGTTCCACCATAAAATGACACTTTTCATAGTTCTGAACCAGGTTCTTCTCGATAGATCTGCGGAGTACCTTTGCCAGATAGTCGAGACAACTATCGAATGAATCACCGTAAATAGTAAAGTCATCCATGGAGACCTCAATGAAATGCCTAACAAAATATGAAAAGATACTCACCATGCAAATTTGAAAGGCGGGTGCATTGCATAACCCAAAGGGCATGCGCCGATAGGCGAAAGTGCTAAACGGACAGGTGAAGGTCATATTTTCCTAGTTTTCAGGCGCTACCGGTATCTGATGAAAACCAGAGTAACCGTCAAGATAACCGTAATGAGAATAACCAGCTAGTCTCTCCAACATCTGATCAATGAATGGTAAGGGGAAGTGATCCTTCCTGGTGGAAGCGTTTAACTTCCTATAGTCAATGCATACCCGCTATCCATTTTGAAGGCGGGTTAGAACTAACTCACCGTGTGAATTAGTGACTACCGCGACTCCCGTTTTCTTAGGGACCACCTGGATAGGGCTTACCCATTTACTATCAGAGATGAGGTAAATCATGCCAGCATCAAAGATCTTCAGTATCTCTTTATTCACGACATCTATCATGAGCGGATTGAGCCTTCTCTGGGCTTCTCTCGTAAGTTTCCATATATATATGATGCATGCAAGTGGAAGAGCTCAAACTTTTGATATCCGCTATGGTCCGCCCAATGGCCTTTTTAAACTCCAGAAGTACTCGAAGGAGCCTCTCTTCCTCCAAATGTGTAAGTTTAGCTGAGATGATCAAAAGCGGTATGTCATTCTCACCCAAAAACATATACTTTAGGTGCTCGGGTAATGGTTTTAGCCCAAGTGTGGGAGCTTTAACCAAGGAGGGAGAAAGTTCAGAATCAGAAGTAGGCAACTCCAAATGATATGCACTTAAGGGCAGGGGCTGGAATGAATCCAACTCGAAAACAACATCCTCGACATTAGTATCGAAGGTCAGATCACTCTCGTGGATTTAAGTAGTGTCGAGATAATACTCTAAAACTACTTTAACTTCATCATCGCCACTTGTAAGCAAGGTCTGCTCTACGAGTGGATCCACACAGTCCATGGTACACACCACAGACGACACATCACTGGGGTATAACATTGCGTCATAGATGTTAAACTTGATGACTTCACCATCAAACTCCATGGTAGGAGATCCACCATCAACATTTATCTTCATATTCGCCGTTTCCGAAAATGGACATCCAAGGAGTACTAACGAAGCATTGGGAATGGCTCATCCTTAGTATCTACCACGTAGAAGTCAGCAGGAAACACAAACTCGTTCACTCAGACTAGAACATCCTCAAGAACACTAACAGGTCTGACAACGGAATGGTCTACCAACTAAATGATAATACCAGTCTCCTCTAATGGGTCTGCATGCACTGTCTCATAAATAGACTATGACATGACATTAATGGAAGCGCCAAGGTCGCTCATAGCCCTCTGAATGCTTATATCACTTATAACAAAAGGTATCGAGAACATCCTAGGATTCTTGCATTTAGAAGGCAACTTCTTCTGTAGGATAGCCGTAACGGTTTCTCCCATTTGGACTTTTTCATTGCCTTTCAGTTTCCCTTTGTTAGTGCATAGTTCCTTAAGAAACTTTGCGTACCTAGAGACTTGCTTCAGAGCGTCGAGGAGTGGAATATTGGTTTCCACTCACCAAAAGGTCTCGACAATTTCTTTCTCTTCCTCCTTTTTCTTATATAGGATGAGTCATTGTGGAAATGGAGGTTTGACCTTAAATGTGGGTGGTGCTTCCTTTTGAGTAGTTACCGTTTGTTTAGGGACAAATGAAGTCACTACTACTTCGTGTTCTTCCTCATTTGCTTGGTCTTTGGCATCAGATGACCCATTATTCCTTTTGGGTCCCTCTAGCTCTTTACCACTTCGGAGTGTAACTGCGTTAGCACTCATGTTAGGATTCAGGTAAGGTTGCGAAGGCAACTTTCATTTATCCTCGAGACGTCCATTCTGTTGTGTCATTTGGTCCATTCGAGCTTGAAAAGTTCGGACTGCCGAATTGGTTTCGATGATGGATTTCTCGGTGGTAGCCCTGTATTGGGCCATTTCACTCATAAATTGGTTGTGTTGACCCATAAAGGCTTTCGACATATCTTCAAGTGAAGATGAATTATCGGAGGTTGTAGGCAACGGTTGACCTCTAGGGATGAAGGTCTGATAGTTCTGATTTTAAGGTCCGTAACTTAAGTTTGGGTTGTTCTTCGTCGCTGTGTGATTATATATATTCCCAAATGGGAGTCTAGGTGGTCCTTGGAACTAATTACCCATGGCATTGGCTTGTTGATTGTCCTAAAAGAGAATAGGACATTCATCAGTTGCATGATTTGTGGCAAAACAGAAGCCGCAAGCTTTGACTTGCGCTTTGCCAGATGAGAGGAGACGCTCCATCATGGAAGTTAGTTTGTCAATTTTTTGGTCAGTGGAACTCAAGACACTCCCTGTAGTTAGACTTCGATAAGCGGTAGCATCCAGATCACCATGAAGGTGTGACTGTTGTACAATGTCCTCATACAATTGCTTCATTTGGGCTGGAGTTTTGTCTCTAATGTTACCCCCACACGCATTATCACTCATGCATCGTTCTATGGGCGACATGCCAACATAGAAGAACGAACTATGGCCTTCTCGGACTGGCCAAGCTGCAACAAACTAGCAATCAATCGCTTATAGCGATCCCACTATGGGCCAAATGATTCACCCGACCTCATTTTGATGCTGCATATTTCTTTGATGAGCTTAGCAACTATATCCTCAAGGAAGTAATCATTCAAAAACGCGATTGCCATTTCATTCCATGAGTTAATGTAGCCATGCAGAAGGTAGAAAAGCCATTCCTTGGTTTTGTCTTTAAGTCAAAACGAAAAATATCTGAGCTTGACCGTTTCCTCATCCGCATTGGAGCGTTTCATTGACTTGCAGGTAGTATGAAACTCCTTCAGAAAAGTGACAGGATCTTCATTCTCTCCACCATGGAAGGATGGCAGGAGATGAATGAACCCAGACCTCAACTCAAAGTCTCCGGTATTATTCGGGTAGTTGATACAGAGGGGTTTGGTTCGCCGAAAGAGCTTGAAGCTCTTGATTGACATGACCCATGGTGATTTGGCGATTTGCATCCATATTCAGAGGATTTTGGCCTTCTTGTTGCCTAAGTTGGGTCTCTCTAATCCACCTATGAAATGTTCTCTCCGGTTCAAGATGGAAAGGTAAAAATAAACCAGGCGATTTTGACCAAGTGAGGTGTGGTAGCATAAACCAAAACAAAGAAACGAAAAGAAACCTAAACTCAGAGTAAGGACTAATTCCCCAACAATGGGGCCAAAATTTGGTCATGTGTTGTGCTTGCCAAATATAACCCGCAATCGAGTTACCAACCACAAGGGTGTAGTACTGGTAAATACGGGGTCGAATCTACAGGACTTGAGTTTTACTCCAAGTTAACTAAAAATGGGGGCTTTCAGAAACTCAATGAAATAATTAATTAAAATAATACAAATAAAAAGTTCGCAAAAATAATATCAATGAGAAAAAATCACCTAAGTCTACAGTTCCGTAAGCAAGAATCAAGATTCAATGGCATTTAATGTCCTCAATCATCACAAAAAATAATTAATTCAATTTTCTCTTACATTAGCTATGGAAAATCGACATCAGCCAGAAATTCCTAATTCCCCTAATTTCGATAGTCAGGACGTCCGCCACTGACTATTTCCCCAATTAATATTAACCCTAGACATTCGCCAATCAGGTTTAACACACTAACCGCATTAATTTGGGTATGTGGGAACATTAATCCTAAATAACCGGATCGCATCTGCTCCCGATTTAACCTAAAGTTAATTGTTACACACTCAAGAACAAAAAGGGTTACGACTAACAGGTGAGTGTTTGTTACTTTATTGGTCCAAAAGCACAATTACACGGATACTAATAGTCCAAATAATTGTAGATTGTCCACCTAAAAGCGTGCACTGGCCACATACATACCCCATATCTAAATCGTATTCATTAAAATCAACAACAATGAAATAGAAGAAATTAAATTAAATTTAATAATAAAATAATAGATCTCACATAATATGCCATGAATCCATTATCCCGACTTGCTTCCCCTTCGACCAATGCAAAGAGTTGATTAGCCGACCATCATCGTCGAAGAAAGTCGATGCTAAAAAATAATAATCGATGTTCTTCTCAAAAATATCTAAGTTCCTAATATATAAAACTACTAAAAACTGGTTTCGGGAGGTGAGAGAAACTAATTTTTGGGGTTGGGGAGGTGACTCGTGCGCCGAGGAGCAACGTAGGGCAATTTTTTGCTTGAAAATAGTGTCCGCCACGTGTCACAATGCCATTGGCTTGTTCTTGCTGTCACCGCTGACATGGCATAATCGGATTGGCCGAGAGAGCTAGCGATGACGCGCTCGTTGCTATGAGAGAGCCACGTGTCGGCTTTTGATTGGCTGAAGACCCTTCGATGACGCGTTGCATGGGCGAGAAAGTGCCACGTGGCGCATGATGTGGAAGGTAGAGCCGCGCGAAAATGTGCCGAAGAACTGGGAGTTTGTGCTGCCACGCATCCCGAGGTAATAATCTATGGGCAGCTGTAACGCGAAGAAGAAATGTGATGTGGCGGCTTCTGATTGGTGGAGCTTGTGCTTGACGCTACCTGGCAGCTGACTATTGGTGGAGAGCCAATGAGTGACCTTTTTAGAGAGGGTTTGAACGCGACACTTGGCAGCCGTTGTGAGGAGAACCACTGACGTGTCGACATGGGATTAGTCGAACGCTAACCTGACAGCTCCTAATTGGTTGAAATATGTTGTCTCATATTCTACTCGCCACGTAACGCATAAATCGAGACAAACTATCCGGCATCCGATCACCGCATGTAAATACTCTATTTTAAGTATTTTTCTACCACAAATTCAATCGCGCACTCCGTTTCACCTAAAAACAACAAAAAAATATAATTAATATATAATTTAGAGACTTTTCATATTTAAATATACTAAAATAAACCACTAAATATATAAATACTGTCTTATCACCTATTTTTGATCAACACACACAAAAACTAGGAGAGAAATGAAGATGAAAGCTAGATGAGGAGATTCATGGTGAGGGTAGTGCTCCCAAGCTAAGAGACATCACATAAAAGGTAATACTCACCCCATCTTCTTCACTGTGCTATCTTTTGAAGTTTTCAATGATTTATAATTGTAGGTTTATGCAAAAAGGTGAAAAAACCCATTTTGATGGTGGTGCCATTGCGACGCCATCGGAAAGAGATAGCAATGACTCGCACGCCATCCTCGGGTCGTATCACCACCGGGGTAGAGCGGCGGGCCTACCGCTGCCGCCATTGGAGGAAGGTCCTCAGTGAGGAGGCCCTTCCATACCTGCCTTGCTCGCTGCCTATTCGGCAGTGAGCAAGGGGAAGGTGTCCCCCTAATGGACACATGGGCATCCAGGGGTAGGAATGCCCTGCCACCCCCAACCAGGGGCCGATTCAGCCCTTGGATCGGATTTCTAGGGACTTAATTAGCCCCTACACAAAAATAATAAAAAATAAAAGTAAAATAATAAAACTAAATATATATGTATATATACGTATATATATATGATAATAATGTAAAATAAAAACTATATGCTTTCAAATGGGGCGTTACAACGTCCCCGAGGGAAATCGATCGGGTCCCACCCCGTGACCTTCGCTTTGAGCAACGGGTGACCCGTGGGAACCATATTAGTGGGACTCCAAAATATATTTTAAAATAAATTAAAATTAACATATGACTTATCGATGATTTGAATGTGTCTTGAATTGTTTAGATTCGCGAGGCGGTTCACATAGAACTCCATGCACGCAAGGGTTGTAAGTGGATATCGTGGTGAATCGAAATAAGTGGGGAGCTTGCTCAATTATCAAATAAGGCATGTTATTAGTTATTCTAGGACATTTGTTTTGAAAAGTATAGACTTGTAAAATGGGTTGCAACTTGTTATTGACTTGATCTTACTTATCTATGATAGTATTATAAGATATGAACACTTGTGATGCTTGATCAAAAGAGTAGGTTTGAGTCGCCAAATGAAAAGGGTGGGTTTGAGCTGCCAAATAATAAATAAGTGGTTTGTCGTTGGACCCTACCTAATTAGGGCATCTGACCGGCTTAGATTACCTTAATATCTTGATAATCTAGCAACTTTAACTTCTCCATCAATAAATAATTAAGATTAAAATCTTGTACTCATTAATCATAAAACTTTATTAACCACAAAGGACTAAAGTGAATCTTAAACCTCTAAGCTTCGTAAAAATTAATTATATAATCCTCAAAGTTGATTTAGATTAATTAAGTTATCCTCAAAGTTTCATAAAAATATCTCAACAACATCTCCTCTATTTCTAAGCCTACACCGAAAAACTCGGCCTTCAAAAATCTTCAAGATAACCTGCTCAGCTTTGGTGGAAATGTCACAGGACTCACAATCCACCTCATAAAAATATATATTGCATCAACTGAATTATATATTCATTATAACTTGATGTACGGTACCAAAATTCTTAAACTAGCATTACCTTAACTCCAAAATAATCTCAATATTTCCCAAAATTGTCCCAACTATTTCAAAATTTCATATTCACACTCAAACCTAAAAATTCATTTATACAATATATTTTGTTCAAAAACAATACATACAGGGAGATAAAGAAACTATAAAGTCACAGAGAATCTGACAACTTTCCCTTTCCTTTGTCGTCGCTCGCACCTATCATTACCCAATTATAGAAATTCGATAATGTCTGATAAGTAAATCCCGCATTATGTAGTATACATGCAATAATCAAATGCATTGTATTCTAAGAATTTAAATAAACAATAATACCGCAAGGAATCATAAATATACAAGTATGCAATCCATCATGTTTCTGTTGACCAAACACAATCAGAAAATGTCTTTCTAAAAGTGGTGGATAAACAGTAATAAAGATTCATGAGTTTAAGAGGAAGTCCCTCGAGAAGCCACGCCCTCGACTCTCCATAGAGTATGATCCTAGCCAACCTCACAACATATCCTAAACAAGTGTCTACAATGATCAGTGACTCCATTCACAGAGCACCACGACATTCATCCTACCATACATATAGCCAATGAACATATTGGGACCCCCAAAGACCTCCTTCCTCTCGTGTACGTGAATGCATGATCAATAAATATGCAACGATAAACCGTGCATGCAATTATATTGGAGAAATGCTCATACAATGTAAAGGTTACTATGAGATTTACTTAACATTACAACCACGACATCACAGCTCTCTTGCACTCCAAATTAATAAATTAGTCCACACGGGATTCCAACTACAGTCCTACAATGAATTTGTAAATCCTGTAAGATTTCATAACAATTTCACAATTTTTCAATTAGCTGCAGTTTAATTGATCAATCGCGTCCTGAAACCCTTAAAATACTTCCAAAATAAATTCTTCAATGCCCAAATTTCGTTTTCAACTTAAAATTATTATTCGCCATCGAAAATTACATTATCTAGGCTTAAATATAATTTTTTCAATTTATTATATATTTATGGGTCCTGCCTTGACTTAAGAACTCTGAAATCACTTCAAATCAACTCCTCGAATGACTAGATTCTAATTTTGACTCCAAATTGTGGTTCTAAATTGAAAATTAACCTAGACTAGGCTTTAAAACAATTTTCAAATTTCAGACATTTTTGGGTATCGTAACACGCATTACAATGCCAAAACCCCAATATAAATCCTTACGAAAATCCCAAAATCCCCATTTCCCTTAAAAATTCTCAATTTCCATTATTTGTCCAAAAGTCTTGTTTTTTATTTTTTTCTAATTTTTAGGGATTTATTTTATATTTTCTATTTTTTAAAATGTTTTTTTTTTTAAATGAGGAGGGGTTTAACCCCTGAACTAGACCCAGTCTGGGGGTTAAATCCCCATATCATCTTCTTCTACCCAGGGATGAAATAGTCTCTATTTTGTCCCTGCAATTACTTTCTTTTTATCATTTAGGGGGTAGAGGAGCTCACGGTTTTCCTTCCCCCACCATCTTCCTACCCCTCCTCCTCCTTCTTTCGATCTCCTTCCCTATTTATCTCCTCCCTCGATATTCTACTATTTTTTAATTCATCGTATCCCTCCTCCTCCTCCTCCTCTTCCTTACATCACCTCTCTCAACTGGAGTTTGAATTGAAACACACATACAAACAATCGCCAAATCATATTAGAATTTTGGCTTAAACTCCATGTCCTAATTTGATTAGGAATCAATATTTTAGTTTGTGTCTAATTAGTAAGTTAATTGTTTGAGTCAAAGTAGGATTAATGTTTGTTAGTTGAGTTGAATTAGGATTTAGAATTATTTTTTAATAATGTTTTAGTGTTGTAGTTGGATTACAAGTATGGTTTGTAGGTATCTATATAAAGAACCCAAAGTTAGTGTATCATGTATACAAGGTTAATACAAGTTTTACTAAGTAAATAAATTTTTGAGTGTTCGAATGTTCGTATGATTACTTCTGTTGTGTATGTGTATATGTGAGTGAATTCCCAACAAGTGGTATTAGAGCGGTTGGGAAATTGATTGATTTGGTCGACAAATCGAGTTGTTTGGAAAATCGATGCATGGATGGAAGTTTGTATGAAATTTGATTCATCGATCGATAACTTATGTGTTAGTTGTGTAAGTTTTTTTTTTAAAGCTGGTAGCTTCTGCTTTAATTTTCATTACAAGACAAAATTATTTTGTCGTGTTTTTTGTTTACATTGTCTTTTGTATCCATAAATTAAAGATCAGTTAGGATTTTTTATATACATTAGAATTAGCGATCACCATAAGGGATCAATTAATTAAGATGGGTTCTTCAAGCGAAGATGTTAAGTATACTATTGAAAAGCTTGATGGTAAGCAAAACTTTACTTTATGGAAATTGAAGATAACGGATGTACTTACTCGATAAGGTTTGGGGCTTGCATTGAACAAGGAAAAACCTACTAAAATTAATGAAAAAATGGAATGTCATAGTCTCAAAGGCTAGTAGTCAATTCATCTTTGTTTAGTCGATAATGTAGTGTATGAAGTTATAGAAGAAACTTTTGCCGCGAATATATGGAACAAGTTAGAAGAAATCTACTTGAGTAAAGGTTTCACCAATCGATTGATTCTAAAGCAGCGGTTATTCACTTTTCAATGTATGGAAGGTACGACTTTACTTTAATACTTTAAAGATTTTAATAAGATACTTAGAGATCTCACCAGTATCGGGGATGTTATGAGTTCTATTGACAAGGCAGTTGTCTTGTTATGCTCGGTGTGATCTACTCATTGACATATTTTCAACATATTATTATATGGAAGAGATGATCTTACAGAAGGGCAAGTCAAAACTACTTTTACTTCTATAGAAAATTTAGATGGTAAAGGCCAGAAATTCTTTGTTTCTAACATTTCTCAAGTCTTGGCTATTCAAGGCAAGGGAAAACATGAGAAATATGGTCGTGGTAAAAGGTATGGTGGAGATTTCAAGCCTTCGATGGAAATAGTATGTTACTACTATGGTGAAAAAGGACATATCATTAAATTTTGTCCAAAGAAAAAAGAAGGTGTGTCCGATACTACTGCTAATAAAGTTGTTGCAAATAAATATGCATGAACTTCTTATCTTCATTATGATGATGTATATCGTAATGCTCAAAGCGGAGATGGCTTTGTTAGCGTAATCCTTTGAGTTTTATCCCTTTTTATTAAAAAATAGAATGTGGGAAAATATCTATATGATTATCGAGTCTGATTGTTGGTATGATTGAAGAAGATGCTTGTTTGGGTGAAGCAGTTTATGTTTGCGCACATGTGGCTGTGTGCGTACATTTATGTGTTTGATCAACCAAGTTAGTGTGATCATGTATGTTGCTATGTAGCTAAGTGGTTGAAGGTTGATCAAATTTTGGATGAATGATTGCACTTGCTGATGAATGGTTGTGTGGTTCGCTGCTATCTGCCGTGGCTACGATAATTGGATTGGATGATTGTTCGAGTTGGTGGAGTTTTTCGCTAAGGTGGAGAATATTAGATTTTTAGCTCAAACTCCATGTCCTAATTTGATTAGGAATCATTATTTTAGTTTGTGTCTAATTAGTAAGTTAATTTTTTGAGTCAAAGTAGGATTAATGTTTGTTAGTTAAGTCGAATTAGGATTTAGAGTTGTTTTTGGATAATGTTTTAGTGTTGTAGTTGGATTACATGTATGGTTTGGGGGTAACTATATGAAGAACCCAAAGTTAGTGTGTCATGTACACAAGGTTAATAACAGTTTTACTAAGTCAATAAAGTTTGGAGTGTTTGAATGTTCGTGTGATTGCTTCCACTGTGTGTGCATATGTGTGAGTGATTTCCCAACAAATCGAAATCAATTTCCATTACTCACCTTCCATTGTACTTCAACAATGCCACCAACATAGTCTAACAATCACGTCTTCTTCTTTTCTTCTTTTTATTAACACAGAGATGAGAGAGAAGAGATTGAGAGACAGCAAAGGCGATGAGGGAAGAAGGGACGATGAAGACAACAATGGAAGAGGCGAGAAAGTGAAGATGAAATACCAAAATGATCTAATTGCCCTTCAATTATTATCTTTTCACTAATAAACCAATGCCTTTTTTTAGTTATTTGGTATTTTTCTATTATTTATGTATTTATCTCTTCAATTTTTGTCCAAATCAAACCCCAAAAAATGTCCCAATTCCTCCAAAAACTGGAGAATTTAATAAAACACTACAAAACTTTTGAAAAATTTTATTTTGCATGCAAATCAAAATGTGGGACCCACGTCACCTCGTTAAATCCATTTAAAGTCTAAAACTCAAATTTTTAAATTTAAAACCATTATTTTTCATGAAATTCGAAAAGATAGTTCACGTCAATATTTTAACTATCTCGAGATAAAAACTTCGCGAATCTTGGATTTATTTAATTAACTTTGAATTTTGTAAAATCACATAATATATAGTACACAACACTAAGCACACATCAAAGAAAAATAAATTATTTAAATTGATTAATTTCACTAGTGTTTAACTCCCGACTCACAGCCAAAATCATAATTAGGCTCCACTAATTCCTAATTAGTCATAATCACCGATTTAAAATTTTTGAGATTTGACAATCTTCCCAACTAATAAGAATATCGTCCTCAAAATTAAAATTGTAACCAAACTTACCCGAACTAAAAGAGATCTGAAAAATGTTCTCCATGTATGCACCTCGTTTTTATGTTGACTCTTAATCACCGTGAAATTGCCACTTACCTAAAATAAGTGAAATTTCTTAATTTTGAAGCTTTTGGACCTTCCTATCTACGATCAATATAGTTTGCTCTTCATATGAAACATCACCTTACAAATTGAACTGATTCCATTCGATTATGTGATTCGAATCAAGTTCCTTATGCCTAAGCATAGATACATGAAATATGTTGTAAACTTCGACTAACTAATGCAGTATTACCAATCCATACATAAACTTCCCAATCCGTTTCACAATCTCGAATGGTCATATAAATCAAGGAGATATCTTTCTTTCAATCCAAAACTGTAATGGCCTTTGCGAGGGGAAACATATAAATAAACCCAATCTCTTTCGCTATATACCACAAATCATTGATAGAGATTATAATAACATTTTTTTCTTTCTCGAACCGTTTTTATCTTAGATGAATATACAAAACAACCTTAGTGTGATCTCAAACCATTTGTGGCTCTAACTCCGCCAAATCCTCTGGTTCAACCTAACCAGCAGGAGAACAAAAATATATCTCATACAAAACCTCATGGAGCCACCTTGACACTCGATTGACAATTGTTATTTCAAGTGAACTTATATAAAGGTAGGTATTATTCCCATCAATCTCCAAGTTCCAGTACATAAGCCTTGTTTTCTAATTGGTTCAACCTTTTAGTCTGACCATCCACCCGAGGATGAAATATAATACTGAAATAAAATTAAGTGCCCAACAATTCTTGTAGGCCCTGCCACAACTCCGATATGTACCGAGTATCAAGATAAGACACTATCATCAATGGCACTGCAAACAAATGAACCCTCTCTCACCCACACAACAAGCTCAACTGTGTAAAGGTATCGGAAAGTGATATACGAAGGAAATTAGCAAACTTCGTCCATCCATCGACAATAATCCAGACTGCACCATGTTTCCTCCATGAAGTAGACTGATGAGTATCAAAATCCATCGCAACAAACCTCTAGGTTTCTGACTATCAACCTTAACCTGTTGGCAAATCTCACATCTCCTCACATAATAAACCGCATCATCTTTCCTCCCTGGCCACCAATACAATCGCTCTACATTATGATACATTTTGGTCTTGCCAGGCTAAATGCTATATCTAAACTGATGAGATACTCTCAATATCTCATCCTGAACCTCAACCACCAATGGAATCTAAAATCTACCTCTAAACCTCGAACTCTGATATGCAGACTCAACTCAATCTAGATTATTGCTTTTAAGAACAAACGCTTGAACTTCTTATGCTTTATATCAACTTGCTGAAACTTTCGATGAAGTCATTGTGATGACTTTTTCATGCAAGCCATACTCACAAGTCAATCACCTTTGCCACACCCAAATTGCATTATCGCATTCTTTTGACCATATGAATTCAATATTTTTTTGAATTCATTTAGTGATTAGCACAGCTATATTAGAGAATTTTTCAAAAATTTGTAATAATAACTATCCTAATCCAAAGATCTCATATCAGATAATCAAAACTCACAAACAACTGACATTTCCTCTAGTTTAGTCTCGAGTCTAACCTCAGTATTAATGATTCCAACAAGAATTTTCACTTGTTGATTAATGGCTATCCTAACCGTAACTAAAGGCAACTCGGATGATATTCAGGTTTAAGTAAACATTGTACAACTCGGAATATAAAAGAACATCATCTTAGAGAAACAATCCAAATATACATGATAAGCCGCTAACCAATCTCGTGTCCCTAAGAACACATCAAATCTATAAACTCCATAAAACCAACTGCTCTAGAGATCTCAATAGTACATTTCTCACACATAAAGTGTGGACACACCTTATCCCGAGTAACTATATTGAGGACAATATGAATAGAGACTCGCAACGGAGTTAACCCTAACTTAATCACTACGAAAGAGGATATAAATGAGATCATTAATCCAGAATCAATTACAGGATGCATAAATCGATCATATACTGAAATCGTACCTTCAATAAGATTTTTGATTTGCCTCTAAATTTGGTTCACTCACCATTTGAGCATGTTCCTTAAATTTTTATTGAGGTTGTGACATAATAGAGGAAGTGAGTCGGGAGTTGATTGGAGGGAGCATAATTGTCAAATCATCAAATTTCTAAATCGGTAATTATGGCTAATCAGGTATTGATGAAGACTAATTATTGTTTTGGCCACAAATCGGGAGTTAAAAACTGGTGGAATTGAGATTTTAATTAATTTTATTTTTATGTGATGTGTGTCTAGTGTTGTGTACTATATATTATATTATTTTGCGAAATTCAAGTCGACCAAGTGAATTTGATATTTTATGGGGCTTTGTCTCAAGATACGAATTGAAATGAATACCAAAAAAATTAAAAATTTAACCCGGACTATCATTTTGAATTTCATGAAAAATAATTGTATTTAAGTTTGAAAATCCGAATTTGAACGTTAATTGGATTAATAAGTCGATATGAGTCCCATACATCGATTTGCGTGTAAGACGGGTTGTTCAAGAGTTTCAAAGTGCTTAGGTAGATTTTTCAATTTTTTCATCGGATTGTGATATTTTTCGGGGTTTAATTCGGACAAAAATGGAAGAGATAATTATGAAATAAAAAGAAATAGGACAAAACATCCAAAAAGGTATTTGAGTTTTAAATGAAAGGATAAAAATGGGAGGGCAATTTTTTCATTTTGCATTCTCTCCTTTTAGTTAAGTCGATACAGTGAGGGGTTCTTCATCCTCCTCCCACATTGCCAAACATTTTCGTCCCCTTCATTTTTTTCATCACTGATTCGTCATCGTCATTTATCTTTTGGTTTTTGATCTTTCTGGTTCAATTGTTTTCCTTTTATCCCTGTGTTGGATGGAGAAAAGGATCTGTGACTAGTTCATGGCGTGGAAGGTAATGGAATTTTGGTTTTTCGTTGTGAAATTTTAATTTTATTTAACTGTGATGATCAATTAAGGGATTGTGTTGTGAATTCAAATTTGTAATTATTGTTGACTGGGTGTTTCAATGAAGGAGATAGGGGAATGACCGAATCAAGGAAAGAAGAAAACGAAATACAGTGATGTAAAGAAAAAAAAAACCATTAGAACCAAGAGGGAGAAAGAAGAAGGTAGGGGAAGAAATAAGAAGAATGAGGGGGAAAGACGCTGGAGGAGGGGAGCTTGAGCTCAACCCCAGTTGAAGAAAATCAGTTGGGGACAAAACAGAGGTAAGCCTCTGTTTCGACCCAATAAGGAAGACGATGGGCGAGATTTGACCCCCCAAATCAAACCAGGTCTGGTTCAATTGGGTCTGGTTCAATGTTTTATAAATTTTTTTAAAAATATATATAAATTAACAAAAATGCTGGAAATTGTGAAATTATGAAAAATGTAATTTTCGGACAAATTAAGGGAGATTGGGGATTTTTTATAAAAATCGAGGATTTTGATATTTTCTCGAGGATTTATATCGGGGATTTTGTCTCGTAATGCCTAATACAATACCCAAAAATGTCAAACTTTGAGAAAACTATTTAAAAGCCTAGTCAAAGTTAATTTTTCATTCTGAACCATAATATGGAGTCGAAATTGGGATTCAAACATGTAAGGTTAAATAAATCTCATAGTAACCTTTACATTATATGATTATAATTTTGTATAAATTGCATTGATCCTTGATATTACATTATTTGTTGTACATGCATACATGGGTAGGGATGATAAGGGCGATTCGAGTCTCCTTGTAGTGTTTACTATACCGTGGTTATAGTGGAGAACACTATATAATGCTTAAGAGGTCGGAGTCGCTGATACTTTGCATCATGTGGCTATCATGAGATCACTTTGAACCAAATCATACTCCCATTGTCTAGAGGAATGAGACTCGTTTGGTTATCCCCTCTGGGCATGAGTCTTTATTACTATTCACTTACCACTTTCAGAGGATATAAACTAGTTGTGGTCGGATAATAGAAACGGGATGGATTCATGGTTGTATTTAAATTCCTTGGGTTATATTATTCATTTGATTTATTAGATTATTATACATTTGATTATTAAAGGTTTACTAGATAGTGTGGGATTTACTTATCTAACATTATCGAATTTTTATAATCAGGTAATGATAGGTTATAGTGGCGATAAGGGAAAAAGAAAGCTTTCCGACTGTTTGGGATTTGCTTAGTTCCTTTCTCTCTATGTATGTATTATCTTTGAATATAATATACTATATAAATGGGTTTTTGGGTTCATGTGCGGTTAGGATCTCTTTTGAAATTATCGTAATGGTTTTAGGATGGATTGGAATGCTGAGGAATTAAGGTAAAAATGATTTAAAGATTTTGAAAACCTAAAATAGGTTAGAATGAATAAATAATTTTTGTTGATGCAATATATATTTTTATGGGGTGGATTGTGAGTCTTTCTACATTTCTACCAAGCTGAGCATGTTTTGTTGAAGATTTTTGAAGGCCAAATTTTTTAGTGAAGGCTTAGAAAATAGAGGAGGTAATGTTGAGAATTTTTTACAAAATTTTACATATTATTTAATCAATCTTAACGGAACATTTTTAAATTTGAGATTTACTTTATAATTATTTGTGGTTAATAAAGAATTATGTTTGATGATTACAAGATCTTAATTTTATTTATTTATTGATAGATAGAACAAAGCTGCTAGATTATCAAGGGATTAGGGTAATCTAGGCCGGTTAGATTCCCTAATTAGGTGTGGTCTGATAATGTTGGTATTAGAGCTTAAGATTCTAAAGGAATCATGTTGATTGTGGATTAGTGAGTGATTAGTTAGGAAGTAATGCGATGGAATAGGGTTAAAAAGTTTAAAAACTTTATGAGTTGTGTTATGTGTGTTTTATATTATCGAGATATTGATGGATATAGTTATGTTGTCCACTCATGGTATAGCAAAAGCCATGTCATGGATTTTGCAAGGGAAATAGGGACCCAAAAAGTGTGGAGTCCAAGGTGTTTTCGGACTTAGGTGGATGATGATCTGAGTGTTGCATTTTTTAGGAGCACAGGTGGCAGCCCAAGCACCTGCGGTTTTTGTTGCTCAGTAAGTTCCTACTATAACTTTAGCCACTAATAAAGAACAAGATACCTCTGCAGTTCATCCCGAAGTTAAACTTGTTATTGTAGTTCCAGTTCAAGCTAATTCATTTGTAGATAGTGGAATGTCACGGGAAGAAAGGTAGGAAGTGTTTGGTACCATTATATCAACGACTAAAGCTAACTCTCTTCGAGAGTTTCAAGATGGGGCCATATCTTATGTGATTATACAGATTTTCAGCATGAATTACAAAAATATCAGGATGTTGTGGAGTCAGACTAGGGCTTAAGTTTTAAAGTAAAGAAAAGGATCATATTTTGATTTGATCCAAAGTTTTAAAAGAAGGGAATGAGTTGAGGTAAGGGTCAAGGATTTTCAGGATAGGCCTCGAGTCAGCATCGATAACTAGTTAAGCATTTTTTTTAGGTAGTAAACCTATAGTTACATGTTTTGGGTGTAGTAAGCAGGGTCACGTTAGCAAAGATTATCCTTAAAACTCCAATGCAGTTCTGTGTTTTGGGTCTGGAAAGAAAGGATGTTACAAGATTGTGTGTTTATGACTATTAGGAGCGTTTTCTTGTGCGTCACATCCTCAACAACATATCAAGGAGTGTGTTCAAGTGGTGACTGGACAAGATTCAGATGCAAATCATAATTTTATTAAATGTACAATCTTACTTTATGGTCGTGTAGTGATTGAGTTAGGGTTAACTCCGATGCAAGTTCCTATTCATCTTGTACTTAACACAGTAATTGAGGATAAGGTGGATCCTCGCTTTATGTGTCATAAATGCGTTATTATGATCTCTGAACACGAGATGGTTATTGATCCACATGTGTTGGAGTTTCTAGAGTTTGATGTATTGTTGGGAATGGATTGGCTAGCGACTTATCTTGCATATTCGGGTTATTTCCATAGGATTGTATTCTTTTATATTCCTGGTTGTACAATTTCTACATACACTGGAACATCATCTAAGTTGCTTTTTGACCAGAGATAGGCTAACTACAGAGGATGAAATGGAAAATTTTGCTAGAACTATAAGCACAGAGGTAAACTTGAAACTAAACTGGAGGAGATTCATGTGGTTTGTGAGTTCTCAGACATATTTCCTGATGATTAACCTAGAGTTCCACCTCTAAGAGAAATTGTTTTTGTTATTGATTTCGTTCCTGGAACTAAACCAATATTTATTCCTCCATATATAATTGCTCCAATGGAGTTGCAGAAGTTGCGAAAACGGTTAGAGGAGTTGTATGATAAATTTTTTATTCATTGGAGTATGTCGGCATGAGGTGCACTAGTTCTTTTCGTGAAAAAGAAGGATGGCAATTTGAGGTTTTGCATTGATTGTAGATAGTTAAACAGGGTCACCATTCGGAATAAATATCAATTGCCTCGAATTGATGATTTTTTTAAATCAACTAAACGGTGCCAAATTTTTTTCCAGGATTGATTTTTGTTCTAATTTCCATCAGTTTAGAGTTTAGGAAGATGATGTGCAGAAGACAATGTTCAGTACTAAATATAGTCATTTTGAGTTTGTGATTATGCCTTTAAGGTTGACTAATGCTCTAGTGATGTTAATGGATTTGATGCAGAGAGTGTTGAGTCCCTATTTGGATCACTTTATGATAGTCTTTATTGATGATATCTTGATATACTCTAACACTCACAAAGATGATGAACATCATTTTAAAGTTATCTTTCAAACTTTAAGAAATTATAAGCTATACACCAAGTTTAGAAAATGTGAGTTGTGGTTGTTTGAGGTGAAGTTTTTGGGTTATGTGTTTAGTACGAAAAGAGTTTTAGTGGATCCATCCATGATTGAGGCTATCATTAGTTGGCTGGAACCTACCACATTGAGGGATATACGAAGTCTTCAGGGTTTGGCTAGTTATTATCGTAGTTTTGTGAAAGATTTTTCTAATATAGCTGTGTCAATCACTAAATTAACTCAGAACAATATTCCATTTGTTTTGTCAAAGGAATGTGATGTTGCATTTTGGGAACTGAAGAAATGTTTGACTTCAACACCAGTTATTGTATTGTTAGAATCGGGGTATATTTTATAATTGATGCATTGAAAGTGGGTTTGGGTTGTGTGTTAATGCAGAATGGTGAGGTGATTGCTTATGTTTTTCGCCAGTTAAAGACTCACGAGAAGAATTATCCTATTCATAATTTGGAATTAGCGGCGATAGTGTTTGCTTTGAAGCTGTGAGGGCACTATTTGTATAGGGAAAGCGTCACATTATTTTCATATCATAAAACTCTGAAACATTTATTCTTTCATAAAGATTTGAATATGAGACAATGACGAAGGTTTGAACACTTGAAAGACTTTGATTTTAGTTTTGAATGTCATCGAGTAAAGTTAATGTTGTCGCCGATGCTCTAAGCAGGGGGAGTGCTAAGACTTTCCATGCAGCTAGTTGGTTGACTTATGAGTAAGAATTACTCAAAAAAGTCATCGTTATGACTTTTTTGGAGATTCCTGAGGCTGATGATGAACCAATTTGTGCTCAGCTTATAGTACAAACTGTTTATTTTCGTAAAATGATAGAATGTAAGCAAAATGATGTAGATTGTGGGAAGTTCAAGAGATTTGATGGTGATGGTAATAATCCAGATTAGGCCGAGTCTGTGAATCAGAGTTTCAGGGTTGGAGGTAGAATTTGGATTCCATTGGTGGCTGAGATTTGGGATGAGATATGGAGAAAATAGCATCGGTCTAAATATTGCATTCATCTTAGCAGGACCAAATGTATCATAATATGAAGCGATTGTATTAGTGGTCAGGGTCAAAAGGTGATATTGGTGATTATGCCAGGAAAAGTGAGATTCACCAAGTTAAGGTCGATTAGCAGAAACTTGGGGATATGTTGCAGCCACTTCCCATATAGCAGTGGAAATGGAAACATATCGCGATGGATTTTGTTAGTCATCTACCTATTTCTCAGAGGAAACACGATTTATTCTGGGTTATTATTGATAGATTGACAAACTACTTATCCATTTCGGATACCTTTACACGCTTACCTTTTGCTTTTTGGAATGTCGTAAATGATAGTTTCTAATTGAGATGTTCGATACACGCTGTGGTTGTAGCAAAGCATGCAGGAATAGCTCGGCACTCAGTTTTATTTCGGTATTGCCTTTAATCCACATGTAGATGGTCAAACTAAAAGTTTAATCCAATTGTTGGAGGACATGCATAGAACTTGTGTATTGGGATTTGACGGTTCATGGAAAGAATACATACCTTTGTGTGATGCCTCTTATAATAATAGTTGTTAATTATGTGTTGAAATCACTCTGTTTGAGGCATGGTATGGTAGACCTTGACTTTCTCCTGTCGATTGGCTTGAACCGGAGGATTTTGCAGAGTCGGGATCATATATAGTTCGAGATCACACTGAGGTTATGCAACATATTCGTCTAAAATTGAAAGCAGCTCAAGAAAGACACAAAATTTATTATGATATCTATCACGGGGTTATGAAATATAGCGAAGGAGATTAGGTTTATTTGAAATTCTCCCCTCACAAAGGCCATTACATATTTGCACTGCACCTGAACCCAACATGCATTCGAATCGAGGCAAGATCTTCATGTGATACTTAACACTTGATTTACGAGGTTTTGAGAAACCAATTATTTATTTATTTCACCATTATATGTCTTATATTAATAGATATTAATTGCATTAATTCAATTAATCAATCTTCACGCTAAACAAACACCATACATCACATCAACATACTCACATATATTTCAAGACAAGTCGGGCTGAACCTCGAGCCTAACTCAAATTAATTAGAAAAAAGATTAACATCACCTTCTTAAGGTAACGAGTCGTTACAATTACCAGTTTAAGAATTTTGGGAATTGACAATATTCCTAACTAATAAAAATTTTGTCATCGACATTAAAATTGAACCAAATTTACCAGAACCAAAAGAGATCTGAAAAATGCTCTCTCATGTACCACCCTTGTTCCCATGTTAACTCTAAATCACCGTGAAATTACCACTTAACTAAAACAACTAGAATTTTTGTTGGGTTTTTGCGGTTCATATGCAGTGAAAAACTCAAAACAATTTTGAAAACCCTAACAGGATTGAAAATAAGTTCCATTAAACTAGATCAACAAAATTAAACCATACCTTAATTCGTGATTTCCTTCTCTAATTGTTAGAACTCCAATATGTTCAAGCGTCAGTCCTCTATAAAAAATTCACACACGAATGGTGACCACAATTTGGACTGCTAGCCCCAAGAGAGATATAATTTTTTTTTCTTTCCCTCTCAAAATCCCAAGAACTCAAAAATAGCATAAACGAAAAACCTGATCTCTTTTTAGGGTTTCAACCTTTATTTATAAATGTAGATAAACCTTCAATTAAAATTTTATTCGTAATACAACTTTGTATTGATGCAGTTTAAGCAAATAACACATGCGCCCCTATTAATAGGTTATCATATAAAAAATTGTAAGGGATATTATGTCATAAATTTTATCATATAAAATTCATTACTCTTAACCAATTGAACTTGCGCAAGACCCAATAGGTTCATGCGACGTTGGCAGTGAACCCCAAAATCATTTTTGTATTCAAGTCATAAACGGTCTCTAGCAAGGCATTATGACTACCCAAGTAGCATGAATATCAAAATCGATACAACCTAATAACTATCATATATCATATCCTTTTATCGTACGATATCCTTTGATTAAACATAAGGCATAGAAAGTCACCTTTAATGTTCAATCGTACTAGTCTCGATCTTTAGGTAAACGAAAAACATCCAAGTGACATTGATCATATCAATTCACATGGACTTAGCCATTATCAGTGTATCATATCTAGGGATCTACCGATATTTCTATCTATACGAGAGTGACAAATTCTATCTTGATCGCATAGCTTCACATATTATTCACAAGGTAACCAATCATAACCTTTATAATCGTTCGGTTAAAGATAACGTTTTATTGTGTCAAATTACCATGCTACTAATATTAAAGTCTATAGTAATCTCAAATCAAAGGACTAACTGAAGTACCTATCACGAGTAACACCTATGACTTAATCCATGCGGTGTTCTCATAGCGTGGCGGTCCAGTACCTTGTTCCCTAACAAGTACTCATGATCTCAATTCATATCCCTATACGTATTATGCTCACATGACCATCAATCAAGATTTACACTAGTCTTAACTCATTAGAGTTTCTAGTATAATAACCGACTAAGGACATTTAAGATATTTCAATAAATACCCTTAGATTTTACTATAAGGTAAATATGTAATCACTTATAATAAAAAAAAATGAAAACTTCTATTTTAAGTGATGGCTTATCTAAACATATACTTAGATGTTTGAAGCATGTTGAATGCGTCAAAATATATAATACTGATGAAATTACCAATGACCACAAGAACTACAGTAGTGGCAAGTATGGGGTCGATCCACAGAAACCAAGTTTCTAACCTAGGCTAATGAACTAAAAAGTAAATCAGGGCATTTTCGAAAATGTCCTCAAGAATTAACTAAAAACAAGGAATAAAATTACTAAGTGACTAAATAAATCAGGAAAAACAACATAAACCATCAGTATCACAAACTTCCTTATTTTGGCATAATTATACATATGATCATCAATCTAGATAAAACACACAATTTAAAGTAATTTAGAGTAGCTATAGACCTGGTAACATACGCAGGTCCTCGCACTTCCTTATCTTGATGGTCAAGGTATGATGATGACCACTTCTCTAATCAAACACACAGTCCTGGACTCAAACGAATTGGGTTCAAGGCATTGACCATAATGGGCTTTGTGAAGGCACTACACCTAGATAACCGAATCCCTAGTGTGTCTAATTTATTCTAGATCCCTGAGGTATTCAACCGATTTCAAAAAAGGCTAATCAATTGGTATGATCAATTGCCACTAGTGTGGTCTTATTGCATAAGGTCAGGTGCTTACGACTCACTGACATAAAAATCAAGGTTCAAATATGAATTTAACCCTAATTATTCAATTAATAAGGGAATAAATACCAATGAAAAGCAATTTAAATAAATCAAAGTAGATCTCACATATGTATGCCAAAAGGTTAGTTTGCTCCACTTCCAGTCTAGATATACGAAGTTAATCGGATATGTTTCTTGAAAACTCCATTAAAATCCAAAGAGAAAACAAGAAAACAATGTTTTTTTGAGAAGAATAGAGAAAATAGCAATGTGTAGCCATCCAAAAGGCAGTTCTCCCAAAAATACCTAAGTCCTAATACAAAAGACCTTCTAATTTGCTTTCTGGAAGAGAAAGAATTCAAAATTAGGGGTTGGGTTCGTGACACATGCACCAAGGCATATCTGGTGGCTATTTTGAGTTCATTGTATTGTTGGGACACGCGTCACGCTCCAATTGGCTATGCTGCTAGCCTGTAGGTGACATGGCAGATCATGATTGGAAGAGGAGTGTTGTTGAAGATGTGTTGGCCTGTAGGTTGATGACGCGTGGCAGCAGGCTGGGCAGAGAAGAAACTCAAGTGCTCATGCGTCAATTTAGGAGACAATAATGCCACGCATCTTGAGGCACATAAGAGAGTTGCTGAAGCAAGGAAAAAACTGCTTGGATGTACTGGACCTGTGAGGATGCAACACGTGGCAAGCGCTGGGCATGAGAAAACGAACGAGAAAATCAGTGAAGAAATGGGAGACCTCAATAGCACGCATCTCGAGGTCAATCCACGGTTGTGAAGATGAATGACATAAGTGTGTTACTCTCTTGCATCGCTTTAGTTGTTCCTCTTTCCTAATCAACTTTACAGCACGTGTCTCGAGACAGATCTAAGGGTAGCCGTTCACACTACATGTAAGCACTCCATTTTGTGTATTTTTTGCCCCGAATTCAACTGCGCACTCCAATAACCCAGAAAATAATAAATAAAAAAATTATGGGTGATATTTTAGGGATTCAACAATAAAAAAAATATAAATAAACTATATATAATTATATAATTAATGACTTAACAAATACCTTCAAACTTAGGATTTTGCACGTCTCGTGCAAAGGTGTAAATGACAAAACACGAGTAAACTAGACTTCTAATATAGTTATGCATTGACTAAACTAATCATATATTGATTCAAAGTTCATGGAGTTCCTTTGGTTTACATAGTGATCAAATTAACAAGCCACTCAAGAAGTTTTGGAGTTATGATATGTCAATAACCGCAACCCAAACATAATTAAGATCTTACTTTCAAAACATAGACTCGATCAAGACAAAGGCCATCAACTACTCACGAGTTTTCTTGGTATATACATTCAAGCACACAAGTTTACAATCTCCGCAAAAATAGTACATCGACACTCAAAAGGTACCTTACACGAGAAGTGCAATAACACTCTCCACTAATGTATACTTAACACCAATAAGAACATGAAAGTGACTCACACTCTCCACTATCAAATGATTCCCTGAGAACATGAAAGTGACACACACTGCACTCTAATATAATTTTCTCTTAATAAGTGTTGTCCTTACATTTTTCCAACCATTCGGGTCCCTACTCCATTTCCTGTCAGTGGGACTCTCTAATCATGACTTTCCCCTTATTTTGGGCATATATACATTTTTTTCTTATCTAGTTTTTCTCCTCATGTCTCTTTTTAAAGATTTCAAGTCTTAGTTTAGTTTCCAACTAGGTAAAGGATATATCGGGCTATGTCTTTGGGTTCAACATTAGGTGTAGAAGAAATAAAGGTTGGGTTGGCTCAAAATGTATTAACAAGGGAAAGTACTTTAGGTGGGCTTAAGGCTAAGGGTTTTTATTCAAAAATGGCCTAAATCATTTCCCCAAAAGTGATTTAGTCATAGTAATTTCGCCTCGAGTGGGTTACATCCTCGTTCTAGAACCCTGGAAATCTAACTTGCACAGTTCTCACGGTCTGCCCCCTTTGGTATCTAGCACAAAACTTAACCACCACACTAAGTCCTAATCATGAAATCATAAAAATGCTGGGCTATGGACTCGAGTGACTATTTCTCCTAGTTTTCCCTAAGTTTCAAGTCAAAAGGCAATCATAGTGTACTCATCCATAATCAAAGGCATGAAACAAAATCTCAAGTGACTCTAAACAATATAAAAATGAAAACTACACTAAATACATGCATGAAAGTGTGTCAACTCCTAATGAAATGAGAAAGAGAAGTATGAAGGGAAAAGAAAAGGAAGAAATTAAAGAATAAGAGATACTAAACACCCCCATTACCATTCGACAACCACATTTAACTGCATATAATTGAAATTTTTAAACAATCTCACCTACGATCTTTCGCACATAAATCCATCCAACTCAATCCACAAATCTAAAAGTACCCCCAAACTTATTCTGAACCTTGTCCTCAAGGTTCAAAACAAATCAAGAGGTGCATATGGAAACACATAAGATGGTGAAAGAACATGATAGATGTAGAAGTAAGAAAATGATACAAGATCATGTATAAGACTGACACTAATCCCCAAAACTATGAAAAAAAGTAAATAAAATAAAGATGGGTAACCTTACCAAATCTCAGTATGACTAATCGTAGGTATAGAACAATGTGAGGAGTAGCATGAGCGATATCAAGCTCTCGAAATTCGATACACTATGCAGAGGTCCCAACACTTGTGAAAAGTCACTAAAGAGATAATGATAAGAAAAACACAAAAAATACTAAAATAAGAAATCAAATAGAAAAGGGATAGAAGTTTGGGGTGCCTCTGAAGAGTGCCTTTTTTTAAAGTCAATGGCTCGACTTAGTCTAACTCTCTCTCACTTAGAGTACTCTACAATAACTAAAGTATCACTTTCAATCTCATGTTGTGGGAAGTTCTCGTAGAATGGCTTCAGTTGGTGCCCATTCACTTTGAAAAATTTCCCTGTATCTATGTTCATGATCTCAATTGCACCATGACCAAAAAATGTGTAACAACAAAAGGTCTGAGCCATCGTGACCTCAACTCCCCTGGATGGAGAGTTAATCTAGAATTATAAAGAAAGACCTTTTAACCGACTACAAAAGTTTTGCAAAATAAGTTGCGATCGTGGAACGCCTCAATTTTATTTTTTAAGATTTGAGCAGACTCGTAGGCATTGTTCCGGATCTCCTCCAATTCTTGGAGTTCTAACTTTCTCTCTTTACCGGCTACATCGAGTTCCATGTTGAGCTGTTTGATAGCCCATAATGATTTATGCTCTAACTCAACCTGAAAATGGCAAGATTTACTCAAGACTAAATGATAGGGTGACATTCTCATTATCATTTTATATGTCGTTCGATAAGCCTATATTGCATCATCAAGTAGCATGCTCCAGTCCTTCCACGATGGGTTTACGATCTTCTCCAAAATGGATTCAATCTCTATATTTGACACCTCTGCTTGACCATTCATCTGAGTATGGTAGGACGTGGATGTACGGTGTGTAACATTGTACTTGCGCAATAGAATTTCATCCATACAGTTCCAAAAATAAGTAGATCACTAATCAAAGCATGTGGAGCTCCAAAAGTAGAAAAAAATTGTGATTTCAAGAAATCGCATACCACTGAGGAATCATTAGTGTGAGTGGCTTTAACTTCCATCCATTTAGACACGTAATTCACAACCAATAAGATATAGAGAAAAGCAAGTGACGGTGGAAATTGACCCATGAAATTAATCCCCCAAACGTCAAAAACTTCGCATAATTGGATCGAGGTTAGTGGCATTTGATCCCTGTAACCCAAGGTACCAATCGGTTGACATCTAGCACGGGTCCTGACATATAGATAGGAGTCGTAAAAAAATGGTGGACCAATAAAACCCACTCTCTAAAACCTTTATAGTTGTCCTACATGGACCAAAATGGTTGTCGCAGGTGTATGAGTGACAAAATGCCAAGATGGATTGTGCTCAGTCTGGGAAACACATCAACAAATTACCTGGTCCGAGCAAAACTTCCACAAGTATATCCAAAACATAATGTTTAGAGTCGCTCTAAATTTTATCATTTTGGGCTTGTGTAAGGTGAGGTGAATACTCTCATGTAACGAGGTAATTAATCGAATTCGCAAAATAAGGGAGTTCGTTAGAGACGGCTAAGAGACGTTCATTAGGGAAATCATCTCGAAGCGAGACTGGTGCTTCACCATTCTTAATGTGGCTGAGATGGTCAGCAAAAAGATTTTCAGAACCACTTTTTTCTTTAATCTCGATATCAAACTCTTGTAACAAGAGTATCCATCGAATGAGACGAAGTTTAGCTTTTTTTTGCCATTAAGTACTTTAAGGTTGCTGGTCAGAATAGACGACCACCTTAGTACCTAAGAGATAAGGTCGAAATTTCGCCAAAGCAAAAAAAATAGCTTGAAGCTCCTTCTCAGTAGTTGTGTAATTACGTCGGGCAGGATTAAGAGCTCGGGAGGCATAGTATATGACATGTGAAGCATGCCCGACTCTTTGTCCAAGCACAGCTCCTACAGCATAGTTACCGGCATCGTACATGATCTTAAAAAGTAGCTCCCAGTTGGGAGCTCGAATCACACAAGTAGAGATGAGAGAGTATTTAAGTGCATTGAATGCACTCTTACATGCCTTATTGAGATAGAAAGGCACGTCTTTCTGAAAAAAGCGACATAGAGGTGTGCAATTTTAGAGAAATCCTTAATGAAACGCTGATAGAAATCGGCATGGCCAAGGAATGATCAGCTTTTTCACACAATCGTGGGGTAATGCGATTTTTGAGTTGCTTCAATTTTCATCGAATCTACCTCCACACCCCTAGTAGAAATGATGTGACCCAAGATAAGTCCTTGATCCACCAAGAAATGACATATCTCATAATTAAGGATTAAGTTCTTATCAACACATTTGTGAAGTACATTAGTAAGGTGACTAAGGCAAAGATTGAATGAATTGCCATAAACGGTGGAATCATCTATGAATACTTCGACGAAGTGCTCAACGAAGTTAAAGAAGATGTTCATCATGCACCTCTAAAAGGTAATAGGTGCATTGCATAGCCTAAAGGGCATGCATCAGTAAGCACAGGTACCAAAAAGATAGGTGAAGGTGGTCTTCTCCTAATCGTTAGGTGCTACAGGAATCTGGTGAAGATTAGAGTATTTATCCAAGCAGCAGTAATGCGACCTACCTGATAAATGCATTAACATCTGATCGATGAAAGGTAATGGGAAGTGTTATTTCCAAGTAGAAGCAATAAGCTTCAGATAATAGATGCAAACCTGCCATCCATTTTGGATGTGAGTTAGGACTAACTCACCTCTTGAGTTCATGACCATTATGATCCCCATTTCCTTGAGAACCACCTATACGAGACTAACCCACTTGTTGTCGAAGATCGGGTAGATCATCCCAGTATCAAGGAACTTCAAAAATTCTTTTTTAACCATTTCCATCATTGGTGGGTTCCGTCGTCGATGTGCTTCTCGTAAAGGTCTAGACCCTTTTTCCAAATGTATATGATGCATTCATGTGGAAGGGCTAATACCTTTAATGTCAGCAATTGTCCACCCTAAAACTTCTTTGAGCTCTCAAAGCACATTTATGAGATTCTCTTCCTCTGGTAACGTGCGTTTAGTTGAGATGATCACATATAAAGTCTCATTCTCACCTAAAAACACCTATTTGAGATGATTAGGCAGTGGTTTGAGCTCCAGTGTGGGTGCTCGCTCCATAGAGGGGAGAAGTGTAAAGTTCAAAGCAGGTAAGTTAAGATATACTGGGGTGGGAAAATAGAGTAAAGCAGAGTCCAACTCAGAGATCGGCTCCTCGATCTCGGTATCGAGGGCGAAGGATTGCTTTCGCAAAAAATCTGTGTCAAGATGATTCTCTAACACCACTTTTACATCATCACTTTTCAAAAGAAATGTCTATTGGACAAGTGAGTCCACACTGTCCAAGGTAAGCACAACAGAAAAGGAATTGCAAGGATGGTGCAATGCATCATAGATGTTGAACTTAATAAGTTCACCATCAAACTCCATTGTAAGGGAACCACTATTAACATTGATCTTAGTCTTAGCAGTCTTTAGGAAAGGCTTACCAAGTAAGACTGATGAGAAAAATGGGCATGGCTAATTCTTCATATCAATTATATGAAAGTTAGCAGGAAACACGAGCTCACTAACTTTTACAAGAATATCTTCCAAGACACCCATAGGGCGGACGATGGACTGGTCCGCCAAATGTATGACAACACTAGTATCCTTCATAGGGCCAACCTTCAATGTTTAATATATGGATAATGGCATGACATCGATAGAGGCTTTGAGGTCGCACATAACTTTCTGGATCTCAACTTCACCAATCGTGCAAGGGACATTGAACATGCCCGAGTCATTACACTTGATGGGCAACTTCTTACGTAGGATAGCAGAAACGTTTTCACCTACGGTAATTTTCTCATTGCCTGTGAGTCGAATTTTGTTGGTACATAGTTTTTTGAGCAACATAGCACAACAGGGCATATGTTTTAAGGAAGCAATGAGTAGGATGTTTATCGCCACTTTCATTAAGATTTCTAGAGTTTCCTTCTCTTCTCCCACCTTTTTATTCTTAATGAGGCATTGAGGGAACGGTGGTAGGATTTTGAGAGAAGGTTATGCTTCTTTATCCAATTTTATCATGTTAGTGGGAGACGGTTGAGCTTTGAGCTCTTGCTCAACTTCCTTAGATTTAAGGGCGACCTATTTAGGCTTGGTTTTTTTAGGAGTCTCCTTCAACTCTTTACCGCTACGAAGTGTGACGGTGATGATATTCGCATTAGGATTCAGATGTGGTTGAGAAGGAAGCTTGCCTTTCTCATTCATATTCCCTACCAGTAGGGCCAGTTGTCCTACTTAAATCTTGAGATTTTTAATGCTTGCAGCATGACTCACGAATATTTCATTTTTAAGTTGGGCTTAGTCTTTAGAGAATTTATCTTGATTAGCAATGAGTGTCCTCATCATCTCTTCTAAGGACCTTAAATTATAAGCAAGTTGGGACTATTGAGGAGGAGGTTGTCCCTTTGGAAGAAATTGGAGATAGTTCTGGTTCTGAGATCTATAACGATGATTGGGGCTTTTGATGGCATTATTATAAGTGTTACTAAAATTGTTACCATATTGATTCCTCGGTGGTCCTTAGAATCTGCTACCTATAGCATTTGCTTGTTCATTCTCGAATAAGGTGGGACAAGAATTATTGGGATGGTATGTGGCTGAGCAGAAACTGCAAGCTTTAACTTGAGCTTTTCCAGAAGTGAGGAATCACTCCATGAGATCAGCGAGTTTATCAAGCTTTCTATTGGTAGGATTTGACACTACTCCATCATATTGATTTCGTAAGGGTCCCTCTTCCTTGTTATCAATGTAAAGACATGATTAACTTGTTATAAAGTCATAAAACCAAACATTTATTGAGTTGTCTTACATCTATAGTCGCCTCACATGAATTGTCAATCATGCGTTTCTCAAGGGGTGTAAGTCCCATATAGAAGAAATGAACAAGGAGAGGTTGTTTTAGCCATGTCGGGGCATTGCATATCTCTCTAGTAAGTTAGGAAGATCTAGATTCAAGGAAAAGATTATTGAGGAAAGTAGAAATCACATCATTTCAATTTGTGATGTAACCAGGGGGATATATAAGAGCCGGTCTTGGGCTTTGTCCTTAAGGCATAAAGGAAAAGTAGAGAGTTTGACTTTGTCTTCATTAACTCTTAGGGTAATCATGGTCCTATACTTAGAATAGAATTCCTCGATGAAGGCCACTAAATCCTTACGATCCAGTCCACTGAAGACAGGGAGAAGATTTATAAAACTAGATCTAAGCTCAAAATTGCCCCTATAAGCTGAGAATGCCATGCAGTGTGGTTGATAAGCTAGGATATCCTATATTTCATTATTTACCATCCCAATGGTAATGCAATGTTCGGCCTGAGGTTATGCTCAAAGGTTAGCTTGTAGCTTTTGTGGAGCGGGATCAACCATTCTTTGATCGAGTGGTTGATACTGAGGTATTACAGGCCTTTGCAATGCCACTGTTGCATATGGCATACCAGGTGCTACAAACTATTGGGGAGGAATAACTAGGTGATCCTCCCACCTCTCAAATGGTGGATTTCTATCATGGTCAGTCATTAGAGGGGTTTCTCATCGCTCAGTTGAACTCATGAGCATTGGTTCCTTTGTCTTGTTTCTTTCGAGTTTTGATGGCAAGTCTTTTCGATCTCCGGATCAAAAGGGGGTAAAGATCTAGTGGACTGCGATCGATGAATACTTTGGGACATAAAGGTGGGTGTAACAGCCCAAATTAATTAAAATAGGATTAGCGTTAATCTAGGGGATTAACAGTCGTAATTCAGGCATTAAGTGGACCATTCGGTTGGCTCGAACATGAGAATTGAGGAAATATGATATTTAAGGATGGTGGTTATGTATATGTGTTGTTTAAAATTATTATTATTATTATTATTATTATTATTATTATTATTATTATTATTATTATTATTATTATTGTTATATTGCACCGCATATGTATATGTTGCTATCAGGTGAGTTAGTATGATGAGTGTTAGTCTCAAAAGGTGGGTCAACGCGGGTGTAGGTTAGGCGAACTATGGGTACACTAGGAAACTCGACTAATTCACGTTAAGATGACTAGTTAATCAATTAAAATGGGTAATGTGACCATAGGCTATGTAAATTCAAATTAAAACACTAGGCTATGACGTAACTCAAAATGCATGTCGAGACACGGGGCACCGAGTATCGAGTAGTCGAAGGTTATTGGAACCATAAGTTGGTTAAGTTTGATAAATTAAACACTAACCATATATATGAAAATGGGCTTAAGTTAAAGTAATAAAATTAAAATAAATCAAGGCCTATAGTTTAGTTTATTAATTAGGAACTATATGATTTTTTTTAAAGATGCACATTGGCACATCTAGGAGCTATGAGGTTAAAAATTGGTGTCTCATGGACTGAGTGAGTGGGAGTAAGAGGGATAAGTGGCCAGAGATGAATCATTAGATAAACCTTGGGATACATAAACACAAGGAGGTCAATGGCCAAGAGTCAAGGTCACCTTAATGTATATTGATAATTTGATCAAACCCATGCAACTAAACCATTTACACTTTTAAAAATCCAGAGAGTAGAGGAGGACACTTGGAGATGGAGATCATCAATTGAAGGTCAATTTGAGGATTTAAACCAAGGTAATCATCTTCTCCATCATCTACACTTTCATGTAAACCCATTTTTGTAAATGTTTTATCAATTTGATGCAAAATGGTTGTTTCGAGGTTTTTTAGTTGATGTGTGGAGTTAATCATGTATGGATGGTGTGTTAAACGTATTTAGGTATCTAAACTTGAAGGGAAAATAGAATTCTCGACTTGAGAATTATGTCCCAGAGGCTAGGTAGCGCATTACCTGGAACGATTAACACTCTAACTATTCTGGGTTTCCAATTATTCTTTAAGATGAAGAACAGTAGTACGCTACATCCTGTCCATAGCACGCTACAAGAACATAGCACGCTATGCTATTTACATAGCGCGCTAACAATAGACAAAAACTGAACATAAAGGGTTGTTTTGGGGTTTTGATTTAATACGTATCCCAAACACCTACAAACATACTAAACATGTGAAACTGGACTTCAGGGACTTAGGAGACCGTAGCTCGCGTATTGGGGAGCTAGTTGGGTCGGAAATGGGAGTTCGGGGAAGTCAGAACGCAGATTGAGGTGTGTAAACCCATTGAGAATGCTTCACATAATTCATGATTCGATTCGTTGATATCACATTTCATGTGTGACTGTTGGTGGGCACACATGGGGTTTCTCTTCTATTTTGGTTTGCGTATATATTGGTTGTGGCTAAATCGCTTGCATGGGTTACTTGTGTTTAATGCTCGTATCGACGGTAGTAGGATATACTTACGATCATTGGGAGGGACTTTAGGGTATTCCTTTGACTCGAATAGCGTCTAGAGGGGTTCATCCGGTAACTGTAGTTGGGGTTTAGTCACTGTAAGCCTTTAAGTATATATGTGGTTCCTACCCGATTTATTGATTATCGGTTGGTGTAGGTTAGGGTTTCATCATGATTATATGTATGTTTATTGATTAATGCTTTAATTTTTTTTAGTTGGTTTAGCTGGTACTTGTTGTTTATTTATTTCACGCTATTGATTTTACTTGTCGTATGTTGCCTACATTAATGGGAATATAACATATTGTCGCCAGGTGTTATATTCGCATGTCTCGTAGTTTATCAGTTTTAATTCATGAATATTATGTGGACTTCTCTTGGGGTTTTACTCACTAAACTCGTCACTGTATTTGTTGGGTGACTAAGTACATATCCTTCAATGAACAAGAACAAGGGCAAGGGCGAGGGCGAGGAGGTACTAGGCGACTACCTATGATATTATGGAGCCAGCTCATGTGTGATATTAGTATGTATTTATTTTACTTTTGTTGGATTTTGGGGACCAAAGAACACTGATTACATGTATATGGAACTTTTGTTATACTTAACTTGCCTTGATATATATTTGGTATCTTTTGTCAGACTTTCCACAACTTAGGATTGTTAAATATTGTATAAATTACTCATTAAAATACTTCCACTGTAAAATTATAATATAACTTGATAATTTGAGTAACTAGCTAACTAAATTATTAATACTTATGTAAAGATTAGTTAGCGTAACTAGGGCTAGCTAGAAAAGTGTAAGCAACTTGTTAGGTCGCGAGGCATCAAGGAGAAGCGGGTTATGATATGGCAAGGCTAGTTGATGTGGGATGCAACGTGGAGGGTAGCAAGGTGGTCAGGAATTTGGGGCAGTCACAGTGGGCACACTAAAATGAAAAATAAAAACCAAAGTCAAAAAAGACTCGGTTCTTGGCAACGGCGCCAAAATTTGACGCATGTCGAATGCCTCAAAATATATAATCCCAATAAGATTACAAATGACCACAAGAAATGCGGTAGTGGCAAGCACGGGGTCGATCCATGAAGACCAAGTTTTTAACTTAGGCTAATGAACTAAAAAGTGAATAGGGAGATTTTCAAACATGTTCTCAAGAATTAACTAAAAACAAGGAATAAAAATAGTAAGTGAATAAATCAATCAGGAAAAACAACCTAAACCATCGGTATCACAAACTTCCTCATTTGTGCATAATTATACATATGAACATCAATCTAGATAAAGCACGCAATTCAAAGTAATTTAGAGTAGCTATAGACCCGTTAACGTACGTGAGTCCTCGCAATTCCCTATCTCGATGGTCAAGGTATGACAATGACCATTTCTCTAGTCAAATACAAAACCCTAGACTCAAGCAAATTGGGTTTAATGCATTGACCGCAATGGGCTTTATAAAGATATGACACCTAAACAACCGAATTACTAGTATGTCCAATTTAGCCTAGATCTATAAGGTATTCAATCGGTCCCAAAAAAGACGAATCAATTAATAGGGTCAATTGCTACTAGTGTGGTCTCATTGCATAAGGTCGGAAGCTTACGACTCACTGGCATAAAAATCAAGGTTTAAAAATATGTATTTAACCTTGATTATTCAATCAATAATAAAGGGAATAAATACCAATGAAAAGCAATTTAAATAAATCAAAGTAGATCTCACATATGTATGTCAAAATTGTAGTTTGCTCCACCTCCAGTCTAGGTAGACGAAGTTAATCGGATATGTTTCCCGAAAACTCCATTAAAATCTAAAGAGAAAACAAGAAAACAATGAATTTTTGAGAAGAAAAGAGAAAATAACAATGTGTAGCCATCCAAGATTCAGTTCTCCCAAGAATACCTAAGTCTTGATATAAAAGAACTTCTAATTTGCTCTCTAAAAGAGATAGAATTTGAAATTAGGGCATGGATTCGTGACACATGTGCCGAGGCAGATCTGGTGGCTATTTTGAGTTCATTATAGTGTTGGGATAGGTGTCACGCTCCAAATGGTTGTGCTGTTGGCCTGTAGGTGACGTGGCAAATCGTGATTGGAAAAAGAGTGTTGTTGAAGACGTGTTGGCCAGCAAGTTGACGACATGTGGCAGTAGGTTGTGCAGAGAAGAAGCTCGAGTGCTCATGCGTCATTCTAGGAGACAACAACATCATGCATCCTCCTGAGGCACATCAGTGAGCTACTAAAGCAAGGAAAGAACGACCTGGACGTAATGGACCAGTGAGGATGCGACATGTGGCAGGCACTGGGCATGAGAAGACAAACGAGAGAACGAGCGAAGTAATGGGAGACCTCAACCGCATGCATCTTGAAGCCAATCCACGATTGTGAAGACGAGTGACATAAGTCTGTTACTTTCCTACATTGCTTCAGTTGCTATCTCTTAATCAACTTCAAAGTGTGTGTCTCGAGATAGATCTGAAGGTAGTTGTTCACACTGTATGTAAACACTCCATTTTCCATATTATTTTGCCCTAGATTTAACTGTGCACTCCAATAACATTGAAAATAACAAATAAGGACAATTAGGGTGATATTTTGGAGATTCAATAACAAAAAATATATAAATAAACAATATATAATTACATAATAAATGACTTAACAATGTTTTCATCTCATTCGAGAAATAATTGAGAGGAGAGATGTGAAGATTTGTAGAGTTCCTATAGAAGACAATGTTGCAGATCCTTTGACGAATGCTCTTCCACTAACGAAACATGATGGTCATATTAGGTAATGAGGTATTAGATACATGAATGATTGGCCCTTGTGTAAGTGGGAAATGTTGGGGAATGTGTCATATAAACATTGTTTATCTTATAATTTTAGTTAATAAAATAGATATTTTCATTTGTTGTTTTATTATAAGTGATTGTATATTTACCTTATAGTAAGATCTATGGGTATTTGTTGAAATATCTTAAATGTCTCTATTTAGTCATTATACTGGGAACTATATTGAATTAAGACTAGTATGAGTCTTGATTGATGGTACTGGACCGACCCGCTATGAGAACACCACATAGAATAAGTTATAGGTGTCACTCGTAATAGGTATATAATTTAGTCATTCGATTTGATATTAAGATAAACTTCAATATTAAGAGCATGGTAATTTGACACAATAAAACATTGCTTTTAACTGGATGATTATAAAGATTATGATTGGTTACCTTATGAATAATATGTGAAAGTGCGTAATCAGGATAGAATTTGCTTCAACTGCCTTAATACAATAGGCGCATTACGAATAGAATTTTAAGTGGGGGCTTATCTATACATATAAATAGAGGTTGAAACCTTAAAACGAGATAAGATTTTCGTTTCTATTATTTTCGAGTTCTCTGGGTTTTAGTAGAGAAAGAAAAACGTTTTATTTCTCTTAGGGCTACATTCCAAATTGTGATCACCATTCGTGTGTGGATTTTCGATAGAGAACAGACGCTTAAAAGTCTTGAGATCGAACAATCAGAGAAGGAAATCATGGATTAAAGTATGACTTAATTTTGTAGATCTAGTTTAATAGAACTTATTTTCAATCTTGTTAGGGTTTTCAAAATTGTTTTGAATTTCTCGCTGCGTATGAACCTCAAAAACCCAACAGAAATTCCACTTGTTTTGGTTAAGTGGCAATTTCATGGTAATTTAGAGTTAACATGGGAAGGAGAGGCGTACATGAGATAACATTTTTTCATATCTCTTTTAGTTCTAGTAAATTTGATTCAATTTTAATTTCGAGGATGAAGTTTTTATTAGTGTGGAAGATTGTCAAATCCCAAGATTTTTAAATCGGTAATTATAATGACTCATTACCTTAAGCAGGTGATTAGTGTTAATTTGAATTTTAATTAACTCGAGTTAGGCTTGAGGTTAAGCCTAGCTTGTCTTGAATAATGTGCGAGTACATTGATGTGATGTATGGCGTTTGTTTGGAGTAGAAATTGATTAAATGAATTATAGGCTATGTATTAATATAAGACATATAATGGTGAAATAAATAAATAATTAGTTGCTCGAAACCTCGTAAATCAAGTGTTAAGTATCACATGAAGACTTTGCCTTCAATTCGCATGCAAACTGGGTTCAATGGCAGTGTAAAATGAGAATGAAATTATTGCAAGACCTTACGTCGAGTTTCATGTTAGTTGGTAGTAGTCGAGATTGAGATTGAGTTTAATTTAGTCCAAGATTAGTTAAATATGGCAAGAGAATTGGTCTATAAGAGTATGATATGTCATGGAAAAGTTACTATTTTTGGGGTTTTGGTGTGGCCAAAATCATTATTATTGATATTTTATGAAGATGGACTATTTTATCCAGAGTTTGGCTGAATTTGGTGAAAAAGGGAATCCAAAACAAGCATTGTATATTAAAGCACGTCAAAATAGGGATTTTAGAAATTAATAAATAAAAAGAAATTAAGCTACTCACAAGCAGCTGAGGGTTTATATATAAATATATATTAAAAGAAAGTAAAATCAAAAACTTTGTTTTGATTTCAGCAAACCACTCAACTCGATTTCTCGCTCTGCGATCTCCCTACGCCTGATTTTCGCTCAGTTTCTTTCCGCAAAACTGTAAAGCATCGTGAGACGGTCAGTTCGAGCTAAGTTTATGCGGTGGAAACGAGGCATTCAGCTCACAATTTGGTAAATACTCAATTCAAAGCATTTTCCTCAATTCAAGTTGAATTCTTGCAATTTCTCAAATTCTTTCGCGGGGTTTTAATAGAAATTGATTGAATTTATTTTGAATTAATTTGCACCAATTTGAGATAAATTCCACCATCATGGGTTAAGGTTTTTGCGAGTTGAATTGATGCGACTCAATTGATAATTATTTCGAAGATGTTTTATAGTTGATAGTGATTTACATTGGGATTTTGGATAAATTGGATTATTAGTTTTTGTTTAAACTGATTCCACAGGTTGTAGACATGTTTTGGATGTGGTATACACCGATTTTAAGTTGCTCAAACTATTGGGGAATTAAACTTGTAAGTCACACTTTAAAACTTTGGGAGAGGATAATTGACAATATGCTAAGGATAGAAATAGCAATATCTGAGAACTAATTTAGCTTCATACCTTATAGGTCAACTATAGAGACGATTTTCCTTGTAAACCAATTGTTAGAAAAATATATAGAAATGAACAAAGATCTTCATATGGTATTCATAGATTTAGAAAAAGCATATGATATGGTCCCTAGAAATGTTCTTTGGTATGTTCAAGAAAGAAAATGAGTGCATGTTAGATACATAAACACTATTAACGATATGTATGATAGAGTAGTAACAAGTATAAAAACATTTGGAGAAGCTACAAAAGAGTTTTTCATTATGATATGATTACATCAAGGATCAACTTTAAGCTCATATCTATTTATTTTAGTTATGGATGAACTAACAAGAGGACATACCATGGTGTATGCTATTTGCAGATGGTATTGGTTTAGTGGATGAAACAAAAGATGGAGTGAATAGGAAATTAGAACTCTAGAGGAATACATTAGAATCTAAAGGCTTTAAGTTGAGTATGACGAAAATTGAATACATGCACTATGAGTTTAGAAACACTAAACATCAAAATGATGGAGTGTAAAATTAGGGGAAGTAGAAGTTCCTAAGGTGAACCACTTTATATACCTAGGATCGATCATACAAAATGATGGTAATATTAAGAATGATGTCACCTATAGAATTCAAGCTGGATGGAAGAAATGCCAGAGTGTTAGGGCATGTGCCCTAGGTCAATCTACGAACATTGTTTATCTTATAATTTTAGTTAATAAAATATAGGTTTTATTTGTTGTTTTATTATAAGTGATTGCATGTTTACCTTATAGTAAGATCCATAGGTATTTGTTGAAATATTCTAAATGTCCCTAGTCATCATTATACCGGGAACTATAATGAATTAAGACTAGTGTGAATCTTGATTGATGGTCATGTGATGATTATGAGTACTTGTTAAGGAATAAGGTATTGGACCGACCCGCTATGAAAACACCACATGGATTAAGTCATAGGTGTTACTCATGATAGGTATATCGTTTAGTCCTTCGACTTGAGATTACCATAGACTTCAATATTATGAGCATGATAATTTGACAAAATCAAATGTTGTCATTAACCGAACATTGATAAAGATTATGATTGGTTACCTATGAATAATATGTGAAGGTGTGTAATCAAGATAGAATTTGTGTATAGAGAGAGATATCAGTGGATCCCTCGATAAGATAAACTGATAATGGCCACGTCCATGTGAATTGATATAATCAATGTCACTCGGATGTTTTTCAGTTTATTTAAAGATCAAGACTAGTACGATTAAACATTAAAGGTGACTTTCCATGCCTTATGTTTAATCACAGGATATCGCACGACAAAAGGATATGATATAAGTTATTAATTAGGTTGTATAGATGTTGATATTCATGCTAATTGGGTAGTCATAATGCCTCTCTAGGGACCGCTTATGACTTGTGTACCAAAATGGTTTTGGTTCATTGCTAACACCGCATGAACCTATTAGGTCGCACACAAAGAATGGCTTTACACAATCTCAATTGGTCCAGAGTAATGAATTCTATCATATAAGATTCATGACATAAAAACGCTTACAATTTATTATATGATAACTTATTAATAGGGGTGTATGTGTAATTTGCTTAAACTACCTAAATACAATAGTTGTATTACGAATAGGATTTTAAGTAAGGCCTTACCTACACATATTAATAAAGGGTGGAACCTTAAAAGTGAAATAATATTTTGTTTTACAATTTTCGAGTTCTCTAGATTTAGGGAGAGAAAGAAAAATCATTTTCAATCTCTCTTGGAGCTAGCACTCCAAATTGTGGTCACCGTTTGTGTGTGGATTTCTGATACAGGACGCACACTTGAACGTCTTGAAAATTGAATAATCAAAAGGAAATCACGGAATAAGGTATGATTTACTTTCGTAGATTTAGCTTAATTGACTTGTTTTCGACACTGTTGGGGTTTTTCAAAATTTGTTTTGAATTTTTCGCTACGTATTAACCCTAAAAACCCAATACGGAGTGCAATAGGGGTGATTGATCGAAATGTTCATACTAAGTTAAAAGAGAAATTTTATAGGACCGCAATTAGGTCAGCTATGCTCTATGGAAGTTAATGTTGGGCGGTAAAGCAACAACAATTACATAAAATAAATGTAGTAGAAATGAAGATGCTTAGGTGGATGTGTGGTGAAACTCGTAAAGATAAAATAAGAAATATAGAAATTCAAAGACAAGTATGAGTAACACTAATTAATACAAAGATTAGGGAAGGGCGGTTGCAGTGGTTTGATCACCCGCAAAGATGACCTACAAATGCCCCCACTTGAAAACTTGACTCAATAAAAACTGTAGTTCGATGAGGTAAGGGTAGACCAAAGTAAATATGAGATGCATTAATTAGGAGGGACTTGAATAGTTTGGAAAGCTCGCAATCAATTGCACTTAATCGAGCACAATGGAAAAGTTCGATCCATGTAGCCGACCCCAATTAATTTGGGACTAAGGCTATGTTGTTATTGTATATAGCGATTTTAATGGTATTTATGTCAAGTTGTGTTAATATAACTGCAAAAATATTGATTTGGAAGCTTTTTTAGTTCGAATTTAAAAAAGTTTGCCTATTCAACAAGTTGTATTGGAAAATTCATTACTTCTTTGCTTATGATCCGATTTGAGTGTACTTGGAGTTTATGGAAAGTACAACATGTGTACTACAACTTTATTTTTGGTCATCATCACAAATATTGAGGTTTTCAAGATTAAAAAGTTAACTTTAGATGGTTATATGATAGTAATTTGAAATCGTTATAAAGTATTATTTTTATAAATAACACTTGAGCGTACTTTGGTCACAATTTTTGTATGGTCCTGGGATTCCAAATTCAAATTGGGTCAATTTAGGGGTTCTAATGAGTATTAGACTCAAATTCATGATAACCAATCTATTTTAGGTTCTTTGTTGAATGGGAAATGTGTATGGATTGTGGAAGTTGTGTAAGTCGATATAAAGTTAGGAAAGCTTGGTACTGGTAAGTGGGACTCAATTACATTTACTGTTTGTTCTATATATCGTAGTATATCTGGTTCACATAGTTATGGACTGGAAATAGGAGCACAACATAGTGAGAAGCATAACACACTAAAAATAAATGAGTAAATGAGTAGACTTATGTCTCCAGGTATGGGTCAACGTGATAGTTGACCCAGGGTGGAACCTCTCCCTATGACGACAGGTGGTAGCTAGGCCAGGCCTTCCCTGTCTCCTCATATAACTGTCGACCAATATATATACTACTCATTGGCCTAATAGTGCAGAGACTCAGAGGTGCCTGAATACACTAATGAAATCACACAACAGCCAGTTTGTGGATTTGCATTATGTGTATTCTTGGACAACTGAGAGAACTCTTATACATCGAAATGTAATTAAAGTCACTTGTGCAGGGGCTATGGAACTATGATTTTGCTTCTCTTTATCTATTATTTTTAGATATTTTTGGATTCATATTTTTATTAATATTCCTTGATTATTAGATAAACTCTTGATATTGTAATTGTGAGTCACTTACTGAGCAAGTTGGTGCGCTCGTCCCAATTAATATTTCTAGAATGCCAACGTGCACTTTGACTCAGGAACAGAGAAGATTGGGAGTTATAGTCTTCTCTACACCGAATTGATTTCTCCATTGTCTTACGTATTTGAATTTTAATACATTTTGTATTAAAATAGGGTTTAGAGTTGTTTCATAAACCGAGGTTGGTACTAGTTTTGGACTTTGATTAGTATAGTTTAGTATATCGTTTGTATTATCGAAAAAGTTTTAATTCTGTTGCATTTTCAATTATTTATTCGATATATGATATATTGTATTGTGATTATCAGGTATGAAGGACGGTTGTACTATTACTCTAATTGAGTCTGACCGGTGTACCGAGGCTTAATTAGGGTTTCAGGCCAAGCATTACTTTAATCAAGATAGGGGATGTTACTGTTGGTATCTGAGGCTCAGTTTTGACTTTTGAATTTTTTTTTAAATAAGCGATAACTCTGATACAATTTGGAATGAAAGCCAAGGTGTATAGAGCTTGATTTCACTATTTCGATATTTTTAAAATCGAGGAATAACTCTGATACAGCTTGTATTAGAGTCTGAATTCATTACCTTTAATCTAAATAGAAGTTTAGGTTCACTGACTTAGAGATTTTTCTCAAGTTATTGATAACCTAGGATTTTAAAAATGGTTTTTATCAATGTTTTGGGGGTAATAAAATATAAAAGCTCGAGTTATGTTATGTTATGTGTTGTGTTGTATTGTATTGTATCTATGTGATAGATATAAATGAAATGTCTTTTCTATACATTATGTTGAAGGTCGTATCTCCCATCTTATTCTTGGAATCAAATGAATAGATGGTGAGGGTTCTTGGAGAACCTAGACTTCAGGGATGTTCCGATAAAGGAAGATAATATAAATATAATACAATGGTTTGTATCCATCAATGTCTCAGGAATTAAGAATTTTTCTAAGATTTAGTTTGTAGAAACCTAAATCTCAATGGTATGTGGAAAAGGAAAGGCATAAGAAATGTTACAAAGTGAAAAAGTGAATTCTTCTCCTAGTGAATGGTCTCTAAAAGTCTTTATTTTCATTGATATTGTTTGATTAATGATAGTCAGTGAAGAAGGATCGATTGGACCTAGACTTTAAGACAAATGTTAGGAGAATGAACATTAAGAACTAAAGGAAACATTGAATGATTTCTAGTGAGCTCGAAGGGACGATTCCTTAGAGTAGAATATATACTAGTAGTAAAACTAGTTGAACGAAATTAAAGGTCATTCAATGAAGAAATTAGTGGTTAATGATGAAAAGAACCTAGTTAAGGTTAGAGAACTGTGACGGCCCCAACTACAATAAGGCCTGGCCTAATCCCTTAATTAAGCCCTAATCTCCCCTATAGCACCAAAAATATAAAATTTACCTCGGCCACCGTGCCTCGGTAGTGACACGTATCGCGCTGCGGGTCCCACGTCACTGGTCATTGTGTCCTGATTAGCGAATTAAACGTGTATTAATTATTGGGTCGTGACAATAACCCCTAGTGTATGCATTATTCATGAGTTATTATGAGGTATAAGATTCCAGATATGGTGCTAGTACATATTGGAATAATTGAAAAGAAGCATGACAACGTAGTTGCGGTGTAACTGCGCATACCGAAGGTAAAGTTAAAATAAGAAAAAGTTTATTAGTATTGTTATGGTTTAACCGCACTCATTATTAAAATGATAAAAGAAAAAGGTGACATTGTGGTGGATCCGCAAGCACAAAAAGACAAATAAACTTTAGTAAATGCAAATGGAGAATTGGATAACTTGATTAAAACACAAAGTTGATAATTTTCTTTGAGATGTTCCCTTCTACTAGAGTTGATAATAATTAAGTTTAAAGTAGAAGATATATATATTGGAAAGTCATTCAATTAATGGAACTGATACTAGTAGGGGTGTCAATTTTTCGGGTTTGGACAGGTTCGAGTTCGGACCGCCTTTGATATAAACGAGCATTTACATTGTCCGGACCCAGTCCAACTGTAAATTCAGACAAGTATGTTTTGCTCAGACCTGGTTTACTTTCAATTCGGGTTGTCCAAATGTCCAGAGTTTTTGAATTTTAAAAAAATTATTTTATGTTTAAAAGCATTTTTAATCATTAAAGTCATTGTGAATTATTTGTAATATAATGTTCTCTAACATTATTTTATAAAGTAATTTTTAAGTTGTATTTATTATTTTAAATTACAAGACATTATAATATTTTTTGTTAAAAGACAAAACATATAATGTTATCTCAAGCAATTTAGCAAGTCTCGGAATTAAAATAGTACATTTTCTATATAAACTATGTAGTTTCCTTATTTCTATTGTTGTTTTGTGAATTATACAATGTATGAAAGTATATTTTCAAAATTAAATAGGCATCTTTTGAAATCTGGGTCAGGTTCGGGTTTAGAGGGTCTTACCTTGACCCGGCCCAAATCTTAATTTGGACATCAAAACCTTGCCCATACTCGGACCGAATTTAAAAAATTAGTGTCCGAACCATTTTTTCCAAGCTGGACAAAATCGGGCCGGTGGGCCAGACAAAATCGAAAAATTGATACCCTTAGATACTAGTGGTCATTGATAGTAGCTATGATAAATGCAAAGACCACTAAATAATGTATACTTCATAAGTAGTTTATGAAGCGTAAAATTACAAAATTGATGTGTAGATCAATGCTGAAATATTATAAAACGAATTTAATTGTTAAATTACATTAAAAGTGAAGATTCACAATGAGATATGAGAGTTAAAGGATTATGGAAAATCCATGGTGTTAGTCAACTCTATATTATCTGTTGGAATTCTATCACTTTTATGATAATTTCAGAAAACTTAAAGTTGAAACTTATATAATTAAGTTAGAATATGGCAGTGACCTAGTGAGATGTCCTACTTTATCATTTAGACTAGTGTAGTCTAAATTAGGGAGAATGAGTTGCCCATGAAATTGAAGATTTGTGAATCGAAGGAAGACCATATGATATTGGGAATGAATGAATAAGCAGTGTAGCAAGAGATTGGTATTAACTACTACTCTTAATAAAAAGATTGTATAAATTTATAAATTTCTAAGAACAATGATTCGTGGAAATAAAGCTATCACTTGAGATTCAAATGAATGAATTTGTTTTAAAATAATGGTAATTTTATGATGAAAATTCAAGTTTAATGAATGAAAATTGTGATTTCAAAAGTTTTAAGAAGTCTGTTTATTGAATTTATAAGATTTTTGCCACAATTTAATATTTAAATTCATCAATTATTTGATTTTTAAAGTTAAACCAATAATCAATTCCATTTTACTTAGTATATTATGGAAATTGTATGAGTTTGAGAACTCACCTTGAGTGATAAAATTAATTTAAATTAAATCAAGAATAAATATTCATTGCCCCGAATCGACAACTCGTTTAGTTAATTTCATGAAACCACTTGTTCTCAAGAGTTGGTTGAGATCTGGTTTCATTAACTTAAGATCAGAGTTGGGAATTTATGAAAATAAAGTCAAGTAACTGCTTGATTATGTTAGAAATCATTGTGAGAACCATGGAAATTCACTAGAGCTCATGCTATGTTCATAAATGGAAGAGTAGAGTTTTTGAACTCTATCGGAATAAGGTTATCATCGTATTATTGATGATAATATAAAAAGGTTGAAGACTTAGCAAAAGCACAAGCGATATCGCAGAATTATGAGAGCCCTAACGATAAATTGACTTACACCAAAGATTGCAAGTGCAAATACTAAGGTTTAAATATAAATCACTTTGATATGTGTTGAATGCTAATTGTGAGTCAATGGTTTTGACCAGGATTGAGAAAATTAGAGAATTGTCTTAGATTCAACACAAAAGTAGGAAAAGTAGTGTTATCGCGAAGTAATTGAATGATCCAAGCAAGGTATACAAAGATTTGTGGTATCATTGTGTTGTATATTCAATTAACTCAAGAATGAAATTGAGATAAATTATAAATGACGCAAGGATGCCTTGAGAGAAAAATCGAAATGTAGTTTCACTATAATAATTGCTTGGTTATACTTGGAATATTGAAAAAGTATAAGGTTTAGCTTAAGAATTTACTTTAGGTAGTTATGTGTTGACACAATGAAGTAAGAGATCGTGATTTATACTATTATATAGTTCAAAGAGGTTTAAGAAGAACTGTTGTGAAAAAAATTATTTTGGTAGTTGTACCAAACAATTTAAAGCATCACTTGTAGAATAAAAGCTTGAAATGTATTTCAAACAATGAATGGAATGAATCGCAAAGATAAGTCCTAGAGTTAAGACTTAGGGTTATAAAATATGGGTATAAATCCCAACTTATTTGTGAATCCCTTCAATTGAACAGGTTATGCAAATTCATTCATTCATCGTTAGGTTCGAAATACATATATACTCATGTGAAAGAGTTTTGAAAAGTCTTTTAGCTATCCCTAAGATTAAAGAATCATAAAGGAAACACTAGAAGATAAATGAGAAGTATGAAAACCAAAGAGCTGGTGCAATATGAGTGGAGATCTTCAAGCTATGAGAGATCGAATAGTATAGTTGTCATAGTGAAAAATTAGAGACGAAGTGAGTAACCTAAATTCATGAATATAGTGAATTTACTCTTAAAAATCACCCATACAAAGGGATTGATGTCATCGATAGTTTGAATAGAGAAAAGAACGGGAAGTATAATTATAATAGGAACTTCTCGGTACTATCTCTTGAGAGAGATATGTAATAATGATGATACAATAAAGTCTTGTGCAAGCACATCATCAACTGAGTTATTGGAATTAGTAATTACATATCTATTCTTTGAAGCTCAAATTGGAGCTAGGCCAACTGTTTGATTAATTGGGTAATAAGTTGATTAAGAAGTCTAATGGGAACTACTTAATATGTCAGGATCGTGCTATCAAGGATTAGTATTATGATTAGATAGTCTAGAGAAATTATGTTGAATGCATTAGATTCTGGTTCAAGAAGAATTTTAGGCAAGAATTCCATCGATGACCTCATGGATCTCTTTATATTAGTTATACAAGCAATGTCATATCATATTGTGGTATACAAGAAGATTATGGATTGTCTGATGTGATGATATATGTTGTTAAGTTCATAAAGAGATATGAGAGTTGTTCAATAGGTCGAGACTGGATATTAAAACCTAAGGGGTTAAATAAATTCTTGTCTATATCTGATAGTGGAATGATAACATAATTATAATGAAATTAACTAGATGTTGGCGTTAGCACAATGATGTATGAGTTGTAATTGATAGATTGACCGTAGTTTGCAAATTTTTATCAGTGAGGTTATGTTATTCTTTTGACTGATTGAGCAAGATATATGCATATGGAGAAGTGAGAAGATATGGTGTTTTAGTGTTTGATTCCCCAGATGGAGATCCAAGACTTGCTTCTAGCAGTGAAAGAAGTTATTGATATCTTTGAAAATCATTCTCGATCTCAGTACAGTATATTTTTCTTTGTATTGACAAAAAAATTGAGCTGTTAATCCCGCTTTTAAAGAATAAATATTTTGAGCTTGTGTCTCATAATGTTTAACTACTGAAAGAAAACATATTCCTTTGTATGAGCTCTTTGATAATAAAGGTAATCAGGTGGATTACAACGTTGGATGATAAAAGCTTAATATGCTCAACCTTGTTTTACATTGGTGTACAAAACTAAGATAGGAGATAAAGCTTTAGCGAAAAATGAGAGAGTTAAGAGCTGCACACAAAGTGTATGATATATTAGGTGATTTATAACTACAGCTGGTTAAGATAAGAAAACGATGTTGAGGAGTCAATCATCATAGATTGTTGGAGAATTCAAAAGACAAATTCATTTTGTTTTTGAAAGTCTCATCAATGACAGGACTTTGTTGATTCAGATTATATGAAAATAGTTATTCCATGAAAAAGAAGAGATAATCATGAAACGAGAGTTATAAATGGAATAGCAAATTTCATTTCATTTAGGACCTAATAGTAACTTGTACGTTTCCTTTAATTTTGAGGACAAAATTATCTTAAATTGGGGAGACTGTAATGACATGTTACCTTAAGCAGGTGATTAATGTTAATCTGAATTTTAATTAACTCGAGTTATTTTTAACTTGTGTACTAAACAGATACAGATCAATTGCTTGTTTTATTCCTAGTTTTATTTTACTCTAACTGAGTTTTAGGAGCCTTAAACCTCGTAAAAGAATTGAAATTAGTATATGATATGTACTTTCTAATACGTACTAAAAAGACTCCAGATATAGGCTCGAGGTTAAGCATGGCTTGTCTTGAATAATGTGTGGGTATGTAGATGTGATTTATGGTGTTTGTTTGGCGTGAAAATTGATTAATTGAATTATAGGCAATTAATATGTATTAGTATAAGAGATAATGGTGAAATAAATAAATAATTAGTTACTAAAACCTAATAAATTAAGTGTTAAATATCACGCGAAGGTTTTGCTTCGATTTGCATGCAAGTTGGGTTCAATGGCAGTGTAAAATATGAATGAAGTTTGTACAAGACCTTGCCTTGAGTTTCGTGTCAATTGGTAGTAGTTGAGGTTGAGATTAGGTCTAATTTTGTGCAAGATTTGTTAAATATGGCAAGGAAATTGGTCTATAAGAATGATATGTCAAGGACAAAGTTATTATTTTGGGGGTTTTAGTGTGACCAAAGCTATTATCATTGAAGGTTTATGAATATGGACTATTTTATCAAGAGTTTGGCTCAATTTGGTGGAAAAGGGGATCCAAAACGAGCACCAGATGTTAAAGCACGTCAAAATAAATATTTTGGGAATTAATAAATAAAAAGAAATTAAGTTGTTGACAAGCTGCTGAGGGTTTATATATAAAATATGCATAAAGAAAGTCAAATCAAAACTTTTGTTTTAATTTGAATAGAACAAACATTCGTTCATTACCTAAACCTCTCAACTCAATCTCTCGCCCCGTGATCTCCTTATGTCCGATTTCTGTCTAGTTTCTTATTACAAAATTGTAGAGCATCGCGAGACAGTCAGTTTAAGCTAAGTTTCTGCGGTGGAAACCAGGCATTCAGCTTGCAATTTGGTAAATACTCAATTCAAGGTATTTTTCTCAATTCAAGTTGAATTCTTTTCTTTCATGGGGTTTTAATAGAAATTGATAGAACTTGTTGTGAATTAATGTATTGGGTTGATTTACACCAATTTGGGATAAATTCCACCGTTATGGATTAGGGTTTTTTTAGTTGAATTGATGCGACTCAGTTGATAACTATTTTGAATATGTTTTATAGTTGATATTGATTTATATTAGGATTTTTGATAAATTGGATTATTGGATTTTGTCCAAATTGACTCCACGGGCTGTGGAAATATATTGAATGTAGTATACAACGATTTCATGGTATTTGGTGTCGAGTTGTGATGATGTAATTGCAAAAATGTTAATTTGGAGAAGTTTTGTTAGTTCGAAATTAATAAGGTTTGCCTATTCAGCAGGCTGTATTAGAAAATTCATAACTTCTCTGCTTGTGATCTTATTTGAGTGTTCTTGGAGTTTATGGAAAGTATGATATGAGTACTATAACTTCCTTTTTGTCATCATGACAAATATTGAGATTTTCAACATTAAAAAGTTAACCCAGGTAGCTAAATGATATCACTTTGAAATTATTATAAATTATTATTTTTGTAAATATCACTCGAGCGTACATTGGTCGCAGTTTTTATATGGTTCCAAGATTCCGAATTCAAATGGGATCAGTTTAGGGGTTCTAACCAATGAGTATTAGACTTAAATTGATGATAATCAATCTATTTTAGGTTCTTGGTCAATAGGGAAAGGTGTATAGATTTTGAGAGTTGTGAAAGTCAGTATAAAGTTAGGAAAGCAAGGTACAGGTAAGTGGGACTCAATTACATTTATCATTTGTGCTATATATCGTAGTATATCTAGTTCACGTAGTTATAGACTAGAAATGGGAGCACAGCATAGTGACAAGCATAAAAAACTAAAAATAAATTAGGAAATGAGCAAACTTATATATCCGGGTATGGGTCGACGTGACAGGTGACCTAGGATAGAACTTCTCCCTGTAACAAGTGGTAGCTAGGCCATGCCTTCCCTATCTCCTCTTATGACCATCGATCGATGTATGTACTACTCATTGGCCTAATAGTGCAGAGACTCAGAGGTGCCTGAATACACTAATGAAATCACACATCTGCCAATGTGTGGATTTGCATTACATGTATTCTTGGACAATAAGAGAAGACTCTTGTATATCGAAATGTAATTAAAGTCACTTGTCCAGGGGCTATGCAACTATGGTTTTGCATCTCTTTATCTATTGTTTATATTATTTATCATGCCCTGATAGATATTGTTGGATTCATATTGTTATTCATATTCCTTTATTATTAGGTAGACTCTTGATATTATAATTGTAAGTCACTTACTGAGCAAGTTGGAGTGCTCATCCCAGTGAATATTTCAGGAATGTCAATGTGCACTTTGACTCAAGAACAAATAAGATTAAGAGTTTATAGTCTTCTCTAAGTCGAATTGATTTCTCTATTGTCTTATATATTTGAATTTTAATATGGTTGTTTCATAAACTGAGGTTTGTACCGATTTTGGACTTTGATTAGTATAGTTTACCATATCATTTGTATTATCGAAAAAGTTTTAATTCCACCGCGTTTTCAATTGCTTATTCGATATACAATATATTGTATTATGATTATTAAGTAAAAGGAAGGTTGTACTATTACTCTAATTAAGTTCTACTGGTGTACCAAAGCTTAATTAGGGTTTTAAGTTGGGATTGCCCTAATCGAGATAGGGGATGTTATAGTAATTATGGCTAATCAGGGATTAATGGAGACTAATTATGCTTTTGGCCACGAGTTATGATTTATAGACCGATGAAATTGAGATTATTAACTAAATTTATTTTTGTGTGATGTGTGCTTAGTGTTATGTACTATATAATATTTTATTTTGCCAAATTCAAGTCGACCAAATAAATTTGATATTTTATGGAATTTTATCTAGAGATACGTATTGAAATGAATGCCGAGAAAATTAAAAGGTTAATCTGAACAATCATTTCAAATTTCGCAAAAAAAAATATTTAAGTTTGAAAATTCAAATTTGTATGTTAATTGGATTTAACGAGACAACATGGGTCGCACACCTTAATTTGCGAGTAAGACGGGTTGTCCGAGAGCTTCGGAGCACTTTGGTAAAACAGTGAGGAGTTCTTCATCATCGCCCCTCACTACCAAGCATTTTCATCCCCTTCATTTCTTTCATCACCGATTCTTCATCGTCCCTTGTATATTAGTTTTCATCCTTATGGTTCAATTGTTTTACTTTTTTCCTTATATTAAATTGAGAAGAGGATCTATGATTGGTTCATGGCGTGGAAGGTAACGGAGTTTTGGTTTTTTGTTATGAAATTTTGATTTTGGTAAAGTGTGGTGATCAAGTAAGGGACTGGATTATGAATTCAAATTCGAAATTGTCATTGACAGGGTGTTTGAATGAGGGAGATAGGAAAATGACCGAATTAAGAAAAGAAAAAAACAAAATATAGTGACGTAAAGAAAAAAACCATTAGAACTGAGAAGAGGAAGAAGAAGGTGGGGGGAGCATGAGCTCAACCCCGATTGAAAAAAAAATATGTTGGGACTGAACCCAACAAGGAAGACGATGGGGGATTTGACCCATCAAACCGAACTGAGTTTGGTTCAATTGATCTGGATTAGTCAGTTTTAGTTTAGCTAGATCGATCTGTCAGGAGTCAAGCCCCTCCTCATCAAAAAAAGATGTTTTATAAGTTTTTTAAAAAATAAAAATAAATAAAATGCTGGAAGTAGGAAAAATAATGAAAAATGCTATATTTTTACAAATTAATGGAAATTGACAAATTTTATGAAAAGAGGATTTTTGGATTTTCTCAAGGATTTATATCAGGGATTTTATCTCGTAATGTGTATTACGATACCCAAAAATGTCCAAAAATGGAAAAATTGTTTAAAAGACTAGTCAAGGTTAATTTTTTATTTTGAACCACAATTTGGGGTCGAAATTGGGATTCGGACATCCGAAGTTAAGATTTAAACTGATTTCAGGGTTTTAAGTTGAAAGGGGACCAATAAATATATAATAAATTAGAAAAATTATATTTAAGTATAGACAACGTAATTCTCAATGCCGAACAATAACTTTGAGTCAAAAAATAAAATTCGGGCATCGGAGAATTTATTTTGGAAGTATTTTAGGGGTTTCGAGATGCGATTGGGTCAAGTAAACTACAACTAATTGGAAAAACTTGTGGAGTAATTTTGGAGTCTTATCGGACTTGTAAATGAATTGTAGAACTGCAATTGGCACCTCATGTGGACTATTTTACTGCCACAAAGCACATGGAGTGACGGTATTGCGTTTGTAAGGTTAAGTAAATCTCATAGTAACGTTTACATTATATTATTATAATTTCTTATAAATTACGTTGATCCTTGATATTGCATTATTTTTTGTGCATGCATACACATGAAAGGAGGATAAGGCGATTGGAGTCTCCTTATAGTGCTTGCTATACCATGGTTATAAGGGAGAATAATATATTTTGCTTGAGGGGTTGGAGTCACTGATACTTTGCATCACGTGGTTATCATGAGATCACTTTGAACCAGATCATACTCACATAGTCTAGAGGAATGAGACTCATTTAGTTATCTTCTCTGGGCATGATTCCTTATTATTGTTTACTTACCACTTTCAAAAAAAATTAGCCAGTTGTGTCGGATAATAGAAGCAGTATGGATTCACGGTTGTATTTAAATTCCTTGGATTATATTCTTCGTTTAATTTCTTGGATTATTATGCATTTGATTATTACAAGTGTACTTGATAGTGTTGGATTCACTTATCTGGCATTATTGAGTTTTTATAATTTTGTAATGAAAGGTTAGAGTAGCGACAAGGGAAAGAGAAAGCTTTCCGACTGTTTAGGGTTTGCTTAATTCATTTCTTTCTATGTATGTATTATCTTTGAATATAATATATTGTATAAATGGGTTTTTGGGCTCGTGTGCGGTTATGATCTCTTTTGGAATTGTTGTAATTATTTCGGGACGGATTGGAATGCTGAGGAATTAAGGTAATAATGGTTTAAGGATTTTGAAAACTTGAAATAGATTATAATGAATAAATAATTTTTGTTAATGCAATATATATTGGTATGGGGTAGATTATGAGTCCTTCGGCATTTCCACCAAGCTGAGCAAGTTTTGTCAAAGATTTTTGAAAGCTGGGTTTTTCGATGTAGGCTTTGAAATAGAGGAGGTGCTGTCAAAAAATTCTTACAAAATTTTGCAGATTATTTAATCAATCTTAACGGAACATTTTAAGATTTGAGATTTACTTTAGAATCCTTTGTGGTTAACAAAGAATTATATTTTATGATTATAAGATCTTAATTTTATTTATTTATTGATGGAGAGGTAAAGGCTAACATGCTAGATTATCAGGGGATTAAGGTAATCTAGGTCGATAAAATGCCCTAATTAGGTTGGGCCTGGCATAAGGCCTTTGTGTCATCTATGGTCACCATCACCTCGAGGGTAAGGGATTCACTCATCAGATTCTTATCGATAACTAGTATGCATTGAATTAGACCACGACTTTGTATTATTACTATTTTCTATGGTATCTCTCTTTTGCGGACCACATGCATGACGATGAGTTTTGACTTAAATATGCTTTTATCATCCTTGTTGATGTGATTTATGAATGCTTTATAAATCCATGCGATGTCTCGTTTTGCCATGACGAGCCTTGACAACAAGACACAAGAATTAGAAAGGGATTCGTCTTACAACAAATCGAGATAGGCCAGAAGCGTCAGCCAGGAACTCCCGCGGTCATATATAATTTTTTCTCCAAGATGAAGCAGTAGACATCGGTCCGTATAACCTATAAAAAAGATATGGTTGTGGCGCGAAGTACTCTTGTGAACCTACGTCTCGGGTGCACTCACTTGGCAGAAACAAATTCCCAAAATCAATAGGAGCATCTTTCTAACTTTTTAGGTGAGATCTTTCCTTTTTACTTGATTACCTGCAGGAATGTAAATAGAAGACAAAGACAACAACTATCTTGCTATACCTAAATCAGTTTGATTCAATGCTTGCACTTGGATCTTTTTCCCCAGCCGATCCAGCCTAGTTAAATGCTTCTTTATTCAATTTCAATTAATACTATCCTCGTATGTTTATTAATTATTACTTGCATATTTAATGGTTGAGCGAGTTTTTCGCATTACTGAGCTTCGTTGTCTCTTTTAGCTCACTTCATTTACATCTCATGACCATACACATCAACATTAGATCGAGACAAGGTAGAGGCGATAGCTTGAAGCCGGCTCTTTTGATGTGGGTCTTGTATTATATTATCTATATATTCATTTTTTAAACTATTAAACTTAGGTTATATTTTCAATACGTCTTTTAGGTAGTTTGAACACTGTAACCCTTGCGATTAACTTATCTGGGAGCCTTTGGATGGCTTTACATGGTTGTACACTATGAAAACCCATTTATGTTTTTTAGGTAGGCATATGGATATATTCTATATTTTATTCCGCATTTTTATTTTCATATTGTCTTTGTAATTATTTCGCAAGTTGTTTAGGCAAGGCAGACTGCTTGTTTAGGCTTGATTCGATTATTGGGCTTGGGAAGCGGTTTGGACCGGGCAACCTAACCCAAGGTTAGAGGAGGGTCATTTCAGTTAGTATTAGATCATAGGGATTAGAACCTAGGGAAACGTTAAGTTAGTGGAAACTAAGTTTTTAGAGCCTTTAAGATTTAAAGGTCAATTTTAAGTTAGACGAATCAATGGTATGGGACATTGGTTCAAAGTCGACTTTATATACATAAATGAGAAATCCTAGGATGGGATGCAATAAAAAAACATGACAAAATATTTATTATGTTGATTATTTATTGTCTTGTATATATGAATATATCATTAGATATAGATAATTGTCTTCCTTATTAGTCTAATCGTCTCTTATGGTCTTCGCAAGCAGATAAGGAACTTAAACTGCACGAGATAGTGGAGGGAATGACAATGAACAATGCAAGAAAATCAAAGCGAACTCCTTAAAAGAGAGCCTACATGCGCTTTAATGACTAAATGAAAAAGTATAAAGTATTAGTTTAGACCTATGTTACCATTTTGTGGTTGGAATACAAACTTTCGTATGGTCATAATTTATTTTTAAATTTCATCGACCAAATCGATTTGAAAGAAATTTTACAAATTGCTTGAAATGTAAGGTAGGTTTCATATGTTTCAATAATTATAAACTTAACTTGGCTTGAAAAATGGTTTTTGATGGAAACTCAATACTTTGGAAAAGTTTTGATTCGAATTTAACTTTTCGATGATTGAAATCATATCTCTCAAGTTTTGATCGACCTTTTTTAAAAGGAAGATAAATCTAAACCACTTATTGATGGGTTGAATATCAAAATTGAGGACCTCAAACTAGAGTTATCTTGAATTGACCACTAAGTACACAAAGCACAGTGTAACAACTAAAAGTTAAGGAATAACTTGAATGCGCAAATAAAATAATTACAACTCAAACAGTGCATGTTTTAGTAATTGTCACATTAATAAACTCGAGGGTAGTCGAGTTACAAAAAATCCTGAATCAAAATACTACCTTTGATGTTACCGTCACATGTAATGATCACGTCATCAAATTGAAAGTCGTAAGTGTTGAAGGAACCAAAGGAATAAGGTTAAAATAATGCAAATCAAAGTCAACCTATGCCAAAAAAAAGTTCTAATTTAGCTAGAGGTGTGTTGACTCGTAAAATTGGGGATACCAAAATTTGCTAAATCGTTTTCGAAATGAATGAGGTGTACAAGATTTCGTATGATTGAATAATTAAGGAATGACTCAATCCAAACGACATATGTGAGTCAGATTAGTAGGACTTGAAGAACATACTTTAGGGTTAATGATATTATAATAAACTGTAACGGCCCACTTTCCAAATGGACCGCCACAGGGGCTAATGCGGGTCCACAACCTGGCCTACCAGCGCCAGTTGTGTCCCACATGTTATCTCATCCATCATTTAATCATTATTAACCTCAATAAATAACAATCTACCGTTTAAATTGTTACTGAACTCAAGTCATGTGTTTAAAATTATTTTAATCCTTAATAAATCACAATGGAAGTCTTTTATCATGACAATCTAAAATAGTAAAACATTATAGTCATGTATTTAACTCTGATACCTAGTGTGGAAAACCATTATATCATCATAGACCAATAATACACCTCAATATATCAAAATATCAAAAGTATAGAGTCTTCAAGTGTCTCAAAATCTCAAATCCCCAAAATAAAAGACAAAGTATATATATATATATATATATATATATATATATATATATATATATACACGCAAACATACAAGCCTGGCTCAATATCTTTGAATCACAGGTATTCCGGTAACTTGCCTTTGCCATGACTTGTACCAGGATCTGCACTCAAACCATCACAAAAAGGTAAATGGCGAGTCCAGAGTGAGTATTCCCAAGGAAATTAAGTGAGCAATACATAAAGTAAATACAGGAGTTTAAACAAAACTATCAAATAAATATACGGTATTAAATAGGCAACTGTGATCATCTCATGGATAAATAGTAGTGAAAGCTCAAATTGTGTTCCTAGAACCTAGAGTCAAACTAGTGTAATACTTTGGACTCCCCACAGACTACTGCCGACGAGTGGCACTAAAGCAAGGCCGGTATCTGGATCCGCTAGGTGGTCGACGTGGAACCTTTGATGCATGAACACGAGCCCCAACGTGACTCTCAGGTTGACCTATTCACCGAGATCCATGGCACACGTGCTATGGCCTAGTGCACATACACACAGAAATGGCACGGAGGGACACCCTTAACGTCAATCCATTAAGTGTCACCAAGAATAGAGTATTGAAAGACAGAATTTGAATTCAAAAGTAAAAATAAAGTACTGCTTAAAAAATTTCAATTGGGATACTACACACCTCAAATCGCACTCCGTGTCTCGAAAATAACCCCCAGTCCAGCTCCACTGAATCCCAGATATCCAAATTACCGCTTGAAATGACCTATTTCTATTTATAATTGATTTTTAGTCAATTGGATATATTTTATGTTACTTAGCAAAAATAATGTCAAAACTGCAATATCTAGCGCACTAGATCTAGGACTTAGCACTCTAACGGTGGCATCTCGATACTTGCTCGATAGCTGTTGTTATAGGCAAACTGACACGAAGGTAAGTAATTTTCCCATGATCCACTAAATAGTAATATATATGCCTTGAGCATATCATCAAGAATCTAAATCAAATGCTCTGACTGCCCATCAGTAGGAGGATGGTATGCAGTGTTGAAATGTAAATGAGTGCCAAACTGCTCCTGCATTCTCTCCCAAAGTCTCGAAGTAAATCTCAAATCTTTGTCAGATTCAATGGAGACCAGTACATCATGCAATCTGACAATCTCTCTCTCGAATATAGTACTCAGTTGTGTAACAGAATACCTCATGGCGATAGGTGTAAACATGCCGACTTCATCAATCTATCGATAACTACCCAAATTGCGTCGTGTCTCTTTATCGTCTGGGGGTAGACCACTGACGAAGTCCATGGTCACATGTTCCCACTTCTATTGAGGAATGGGCAGTGGTTGTAGTAACCCAATTGGTCTCCTGTGCTCAGCCTTCACCAGCTAGCATATATGACAACTCCGGACGTATTTACTCACGTCAGCCTTCACCCCTGGCCACCAAAATAATCTCTGTAGATCGTGATACATCTAAGTCTGACCAAGATGAATTGTATATCGCGATCGGTGTGCATCTTCGAGAATGTTGTCCCTGAGCTTCGATACCCCTGGTATCTACAAATGACCCCTATGTCTCAAGCACCCGTTTGAACCCTCAGACCACTCAGTGCACCCCGAGTCCTGAGCCAAACCACTAATTTGTAAATATCGACTATCAGCTCTCTGCAAAACGCTTAAGAAACACCATGGGAATTAGCATCTGATAGCAAATATGTAGCTCAGCAATAGCCTCTGTCACACACAATAACAACGCTGCCTCAAGTAACCTGTGCTCATGTGTTATATGCCGCAATACTGTTTGGCTCTCGATGTCGCTTCTGCTCAGTGCATCAGGTACAACATACGTCTTACTCGGATGATACTCAATTGTAAATTCATAGTTCTTTAGTAACTCAAGCCATCGCTATTGTCGCATATTCATCTCCCTCTGAGTGAATGAATATCTCAAACTTTGGTGGTTTGCGAATAACACAAACTTCTCACCATACAAAAAATGCCTCCAGGCCTTCAATGCAAACACGGCCGCTGCAAGCTCCAAGTTGTGCACAGGATAGTTAACCTCGTGAAGTCTCAACAGTCGAGATAAATAGGCCACTGAGTATCCGTCCTGCATCAACACACCACCTAACCCAGTGCATGATGCATCGGTATAACCTAAAAAACCTTTACCTATTCTCATTAATGCCAAAACTGGTGCCGAATTCAATTTCCTCTTAAAATTCCAAAAAACATCCTCACTCTCTTGTGACCATTCAAATCTAACATCTTTCTTGGTCAACCTCGTCAACGGCACTATAATCATCGAGAAATCTTACACAAAATGCCTCTAATATCCTACTTAACCCAAGAAACTCCGGATGTCAAATACAGACTAGGGTGTCTTCCAATCAATAATCGCCTGAATCTTGTCATCATCAACTGATATACCTTGATCACTGATGGCATGCCCTAAGAACTTCACCTCACTCAGCCAGAATGTGCACTTGTTGAACTTGGCATAAAGTATGTGCTCTCTCATCGTCATGAACATATCTCTGAGATGCCTCTCGTGCTCCATACGATTCTTACTATAAATCAGGATCTCATTAATAAAAACAATGATATATCGATCAAGAAATGGCCTCAGCACCCTGTGCATCAAATCCATGAATATCATCAGTGCATTAGTCAGCCCAAACGGCATGAATATAAGCTCGAATAGCCGGTAATCCATACTAAAACTGCTCTTCTCCACATCCTCATCTTGAGTCCTCAATTGATGGTATCTCGATCGTAAGTCAATCTTCGAGAAGAACTTGGCCCTAGCCAATTAATCAAATAAATCATCAATCCTCGGAAGTGGGTAAAGATTCTGAATTGTCATCAGATTTAGCTTTCGGTAATCCACACATCCGCATCAAACTGTCCTCTTTTTTGCAAAAAGAACTGGAGCTCCCTATGGTAACATGATAAGGTTAATGAAACCATTTTGCAATAAGTCCTCTAACTGGGTCCTCAACTCCTCGTGCTCTGATGCTAACATCCTATATGTCCTGCTTTAGATTAGCAGAGTATACAGAATCAGGTCAATGATAGACTCAACAGCTCTCGGTGGTGGCAATCCCGACAAATCATCAGGAAACAAGTATGGAAACTCGCAGACAATAGGGGCATTCTCAACCTTAACCACCATCCTAAGCTCTGGCTCAATCATAGCCGCATACTCCTCTATCGTTTGTGATGTAGCTAATCTACCTTGAGTGATAGGTAATGTAATCGCAACTTCGATAAATGTAAACTTTAGAATCCCGTCAATGTTAAACGTCACAGTCTTGCTGAAACAGTCGATATGTGCGTGATAGGATGATAACTAATCCATGCCAAACATCGCGTCGAACTCTAAATACTCTAACAGTCTCAAATCAGTCGGTAGTCGATGTCCATCAATCTCCACAATACAATTTCGATAAATCCAATTAGGGTAGATCTTATCCCCAACTATTGTACTAAGAACAAGATGTGTATCTAAGGTCTATGTAGGTGACCCTAACTCTCCTACCATGTGTCCAAAAATAAAAGACAGTGTGCTACCAGAACCCATCATAATATGCATGGAAATACTACAAACAAATAACGTATCTTCAATAATCTGTCTGGTTGTCTCCTTCTTCGGCTGTGCGACCCCAAAACCTGCAGTTTGGGCCCTATCTCTAGCCTGCTCCATCTGTGGTGGTAGAGCTACTGGTCTTGTATAATCAGCCGTAATATGTCCAATCTGACCACATCGATAACATGTATGAGTATCCAATCTGCTAGAGCTCTTCTAACTCTATACGTGACTCTAGCCTCGACTCTGGCATTTCTGACCTCTATCCTGCCTATACTATTGTCTAGGCTGATCAACTAGTGCAGAAGCCGTGGAATATGCTGCCTAGCGATCATCACGTTGATTTTTTTCACCTTTGCGACCCTGGTCAGACTGATATTCTCCTCGGCGAGGTCTTTGGCCCTATCTCTATTGGTCCTAGTCTCTTATATGTCTCTTCAGTCTCTAATCTGACTGAGAACTCGAAGCTGGCTGATATTGCTGGCCTTATAGCGCAACCTAAATTACTAAATGGTTGTCCCTTGAACCAGGTATTTCTCGTGTATGAGGGACCTGTTGTAAATCTCAGCCAGCGTACGAGCTCCATTGGATACAACCGTGCTCGCAATCCTCTCATCCAAACCTCGAACAAAATAATATATCTGCAGTCGATCGGTACCTGCTATGTCTATAAAGTGCGACAATAGATATCGGTACCTCTCCATGTATACCGTGACAGACATATACAAAAACTCATCCCTTAATCAGACCCTGACCTCCATAGGTATATACTCGTCCATAAATAACGCTCGGAACTCTACCCAATTAGCTATAGCAGGATGAGTCGCGATGTAGGTAGTCCACCAAATCGTTGCATCTGCTCTCAAACAGAAACTCGATAATCTCAGCTGATCAATCTCCTCAACACGTAGCAATTCATGTAGCCACTCATGAGATAACAGCCACCTCTCGGCTATCTCTGGGTTCCTAGCTCCATAGAAGTATCCTGGCGAGAACTTAATGAAGTCTTTCATCTTCTTAGCCTCAGCAGTCATCGGAGTCCCAGAAATAGATGCTTATGTTGGATGCTCAGTGGTCGCAGGTGTAAGAACCACTGCAGTGTCCACTGGTACTGCTGTTGGCGCAGCCTTTTCGACTAATGTCTCAAATACTACAGCCTACACCTGAGTCTCAGCTGTAGTAGGAGCTATAATTGTCAAAGTCATAGTCATCGGTGCAACCATAACGGCAGTAGGAGTTGTAGAAATATCCCGATCATTCATAGTCTATGCCAATGACTCCAATGTCAAAGTCAGCCTAGTCGGATCACTCGTATGCCAAAACTCAGGCTGAGTAGTATCTGAAGGTTTTCCGTCCATTGGTATCCGCATCGAAGAACGTGCATCTAATCAGCCTCAGTACAAATATATGTGTATCGTATGTATTATAAAACTATAAATATAACACGTATATCCATGATTTCTACCCATCTCACCTCACTTCCCAACTGGGACTTTAGGCAATTCCTTTGGGTTTCCACATCTAAAGTTTATTTACCAGATTTATCCTCAAATTATACCATAATTGTAATCGTATCAGAGTTAACTTTCAAATCCTCGAGGTTCACCAACCTTACTCTGATACTAAAATGTAACGGCCTATTTTCCAAATGGACCGCCATGGGGACCATTGCGAGCCCACAACCTGGCCTACTAGCGCTAGTTGTGTCCTACATGCTATCACATCCATCATTTAATCATTATTAGCCTCAATAAATAACAATCTACTATTTAAATTGTTAATGAACTCAAGTCATCTGTTTAGAATTATTTTAATCCTTAATAAATCACAGCGAAATTCTTTTATCATGACAATCTAAAATAGTAAAACATTATAGTCATGCATTTAACTTTGATACCTAATGTGCAAAATCCATATATCATCATAGACCAATAATGCACCTTAATGTATCAAAATATCAAAATTATAGAGTCCTGAAGTGTCTCACAATCCCAAATCCCCAAAATAAAAGACAAAGTATATAAATACAAACGTACAAGCCAGCCTCAATATATATGAATCATATGTATTCAAGTAACTTGCCTTTGCCATGACTTATATCAGGATCTGCACTCAAGCCATCACAAAAAAGCAAATGACGAGTCCAGAGTAAGTATTCCCAAAGAAATTAAGTGAGCAATATGGAAAGTGAATATTGAGATTTAAACAAAACTATTAAATAAACATGTGAAACTAAATACAGGCAACTGTGATCATCGCATGGATAAATAATAGTGAAAGCTCAAAGTGTGTTCCTAGAGCCTAGGGTTAGACTAGCACCATAATTTGGACTCCCCACATACTACTATCGTCGAGTAGCACTCAAGCAAGGCCACTATCTGGATCTGCTAGGTGGTTGGCATAGAACCTATGACACACTTACACATGCCCCGACGCGACTCTCGGGTCAACCTATTCATCTAGATCCCTAGCACACGTGCTATGGCCTAGTGGACATACACACAAAAATGGCACGAAGGGAGAGCCTCAACGTTCGTCCATTAAATCACACCAAGAATAGAGTATTGAAAGACAGAATATGAATTCAAAAGCAAAAAAAAAAAGTACCGCTCAAGAAATTTCAGTTGGGATACTACATACCTTAAACCGCACTCTGTGTCTCGTAACTAACCCTCGGTCTGGCTCCGCCTAATCCCAAATATCCAAATTACCACCCGAAATGACCTATTTCCATTTATAATCGATTTTTAGTCAATTGGATGTATTTTATGTTACTTAGCAAAACTAATGTTAAAATCGCGCGCTGGATCTAGGAATTAGCGCTAGATTTCCAAGCAGTTATATTTTCTTCGTTAGGAAGAACATTAGCATGCTATATTTTTGCATAGCACGCTAATTGCCATCTAGCGCGCTAATCGCATTTTGGACAATAGTTTTGCTGAAACTTTTGGGTTTTAAACCCCTCCATCAACAACAACAACCACAACACCAACCATTGAACTTCATAGCACTTAAAACCCACCAAAACAACTACTTAACAATCCCTATTGGATTCACACCAACGCATAAAAAATTGAGATTAAAAGATAAAGAAAGTTGAGGTGTGTGTGAGTCTCACCTTGCTTTAAAGATTCCACCACTCCAAGCTCCTCAAATCACCAAGTTTAAAACTCCAAAACCCTGGTTTCTTCTTCTTCAATTTTCGAATTTTAAGATAAGGAAAGAGAAAAGATGGTGGTATAAGTCAATTTTTTGACTTTTATAGTCGAAGAAGCATATCTCCTCACTTGTGCATTTCAAGGCAGTCCAATGAACTCCATTTGCTCCATTTTCAACCTCTCACGACTCCAATTGTGACACTCATGACACAGTCACCCTTGTGTTTAACCCAAAAAGTGGCATTTCGAGTGTTACGACACCCAGTTTCGCGTCCCGAACCGCGACCTACGCGTACTACCTTGTCCCTAACCACCAAATATATATTCCATATTATTTATTTGACTCATTTTATTCATTTCATGTGTGTTTTATTTCCCCGACCTATTATTTAGTCTTTTAGACTACTTGGTACCCGCGTTGACAAGCATGTCGAGGTGAATACTTAACATACAATCTTACACGTCAAATGTAATATAATTACACACATTTCAATGTCGTTTACTCTAGTTCAATATCAAATTTGTAAATTAAACAATTCAGCATATAAAATAACTATTTACCTAGCTCTAAGTACGCACTAGCCTAGCTACAGGTCGCACTAACGTTTGAGCTGTCAGCCACGTCTACAACCACATCATTAATAATGGTGAATTAAATTCAGGCTGTAACATAAACTCAATGATAGATGAATCATTAAAATTTGGGATATCCCAACTAAAAGAATAATTCTGATATGAATGGAAGCGTGAACTAAAGACCTTGAGTCAAAGTGGGACCTAACATGAATGATATAGGATGGTTGAAGGAAGGATATAAGACAGGACTAATTATAGGTTGATAATTAAAATTGGGGATCCTAGGTTATGATTGATTCGCAATAAAGTCCATATCATGTAACACGATCAATATGAAACTAGGGATGGTGAGGAAATACCCTAAACTAGCTAAGAAACATGAATATATGAGGGGAGATGAAATCTTTTAAACTTCACAACGTTAAGAATTGTTAAACAAAATGTGTCATTTACACTTGGAAGCTTGAGAGCTTAATGCGATTTTAAAATGGAAACCACCAGCTTAGCGTTGCAAGAAAATTCTCAAAGCATGTATAAACGTGAGTTTGGATGCTATTGAACCAAAGCTTTGAATGACATGAGGTGCGAGTATGCTTGCCTAAGTACTAAGTACACAGTCATGCACTTTAATTATGGAGTACGTGAAAAATGAATAAAAAGTATGATAGTAGTAACATACACAACTAACAACTTGAAATGTTGAGGGTTAATTATAAATTTATAATAATTGGATCATAGTGAGTTACGAGTCCTTAATAACAAAACCCGAGGTATGGGTTATATATCAAGAAACGACAATAAAGTTAAACAACCATTGATTTCTCAGTGGCATAAGTTCTAAACAAACTATAACAGCTAAGAGTTAGCCCAGGAGAACGATAAGAAATACGTGTGCATTAAATATGAAACTTGACTGTGTCAATATAATTTAAAACGACCACCCAGATCATGAGAGTTGATTGGTACGAGGACGCGATGCGACAGGTCTCAAGAAATTTGAGTGATTACGATAAAAAACTTTGGTATTAAATAAAAATCACGATGTAATAAAGCGCATACAAATGAGTATTAAAAGGCGTTTAGGGATAGCAACAATGATGATTACTTCACAGCTTACCAAGGGTGGAAGCTTGTTATGTAAGTAAACGGTAAAATGTTGTAGAAAAGTTACGAGGTCGACCGTTGGTCAAGAGTTGACTTGAGTTTTGAACCACAAAAATTAATGTCAATAAACATGTAATAATAATAATGCGAAGGTACAATTCCAGAAAGGAATATTATGTCTACTCCTTTGTAACCTCCACAGATAAGTTGTAAGGACATGATGAGTCATTCATTTATATGTGTAATCGAGATGGTGACAAAGATGGTGTGCTAGTGTTCATACTATAGCAAATAGCTATTCTTGTTCCTACTACTGGTTGGCGATGTGGATTTTTTGCCATATAGGTATAGATATTTTTTTCGACACAGATATGCACTATATCATATCTCAGTATGATTCTCTCTACTTATTGGTTGGGCAACTTAGGTGCCCATTGCGACTTCATTGGAGAATATAAAGGAATGCCCAGAAACGCGTGATGATACAAGGACTTAGTAGGTAGCTAATGTCTAATGACTCTATTGGGACCTATACGACACATGCCTTGCGAGTTTTGGCTTGTAGGATGGAAATGGTACCACTAAGAAGTTAGAGTTAGGAGTAAGATTCTATTTCACGTAGGGTACAATCAAATTTCACAGGTGCGGATTTGCATCAGTTTAAAAATAAAGGTCGAAAAGAAATCATTACGGATAGACAATTCGAGCTACGGATGTACTTTACTTTTACTTTCAAAGAAGAAAGTTCATAAAATTGGGGATGTTGTGACAGCCCAAAAACCCAAAACATCCATCCTAAGGGTAATTCGGTAATGTTGCGAAAACCCTACACTATTGGTCCTAGGTATATAAATAACATTACAAAACCTAGCCTATTTTTGATCAATACACATACAAAATTAGGAGATAAATGGAGATGAGAGCTAGATGAAGAGATTCGTGGTGAGGGTAATGCTCCAAAGATAAGAGACATCGCGTAAAAGGTAATACTCACGTCCATGTTCTTCACCATGCTCTTTTTTTAAGTATCCAATGATTTATAATTGTGGATTTGTGCAAAAGGGAGGAAAACCTCATTTTGAGGGAGTCGCACTGCGATGCCGTCGGAAAGAGACGACGATGACTCATCGCCATCATTAAGAGAAAGGCGGCGGTTAGGCAGCCGCAACTACCGGAGTAGGGAGACAGGCCCACCGCCATCACCATAGGGGAAGAGCCTCCAATAAGAGGCCCCTCCATGCTTGTCTTGCTCACTGCCTATTCGGCACTGAGCAAGGGGAGGGCGTTTGAGGGCAGGGATGCCAAATGACCCCCAGCCACCCATAACCAGAGGCTGAACTGGCCCTTAAACCGAACCAGGGGCTGATTCAGCCAGATTTCTAAGGGCCTAATTGGCCCTTAGACAAAAAAGAATATAAAAATAAAAATAAAATAATAAAACTAAATATATAGATGTATATATATAGATGTATATATACATGTATATAATAATAAAGTAAAATAAAATAAAATAAAATAAATACAATATGCTTTCAAAGAAGGCGTTACTGCGTCCCTGAAGGAGACCATTCGAGTCCCACCCCTTGACCCTTACACCAGGCGACGACGGACCCGTGGGACCCACATTAGTGGGACCTCAAAATAAATTTAAAAATAAATTAAAATTAATTTATGACTTGTTGATTATGTGAATGTGTCTTGAGTTGTTTAGATTCGCAAGGCAGTTCACATAGAACCCAGTGTGCACAAGGACCAAAAGTTAATATCACAGCAAATCGAGGTAAATAAAGAGCTTGCTCAATTATCAAATATGGCATGTTATTAGTTATTTTAGGACATTTGTTTTGAAAATTATAGACTTGGGTAATGGGTTGCAACTTGTTATTGACTTGATCTTAATTATCTATGGTGGTATTATATGATATGAACACTCTGCTTGATCAAAAGAGTGGGTTTGAGCCGCCAAATAAAAAGAGTGGGTTTGAACTATCAAATGATAAATATGTGGTTTATGCCATTATAAATATTAATATGTAAACTATTATAGTATTGTAGTTTGTGCTACTTTATTTACACATTTATTATCAAGCTCACAAGTGATCACATATTGGTGATGGTTTTGGAGGAACTTACTATTGACTTGATGAAATTAATTTGAAGGCATATAAGGCCTTTGTGTTGTCTAATGGTCACCATCACTTCGAGGGTGAGGGACTCGGTCACCGGATTCTTGTCAATAACTAGTATGCATTAAATGAGACCACGACTTTATATTATTATTATTTTCTATGGTACCTATCTTTTGCGGACCCTATGCATGAAGATGAGTTTTTACTTGAATATACTTTTATAAACCTTATTGACGTGATTTATGAATGCTTTATAAATCCATGCGATGTTTTGTTATAAATATACTTTTTTCAATTTCAATTCATACTAGTCGTGCATGCTTATTAAGTATTACTTCCATATTTGATGGTTGAGCGAATTTTCCGCATTACTGAGCTCTATTATCCCTTTTAGCTCACCCCACTTACATCTCAGGACAATACACATCGGCTCTAGATTGAGAAAAGGGAGAGGCGATAACTTGAAGCCAGCTCTTTTGATGAGAGCCTTGTATTATATTATCTATATATTCATTTTTTAAACTATTAAACTTGGGTTATACTTTAAACATTATCTCCCTTGTAGTTGACTTATCTGGGAGCCTTTGGATAACCTTACATGGTTGTACAATATATAAACTCATTTATAGTTCTTTGGAAGCCATGTGGATTTGTTTTATATTTTATTCTACAATTTTATTTTCATATTGTCTTTATAATTATTTTGCAAGTTGTTTAGGCGAGCCAGACTTCTTGCTTGGGCCCGATTCAGTTGTTAGGCTTAGGAGGCGGTCTGGGTCGAGGAACCCAACCCTAGGTCAGGGGAGGGTCGTTTCACATAGCCTCGATGCCTATCCTGGTGCTAGGCACCCAACCACTTAACCTAGGTGTCCAGCTGACCAGAATGTCTTCATTACATAAACTTCGCATAACATTGAATATATGGAACATTAACTAATGGTCATTGATAAGGGAGGCTTTGGAATTTTAAACTTAATGACTTACACTACTCATGCGACCATAGGAGTTCGAGTGCAATGCTAGAATCTCTATCGCCGAAAACTCGTAGTGGAGTGATAAATTAGGGAAATTCGCCTATCTACACTAAACACTCAAATGACATTGGATAGAAAAAAAATTTCTTTGGTAAGATCTATTCCCTAGAATTATCTCTCCATAGCGAAAAACTCAAATTAAATTCCTTGCATTTAGTTTTAATTAGTAGTTCAATTTGCACTTCAAAATCTCAAAACAAGGTTCCTAACTTTATTTCCTAGTTAGATTATAAATTAGCATTAGACCATCTTTATGGTTTGATATCTGCAACTCTAACACTAGTTTTGGTTGCAATTACTACTACATAGCCTTATACTTGAGGCATGCGTCAAATAGCTCAAAATCTAATATCGCTCAAACTTTGCTTCGTTTGGGTTAATTAAGTTCTATTGTTTTTGGATTTTAGATTTTAGTTAACATTAGTCCTCATCTACATGTGGCGCGGTGGTTATCCTTGTTATTGGGGTAGTTGTCCCTGTTATTAGGGCAGTTGTCCCATCTTAGGGTTGTTGCCCTCTCCTTAAGGTGTGGGCCGCACTATAGTGTGCGCGATTTGAAATTAGTTTTATGCTTCATTGTTGTAATATATGTTTGTAACATATGCTTGTCCGATTGGACTAGGAATAAAGCAATTAATGCAATCCTTTTGACAAAAAAAAGCTTATTTGCTAGGAACACAACTTGAATCGAGAACGCTTATTTAACCAATATGATTGATCAGCATCAATTTGATAACCTTATAATTGTTTATTTCTTAACCACCTCATTCACTCATAGGTGTAGGGGTTTTAACTTATTAAAAGGCCTCAGTACTAAATGAGACTCGATATTAATTAAGGGGAAATCTATTTCGTTTGGTTTTGTTTGGTTCATTTTTCCTAATTTATAAAGAGTTTTCTTACAGATAGGTTAACTCGTAGGGAAGTTTACATTTTCATGTTTGGTTCAACTTTGAACTTATTAAGAAAATACAAATTTCAAAAACAATAAAACATGGGAATAAACATAAATATCCATTTCCTCTAGGGGAGATAACTCTCTTAGGGGCTGAGTGAGTGTTCTTCCCTAGTAAGATGTGAGTTGGGAGATGACATGGAGTTATCGTTTGGATCATTTTTGCTAACATATAGTGTTAGTTCGGAGTTATCTCCTTGGAGTTAATATTTTCACGTTTGGTTCAACTTTAAAATTGCGAGGAAATTCCAAACTTTTAAACAATAAAAAATATGAATTGACATAAATAGCCTTCAAACAAGAGAGAAATGGGTAATAAAATGGTCATTAATAAGGGGTAATTGTGTCCACAACTCCTGGGAGGGATATATCTTTCACCCTATGATGCAAGTTAAGAGATAACTTGCCGACAGCCAAACAAGATTAGTTCTCAACTCCATTTGAGTTGTCTCCTTAGAGATGTCTCCACCTCATACCGAACAAGTTATAGGGAAGTTGGCATTACAAAGCCAGCTAAACAAGATTTGGAACTCCTTGTAAGATATCTCACTCCCCCCACTAAACCCCAAACCAAACAAGCATTTATAAAGTCATATAAATTTATCGGATGTGGGACTATATCTTTCTGTCCACACCACCATTAAGAGTATTCGGTGTTTTTTTTTTTTTTTCTTTTTTCTTTTTTTTTTTTTTTTTTTGCTTGTAATATAGTTATGCATTCCATTGACTCATAAAGAGGTCACAAATACAGTTTTCACTTTGTAAAAGAGCCCTTCTAGCTAAAGATTAGGCTTTCAAATTTAATTCCATGGGTACAGAACAGAAATGGATTGGATCCCAGCTCTTAGCCATTGCTCTAATGTCATAAATGATAGGGTCGAGGTCTCCTTATTCCGAGCTTCGCGAGTTGATGGCCTCGATTACTGTTTTAGCATCCGAGCAAATATTTGACGGTTCCAGGCATCCCTGGCATTGTTGAATTACACATTTGATTGTCCGCCCTTCTGCAAATTCCACCGAATGAGAGTTTCCCAATCGTACTAACCCCGCTCTGTTGACGTTCCCTGCTCTCGATTCCAGGATCCAACAGATTCCCATCTACCCCGAGTCAGTGTCTCTCGCTGCATCAACAAAAAGAGTTTTGAACTTTAAAAGGTGTTTGAATTTTAAAGTTTCTTTGAGTTTGTATTGTATTCAATTTTTAGTCCCACATGGGAAATAAACTTTTTGTTTCTTTCCTCCAGTTGAAGCAAGTGGTTAAGTGAATGTGGGGTTGGAGGAAAAGACCATGGGTATTCTCCATTGATTAATGCACATTAAATGTTTGATTTTTAATATGTCTTTGATAAGGCCTTTGGGGCTAATGATTAAATAACTTAGCCAATTCGCAACACAAATTTTTTTTTACTTTTTACATTAAATTTATTTAATTTCGTAGTTGGTAATTAGTGGTGAACAGTTACAACATTTAGCCTGTAAAAAGGTGTTTAATTAGTGGGATAATTGGTGGTTAATGAACGACACCATTAATAACCTCGTTTTGAACAGTTGTAACTGTTCAAAAAAAGCGGTTTTTGGTTTATAAATGAAAATGGTCTAAACTTCATTAAAAAACTAAGAAAATTTTCGAAATAGAGATTGTTTCATCTGGTTTTTTTAGAGAGTGTAAAGTATTCACTAATGAGTGAATACACTTGATCAAACAAAGAAGAACAGCAAGAACAGCAAGAACAGACGTAAATCAAAAAGAGAGAAAACGAAATTGTATTGAATGAATGAATGATTACAAGGAATGTCTTATTTATAGACATTCTTACAAACATCCTAACTGAAATAACAAACTTATAACAACTTTACAACTGCCATAACAACCTAACTAACTGACCTACCGAGCTACTTAGTTTAAACAGCAACTGTTACATCAGATCAAGAACTCCCCTGCTGTGATCTTGAACTGTCTCATTACTAGTAGAAACTGAAGAACTGTGATCTCTAACATGCCCCCTCAAACTGAACCTAGGAGAAGAAACTAGATTCAGTTTGGATGAAAGAAAATGAAATCGAGGAGTAGACAAAACCTTGGTGAACAAATCAGCAGATTGATGATCAGTTGGTATATACCGAAGCTCAACAAGACCAGCTGCAAGTTTTTCTCTTAAGAAATGAACATCAATCTCAATGTGTTTAGTTCTAGCATGAAAAACAGGATTCAAAGCCAATGCTTGAGCACTAGTATTGTCACACCAAAGAACTGGCTTGATAGAACAATGAAAACCAAGCTCACGAAGTAGAGAAGATGTCCATAATATATCGGAACACCTAGAGCCAAAGCACGATATTCACCTCGAGATTCGATCTTGCAACAACCGATTGCTTCTTAGAATACCAAGTAATAAGATTGCCACCAAGAAGAACACAAACTCCACTTGTAGAACGTCTATCATCAACATCACCACCCAATCGAATCGAAGAAAGACTTCAATTGACAAAGAAGAAGCGGACGAAAAACAATGCCATTGCAAGAGAGGATTTCAAAAATCTGAGAACTCTTTTGACAAAGACCCAAATGAAGATCAGTTGGATTTTGTTGAAACCGACTAAGTTTATTAACTATGAAACTTAGATCAGACGAGTGTAAGTAAGATATCGAGAGCACCCAATGTACTCCTATACAATGTAGGATCGAGAAAGGAATGCCATCGGTAGCATTGAGTTTCACTCCAACAGAATAAGGTGAAGACATTGGTTTAGAATCCAATAAGTTTGTCCTCTTGAGAAGATCAAGAATGTACTTATGTTGAGACAAATATAATCCAAGAGAGTCTCTGTGAACTTCAAAACCAAGAAAGAAATCCACATCTCCCAAAGATTTGAGAGAAAATTTGGAATTCAACCATGTAATAAGTTGCTTTGGATAAGTAATGGATTGGAACCAAAGAATGAGAATATCATCAACATATACTAGAAGCATAATAACAAAGAATCAAATCCTTTGAAAAAAGAAGCTAACATCACCGAACTATTTTTAAATCCCCAATCAAGCAAAGTCGTTTTTAGCTTAGAAAACCATGCTCGAGGAGCTTGCTTGAGACCATATAAGGCTTTGTTTAGTTTGCAAACATAATGTGGATATTGCTTACTAACAAAGCCTTCAAAGTTGACTCATAAATACATCTTCAGCAAGATCACCATTAAGAAAAGCATTATTCACATCAATCTGCTTGATAGGCCACTGATAAGTAACAGCAAGAGTAAACATAATACGAAGAGAGGAAGGTTTAATGACAGGAGAAAAAGTATCTCCAAAGTCTAGTCCAGGTATCTCGATGAAACCCCTTAGCAACAAGTCTTGCCTTATATCTCTCGAATGGCACCAAATAGGAGTGGTCTTAACTCGAAAAACCCACTTACAACCAACAATACTCATGTCAGATGATGGAGGAACCAATGTCCAAGTATTGTTATCGTCCAATGCTTTTAATTCATCAGTCATAGCTGAACACCACTTTGGATCAGTAAGAGCTATTTTAACAGATGTAGGTTCATTTAGAGAATGTATCAAGGCATATGGAGAAGTAACAACTAGTGCCTTTGATTTAGAAACACCAGTTTTACTTCTAGTTAGCATATGGTGAGTATTAGTATTAGTTCTGGTAATAGAAGGCTGTGGAGCAGTAGGTAATTCAGTAGGAACAGAAGATAAAAGAGGAGCAGAGGAAACAACAGGAGTAGAGGCTGGTGGTAGACTAGAAATAGAAGAATTTGAAGTATTTGAAGAAGAAGAATTTGAAACAGAATGTTGTGAAGATGAGGAAACAGGACAATATTGCATAACAGATAAAGGAAGACTAGAATAAGAAGAGGATGTAGTTTGATTAGACGAAAAAATGGTAGAGTAATGAAAGTCTTCTTCATTAAATATAACATCTCGTGAGATATAAATCTTTCCATTTGAATGTAAGCACTTGTAACCATGATGCCTAGGACTGTAACCAATAAAAACACATTGAGAAGATCGAAAATTGAACTTATGATGAGAGTAGGCGAAGAAGATTTGGATAACAAGCACAACCAAAAGATTTAAAGTAAGAATAATCGTAGTTTACAAAAACATACCTCATATGGAGACTTAAAACCAAGAACAACAGATGGTAAACTGTTTATAAGAAAAACAGCAGTTATGAATGCCTCTTCCCAGAATGAAAAGGGCAGTTTTGAATGAGCAAGAAGAGTAAGTCCCATTTCAACAATAGACCTATGTTTTCTTTCAGGAACTCCATTTTGCTGATGTGTATATGGACAAGAGTAACGATGAATAATACCAGATGCATTGCAAAAATTTTCAATTGGTTTATATTCAAGGCCCATATCAGATTGAAAAATTTTTAACTTAGAGTTAAGTTGTAATTCAGCCTGTTTGATAAAATGTAGAAAAGCAAAGATATGCATCTCGATTTTAACTTGAGAGGATAGAACCAAGTAAAACGACTAAAGGCATCAACAAAAACTATATAATACCTTGAACCTTGAGAAGACAAAGAATGGAGAAGGACCCCAAAGATCGAGTAAACCAACTCAAGTGGTTTAGTAGCGCTTATATTGCAGATCGAAAAGGAAGTTTGTGCATCTTTGCTATTTTACAAGAGTTACAAAAGGATATGCAAGATTTATTTATAGTATTGTCTAATGAAGATAAAACTTTTTGTAACACTCGAACTAGATGGATGTCCTAGTCTCGGCATGCCATACATCGTAGTAATGTGAAACTCACAAGTGAAGTATTACAAGATTTAGGTGGATAAGCGGATGAAACAGAAGAAACAAGTAGATGGAAAAGAACCAGCCTTTGGAAGACAATATAATCCATTATGAAGCACTCCTTGAAGCAATGTTGTCTTCAAATTCTTGTCCTTAACAGAGAAAGAAGGAGTGTTTTCGGTAATGACATTATTATCACAAGTAAGCTTTGAAACACTTATAAGATTCTTGGCTATTTTTGGAACAAGAAGAACATCATTTAGTTGAAGAGAAGGAAGAGAAGGAACTGAATTTGAATTAATCACAGCATTACCAGTATGAGAAATTTTCAACAACTCACCATTACCAACAGTAACTAACTGATTACCTTTGTATTCAGTTTTATTGTGTAGAGCTGATCCATCAGATGTCATGTGACTAGAAGCTCCACTGTCCATGTACCGGTTTGGATCAACAACATTTTCAGGAGTCACCATCATGCCTTGAAAATGATTGATCATTGCTTGAGGTGCTGGTTGTTGATGAATCATTGCTTGAGCATTCTGAGGCATTTGATAGTGAGACTGTGTAACAGGACGTCTGTATTGATTGAGCAGAATTCTGGCCTTGAGGACCAAGAAATGATTGATCAAATCTGTGATAACACTGAAGAGCCATATGTCCATGTTTATAGCACAACTGACAAAAAACCTTTCCTCTATTTCCAGTCCTTCCTCCGCGATTCTTGAAACCACCTCTAAAACCATAGTTAGATTTATTTTGAAAATGTATAGAATTGCCTTTCATACCTTGTGACTTCTTGTCACTACTGTCAACAAAATTTGCTGAGAAATTGTTCAAATCTGTTTGTGAACCTTGGTTTAAGTCTTCTATCCTCTGCTCATGCATCATCAACATGTATTGTGCATCTTGTAATGACATATTTGCTTTTTGAGAAGCAATTAACACAACAACAGATCAAATTCATGTCCAAGACCACTTAATATTGATTGAATCAAATCGATTCAAGTGATCACTTGATTTATTGACCTCAATTCAAGAAATTATTGTTTTAACAAGAAGAACAAACTCACGAAATTGAAGATGAACCTTTCTTGACATTATTCATCTTCTTTTTGAGTTGAAGAACTCGTGCCATAGATGATTGAGCAAATAAACTTTCCAATGTTTTCCAAATCTCAAATGAGGACTCACATTCTCATGACATGTCCTATAACATCCTTGCTAATGTTTGAAAACAACCAAACCATAAGCAGATTATCACATCTATTTAGGACTTCATCTGTCATAGATGAGTCTCATTGTAATCGAATCTCTTTCGTTTTCAATGAAAAACTCCAATCCTAGAGCTCTAATGGCAGCTTTAACTTGCACTTTCCAATATACATAGTTACCTTCTTCAAGCTTCGTTGGTAAATTGAAATTGAGAGATTTGGCTATGGCTGTAACATCAGCAAAGGTGCTTAGACTGCCAGAGTCTCCATCAGATGAGCTTCCTTCCGCCATTGTAGGTCGATCCAAATTTCTCGATACCATGTAAAGTATTCACTAATGAGTGAATACACTTGATCAAACAAAGAAGAACAAGAAGAACAAAGAAGAACAAAATCAAAAAGAGAGAAAACGAAATTGTATTGAATGAATGAATGATTACAAGGAATGTCTTATTTATAGACATTCTTACAAACATCCTAACTGAAATAACAAACTTATAACAACTTTACAACTGCCATAACAACCTAACTAACTGACCTACCGAGCTACTTAGTTTAAACAGCAACTGTTACATCAAATCAAGAACTCCCCTGCTGTGATCTTGAACTGTCTCATTACCAGTAGAAACTGAAGAACTGTGATCTCTAACAGAGAGATTTTCGTTGTTGCAGAAGAAAGGATTTTCGGTTGGTATGTAATCAAAGATCAATCCAGTTATATCCTGGAGACGAACCTCTCGCAGCATTCATATAAAAATTTCGTCTTGGGACATTGTCATTAAGTACAAACCTCTGGTATTATTTTATCTAGTTTTTTATAATTGAATTCAAGCATGATATATTATAGTTCAATAATATGCATGTTTTTTGTGTATAATCTAACAAAGATTTAGCCCATCATCGCCAATAATCGATGTGTTTGGGGGATTGCTTCCTATCCTTTTCGTTTCCCTTTATTGATTGAAATCCATAAGCTGGGCATTGGTTTTTTCTAATAGAACTTGATGACTATCCCCCTTCCCGCAGAAAACTCCATTCATGTTCTTCCAAAGTCTCCAAAAAGCAAAAACATACCACTGAAGAGCCTCATTGCTGTCACCTGCCTCCCCTAGCACAGCTGATAGAGCTTCCCTCACTTCACGAAAATTTGAACCTCGGAGCTTATGCAGTTGTATCCCCCACGGAGCCAATGACCAAAATCTTGAAGCAAAATCACAAAAAAAGAGGAGATGTACCATTGATTCTGGTTCCTTACAACATAATAGGTGACATATGGGATCTTTTACTAGCTTCTTATGGTAAAGGGCTTCCTTTTTCGGGAGAAAACCTCTCATGCATTTCCATAAGAAGAACTGTATTTTCGTCGGCACCTTCATCTTCCACATTCTACTCTCCACCTCGTCTGCTGGTCTTCCCTTACTGGACTCACCCTCTAATTTGTCACCCCAGAATACTTCTCTTTTATGCTGATCTAACTGATAATAAGTTACCTGATTTCTCATAGTGCCATATCATTTTATCTTCACAACCTTCTTTGCTTATAGGAGTTGCCAAAATGAGGGAAGCTTCTTCCTTGCATAAAACCTTTTCAATCAAGTCCTTGTTCATTATTCTCTTTCAAGAGTGGCATGTCCTATTCTTTCAATAAAATTTGTTTTTAGGTGAGAATTGCGTGTTACATGGGTTTTGTTTGGTAGAATGGTTATAAGTGAAAGCGAATAACAGTAAGCAAGTCATTATATACGGGAAGCTCATGCGATTAATAATTGTATACCAGAAGTCTTCTTTTTTTATGTTATCCTAACACTTGTCTACTAATAATTAAATAACAATAATGCAATCCCTTCACGACAATATAAAAATTAACTTGCACAGTGAGGGTTGTGTGCTATTTTGTCCAAGTTCGATGAATTTAATTCTGATAATGCAACAATATGTCTTCTAATCCAACTTAGATAGATCACTTTCTTGTTGATATTATATGCGATGATGACGAAAGAATGTCTTCTATCTGCCTATATCCTCATCATTTTCATTTGAGCTCTGAGTCCTATAACTTAGTTCTTTATGTCGAAAAAGCTGGGTAACCCACTTTGGCCATGGAGATTGGGCAACGTTCACCTCGAAAGGCGCACACACACATTTCAACGTGTATCACACGGGCTCCAAGTGAGTCGTCGCCCAAAGTGATTTACTAGCAGTTTCCTTTTATGTTTTTGGTATCTAAACTTTCATTAGTGTTTGCTAGGTCCCTGAATTTTTTTAGGTGTAAATTTGGGCTTTGTTTGGTTCATTTTTGCCAAGTTATATGTAGATGAGTTTTCTTATGGGCGTAGTTAACTCGACAGTGAAGGTCAAATTTTCATGTTTGGTTCAACTTTGAACTTACAAGGAAGTTGCAAATTTTTAAACAATAAAATACATAAATTGACATAAATACCTTTTTAAACAAATTAAAGAGAAGGATGTGGATAATGAAGAGGTAATTAATGAAGGGTAATTGTGTCCGCAAATCTCTATGAGATAACTCCCCTATAGGGGTGAGGGAGATATCTCACACTCTCAAGTGTGAGTTGGGAGATAACTTGGAGGGGAGTTGGGTTTATAAAACCAACAAAACAAGATTAGTTTCAATTATTTTCCAAGTTATCTCACATGCCCCAACTCCGACCCCAACCAAATAAGGCATTTGGTCACTAAATTTTGAGTTTTTTATACTTTTCATCCATCACTTTTGAGTTTATTATGTTTTTTTTTTTTTTGTTGGTTGAAGTGAGTGTTTGGTTCAGTAGTATAAATCGTTTTACTCTTCTTAGCTAGTCATGTGGCACTTTTATTAACCACGTTACCAGGATTTAACACCTTAAACGGTAGAAGGACTAAATATAATTCTTTATGAAGTTCATGAACTAAATGTGGAGTAACAAAAGTTAAATAACCAAAAGCATAAAAAACTTAGTTTGGGTCGATAAGTTTTGCCTAAATACCATAAAACCATTGGGTGATGAAATTGAGATGGGTGAGCACTTGCTAATGCATTAAGATGGGCAAGGTTAGTGGAGAAACAGTAATACGATTGGAGCGCCAAAATCCTAACGCGCTGGATGAAAAATGTGGCACTGTTCGCCAAATATATAATTGTTCATTATGTTTTTTATTTTTTATTTTTTATTTTAAAGTTATCTTTATAATTTTATTACTTTTTATATAATTAACTCTTATCTTTATCTTGTTTTTAATATATTTTATATTTATTTTATTTTCAAATAACTTTGTATTTATTTTGAAATTTTAATTAATTAAATTATGAACACTACATAGCCGGTCTAAAGTCCAAATAAAAGAGGAGGTCTCTGATGCCCATTTTTCAATTGGAAAAATGGGTAAGGGAAATTTCAAACCCATTTTTCATACCTAAAAAATGGGGAGGGATGCCAATGCCCATTTTTCATTCTTGAAAAATGGAATAAGGTTGCGATAGGTTGACAAACAGCGTAAATTTTTTGTCACTATTTATGAAATGGATCAAACACGTATAAATGTTGGGGCGTTCCCACCTAACGGCGCCATCGAAGCCTGGGTGTAATGAGAAATGAATGAGTGTATTTCACATCGTCGCTAGGGTGTGAAGAAAAATGAGCAAGGGTTCTCATACATATATAAGATGTGTGTAGGTAAAGAAGCTTGTCCTTTCACATCGTCGCCCAGATGTGAAGAAAAATAAGCAAGGGCTCACATACATGGGATAGGTGTGGGTAAAAAAAGCTAGTTCAAAATAAACACGAAAACGAAAATAAAATCATAGATAACAAGATTAGATCTTTTAGACAAAATAAAATAAAAAAGTAAAACAAACACAAAAGGGAGAAAAAACTCATTTACGAACATGAAACATAAGAACACTTACAGGGAAGTCAATAGAATTAGCATATACTATGATTAGAAGAAGAATCAATATTGCTTGCCTTCAAGAGACAAAATGGGTAGGAGAAAAGAGTAAAAAAAATAGGAAACACAAGGTTTAAATTGTGGTGCACTTGTATAAATAGAAAATGCAACTAATGGAGTAGGAATTCTTGTGGATAATGATTATAAGGAAAATATCGTAAAGGTTTAGAGAATGAGAGATAGATTGATCCTAGTTAAATTAATTATTAGAGACAAAAAATTTAACATATTGAGCGTCTATACACCACAAGTAGGACTGAGCATCAAACGCGAATTTTGGGATGATATAGATGGATTTATGCAAGGTATAGCATTAGATAAAAAAGTTTTAAATGAATCATATTTAAATGGGCATGTGGGAGCAAGTAATGATGGGTTCGAGAAAGTTCATAGAGGTTTTGGTTACGGTAATGGAAATGAAGAAAGATAAGCAATCTTAGAATTTGCTTTAGTATGCGATCTTGTCTTAACAAATACTTGTTTTAGAAAAAGAGAGTCGCACAAGATCATTTTTAGTAGTGTTCATAACAAGAGTCGAATAAATTTTCTTTTAACAAAAAAATAAATAAAATAATATGTAGAGACTGCAAAGTAATACCTGGTGAAGCGCTTACCAGCTAACATAAATTAGTAGTACTTGATATTAAGCTAAAACTACGACTAAATAGGAATAAAATAGACGAGGACCCGAGAATAAAGTGGTGCAACCTAAAAAATAGAAACCAAACAGAGTTTATAGAAAAACTACTAAAAAATTGTTTGGAATCTTGATTTATATGTAGATACAATGTGGCTATAAATGAATAGTTGCATGAATAGAGTAGCATCAAACGTGTTAGGTATATCTTAAGGCTTGAGACCATCAAAGAAGGAAACACTGTGGTGGAACAAGAATGTTCAAAGAGTAATTAAAACTAAAATAGAGATGTATAGGAAAATACTTAAGTGTCAAGATGAAGATGGGTACAATCAATATAGAGAAACTAGAAAATGCACTAAAATAAATGTCATGGAAGATCTATATACAAGGTTAGGTAATAAAGATTGCGAAAAATACATTTATAGGCTAGTCAAATTAAGTGATTAAAAGAAATAAGACCTAAGTCGTGTAATATTTATTAAGGACAAAAATCAAAATGTTTTAACGTGCGAAGATGTTATTAAGGAGAGATGGAGAAGTTATTTAATGATGGCCAAGTTGATATCATAGTAGATGAAAACCAACACAAAAAAAATGTAAACTATACACGCAATATTAGACTTCCAGAAATTAAAGAGACATTGAAAATGATGAAAATAGGGAAAGCAACAACATTTTAGATACCTAAGATCAATCATACAAAATGATGGGAATATTGAAAATGATGTTACACATAGAACCCAAGTTGGATGGAAGAAATTGAGGAGTGCAATATAGGTGATTTGTGATTGAAATGTTCGTACTAAGTTAAAAGAAAATTTTTATAAGACCGCAATCAGGCCAGCTATGCTATACGAAAGTGAATGTTGGGTTGTAAAGCAAAAACAATTACATGAAATGAATGTAGTAGAAATTACAATGTTTAGGTGGATGTGTGGTAAAACTCGTAAAGATAGAATAAGAAATATATAAATTCAAAGACAAGTAGTATTATCAATTCACACAAAAACTTGAGGACTGTTGTAGTAGTTCGGTCACCTACAAAGTCGGCCTACAAATGCCCACACTATAAAACTTGACTCAATAGAAATTGAACAAACTCGATGAGATAGGGGTAGACCAAAATTAACTTGGGACACATTAATTAGGAGAGATTTGAATGGTTTGGAAAGCTCACCGTCAGTTGCACTTAATCAAGCATAATAGAAAAGTTTGATCTATGCAGTCGAATCCAATTAATTTGGGACTGAGACTATGTTGTTATTTTTAAAATTATACTAATTAATTACTCAATCATTTTTATATTTTTATACATTTTTCTTCTTATTATCATATTTCTTTAAAAAAAATTCTTTCATCTTATTTTTCAAAACATTAATTATATATTAAGATTTAAAAAAAAAATTGAATTAAATAATAATAAAAAGTAGAATAGTGTAAAAGATAGTGTTGATGGATTAGAGACGTAAATAATTTTAGTGTCACTGTTTACACCAAAATAATGTTAGCATTATACTGTTATAAAGTTGATGACTTGATGGGTTGGAAATGCCCTAGGCTTTCAAACTGAGTTCGAACTCCAATAGTCTTCAAACCAGTAAAGAATATGGGTCAGTCCTAGGTTTTGAAATTTAATAAAAGTTCGGCCCGAGCCCGCGAAAGCCTAACCAACTAATGGGCGAGTTCGGGTATAGGCATTTAGCCCAAGCCCAGCCCACAATTAATATAGTTGCAATTTTTACATATAATCTTGTAAAAATAAACATCATTTGTGAGTTTTGAACCCGTACACATCCTAATCATCACAACACCTTCTTCTCGTTTGTAATTCTTAACATTTAATAAATATATCTAATTTTAAAAATATAAAAAAACCACACTGGCTTGGGCCCGCCACATAAAAAAGCATCTGGGCGGGCTTGAACAAAGTCTTTCAAAAAAAGTCCGGCTAAGCCCAGCTTGGGCCCACCCGTTGAGGTCTACTTGGCTTCAGTATAATTCTTCAAATTACTGAGTGACTGTTTTCACTGTTAAAGGGGAACCAGGACATCTTTTTATTCAATCTATAACCATGCATACCATGAAGCAGAGATAAAGAGGACATAAAATCCCAAAAAAAAAGTTCCTATATACATAGAAAAATGATGTTCAAGAGAACTATATATAAAGCAGTTAGGATAGATTTTGGTTCAAGACCTGTATGTACATTACATATCATTGTGAATGCCTGACAAGGCACTCTGGTACTTTACTAGAGCTAAGCAAAACCTTTTTGACACAATCATTTTGTGTAAACAGCAAGAAATTATTTCCCAACAACTGTCGCAGACCCAGAGAACTGATCCAACAAAAGGGAAATAAAAAAAAAAAAAAACAAGAAAACAAGCCTCGGTGAGTGCGGAAGAGTCAAAGAATTTAACGAGCATCATTGCCCATCTTTCCTATGCATTTTCAGTAGTCATTGAAACCCAATGCAAAGTCTCTTAGCGCAATGGCTCATCCTGCGGAAGCATCCAAGATATTTAGTTTTCCATGGGGGTGTCATTTCCATTGGCCGGGGTCACACCAAAAGAGTTGTTGAGGATTTCATTCTTGTGAGCCCCAAAGGTGAATTCTTGTGGAGGAATGTTCAGAGCAGGCCGGTCGAAGATGGAGGTTGCAGGAACACTACTGAATGCAGGGGTTGAAGAGTTATCACTTGCTTTTGGAAATCCAAAAGCAATTGCTGCTGTATCAGGCAACGGGAAGACAGGAGGAACGGGATTCCCACTTTCGACTGACCCAAAGATCTGCTGCTCATACTGCTGCAACTGCTGATATATGGCTACATTTATGAATGATCAAGTCCAAGTTAGACGAATGAAGCAATCATAAAAGCACCCCAGTGAGGTCCTCAATGAAATCTAAACCAAAAATACTGGAAATCAAGCATAAATCTTATTTTAGAACTAAATGAACAGTATAATCAGCAAAAGAATAAGCTAAGTCATGCTTAATATGATATTGTAGATAAAGTAATAAAAAAAAATATGTGAAGTAATATACTAGAAATCAGAAGAATATGGCTTCCGAAAAAAATCGGATTATAGAAAACAAAAGTGTCACACTCACACCAGATTTATGAAGCATATCAGTGCTTAAGATACACAATCACATGCGCAATAATATGAATTTTTTTTTTTTTAATCCACTTTGACTCCGTAATGATTATGAAAAGTCTAGATGGTGTTTTATATGCTTTTTTGTTTCCTTCACATGATTTAGATGAAAACTACCTACCTTGGGAGCGAAGTGTTAAGAGTTAACTCTTCTCCTCACCTAGACCAGATGTCTACCCAATCAACAACAATACGGAATGACGAAATGACTCTACAGTGGCTCGTATTAAAACACACCCCACCTACTCTCTGTGCACCGATTACACATGACTTACTGATTCAAAACTCACGTCACTGCTACTTGTTTCACATGATTTAGATGTTTGTCTGCCTATTGTTTCATTCGATTCTGAGCCAGCAAGAGCTGATCACATAAATCCGATTGGGCCAAGTCGCGAGCTTGTAACATGGAGTCAACATCAGGCTGAGAAGACCTTAGGAGGGAGCCATAACTTACTAAAGGAGGGGGATCTCTTTCATACACAACCTTTTAAGGGAGAACACTGCAAGAACAAGTGATAGGAGTTATGCCAAAATTCGACCCAGTGGAGCCAATCAACCCACTCCTTGAGACCGCCGTGAAACAAAACATAGGTGACAGGTTCACTACCCATCATTGAAGACCGCAATCTTCTACCTATTTGATAACCCCTCTTGATGCAAAGAGAGAAGTTCAAAACGTTCTTTGTACTCTTCCACATGTTTCTTGCTTGAAGGCAAAAAAATTGTTGGCAAAGGAACAGGGGGAACAAGTGGTCCGCCTCCGTGAAACACAAGACAAGCTGGGACTTCAGATACTCCAAACTCTCGAATGGATAAAGCTTTTCCTCCATTCGTAGCTAGATATGCGCGGCCCCAATGAGGCAAATCTACGCGGCACGGAGTTTGAGGCCATAGGCATCTCATGCAGTGCCAAATACTATTCCATTAGGTTTAACTACACAATCAAATCTGATCCATCGAAAATGTAGGCATCTTGATCTTTCGAACTTTTGGACCGGCGCAGTAAGGCACCACGCTCCGATCTATGCACCCCTCCCTCAGATCTCTTTTTCACGTGCCTAGATCAAATGGATCCGAAGTTTTTGCCCCACCAGACGACGCCATCAAAGTAGATTTGCTTAACTCAACACGTTGTTGACAAAACAACTCCATTCGATGAGACGGGGATTGGATCTAAGTGCTCATATGAGTCAGGAACTTCGATCGCAACCCTCCAATGGTAACTTCCAGCTCTTGGACCCATGGTTTAAAAAATCAACAAACTTCGCCGAAGTTCGGGCAAAGGTTGTTGATGTTGAGATGCGTGAAGCGAAGTTCAAAGACAGTTGAAAAATTGCAAAACTTCGACTCAACTTCGGCTAACTTCGACTGAACTTCGAAAACATCGACGGAAGTTCATAAAACATGAAGTAAAATTGTTATGTTTCGTGGAAGTTGAACAAACTTCAACTGAAACATCGAAAACTTCGCCTATGCTAAAAATATACTTAAAATTCGAAATATCCTCCGCTGACTTGAGTTTTATGCATTATTGTTGTATGATTAAGTATATTCCTAGCATCTTTACAAAAAAACTTGAATTTTCTAATTTTAAAGTGAAATTCCGTAAACTTCAGTGCACCGGCGAATTTTTGTCAAACTTCCATCGTCGAAGTTAACTTTCTCGAATTAATTTTGAATTTTAACTGAGCAAAGTCATAGGCGAAGTCGAAGTTTCAAACCTTGCTTAAACCTTGCTCAACTCAACTTCAACCGCTTCCATACCAACATCAAGCTTCGGACCATAATCGCTCTGATACCACTGTAAAGAGCCTTAACATCGAGTGATAAAGAGAGAAACCAAAGAACTTTTTGATGAATCAAAAAACCCACCCCACCTACTCTCCTCTTTGTGGACCGATAATGCATGACTTACTAACTCAAGAGTCAAGATTTACTTTATTGCTACTTGCTGGCGCTAGACTCATTAACGTGTCAGTTGCAACGACTCCCTTGAGGGATGATTCGCTACTCCGCTTGTGCCTACGCTAGTACACCTTTGTGATAGGATGTGGTCCCGGTTTCCTAACAACGAAGCTTTTAGGGTAGTTGTATCCTGTATTGGCCCAATCAAAATGTTGATAGAGAGACTAGCTATAATAATTTGATAGGAAGGTTATACTAGTTAAATTGTGTAAGCTTTAACTTGAGAGTGGATAAGTTCCTCAAAATGCCAAGGCACTTGAGATCGCAATACAAACTTATAGAGTTATAATTCTTTGTCTTTCATCTCAACTAGTCGATGCAGGATTGTACTTTTATGCCCAACATAATGATCTTTTGTAGAAGATGGATGTTCGTAAGAGATTACCTAATTTGGGAATTGATGCCTAAGAACCAATAATGAAAGGTTTCTCAAAATTGGTAAAACTCACAATGCACAGACGATCTTCAAACTTCCCCAGTCATGAAAAAAAACTATAGATTAACTAGGATATAATTTATGATCTTGAGTATCTTTGTTCCAAGTCTCATGCCATTGAATGATTAGTTAGATTTCGGTAAGTATTGGAGTTATAGTTTTGACCGTGTTTGGAGTCTAATTAGTCTTTTTGGTTTCTCGTGTGGTATTAGGCGCCCAACCGCACCAACTAATCTACGCTCGGGCATTGTCAGGCCCCATATTGAGGCGGCCCTTCCAACCCAATCTTTTTCATCCAAGAGACTCAAGTTTGAGACCTATGTTGGATTTTTGGGGTTCAAAACGCAACGGAAGTTTTAAATTTTTATTTCGAAACCCCAACAGGATCAAATCTGAATTCTATTGAATTGATTAACAAAAGTGAACTATACCTCACTCGCTAATTTGCTTCTCTGTGTTAATCGATGTTTAAAACGCTGTCAGTGACGAACATCCTCTATCAAAAATCCACACATGAACGACGGTCGAGAATCCGAGTGCTAGACCGAAAGAGAGCACGAAAACAATTTTATGTTCTCCCTAAAAACTCTAGAACGGCTGAGAAATATAACTCGTTTTTCTAAAAACGAAAAATTAGATTTCAACCCTAATTTCTCCCTGTGAATTCATTTAACACACCTACTTATACAAACCTTGTACAAAGCCAGGCAAGTGAATCCAATATACCTCTACTTAAAGTGGTATTAATATGACACATCTTAAAGATTTCTGTGTTACGAATTTTATCATGTAAAATTCATTGTTCTGAGTCATATAAAATCTCACAAAACCATTCTTTGTGTTTGACCCAATAGGTTCATATAACGTTGGCAATGAACCAAAACCATTTTGGTACACGAGTCATAAGTGGTCTCTAGCAAGACATTATGACGACCCAAGTTGCACGAATATCAAAATCAATACAATCTAATCAATAGTGTATATCATATCCTTTTGTTGTACGATATCCTTTGATTAAACATAAGGCACGAAAAAATCACCCCTATTGTTCAATCGTACTAGTCTCGATCTTTAGGTAGACTGAAAACATCCAAATGATATTGATCATATTACTTCACTTGGACTTGGCAATTTTTAGTCTCACATATCGAGGGATCCATTGATATCTCTATCTAAACAAGAGAGACAAATTATATCTCGATTGCACACCTTCACACATTATTCACATAGTAACCAATCACAACCTTTATAATCCTCCAGTTAAAAAAACATTTGATTGTGTCAAATCACCATGATCCTAATGTTGAAGTCTCTGGTAATCTCAAGTCAAAGGGCTAAATGACATATCTTTCATGAGTAACGTCAATGACTTAATCCATGGGGTGTTCTTATTGCGGGTCGGTCCAGTACGTTGTTCCCTAACATGTACGCATGATCTTGATTTGTGTCTTTATACGCATAATTATCACATGATCATCAATCAAGACTCAAACTAGTCTAATTTAGTATAGTTCCCAGTATAATGACCGACTAGGGACATTTATGATGTTTCTGGTACATTCATGGATCCCATTATAATGTAAACACGCAAACCAATTATAATAATAAACAGCAAATGAAATCATTTATTGTATTAACTAAAATAGTAATATAAACAATGTTCATAGGATTGACCTAGGGCACATGCCCCAACAACCTCGCTTAAGAGGAATCGAGTCATTTACCACTCAGACCAATCGGTTGTTGGTGAGTCTAATTAGTCTTTGTTTAACTAGCATTAACATTACCTATTAGGTTGCAATTTTCGAACACACTAATCAATAATTGAAACTAAGAAATCGAAATCAGATTTACTTCTCTCTTGCTTCACACCCTTCACCATTATACATCAATTACCTTGTATATGTGTGTGAACGCGTGTGTGCATGCATGTATGTATTGATAAGTTTTAGGTAATTACCTGGAATGAGATCAACAGAAGGCCTCTGCTCTTTCACCCATTGATAACTTTGATTAAGTCTCCATCCTTTAGATTTCATCAAGTATGCAATTACAATAGCTGGTGACCTAAGTATAAGAGCATAAAAAATGGTATTATAACAGGTAAGATACAATAAAATTATAAAACCAAGAATATGTCCTCGATGCAGCAATATTTGACCTATTTTTTCCTGACATGCAGTGCACGAGAACACGAGCCTTGTCTTTTCTGCATTGCTCTGCATAAGAATATAACATGATTAGTAAAAAAACAAAAGAAACGTAAACCAAGAACATGATATGCATAACGTGGAAGACTAAACATGAAAGCCCTTGTAATGACTTCATATTGGCGAAGAAAAAGAAACTAGGGAAATATACAGAACCTCGTTTTTTTTTCAGAAGAGATTGAAGATCTCATATAGCTAATTAAAAATGTCAAACCTTAACAAAGCAAATCCCACACACGTATCAGATGATAACTCATAGTTCCAAGTAAAAATTGCTCAACATATTTTGGCATGTGGTACAAAAAAGAAAGCATGGAAACTATACTCACCCTCATTGCCCAATCCAAACAAGGTTCGAATAATGAAGCCAAACACAAAGTACGATGAAAATCGCATAGTAACATCTTTTCTGGTTTTCTGTAGTCTCTACCAAATTTGCAACATTTAGTAAAAAGGTGTCAAACAGTCTCTTTTCTAAAAAGAATATAGTGGACCAATATTGAGTGTTTAGATAATTAAAATGAATACCACCAAAGCTTTTGCCAAGCATTAGGCAATGAAACCCCCCACCCCCCACCTAAAGCCTAAGGCTTCAAAATTTCTCTTGACCTTAAGGTTGGGAAGTAATTTGTATGGCGTAGCTTTAGATAGTTTGGTGATATAACATAAAGTGGGTCAAAGGGACCAGCCGAGAATTATTTTCAATATGTGAAAGGCTTAAAAAACATGAAAAGTAGACAGTTAATGGAAAAAAAAATTCAGCAAGCAAATCTTGAACTTTTTAACTGAAACATGACAAAAAGTTTCATTTGAAAAAAAAAAATTTATATTTTAATTGAAAAAAAAGAACAAAAAGAGAGGATTTTGTTAATAGCAATCATTCGCTAAACTTAACTATTAAAAAGCCATAAACACTATTTAAACCAAGATAAATCGCCAGAGTACACCAGGACACATGCAAGGACAAAGAACAGAAAATAAAAATTTAGAGGCAACTAAATGCCTGAGCTGTACCTAAGAATTGAATTGCATCATCAAAAGGCAGAGGAGTCTCATCTTGAAGGCAATGATAAGTGAAGGAGTTCTTATAGAGATTTTGACAGGCAGGTACAGTCTGCATCCACAAAATAAAATATACGAGAACATGTCAAGGTCTCATGCGTCCTGCACCAAGTGAACCTGTGTAGACTGCTACATTTAAAACATGGTCAGCAGTAAAGCATAACTTCACAGCAGTTTCTTCAATGTTCAAGCTGAAGCTTCATTTTTAGATGCAAGACAGTTACATACAAGATACAACAAAAACTTCTGAATTCAATTGTTAGTTGTACCGCTTTTACTCCCAATTCTTCATATAGAGTTCAAGGTCCTGCCTCTTTCCAAAAACGTGGAAAGTGGGCCTAAAAAAACGAGGAAAGTCCTCATTTAGTAAGAGCGATGGCCTTCTCAAAATAAAATACAGATGCATGTCCAATAGGCGACAATTTAAAACAACATATTTCTTCTCTACCCAAATCAATGGAATTAAATATTGCCATCAAAGGAAACTCTGTACTATGTTTTTTTTTACCACTCATAAAATCCCAAACTACAATCTGGATTATGTGCAAAGGTACTCTTCATCCTTGAGAAGGAAGAAATTCCAACTTTTCAACTAATTATTACAAATGTAAAGAACCAATACATAATAGCAAGCCTGCCTCCAAGGATAACCTGAAGCGAAAGGTTCCCAGGTTTATTTGTAAGCCTTACGGCCCGTATGCCATGACACAAGCTGCACTACTGCTCTTACAACACGGTGAGGAATAGTTATGGAAACAATTTCACCTCACCCAAAGCCTCTACCCTTACTGAGAGGGAAGCTATATGGATTCACCTCCATTTCACACTATTTAGGGCTACATCCATAGCCATGTTCCTGATCCATACATCGCTCTTTATTACGTTATTTTACACTGCCCATCCTCTAAAAATAGTCAGTCTTTATTTATTTTATTACATTAGTATTAGATCTTTTTATTGTTTTTGCACATATCTATCCAAACTCTCATTTTTTAGACAACCACATAAGCAAGATATTGATTGTTCCCAACTCCTAATCCCATTGAGCATAAGCTTGATTCAATTATGCTGGTGCCTTCATTCCTAAAATTAACTAGTTAGTTAGCTCACAAAGAACATATAACAAGGAACATCGTTTTAAATTTCATTAGGCAATTTATCATCTACTAGTGGAAAGAAATATGGCTTAAGGCCAATCCCTCGAATAAATGTACAATATCAAAAACCTGCTAGTTCCCCTTACTGTACAGATCTCACAATAGGTTTTAATTCTTATGCACATTAACAAGGAACATGTATCTATTGGTGACTGACTATTATCCACCTAATGCGCACCATATAATACATCTAATTACCTTATCAATAACATAAGCTTTTTCTATATCAATGAAGGGTCTTGGTCTTTCTCTTTCTCACAATGCGTCTCCACCAATCTTCTAAAGAAGCATATGGTTTTAATAGTTGGCCCCATAGAATAAATCCAAATCAATTAATAATACAGTAGTTTCAATTCTCATTCAATTTTTTATTCACCCTCTTTCACATTTGTTTTGTTCATTGGTTCTATGACTACATATGTTGCATAACCTTAGATATCCCTACATTTTTAATATGAGATGGACTAAAACGTTATTTCCCAATCGCTAGATGTCCTTTTCATTGCTAAGCAATGTCATAACGCAGTTAAAAAGAATATGAAAAAGCAAACTTTGTAATCAACAGAAGCAGATGGCCCTGCTTAAGCCTCACTCTCTACGGTCTACCTAGTTAGATTAAACCTTACAGAACATGACTTTTATGCACCAGCAACAACAATTGTACAATACCATCAGATTCATATCCATAATCATAACCCTATTTTTTCTTTAAGAAAAAGACTATATTAACCTTAAACAATTGATTCTCATAGTAGGTGACAGTAAGAAATTTCTTCCACATTTCCATCAAGCTAAAAAGCTTTTCGTGTTATCTTTTGCGGAGCTTAAGCGAAATGAGCATAATATGCATTGAGTACATATTGGACCACATGAAAAAACAGGACCTAAATAAGGCTAAGAAACTTGGTTGGAGGAATAACCACCCTAAAATTGGTGCTCTTTTTTATGTTAATGAACTGTACATGCAAGTAACATACGGCTGCTAGTAAACTTGGTCTGCAGCAGATCTCAAACCTCAATCAACAACTAGTGGCTAGTGCTCCAAGTTAGTCCCACCAATACCACAACAAAGGAAAATGCATAGACTTAATTTCCACAAACAACTCCTACTTCATCACAAAATCTATTCCTCGCAGCCAATGGCATATATGGAAAGAAATAAGACAGTTCTCATCCAAAACAAAAATATTGTCACAACTTTTGATATCATGATTGTGCATGAAACATGAAATCAAGTTACTTCAGTAAATACATCAAATGGTTGTTGCATTGACAAAGCACCATAAGCAATAGAGATAACTTTGTAGAAGCCATAGACAAACATTCTGTTACTAAGTTTTTACAAGGATACGCGACAGTCGGTACTGTACAGCAAAAGGCTGCTATAATGCTATTGCCCCCCGAATACAAGAATCCCTCGTTTTAAATATGATATTTCACCATGAGAAACAAAGGAGAACAAGTACAGATAAGTGTTACCAAGAAGTATGATGTGTACAAAACATGATACTGAACAACATCGGAAGGGAAATATGATGTGTAGAGTACTTAAAAAATTCAAATCAGCACGGAAAGCTGTTCATGCAGGAAATGTGAAGATTCGCGACCAAACAAAAATGAATTGTGATAAATAGATAGAGAAAAGGGGGTGAGAGTGATGGAGCAACATACAACGACAAAGGCTTACTTCTAAATTAGTTAAGGTCGGTTACAAGGATGAAACTCTTCCATCGCACTAGATTTAGTGCAATTAATGGTGTGCTTTTCAAATCCTCTAAATAATTCCTAATTAATGCGTCTCAAGTAAGGTTGGTCCACCCCTATATTGTTGAATTTTTTTCAATTTCTATTAAGCCAAGTTTTCTAACTATGGCTTTTTAGGCTGTCTTTAAATGTGTCCAAACCACCGCAACCGCCCTTCCCAATTTTTTATCTCAATCGGTGCTACTCCTACCTTTCTTTGAGTTTTTGTATTTCTTAATCTATCTTTATGAGTTTTATTTATCACATATCCACCTAAGCATCCACATTTGTGCTCCACTCATTTTATACATTTGTAGTTTCTTTACCGTCCAACATTCACTGCCATAAAGAATTGTTGGCCTGATTGCAGTTCTATAGGTTTTTTCTTTTAGCTTGGTAGAGATATTTTAATCACATGTCACACCTGTTGCACTCCTCACTTCTTCCATCCAGCTTGAATTACATGAGTGACATCATTCTCAATCCATCATTTTGTATAATTGGCCTAGATATCTAAAGTGGTTCATTTTAGGAACTTCTACTTCCCCTAATTTTGCTACTTCATCATCTTGATACTTGATGTCTAGTATTTTTAAACGCACAATGCATGTATTATGTCTTCATCCAACACAACTTAAAGCCTTTAGATTTTAAGTTGAGTAGATGTCTAGATAAAGGAGGAGTGGTTTCATGTCCATTATCCATACCCGGACAGCGGAGGAGGGTTGTGATTGGTTGACTACCAATATAAGAACTTTTATCACTCTTTATGAAAATGGAGCAATGTACAAATATAGAGGAAAAGATGAGGAGACAAATATAAATGATGCAAAAGTGAGAAACAACTAATTAATTTAATTTGTTTGAAATAATATTTTTCAATTGCACTTAATCGAGCACAATGGAAAAGTTTGATCCATGTAGCCAACCCCAGTTAATTTGGGACTGAGGCTATGTTGTTGTTGTTGTTGTTGTGTTTGAAACAATATTTTTCTATTATTAGTTCATTGTAGATATTATTGGCTCACTGATATATTATAACAAGTTAATTATAAAAAGGGCAACACATCAAGATTTCTACCATTGAATCATTGACTATTAATTCTTCATTTGGAAAAAAAAAAAAAAAATGAAAGGAGAACAAAAAATCTCACCTATTTTCGAACCTCACTCCCTTTGGCTCCTCCATCATTATGAAAAGAGAAAAGATGAAAAAAGAAATTGATGAAAACAAAAGAGAGGTAACTAAGGAAAAAAGTTTAGTTTCAGAATTGAACAAAACCTACATCCGAATAGAAATCCCAAATTCTAATATTTTCTCCAAAGATTCCAACACGTCATTACTTGTGTATCCTCAAATCAATAGCATATGGATTAAGATACGATACTTGCACCAAATACCCCTAACATGAGTGCAAGTAGCATAGGTTTTTGGACCATGATTCAAACCCTAATATATTGACTAGGTCTCCTTCCAAGAAATTTGTTGAACACGTGCTCTTTAAGAGAAGGCATCATCATAGTTCCAACAATAAATATCACATTACCCAAAGCTCTAGATTTTTTTTTATAGCCGAGGCCTAAAGGTATCTGAGCCACCTCTGCTGGCACCGGATTGATAGTGGACCCGACTAGTCCCTCGAGGGCCCTTAGTTGCCTGCCGCCAGAGAATCTAGAGAAGAAATCAGAGGGAGACTGGGGAAACAAGGAATCAAACCCCACACCTTTGGTATGTTGAACCAAATTATTACCATCCCACCAATTCCTAACCTGGATTATCTTTGCTAACATTTTTATTCCCTTTTCTCTATTTGTTCTCACAGTGCTTCAAAAACATAATAAAGTTTTGGCCTAATGATAAAAAAAAATATCCTAACCTTGACAAGAAGTATCAATTATATCCTAACCATTTTGATTTAGTATCAATTATATCCTTAACTAATTTAGACCTATTTGTTTTTTCATAATTTGTGCCCACACATCATTCTCTTTTAACTTTCTCATCATATAATTTAAGCATTTATTCATACATGTGCATTAGAGCTCAATATTCTTTTTTGTTACATGTTCATGTATATAATACACATAATTGTGTGCGTGTATATGCCTACTCAATCACATACATAATCTAAATGCATAATTTTTTTTTGTCAAATTAACCAACTATGGATAACCTTCTAACAGGTTTTTTGTCACTTTCATACTTACATACACATGATTTTCAACTTACTATCAGTGGTTTATGAAGAATAAATTAAAATTAGAGTATTAATGTATCATTTATTCATAAATTATTATTTTTGTGAGTTCTTGTCCGCTTAATTTAAACACGAGGCTTACAAGATTTCAATGTAGATGATCATGAAAAGAAAAGTTAGAAGATTAAGTTGATTTCAAAGACAAAGTGTCCCAAATTACTTGAGGATAGAATTGATACTAAATCGAAAATGTTAGGATATTTTTTATCATTAGGGCTCTGTTTGGTAAGCTCAAAGTAGTTTATCAATTAGCTAATAAGCTACTTTAACAAATAAGTTAAGTTTGGTTTGTAGCTTATGGTCAAAATAATATAGATGATAATCTCCCAATTCAAACGATATTCCTACTAGTGTTTCCACAAAAAAAAAAAAAAAAACTGTCGTTTAGGTTTTGTTTTCCAATTCTGCCCTTTTTTTGGTATTTACTAATTAATGCCATTACGATACGAAGAGGTAAGGATGCCACGAAATCAAAGACCGACAAAGAGGGATGTCGCGAAATCAAATAAACCGCGAAGTTCTATTTCCAAACAAACGACATACATATTCACGATCAAGTAAAGGCGTTCTTTGTTATCAATGTTTGAGCGTTGTTATTCTTTCTTCTTCCTCCTTGGGGCTCATCTCACCATCTCTGAAGCAAGGGCGTTAGAGACTAAAACATAAGGTTGGAGCACAATTTCTGTAAGATCTCAAGGGTTTGTTCTATGTTTTTTGTTTATCTTTAGATCTTTGTTTGTGATCTCGTTTGATTTCTTCTTGTTTGGCTTAGTATATTGTTTCTTTAAGATTTTTCTTGTGAAGTATTCTTTAATTTTCTGTATTTGTTTTTCTTATGAAGTTTTATTTGATGTTTATGTTCTTATTCTAACAAGTAGGTTCTAGTTGTTGCTTAGTATTTGTGAGCAAGTTCCTTGATAGTTTTAATGGTATCTAAACCCTAAGACCAGAATCTCTCAGTCTGCTAGTTATTCTAACAATTAGGTGCTAGCTAATTGTGGAACCAAATTGTTTTCGATAATGAAAGTTGGATATTAAGTATTAAAAATGTTGTATACAAAAAATGGGCATGAGATCCATGTTGTATAAGCTATACATGAACCCTATACACTAGCCCACAAATAACCAAAAGAACAAAACAAAGAGTGCAAGCCCAATCCCCAACCATAGTAGTACCAGTTATACGACTGTAAGGTCCAAAATGGCTTGCCAATGCCTTAATAGATCGTTAATGCCCCATGGTTCTAGATAATTGTTGTGTTGTATTTGTTGGCAAGTTTTCTTTGATTGTCTTATGGCCTCTGAATTCTAAGACTATAATCTATCAATTGAATTGGGGTAAAAAATTGTACACAAAAACTAGATCAAAATCAAATTTCCCCATCTCCTTCCATCTCCAAAATCCCACTCGCTCTTAAGTTTAACTTTCAAACGCATTTTATAGTTGGCTTTGGGTCAATTACATGATATAGTTGAACTGATGTAAAGATCCATTTTTTTGGTCTTATTAGATTTTTCTTTGCTTGTTAGAACCATGAAAAAAAAAATGTAAATTATAGTTGGAGCTAACACAAAAGTAACAGAGCATATCTTTAGGAATCCAATTCAATGTGTTCAAATTTCAAGCACTTTATGCTCTCATATTATATAGTCAACTACATATTTGCAAAAAAAGATTATCTGAGTTTTTTTATTAAAAAAATGACTACAAGGAAGACAACGGGTTCTTGAATTATGTACATAGATTTGTCTAAAAGGACTATAATCAGATTTGATATAATTTTCATGAATCCATTTAACCCATAGACAACCCATACAAGAAGCAACCCACAAGCCAGCTTCAAGAACGAGGCTCCGTAAATTTCCTTGAACCATGTAAGACCCAATCCACCTTCTTTTGGTTGCAAACATTGTCCCAGACAACTGCTGCAAATGTGTGATTGAGAAACTTGATCAATACAGATTATATCTTTCTAACCGCCACACTTAGGGCTGCAAAATAGCTAATCCAGTATATATACAAACTTTGGATAATGCGTTTTCAGGAGAGTAACACACCCAAACTAGAGGTGTTCTTAGTACTTTTACTGAAAATAATTCTTGATTTGTCGTTGCTCACTTCTAGTCCAGTTGAGATTTTCTCACCCTCTTGTAGAACGTTAATGGTGCTTATGATTGTTGATGGATTTTTTTTTTTTCACATGCAATATTTGTTATCTAGATTAACTTATATTAGATTACTAACAGTTCTTCATGTGAACTTGATCCATTATTGCTCTACATAGATGTATGGGTAACCTCTTGTACTCTCCAATCTTTCTTTATTGTGAATCAATATTTATTTCTTGTCTTTTCTTTCTTCCTGTGCTCTTTGATCTCAGTTTGGTAAAAAGTTGTGGGATATGTTTGGTTTGGCAGTTAAATAGATACTACTCCCAAGTCTTATTTTTTCATTTAATTGTAGAGAAAGGTGTAGAACTGAGCTTGTCATTTTAGTTGTAATGATAATAGATCTTTGTCTGTTTCAACAATCAACTATCTCTCGTGTTTGTTGGTGTTACATCTGAATATAGCTAGAAATGGCTCGATTAATGATGATGCGGAAGGAGTTAAAAGTATTTAAATGGAAAAGAGTATGAAAAGATTTTTTGTGAAGTTTGCCTCAAATACATTATGCACAATGGGCAAGGAAGTAATTTCAAATGGAACAAAGTTAGTGAGATGTTGGAAGATGAAATAAAGATAAAAGTTCAAATTGCCTCTTTCAAGGACAAGTTCGATCATATGAAGAAGCAAAGGAAACTTTGGAAAGCTATATTGTTTAGTGAAACTAGCTTAGGTTGGGATCCTACAACGGGACAACTAAGTTGTTCAAACAAGTGAGGAGAGAAAAAAATTGCAGTAATTTTCTTCTTTGTTACATCATTACATTAATACAATAATAAAGAAAGTTTATTTAGTATGAACTCACTAGCATAAACTCTCTTCGGTTGTAAGAAAATCCTGAAGTTAAAGCCTTTCCCAACAAATCACCTTGTCAAGAGCTTTCGGATTTATGGGCTCAACTATTTGATGATAGTTGTGCAAGCATATGGGATAATGTTTCACCCTCTATGGACCCACCAACAAACATGACTATGAACGTTGAGAATGGAGACAAATAGAATGAAGAAATTGGTGCAAATGAAAATGACATGAATGTAGTTACAAGAAATATTGTTGACGATGCGTATTCCGAATATAACCAATATGACCAATTACTCGACTCAGACGACATTTTCAATGATTTTTTGAATGAAGTAAGAGGTCGTAGAGGTGCCCAGGAATCCAATCAAAGTTCAAGTAGGACTTAAATTCCCAACCAAGCGTTTAGAGAAGGTGATAGCAACAAGAGGCCTACAAACCAACCTTCCAAGCCTGCTCAACTCAAACGTAAAAAGGAGACGGTCAGGAGGGGGATCTGCAATACTATCTGCTTCACTCCTTGCTTTCTAATTCTAATGAGGCTTCAGAAATTATGAAGATAGAAAATAATGCAAGAACTCAAGCTGCGTCAGATTGTTCTATAGACACAGTAATGAATATTATTGATCGTATGGTTAATGAAGGCGCATTAGAGGAGGGTAGCGACTTGTGGTGTTTTGCGTATGACTTCATTTCGAACGAAACACAAGAAAGATACTTGAAAACAAGAAAGATGATAACAATAGGAAAAATTGTTTAGATTTTATACGTAGGAATAAGTAAATGTCTAGGCTATGCTCGTATTATTTGCCTATATTTTCTTTTTCTTTGCCGCATTTTTTTGATGTCTTCTTTGTTACATTTGTTAGGTGTATTTGGAGTTGGATTCTATTTTATTTTTCAATTTATATAAATTTGGCATGTATTTAGAAGGTTTATGAAATTATGCAAATTACTTTAATTATATATCTTTTAGTTATGTGCTATTTATGCATATTAGGTGTACCATGGCCATTGAAGAGTTGCGAAGACATAGAATGAAAATACTTGGTTTTATTGTTATATCTGAATACACAACATGGGTATAGCAGCTACACATTATTACAAAAACATAAATAAAGAACCATGCATGACTTCACTTCATACAGGAGAATCTTAGATGACGAAAATTAACGGACATCATGTTCGAAGTAAGAACAATTTTATGATGGAAAAAGAGTTGTTTAAAGAACTATGCAATGACTTAAAATTAAAATATTGTTTGGAACGAAGCAGAGAGACAATTAAGGAGAAAGTTGGTACATTTGTATATTCATTAGCCAAGGATGCCTCTAATAGGGACCTAGGAAAACGTTTTCAACGTTCGAGTGAGAATATAAGTAGATCATTTCATGAGGTTTTGGAAGTAATTACTGGTAGAAGCAATGGCTTTAAGAGTTTTCACGTCATATGATAAAACCAAATGATCATACATTTCAATTCATACCATCTCACATACTTGACGACGAGCGATATACGTCTTATTTCAAGGTAAAACAATATAAAAAATATTTATTATCTACTATTTATGATTCAATTGTATATTAAATAACCATCTATATTTAATACAACAGGATTGCATAGGATGTATTGATGGTATTCATATTGTAGCATGTTTTAGTACATTTATAAGTATCATTTTGTTAATAATTTAGGCCATTAATAAGTGACTTCGTGCTAATCCAATATATTTTATCGATTTCTATGTAAGGAAAGCAAAGTGGGAGCATTTGGAGCTTACCTTGAAGATCTTAGGAGAATTACCTCGAAAAGGGTGCTAGCGCGGATAACGAGGCAAAGGAAAGGGAGATCAGAGTCGAGTGATTAAATGATGATATTTCATATTGTTTGATGTGTTTTGAAGATATTTGGAGGTTTCGAGATAAAAATACAAGATTTGAGCAAGAACGACATCAAATTGGCTAAGTTTCGGCGAAGTCCATTTGGAACAAGCTTCAATGTTTTGGTCATATCTCTCTCGTTTCAAAACCAAATGATCTGGGGCTTTTGGCGTTGGAAAGTAGACTCAAAGAGCAACATTTTCATTTAGCATAAGCTTCCTCAAATTCAGACTCTAAGAGGTCCAAAATAGTGTTACAAGTTGGAGTACGTGGTGCCTAGCGTTGCACCCTAGCACCCAAAATAGCAAAAACTCAGAAACTGGTGCCTGGCATGGCGCCTATGTGCCAAGCCATCGCCCACTGCAGGAAAAATGCAAAAAAAAAAAAAAGGTTTTTTAGGGGGTTTTGTGTAATTTTTGGACTAAATTGCTTTTGAGGGATATAAATAGGAATTAAAATTAGGTTTAGAAAAAAACTTTGGCTTTGGAGAAACATTTGTGGAGGCTAGAGATTTGGATGAAATTTGTGGATTCTTTTTGGATTTCTAGGTTAGATTTCATGTTGTCTTTGGTTTCTACCATGTTTTGTGTTGTTTCTTGCCCTACTATGGGGTAATACTCTTTATCCCGAGGATCGATGGATCCCGAGTTGCGTTTCTCTCAAATTCCAATGTAATTCATGATGTTTTCTTCAATTTGTAGTAGGGGTCGGCAAACCGCAGTTTGGTGGTGAAAACCACCAAACTGCGACCAAACCGAAGGCTCACGGTTTTGTCGTTTTGCAAACCACCACCAAACCATGACTCAAAACCGCGACCTAACCGACCACAATTTACGCGGTTTGGTCGGTTTTGTTTTGCAGTTTTCCTACAATACATTTAAAAAATAAAAAATAAAAACTGCCACACATTCCATACATATCCATTAACAATACATGCAACAAAACATATAGATATCCATACATGACCACCAAAAACACAATGAAACACATTAACTCGATCAAAATTATGAGTTTTACTTCATTTTCAAATTTAAATCAATATTAAAAAGCTTCAACTCAATTCCAAGTTTGGGGGTGGTTTTGCTGTTTGGTGAACAGCGGTTTTTCATGTAAGCACGCGTAATTTGATTTTCTAAATAATATAAAAATTAGGTTATTTTATGTTATTAATTTGTGTTATATAAATAAGTTATAGAGTTATTTATATATAATTCATTTAAATTTTTATAACAATTAGTTATATGATTATATAATTAATACACTTAATTGTATCATATGTCCTTTAATGTCATTTTGCATTTCTCAACTACTCAATGAGTTATCCTTCCAAACAATTTTTAGTTGATCAACTAGATCGTCAGCTTTCTACTACCAGTTACTAGATTATCAGCTGTCAACAACAACAACAACAACAACATAGCCTCAGTCCCAAATTAACTGGGGTCGGCTACATGGATCAAACTTTTCCATTGTGCTCGATTAAGTGCAATTGATGGTGAGCTTTGCAAACCATTCAAATCCCTTTTAATTAATGCATCCCATGTTAACTTTGGTCTGCCCCTACTTCGTCGAATTTCTACAGTTTCTATTGAGTCAAGTTTTCTAATTAGGGCATTCGTAGGTCGTCTTTGCAGGTGACCAAACCATCGCAACCGCCCTTCCCTAATCTTTGTATCAATTGGTGCTACTCCTACTTGTCTTTGAATTTCTAGATTATCAGCTTATCTTAAAATTTCATTAGTTAAAAAAACTTAAGCCTAGACGTTGTTTGACAAGACCAGCTAATAATCTAGCTGATAGATTATCAGCTGTCAGCTAGATTATTAGCTGGTCTTGTCAAACAAAGTCTAGGCTTAAGTTTTTTTAACTAATGAAATTCTAAGATAAGCTTTTCAACCAAAATATCATGTTCATCTTCTTCTCCCTAATTTGAACGTTTTCTCTCTAACCCCCATATTTTTAAGCATGTTTCTCCAATCTCTAACCTTTAGAACTCTCGGTCTTATCAGCTCACTCAAGGCTTCATCTTCACCAGAAAATATTATTAAACCACCAATCCAAATCCCAAGTCTATTTCCCACTAGAAGGTGATAGAATACAAATTTTGATCGATCGTTTTGAGAATTCAACAATGATTTACAAGACAAGAACACAACTCAAACTCAAAGAGTTCCCAATTACAATCAAGACAACATCATGTTTAATCCGACTAACACACCCCTATTTATAATTTTGGTTCCTTCTAGAACTCTCTATTTTACTCTATGTGGGATCTTAACATTACTCCCCCTTTTAAAACCCACCTAGTCCTCAAGGTGGTAAAGAAATAGAATATAACACAAAAGAAGAAAGTAGAGCCAGGATCGCGAACCCATGTAGTGTCAATAGCATTAGGCACGAAGAAGTCCATGGTAAAACCCAAACCAGTTGTACTTCCAAAAAACAAGGAATAACCCACCAAAATGAATCCATCAAAGTAGTGAGTAGGAATATTGAACCATAGAAAGAACTAGGGTTGAATTATGCCGAGTACACCGTAAGCATACCCCAAATGTGACGTACATCAGTTCCAAATGTGCAAGCCATTAGCGGGTACCCAACTATCACGAAATTGACATGAATGAATGGAAAAACATATGCATCCTTCAAACTGCAGCACAACATGCTCACACCATCCCTAACCCCATCATGCCTAAGAGGGATAAGATGAACATATTTCATAGAGTGGATAATTGCAACGCACAATGCAACAAACATTTCTTCAAACACTCGGAAGGCAACATGAAAAACTGTGTCTAGCACTTTCTCATTGATCATGACCGCAAACTCAAGTTGAAGTGTTGCTATGGATATCAACAAGATTGATTGAAAGCATCTTCACGATTGCTTGAAGGCCTTGAGCTACCATTCGATCGCCTCGAATGTTGCGTCCATCACTTGGAGTCGTCTTCCCCAAATTAGCATGCTAAACAAGGTTTCGCCTGCATACGCTCAACAATGAAAGAGATCTTGGCGTTGTCCTATGAGGTGGATCGAGGACAGGGAGACCCACCGCGTAGGGGGCACGAACGTCCGCGCAAAATTGATGTTGCCTGGATCTGGTGGCCAAGGCGTTAGGGTTGAGGCTAGCGATAGCGGAACAAACACGAAGACGTGGTATGTGGACTCATAGATATGCGATGAGGAACTCACCTTGGTGAGGGACGAACTGGTGGATAAGAGGCCACATCTTGCATTGTAGAGCCAATCATCAATGCAATTGGTGTCGGAATCAACACGGAAGACATTTGTTGTAATTGAACTTCCTTCACTGCCAAAAAGAACACCAGTCCTTCTGGATTTCTCAACTCATATCAGAACTGCTCTGGGGCGTGCGGAACGAACGGATTTGGTGGTTTTGGTTCACTAACAGTGGGCAACTCCTTAGATAAGCTTGGATCTGGCGGATCTGAACCTTTTGTGCTGCCAATTGCTCTAATTTGTTGTTCTACCATGACTGCTAAAGTGGCCCCTCACTGTTGAAGGAAGCGTTCATCGAACCTTTGAACCAAGCCTTTGAACACATTTTTCACTTCATATCTGAGCTCGTCAATTGACGCGTCAATGTTTGAAATTCTCTTTACCTCCTCTTCAATTTGATTTGATCGAGCTTCCAACTTATACAATCGAGCTTTCATCTATGAAATATGCTCTGATACCACTGATAGAATACCAATATTGATCGATCGTTTTGAGAATTCAACAACGATCTACAAAACAAGAACACAAAAGTAACCCAAGAGAAGAGTCTTAAAACTCTCTTAACCCGGACTCAAAGAGTTCCCAATTACAATCAAAACAACATCATGTTTAATCCAACTAAAACGCCTCTATTTATAATATTAGTTCCTTCTAGAACACTCTATTTTACTCTATGTGGGATCTTAACAAAAGGATATCCTAAAAAATTTGGAAACTAAGGCTGAAACACTAAGAAAACAACGGTACCACTCACAAACATCCAAGAGGAAAAAAAACAACACCTTCACCCACCAAAAGATTTTCCAAGAGTTGTAAACAACAGTTCTATAATATTACACATAAATATCGAGAGTGACAATTCTTTGGACTCCTTCGAGCATTCCAAAAAATCAATATGAAGACAGGTAAAACTTTCAACATATTCCCCCAACCTTTTGGATGAAAAAGAGAGTCGATTTATCTCTATTACCATAAAGAAACCCTCGAAAGCACCATTAACCACAAGGGAAAATCTGGTAAATAAGACCAAATGAGTTAAATCTGATCCAACCAATTTATAGGCATCCAAAATCCTATCATGACGAAAAGAAAAAAACCTCTAAACAAAATCGCATGATTTCAATATAACCCCATCTTTCCATCTCTAAGCAAGGCCAAAGTGCAATCATTAAGCTTAATAAACAACTAGACACAGTTAGTGGAAGAAGGGGATCTCAAATCCTCAGATCACAATCAAATCTAGCAAGATATCTCTAAAGGGCAGAACCACTTCCACTAACCCAACAATTTCACCACACATTCAGCAAAAGTAAGGCACTACAAAATCCATAAAGTCCCAACAAATGAAATCAAAACCCTGTTTGGATCACCACTTCCGCGACACAACTCAATCAAAAACTGATACAAATCCCACCTTTTGAGCAACACAAGTTCGTGGAATCTATAAAGTCAATCCAAACAGGCCCATACATCAAAATACTCACATTGAGAACGCGAGAGATCCCCTGCGTCTTGAGAAGCTCGGCTCGGGAGGCGTTGTCGTAACTCCCCAGGTAGAGGAAGTCCGGTAAGATCTCTGACGGGAATGCGCTCACGTGAACACCGGACTGGTCAGTCGATAACGGAACCCTGTGCCCGCATATCCCACAGACCTCGCCTTCCTCGTACTTGTGGTAGTGGCCGCATATCCCGCATGGGTTCTCTCGCTCTCGCTTCCTCATCGCCGCCGCCAGATTCAGTTGCTGATCAGACTCCAAGTTCGATTGGGCGTAGTGAATTAAATGATTTTGGAGTCGTTGTTTGTTGTTGTTGTTTATGATCTGTTCGTTCCTTCGCTCGCTTTTGTGGCTTTCTTGTTGTTCTTATCGAGTGCTTTCCTAACGAGCCGCTTCTTTGCAATTCCAAGTGGAAAGATTTGCAAAATTACCAAAACTCATCGAGTGAGAGAGAATAAAGGGGGAAAAATCTATTAATTCTATTTCATTTCTATGCTTTCACATACTTTTCTCTTCACCTAAAAGATGATAATTTTACATATTTATCTTTTTATACTTTGAGATACATACATATATACACAATTTTCAGTGCATAGCACGTGAAGTATGTCTTCTCGAATGCACACAAACGGCTCCCTTCAATGTACGTTTAGAATACTGTGTGTTTCATGATATCAAAAAATCATTTCCTATTATTATCAATAGGTAAATTAGTAATAAAAAGTAAATAAATTCTCCTTTTTTTATTCTCTCATTTAAATGAATGGAAGCGGCTTTTATACGATTAATAATGACAATACGTCATGTGTTCATTTGATAGAGAAAATAAAAATGGAGAATCTATTAACTTTTTTATTAATAATTTACTCATCACTAATAAAGGGAAATAATTTTTTGACATCATCGAACATACACTCCAAATGTATATCGACTTTGGGAGTCGTCCGTATGTATTTCGGGATACACATCACGCGTCTTATGCAGCGAAAATTATGTAGGCACGCATCTCGAACCGTGATAATGGTAAATGTGTAAAATTATTTTTCTACGGCTTAAGAAAAGAAGTCAATTAAAGTGGAGGTAAATTAATAATAGAAAAATTAATAAATTTTTTTCTCATTTATATAAATTTTTTTTGGTTGTTCGATTTAACAGTGGGTAGGGAAGGGAATTACCCTCAGTTTTTACTACTAATTACTGTTTGGTCCAGAATGACGACAAATTTTGACGCGTTCGCCGCCACGTCTTCCCTTACTAGTAGGGGTGTATTCAATTGAGATTTTAATGGACTTTTGGTTACTTTTAATTACTAAAAAAGTTTAGGTATATTCGATTAAAACTTTTATAGAGTTTATAAAAGTAAGGTGTATTCAATGTAAACTTTTAAAGGTATTCAATTTAAGTTTTTAGAGAGTTTATAAAAGTAAGGTGTATTTAATTTTTTGGTGACTTTTGTGGTTTGGTTACAAATCTCGACTTTTATAGACTTTTTGTATAAAAATACATATAAAAAAATCTTCAACTTCTTCTTACCTCAACCCAAAAACTTTTAGAAACTTCTAATTTTTGTTGGTTCCCTTATTCAATAAGAACATCATCGTTCAAAAGGTATTTTCTTATCGAATATTTTTATCAACTTCTCCAACCACTCCATAACTCATAGATTCATTGCTCACTCATTATACTCTAATGTCTATGTTGATGAAAATGAAAATGATGGCGTTATTAACAAGATTTCATTCTCGCATCATTGTACATTTTTTTATAGAATTTTTTTACAAAGAAGTTTTGTTTACTAAGTGTATAATTATAATCTCGAAACATGTAATATTATTATTTTTGGTGAAAATAATCGATTTTTTTTTTCAAATGCAAGAAGTGCATTTTAAGAAATTTAAACTATCATTCTTAAGGAAAAAATATAAGTTTTTTTAAGTAAAAAAAAAAGTGCAAGATTTTTACACAACGATCTTACTTGGTTCTTTTTTGCCACTCGAAGATGATTCATTTACCTATTTGTTTTGTTGATATTATGTTACTCTCTTGATAGTAATTCATTAATATGTATAAATGATTTTTTTTATTAAAATACAAAAATGCTTTTTAAAAAATTAGTATTAGTTCTTAAGAAAAAGAAATATAAGTATTAATCAATTTTTTATAATAAAGTACAAAATATTTGTTTCAATATAAAAATCACAAAAATTTACTAGTATCCATCAAAATCATGTTTAAAAAGTTCATAGAAGTCACTAAAAATCTTAAATGTTAATAAAAGTCATCAAAATGAAGTTTACATAAAAGTTTATCAAAGTTTTTAAAATTCTACGAAAATCTACAAACTTCATAAAAGTCATCCACTTATAAAAGTAACCAAAAGTCTATTGAAATCTCAATTATATATACCTATGCAGATCACGATATTGTTAGCTGGTCACGTGCATGAGTTGTTTTTTGCAGGGTTTTTTTTTTTAAGTTGAGCTATTTTTCTGTTAAAAGCTAAAAAACAATTAAAAAAAGAAAACGATGTAAATATGCAAGATGGATTAAGGAGCTTAAAAGTGACACCGAGATATTGCAATTAGCATTTGAGGCATCATCGGTTGGTTGCACAATTGAAAGCAAGTTGTTGTTAGTTAAGTAGTGACTCGAGTTAACAAATAACAAGATATATTTAAACAAAAAGAAGAGAAGCACAAGAGGTATTAACATTGGGAACTCACCCTACCTATACGATGCACAACTTGGGATCTGAAACCGAGTGGTTTAAATAACAACAATAACATAGCCTCGGTTCAAAATTAATTTGGATATATGAATCAAACTTTTCTATTATGTTCGATATAGTACAATTGATGGCGAGCTTTGCAAACTACTCAAATCCCTCATAATTAATGAGTCCCACCAAGTATCGAATGGTTTAAAAAAAAAACACCAAAGGGACCATCCTCACTTCCTTTAAAAAAAAGTTAGTCAGTAGGCATCTAGGTTAGGAAGAGGCATGCATGAGGCATGTCACTACCTAATTAGAATTGGGATCTAGTTAAAACTTCATGAAGGAGTAATGATTAGAATTTCACGTTTTAGTTTGTGAACCAATAAGAGAATTGACGAGAGAGTTTGAGTTTTAAGATGAAAATAATTAGTCATATTTACGTTTGTTAACACCCATATATACCTTATATTAGTCCCCCATTTAATTTAAAACATTTTTAAAGTAAAATGTATTTAGGCAAAAATTATATAAATAACCTCACACTAAATTAAAATCATGAATCCATTTTATTTTCCCCTTCTACTTACTTTTCATTTTTTACACTTCTCATCAATTAATTTAATTTTCGCTCTCTACGCCTCTCCCTAAATAAAACCTTAAACTAATCCTTGACTCTTATCTCTCTTACTACACACACCCTAAATTAAAATCCACCATTTATACTCTTTCACTTAATTTTTTTTATTTGTGTTGAATCTAACTTTTAAGAATCAAAGAATCAATCTTTGAATGCAACTTAGAGCAAATTGAGGTGAGGGAGAGAAGAAGATTGTAACAACCCTTATCCTAATTAAGGAATAATTCGGCCCGAAACCATAATTAAGCCTTGATACACCAGCCAGACCTAACTAGAGCGAGCAACTTCACCATTTTTACCCGATTAATACAATTGTATATCGAATATTGACAATAAAACAAATAATAAATGTAGCGAAAATTAAAAACTTTTCGCGATTTTAAACACGATATCCAAATTAAACCAGAATAACATCGGTTAAACAAAACATCCCACCTCTTGAGATATTACAAAACTGTAATTCAATAAAAACATATAAACAAGGGAAGAATCATTACATCGAAGATAAGATCAAGACACCTAAACCTTCTCTATCTAATAGTCGTAGCTATCATCGGTATTCCCGAAAATATTAATTGGGGTGAGTGCTCCAACTTGCTCAGTAAGTACGGATTCATAGAACTATCAACAATCGATATAATAATTAAGAATGATATGCAGTAACAATACGAACCAATCATAACTAGCAGGATATAGAGAATCATATAATCCAATGCATAAACGAATGCAAGTCGTACAGTCAATTACTATTACACTGTGATTTCCATTTCATTTGTAAAACTAAGGTCAATTACCCATCGACACCATTAATGCGATTGCTAGACCAACAAATTGTGTGTATGTGATGTCTAACCAATCCATTAATGTTTAATGGTTCTTTCTTAAACCCTTTAGTGCATATGTAATCTATGAACCTATTTAGCTAAGTAAGATTTAACATATATGATGGAAATTAAACCCATATTATATACAACATGTTCTCAATTCCAGGATTTACTCTTGCCGATCACATCAGACATCATTTTCCATTTTAATAAACATATCACAATGTACATAGCTCCCATTCAAGTTCATAAACTATATAAACTAAATATACTACATAGCCGGACAAAGTTGATAGTTAAACGAATGCATACTTATATCAATTAGGTTTCGTTTAGTCATTCGACTTGAGATTATCATAGACTTCGTTTAACTTGGATTTAACAAAATAAAATAATATAATAGTACACAACACTAGACACACATCCCACAAAAGTAAAATTACTCATATATCTTTTTTCACCGATCCTCAGCTCTCGACTTGTGACTAAAATCATAATTAGGCTCGTTAATCTTGAATTATTTGTAATTATTGATTTAAAAATTTTGGGATCTTGCATGTGATAGGTTCTCGAGTACTGGGAAAGGTTGAGTGACCCGAAATGTTATGATTCATTTCACCGATCCTCACCATATGGATTAAGTTATAGGTGTTACTCATGATGGGTATATCATTTAGTCATTCGACTTGAGATTATCATAGACTTCAATATTATGAGCATGGTAATTTGACACGATCAAATGTTGTCTTTAACCTGACGATTATAAAGATTGTTATTAGTTACCATGTGAATAATATGTAAAAGTGTGTAATCAAGATAGAATTTCTCTCTCGTATAAATAGAGATATCGATGGATCCATCGATATTTTAGACTATTAAATGTCCAAGTATAAGTGAATTAATATGATCAATGTCATTGGGATATTTTCAGTGTATCTAAAGATCGAGACTAGTAAGATTGAACATTAAGGGCGACTTACCATGTCTTATGTTTAATCAAAGGATACCATACTACAAAAGGATATGATATATATTATTCATTAAGTTGTATCAATTTTGATATTCATGCTACTTGGGTAGTCATAATGTCTGTCTAGAGACCGCTTATGACTTGTGTACTAAAATGGTTTGGGTTCACTGTCAACGTCGTATGAACCTATTGGGTCGCACACAAAGAAGAGCTTTGCACAATTTCAATTGGTTTAGATTAATAAATTTTATATGATAAAATTCATGACATAAAAATCATTATGATTTGTTATATGATAACCTATTAATATGGGCGTATGTGTAATTTACTTAAACTGCATAAATACAATAGTTGTATTACAAATAAGATTTTAAGTGAGAGCTTATCTACACATATAAATAAAGGTTGAAACCCTAAAATGAAATAAGGTTTTTCATTTTTTGTCACGACCCAAATCTCTAACCCCCATTTTAATTCCTTAATCATGATCACAAACGTTTGATGTGAGACCTACACCGTGATACGTGCACCGATCGAAACATGTGACCGAGGTAGTTTTATGTATTGTGTAGACTTACTAAGTCAGTTTGTACAATTGTAGGCATCGATACGAAAGCGGGGACGGGCCTCGAGTAGCGTGCGAGCCAGGGAACTAGGTAATTAGCATTTTGGTAAGTCTTATTTAATACTAATATGAAATAAGGAATTACTTATAAGCCTATGGTTGTGTTTGTTAATGTAAATCAAATTAAAGGCCTATAGTCGAGTAAATTAAATGGAAAGCATAAGATTGGTATAGAGATACACATTGGCACATCTAAGAACTAGGTAAGTAATGAAATGGTGTCACTTGAGGTTAAGTTAGTGGGAGTTAGCTGGATATATGGCAAGAGGTAGACCATTAGATATTCCTCACGATACACAAATCCATGGAGATCAAGGGCTAGGAAGGAAGATCACCTTAATATATAACATTAGTAATCAAACAACATGCGAACCAAATCACTCATTCATTTTTGTTGGAGAAGAATAAGGAATTGCCGGAGAGGAGTGAATCATCAAGGTGTTGAAGGAATTTTTGGGAGTTGGTTAGAAATTCCGAAGCTAAGGTGCTACATTAACTAGGTACACATCTTTTTAGTTGAAATTAGAACAAGTTATGATTTTAAGTTAATTTCGGATGGTAGATGATTGAGTATTTGCAATTTATTTATATATTTGGATTTTTCATTTCAAGCTAGGGTGCTACATCAGCTATATTTAAGTTATTAATTTGGTTTTGAAATCATAAAGATATGAATTTTTGAAGTTGCAACACCAAAACTAGAATTCTGCATATTGTATTAGGAATCAACCTGGGTAATTTAGTCATAATTTGCTCATTTTAGATCCAAATTTATCCAAACTAGTGGCATTTGAAAGCTTATTTAAAGCGAATAACTTTGCTTAACTGAAGTTATCTTGATTCGAATATTTTTATGTCAAAACATGCTCTACAAGTAGGTGTTGGAATTAAAAAGGAAAGTTTGAAACTAAATTTGTTAAGAGCATAACTCCCTAACAACTTACCCAAATGAGCTGATCTTTTAATATGTTATATTTGGATATATTTGCTACCTTGTGCCCAAAGATCACATTTTTAAGAACTATAGATTGGGAGAAATAGATTTTCTAAATCCGCTAGTCGGATTCAATTCTAATTAGACCTATGTTTAGTAAAATCATGACATCTTTTTCATTTTAAATCAGAATTTTGCAAACTAAACTTTTCCAGAAAGCTAAGAGAGAGACCAACGATAATTGTACCAATGGAGGATTTTGATATTTGGACCATTTCATGTCTAAAAGTGCGTTAAAATATAGAACTGAAATTGAAACTTAATTTAGTCTTTAGGGGCTGATTTAGGAAAATTGATTTAAAACCTATTGAACCAATTTGAACATACAATAAACACTACTAAATTGAGCTTAAACCCACTATATTTGAACTAATGAAACACCAAACTTAGAAACCTAAGAAAAAGGTACGGGAGAGCGAATACAAGATTTGGAGTATCGAGAGGTCGGTAAAGCTAGGACTTTACTTTGTTGTTGTGAGTATAACCAATGACAACTTTACTTGGCATTTAATTTCTATTAATTGTTGTCCTTGCATAGTACTTTTGTCTATTTTGCCTTTGTATTCTTATATCATGTGTTCTTTGTGTCATGCTCACATGATGAGTCTAGTTTGCATGATATCCATTCATTTGATTTGATTTATTGATTCTATCACATGCTATGTCTATTCTTGTTGTTTTAAATGTGAATTGAATGATAAAAAACATGCTATTAGGCTAGTGAATATCTTATAAATGTTTAAAAGGACTTGTATTCCTTATTTGTTTACGTGTGTAGATGTGCCTATGCCTTGACAATCCATACTTGGTATTTCTTGAAATTTAAAAAGTAGTTTCGCATTTAGGTCCCGTACTCGATTGAGGTGTGCACGACTCACGAGGTTAGAGTCCCTGGGGATGTCAGCACATATTACCTGACACTATATGACACTCGGGGTTGAAGTCCCTGAGGTGGTCTACACACCGAGGTTAGGGTCCCTGGTAACACTTGAGGTAGAGTCCCTTGTGCTATATGATTATTGAGTCGGAGTGACATGTTTCACTGCCAACCGGACCTAAATCACCACTACTTAGCCTAGTGTTAGTCTCACTTGTTTAACTCTGGTATTTACTCGCATATGGTTTATCTTCCAATTTTCCTATTTATATACTTTTAAATACCATTTGAATATTTGGAAATGCAAGTTAAACTTGTCATCGGGGATTACTATTTCATTCTTGTACTCATAATCCTTTTTATGACGGTAGGTGCAGAGCGTCTGCCAGCAGGCCGGGCAATGAGAAGATCGGCGACTATCCCTGAGCCCGCGGTGCGTCACTGCATCGATTGTAGGTCTTTTTTTTGGTATTTTGATTGTATATGTTATATAAGTCTTTTAGATACTATTTGTGGTTGTATATTGGGTTGAGCGTTAGTTCCCCGACTTGACTTAGACTATTTTATTGTTTCATTACATTTTGAAGACTTTATATATGTGATGTCATTTCCTGGTTTTCCACGCTTATGATTTTATAAATGGCTTCTGCATAAGTTACTAATTGCTTTTGCATAATCAATAAGACTTATGCTAAATAATTATTTTAATAAAAAGTTTTAATTAACTCTAGATTTTATAAACTAGAAGGAATAGTGTATTACTTATTCTAAATACGAGAAAAGAGGTGTTTAGGTTGTAAAGGCTTACTAATATGTAGTTGAGTCATGCGTGGATGGGATTAGGGCTTAATTACGCGATTAGACTGGGCGATGCCCTGGATTAGGAGAGGGCCGTCATATTTTTACTATTTTCGAGTTCTCTAGATTTTCGGAGAAAAAAACTAGTTTCAACCTCTCTTGGGGTTAGCACTCTAAATTGTGGTCACCATTTGTATGTAGGTTTTTGATAGATGATGCACACTTAAATGTCTTAGAAATTGAACAATTAGATAAGGAAATCATGTAATAAGATATGGTTTACTTTTGTAGATGTAGTTTAATGAAACTTATTTTCGATCCTATCGAGGTTTTTCAAAAATTATTTTGAATTTTCTGCTGCGTATGAACCCCAAAACCCAACATGATTATCATGCAGTTAGGGATTTGAATCGAGATCATGAGTACTTATTAGGGAACATAGTACTGGACTGACCCGTTATGAGAATATCACATGGATTAAGTCATAGGTGTTACTCATGATATATATGTCATTTAACACTTTAACTTGAGATTACCATAGACTTCAATATTAGGAGCATGACATATCAAACGTTGTCTTTAACTGGATGATTATAAAGATTATGATTGGTTACCGTGTGAATAATATGTGAAGATATATAATCAAGATAGAATTTGTCACTCTCGTATAAAGAAAGATATCAGTAGATCCCTCAACATGATAGACTAATAATAACCAAGTTTAAGCGAATTAATATGATCAATGTCGTTTGAATGTTTTCAGTTTACCTAAAGATTGAGACTAATACGATTGAACATTAAGGGTGACTTTTCATGTCTTATGTTTAATCAAAGGACATCACAAGACAAAAGGATATGATATATGTTATTTATTAGGTTGTATCGATTTTGATATTCTAGCTACTTGAGTAGTCATAATGTTTTGCTAGAGACCGCTTATGACATGTGTACCAAAATAGTTTTAATTCATTGCCAACATTGCATTAACCTATTAGGTCGCACACAAATAATAACTTTGCGCAATTTCAATTGGTCCGAAGTAATGAATTTTATATGATAAAATTCATAACATAAAAGCCCTTACAATTTGTTATATGATAACTTATTAATAGGGGCGTATGTGTAATTTGCTTAAACTGCCTAAATATAATAGTTATGTTAAGAATAAGATTTTAAGTAAGAGTTTATCTACACATATAAATAGAGGTTCAAACCCTAAAACGAAATAAGATTTTCGTTTATGCAATTTTTAAGCTCTCTAGATTTTGAGAGAGAAAGAAAAACGTTTTCAATCTCTTGGGGCTAGTACTCTAAATTGTGGTCACAACTCGTGTGTGGATTTCTAATAGAGGGCATGCACTTGAACGTCTTGAAAATCAAACAATTAGATAAGGAAATCATAGATTAAGGTATGGTTTACTTTTGTAATGAAACTTGTTTTCAGTCTTGTTGTGGTTTTTCAAAAATTGCTTTGAGTTTTCGCTGCGTATGAACCTCAAAACCTAACATATTTACTTACTGCTTTCGGAGAACGTTATTTGATTGTGGTCGGATAATAGAAACGAGATGGATTCACGATTATATTTAAATTTTTTAGATTATATTGTTTGATTAATTTTTTTAGATTATTAAGCATTTGATTATTACATGTTTACTGGATAGTGTGGGGTTTACTTATCTGACATTATCGAATTTTTATAATTGGGTAATGACAAGTTCGAGCGAAGACAAAAGGAAAGAGGGAGCAATCACATTTTTTGTGACTTCATTGGTTCTTTTTTCTCTATGTATGAATTATTTTTGAATATAATATACTGTAGAAATGGGTTTTTGGGTTCGTGTGCGATTAAGATCTCTTTTGGAATTGTTGTAATGGTTTTGGGATAGAATGGAATGATGTGGAGCTAAGGTAAACAGTTTAAGGATTTTGAAAACCAGAAATAAGTTAGAATGAATATATAGTTCTTGTTAATGTAATATATATTATTATGGGTGGATTATAAGTCCTTCGACATTTCCACTAAGTTAAACAGGTTTGCTAAAGATTTTTGAAGGCCAAATTTTTCGGTGTAGGCTCCAAAACAGATGAGATGATGTCAAAAATCTTTATGGAGTTTTGAGATAATTTAATTAATCTGAACGAGATTTGAGATTTACTTTTAGAATCCTTTGTAGCTGATAAAGTATTATAATTGATAATTACTTCGAACATAATTTTTTTTATTTATTGATGGTAATATTAAGGCTTGTGACATCCCCTATCCCGATTAGGTAAAATGACCGACCAGAAACCCTAATTAAGCCCGCTAATCCTGCAAGACTTAACAAGAGCCAGCAGCCTCTTCGTCTATACCTGATAAACTTAACCTGTATATTCATATCGAAATAATAAATCAAAGTATTATGCAATGAAAAATTTAAAACTTTTTCGATATATTCAAATATACGGAAATACAGAGTTTATCAAAACCTGAAACCATAGTTAAATCACCCCAACCCTATTTATATACATCAAAATATGTCAAATAGAGCTTATATATAAAAGAAGGCTTATTACATCGGAGAGAAGACACAAAACTCCTAAATCTTCTCTTTCTGGTCGAAGCACTGGTTACGAACCTGAAATAGTTAATTTGGGTGTACGCTCCAACTTGCTCAGTAAGTAAGGATCTACACTAATCATCAACACTCCATATAGTAAATAAGAGTATCATGCAATAATAACATGCACGGTATGCACCAATGATATCTAACAAGAATATGAAAATCATATAACTGAATACATAATCAGATGTAAAGAAGATATTTTGGACTATTACACTGTGACTCCCCATTTATATTTGTAAAACTAGGGTCGATTACCCATCGACACCATTAAACAAGTGCTAGAGTGGCAGCCCCAGCCGCCCTAGGGTGATGTGTCTCAGTATACTCATTGCCGGCTGACCCAACTACACGTGTTCGGCACCTGCCCATCCTCTTTATGTCTCGTGAATCGTGTCCACCAGTGTATTATCTGATAAATTAGTATATTATCCTTATATGCCTTGTCAATTCCTGGTGGGAAATCTAACTATTTCAATTGTTACCTAGTTGAGATCCTAACCATACTAATGGTTGTATTTCATAGGTTAACATATTCAACGGAAGTCTTACTTAATACCATTTAAGCAAGGTAATTTAGCATGATAAACATTATTCAGAGGCAAAATCTATTGTGGAAAACCCTGGAAGTACTATGTATATAAGCAACATCACCACAATAGGTATATATACATGTACTGTCTTATCTCAAGTCTCCTAATACCCAAGAATATACAAAATATCAAAATAAACACGTACAAGTAGGTCATCGACAATGGGCAATCAGATGTAGTCACCTAGGATCCCCTTGCCCCTACCGGTACTAGGATGTGGACTCAATCATCATAAAAAGACAAATGACGAGCACAATAAGTAAAATCCCAAGGAACTCCTCTGAGCATTCATATAATAAAATAAAGGAAATTCAAGGAATGTTGTCAAGTAAACATGCGGAATATAAGACAAGCAACTATAAATGGCTCATCGCATGAATAAACAATAGACAGGCTAACAAATGTGTGTGCTCTCTCCAGAGGGACTAGACTGTATTTCGGGTCACCAAGTTCCCACCAGTGGTCGCATCTAACTGACCCAACACTTGGTCCCTCCCGTCACTGGCCAAACTCGCCGAGTCATCGACATATGCACCAAGGCAAGCCCAGGTTGCCATTCGCTGAGGGTCGGATCACACGTGCTACAGTCCAATGCCTTATGAACACACAACAAGGAAATTTGGGGGAGTAACCTCAACCCACGTCTAAATATCCGAGATAAATGATGAACATGAAGGAATAATAGAAACAACATGTAAGCAGAATAAATACTCGGAGTTTTTCAGTTGGGTTTTACAAACCTCATACCGCTCTCCGACCTCCCCAAATTCTCGGATCCGACCCGACAAGCTTCCCAACACCAAGCTACAGTCCACTAAGTCCCCGAAGTCCAATTTTTATAAGCTTAGGCTGTTTATAAGTGTTTAGACATGTACGAAGTTAAAAAGAACCAAAACAGCCCTTAACTTCATAGTTCATCCGTCATTAGCGCCCTAATTTGTCTACCTAGCGCGCTAGAAATTATAACTAGCGCGCTATTGTTCTTCGTTGCGAAGAACAACTGCACACTCAGGACACTTAACGCGCTAATAGTTCCAATTAGCTCGCTAATTGCTTTCTGGGACAAAATTCTCAATTCAAGAATTATGTCCTAGCCCTTTTGAATTAGCCATTCTAACTGGTCTATTACCTTCTCCTCATCAAAATAACCTCAATACATCAATCAGATCATTCCAGACATCAGTGTACATCAATTTTCCACAAATTCATGCATTCATCACACCCTCCAATGTCATCGAAACTAAAAATTCTAGTTAAACCAGTGATCAATCCTCTAATAATACGATCTAAAAACATGAAATTGATCAACTTTCCATCACAATTTAGAGCATACATCAGAAAACTCGAAATTCCACCAAGGCATATGAAAATATGTTCAATTTAAAGTGTAGGAGATGAGGAAGATGATTACCTAAGTTAAAATTACTTGGTTTGATGCCTAGGTTGCTGAATTCCCAGCTCCAAATCTTCTCTTCTTCCTCCGATCTATTGGTTTGCATGAAAAATAGGCGAGTGTTGTGATCAAACACTCCACTAACTCTCCTATATATGTTTGTTGGAATCAATTGTGTGTACATATACTGAGGCATATCTTGTGGTTCACAAGAATGTTGTCTTATACTTCCTGGTGACTCCAATAGCACACTCATCATCTAGTACCACTCACTATGTTAATCTAGATGTCCATCTCATGGTCCCTTTTATTTAATGTAAACTATAGGTTTTATTTATTCTATTAATGTCGCATTACATTAAGCCTTATCTAACCATATGGCTAGTATTTTATTTATCAAATTAAACCAACTCATGGTCACACCAACCCTCAGCTATCCGTACCTGGTGCCCCACGTCTCGACATCCATTTCGAGGTGCACCATAGCCTATTGTTCAAGTTAATTTAATAAGCCTATGGTTATATTAATCCTTTCAATTTGATAACCTATGGTTACATTAATTATGCCCATTTGATAACCTCGACATGTTTATGTAAGTTATTAAGTTTTCTCTAGTGTACCCGTATCTCACCTCTCGATACCCGCGTTAGCACGCATTTCGAGGCAGCTACTCATCACACAACCTCGAATGCTCTCGTGATTCAACATATACATGCGATGTATTTAACCAATAATTGAATAAATTGCACCGCAATTAAGCCATCCAACACACCATTAAACCAGTGTACCTAAGTCGATGTGTGTCCTAGCCTACCCGCGACGTCCACATGGATTTGAGCTGGCATCCATGTCTGCAATTACGAGATAATTAACGTCATTAATAAAATGGGTCATTAAAGCTATACCAACATAATGGACGTAATGATGTTTGACCAATCGATTAATGTCCAATGCTTCTATCCTAATCCCTCTAGTAAATATGTAACCCACACTACCTATAAACTTAGTATGAGTTACGTATAGACCCGGAGATCAACCCCAAGTACTAAACAACCTGCTCTCAACCCCGAGGAGTTACTCTCATGGATCATATTAGACACCATTTTCTGTTCATTAGAAAAACCATCACAGTGTACATAATCCCCCCATTCCATCTCAACAGCTATATGAGCTAAATATACTAAATAGCCAAGCAATGTTGATAAATCAGTGAATCCGTACTTACCTCGATCTAAGTCTCGTCCAATTTCCTAACTTTTTGGTCAATAACTCTATCCCGGTTAATTAACACCTATCATAGACCATTTGTAGTTAATATAGGTATATTATAGTCTATTAGGAACCCCTATCATAGTCCCTAAGTTCTTGACATACCAACCAATTCTAATCAGTTTTGCACTGACCCGGGTGTGGATAGCCCGCTATCTGCATGTCAGTCATATTCCCCAATACACGTAGCGCGCTATGGTCAATGCGTAGCGCGCTATGGCAGATGCCTAGCGCGTTATACGTAGGGATGCAAATGGGTAGGGTAGGGGATGGGGACCTCATTCTCATACACATACCCACAAAAAAATTTATCACTCATACCCATACCCATACCAATATGGGGATGAATTTTCATACCCATCCCCATACACATCAAATACCTATGGGTATGGAGAATCTCCATGGGTAAAATGTTTTACCAATTTCATTCCCCATTGGGGATTCCCGTGCAGATTTTCTTGAGGATTTTTGTCGGGATGGAGAATCCCGTGAAATTTTTTTTTCCCGATTACATTCCCCATTGGGGATCCCCGAGGGGACTCTTAAAAAAAGAATTGTAACAAATAAGTTGTTAAATATACATACATAAGAAAATAATTGATGAAATTCCAACAAAAAAATCAACATATCATGCAAAAAAAAATTCTAACTACTAAGTTTTAACATTTATAATTAAGTTTCTACAAAATCATTGGCATATGCAAAACTAAAAACTCAAATTCAAAATATTCCTTAAAGTCAATATCTCTTTAAACCACCAAGTCATCAACTTTTTTCAGTACTTTTGATCATAAAATTCTAAAATATAAATATAGTTGCAAACAATTCAAAACAAAATATATTAATTAACGAAAAAAACCAAAATTATAAATTTCATTAAGATGTTAATGTTTCGGAGTGGAGACTATGTAAAATTATATAATATTTATATATAAATATCATATAGTATATATATAACAAATATCATATGTTATATAAATTGCTATATATATATTCATATAGGTAGATGGGTATCCCCGTAGGGATTACTCGTGGGGGTCTCCGTGGGTATATTTTATTACCCACACTCGTACCCATACCCATACCCGTGTGGGTATGAGATTTTGTGCCCATCCTCATCCCTACCCCCCTTCAAAACCCCCACATCCGTACCCATTTGGGTAAATCCTCATCACCCGTGGGTATTCCCTTACCCATTTACGTCTCTAGTTATGCGCACCAGACCTGCAACAGCAGCGCAGTTCTGCTGATCCAAATTTACCCAAGCCACATCCAAAACATCCCAAACAGTCACATACTCATCAAAACATATCGAGAACAACCTTTAGTGAGGTAGGAGACCATAATTGATCAACAAACAACTGAAACAACAACAATCCTAGCATCACCATAAATTCCAACTTTGATAAACACTGAAACAAATTGTACCTATATGATGTTCACAAGTTGTTTGATCGATTAAGCTCTTCAACTAAGCATGATTTTGCACCTCATACAATATGTCTCAATCGATATCAAATCCCCAAACCCTCGTTTCATTTGATCCAGTTGAGTTTAGTTGCTAAACATCAACTTTTTGTGTATATATAAATGAATTTCCTCGAGATACGCATCACGTCATTTCGAGATTGATCGAGTAGTTGATGTGTTAAAGCGACACGTCTTATTGTGATACTAATTTTGACACATCTTATACTTTCGCCTCGTTCGAGAAGATCAAACAATCCATATAATTTCATTTTTCTTTTTAATTTCAATATATATTTATATATATCATTATATATAAATATATATAACTCACGTATTTCTTCATCAATAAATTCACCAGACATGCCTTCGTGTAGCCACGAGCGTGTACATTCATGCCATGACTTCCTCATCGCTCACAATGTACCGGTAATTTATGGTTTATAGTGTATTTTATCAATTATAGGTTTGTATATATCCCATTATTATACACAACCTATTTATATTTAAATTTTACAATCCAAACAAACACTAAACGTCATGCAAACACACACACGCTAATCGAGGTACCTGATCTTAACCTTGAGCCTAACTCGTGTTAATTAATATTTGGACGAGATTGCTTTAAATTGGGAAGATTGTATTGACCTGTTACCTTAAGCTGGTGATTAGTACTAATCTCACTCCATGGTCAATTCCTCATCTCCATGAAATTGTCATTTCACTTTAACCAAAGGAATCTTTTTGGTTCTTGACGCGCGCTGAACACGTCAATAAAGTAAAATTCATAAACCAACTATTTTGTAGAATAGTGGCAAAGGGTCGATCCCACATAGATTGATAGTCTTTCTTAGGTTAAAAACAACAAAAAAAGGAAAATCGGGGGTTTTAAAATAAATATTAATTTGATTAACTAAACTAACTAAACTAAATAAATAAAATAACTAAAGTAATTTTAAAAACAATTAATTAATACCTAAGTAACACCTAAGTCTACACTTCCGCAAATCAGGATCAAGATTCAATAGCAATCATGGTCTTCAATCTTTCCCAAAAAGTCATTAACTTAAATTCTCCTAGATTAGCTATAGAAAACCGACATCCGCCAGAAATTCCTCATTCCCCTGATCTCAATAGTCAGGACGTCCGCCACTAACTACTTATTTAATTAATGTATAACCCTAGACATCCACCAATCAGGTTTAACACACTAATCGCGGTAATATGGGTATGTGGGAACAATAATCTTAAAAAACCGGGTCGCGTCCACTCCCGATTTAACATAGATTCAATTGTTGCACACTCAAGAACCTAGGTCCAAATAACTATAGATTGTCTACCTAAAAGCATGCAGTGGCCATATACACACCTATGTTTAAACCATATTCATTAAAATCAACAATAATGAAATAAGAGAATTTAAATTAAATTAAATTATAAAATAAAAGATCTCTCATAATATGCCACGAATACATAATCCCGACTTGCTTCCCCTTCAACCTAGGCGAGGAGTTGATTAGCCAAACATCATCGAGAGAAGTCGATACTAAAAAAATAATAGTAGGTCTTCCAAACTAATAATACCTAAGTTCTTAATATATAAAACTACTAAAAATTGCTATCGGGATGTGAGAGAAACTAATTTTAGGGGTTAGGGAGGTGACTCGTGCGCCGAGGAGCATCGTAAGGCTATTTTTGGCTTGAAAATAGGTGTCCGCCACGTGTCGCAGCCTATTGGTTCGTGCTGCTGTTGCGCTGATGTGGTAACACATGATTGGCTGAAATAGCTGCCGATGACGTGTTGTTGTGCTGTGAGCGCCACGTGGCACGTATGGGAGGCGGAGAGAGTCGCGCGAATCTATGGGAAAATTTGGGAGCTTGTGCGGAGGCACATCCCAAGGTGAATCGATGAAGGCTGAAGCGAGGAGAAGAAACGTTAGCGTGACGTGTATTGTGTTGGTGACTCGTGGCGGTTCCTAATTGGAGGAGCTTTGTGTTGATGCTACGTGGCGGCTTCTGATTAGTAGAGAGGAAATGAGTGACGTGCTAGTATCCAATGAAAACGCACCACATGGTTGACATTACTTGGTCTGTCGTCTCCAATTCTATCCACCGCGCAACGCGTAAATCGAAGCAAACTATCCCGTATCCGATCACTGCATCTAAATACTCCATTTTTAGTATTTTTCCACCTTGAATTCAACCGCGCACTCCGTTTCACCTAAAAACGACCAAAAAAAATATAATTAATATATATTTTGGAGACTTTCCATAATTAAATATACTAAATTAAACTACTAAATATATATAAATACTGACTTATCAAATACCCCTAAACTTAAGACTTTGCACGTCCCGAGCAAAGGTGTAAATGACAACACAAACTAAACTAGAATCCTAATATAATAATGCAATGACTCAACTAATCCTATACCCGACCTAAAATTCATAGAGTTCCTTTGGTTTACATAGTCACCAAGTTAACAAGTAACTCAGAAAATTTCAGAGTTATGATATGTCAAGACTCGCAACCCAAACAGAATTGAGATCCCACTTTCAAGACAAAGTCTCGGTCAAAACAAAGGCCATCAACTACTCATAAGTTTTCTTGGTCTATACATTAAAGCACGCAAGTTCAAATTTCACTTAATATAGTGAAAGCACTCGAACTAAATCTTTTATTTGAAGAGTTTTATAACTTCCGCCTTTATTCGTTATATATTTTTTCACATTTTTTCCCCTAATCCTTTTTTTCAATTAATACGATTCCTGCTACATTTACCGTGGACTGATTCTCACTTTTTCCCACCACAAGTTTCCCTGCTCCATTTCCTATAGAAGTGGGACACTCTACACTAAAAAAACTCCTATTAGTATTTCTCACTTTCACTATAATCAAGCAAATCCCCAATGTGGGTTAAAATAATATCACTTGCATAAATTTGACCCTACTAATTTTTGTTATCTAGCAAAAAGTCCAATCATCAACTAAGTCTCTCTGACTCATGCCTTACCCTACCAGATTTACGTGGGTCTTGTGTCACTTGCGGAGGTTCAACTAGTTCAGAACGTTGTTGAACTTCCATTAGCGGTTCAGGGTTTATCTGTGATTCTTGAACTTCTTCAAGATTTATTTCTCTCCCACTAGTGTCTTTTGAAATAAACCATTTTTCCATAAAGGCGCCATACCGAGAAACAAACACTTTGTTCTTAACGGGATTATAAAAGTAATATCCTTTTGTTTCCTTAGGATACCCCACAAATAAACACTTGTCAGATTTAGGTGCTAGTTTTTCTGAGACTTATCGTTTTACGTAAGCCTCACAACCCCAAATTTTAAGGAAAGACAAACTAGGTATCTTCCCGTACCATATCTCATATGGTGTTTTATCAACCGCTTTAGAAGGAACTCGATTTAGAGTGAAAGCTGCAGTTTGTAATGCATAACCCCAAAAGGATAATGGAATATCTGCATGACTCGTCATAGATCGAACCATATTTAATAAGGTTTGATTCTCCTTTCGAAAATTTCATTCCATTATGGAGTTGCTGGTGGAGTCCGTTGGGAGACATTCCCATAATTTTTAAGATGATCATCAAATTCTTGGCTTAAATATTCACCACCTCGATCTGATCAAAGTGCTTTGATAGTTTTACCAAGTTGATTCTGGCACTTCATTTTGAAACGTTCGAAACATCTCAATGATTCAGCTTTATGTTTCATAAGATATACATAACCATATCTGCTGAAATCATCAGTAAATGTAATGAAGTACTGATAACCTCCTCTAGCCATTGTGTCTATAGGACCGCATACATCGGTATGTATTAGATCCAATAAATCACTTGCCCTTTCACTGTGTCCAGTAAAGGGACTTTTAGTCATCTTGCCTCGTAAACAAGATACGCATGTTTCATATGTTTCTACATCAAATGAATCTAGAAGCCCATCTTTATGGAGCTTCGTTATGCGTTTCTCGTTTATGTGTCCGAGACGACAATGCTAAAGATAGGTTTGATTACAGAAATGACAATTTTCTTCCTTTTCTTTTGGGTGTTTTGAAGTAGGAATAGGCCGGGTCTTGACTTATTCCATAGGCTTTGCGACAGGTGCAGCAACAGCCTTGGCAACTCTAGCCTTGCCTTTGCCTTTCTTCTTCATTCCCTATCCCTTTTAAATCATCGACATATTACTAGAGGGTTTCTTGATATTTTGTTCAGCAGTTTTGAGCATCAAATGCAACTCTGAAATTGATTTCTCCATATTATTCATATTGTAGTTCATTACAAATTGTGAGTAACTCTCTGGTATCAAATCTGTAGCCAACTCTTGGCTTATGGGAAATCCGAGTCTATCAAGCTGGTCAACATAGCCCTTCATCTTCAAAACATGAGGACTAACTGACGCACCCTCGGTCATCTTGCAAGAATGTAGGTTTTTGATTGTCTAGAACCTTTCTTGCCTAGCTTGCTGTTGGAACATTTCCTTCAACGTTATAGCCATGTTGTAGGCTTCCATTAGTTCCATGTCTTTCTGAAGTTCAGGAACCATAGTTGCCAGCATAATACATGCAACATCAGTAAAATCTTTGACATGCTTATTATGCACATCCTTCACAGCTTTCGTAGCATTGGCTGGTGGGTCCTCAGGGATTGGAGCATCCAGGACATACAACTTGCGTTCATGCTTAAGAACAATTCTCAAGTTTCAAACCGATCAAGAAAGTTAGTCCCGATAGCTTATCCTTCTCAAGGATGGATCGCGATGACATGAGATTATTGTTACTTGAAGAGGCCATTGATCTACAATAAAGATTATGCAAAGTTTATTTTAGTATAGAGGAATAGACTCCCACTAAATTAACAACCCTCCTAAAACGTACTGTTTAGTTAGGGGACTAAAATCCATATTTCACCTAATTCTATGACAGCTATGGCATGAAACACAGAACTAGATTATTTAGGTTGGTAACAGTTACCAATTACATCTTATGTAATTTTTAGATCCCTTTATGAGATATGGGACATCTTATGTCTTAGCATGTTTTTATCTCATCATTTGCCTAAAGCTCAAAACTATTTTGATGGCTTTATTAAGTCGGACCATTTTAAACATTAAGGTAACTCTTACCCAACTTGTCTCACCAAGATAACACAATACACCCAACTATGGCTGAAACTATATTAGTGCGATCGAGGCCTTGACAAGTGTTTAAAATGGATGGCACGAGACTTAAAATTTAATAGAGGGATTTTATTCAGTTTTAGTGATTTTATGTAAACAATGAAATATTATATATTTTATTGATTTGCTCAATCACTAAACGATTTGGAAATTTTTTTTTTAGAAGACGAATCTCAATTTCGAAAATTAAAATTCGCTATAGAAAATTATAATTTTCGCTGATTTTATTATCATAAATTAACCCCTTAATTTATCTGAAATTAAGTCAATTAAAACATTTTAATTAACCCGAGCCCACATCTAACTAATCATCTTATCCTAATCCAATTAGGATTTAAGATATTTGAATCCTAGTATATCACCAATAACAAGATTCTTGATATTTATCTCCTATTCTAATTTGTTATCTATCTTTATCAAATAGAAACTTCATAACAAAATACATATAGCAAGATAAATAATTAATTTCGAAAATTAATGATTTATTTTGGATTTAAGATATTCGAATCCTAATATATCACCAATAACAAGATTCTTGATATTTATCTCTTATTCTAATTTGTTATCTATCTTTATCAAATAGAAACTTCATAACAAAATAGATATAACAAGATAAATAAATAATTTCAAAAATTAATTATTTATTTTGGATTTAAGATATTTGAATCCTAGTATATCACCAATAACAAGATTCTTGATATTTATCTCATATTCTAATTTGTTATCTATCTTTATCAAATAGAAACTTCATAACAAAATAGATATAACAAGATAAATAAATAATTTCGAAAATTAATTAATTATAAATAAATAATTTCGAAAATTAATTAATTATAAATAAATAATTTCGAAAATTAATTATTTGCAATTTCGGTCCTCATCCAAATAATCACAAACATGTAATTGAATCATGAACTACTATCCCAATCGAACCTAATGGTGTCATGGATCACAGAACACGAAATTCAATTCATTAAAATTATTTGAATTAACCTAACATGATTACTAGCATGTACGAAACTGATTTTAATTAAATCACGAATATGTGTATCATATACACAAAACATGATAATAAATCTCAAAGACAACTTATGTATATCACATATACATCAACTATTAACATGCTTTCAATCATATATCATGTATATATCAGAAGAAAACATGCAATGAATTTAATGGAACCGAACTCGAAGTCTCTGATACCGCTGTTGGGTTTTGGGGTTCATACGCAGCGGAGATTACAAAACAGTTTTGACAAAAACCCCAACAGGCTGAAGCGAGGAGAAGAAACGTTAGCGTGACGTGTATTGTGTTGGTGACTCGTGGCGGTTCCTAATTGGAGGAGCTTGTGTGTTGATGCTACATGGCGGCTTCTGATTAGTAGAGAGGAAATGAGTGACGTGCTAGTATCCAATGAAAACGCACCACATGGTTGACATTACTTGGTCTGTTGTCTCCAATTCTACCCACCGAGCAACGCGTAAATCGAAGCAAACTGTCCCGTATCCGATCACTGCATCTAAATACTCCATTTTTAATATTTTTCCACCTTGAATTCAACCGCGCACTCCGTTTCACCTAAAAATGACCAAAAAATATAATTAATATATATTTTGGAGACTTTCCGTAATTAAATATACTAAATTAAACTACTAAATATATATAAATACTGACTTATCAAATACCCTTAAACTTAAGACTTTGCACGTCCCGAGCAAAGGTGTAAATGACAACACAAACTAAACTAGAATCCTAATATAATAATGCAATGACTCAACTAATCCTATACCCAACCCAAAATTCATGGAGTTCCTTTGGTTTACATAGTCACCAAGTTAACAAGTAACTCGGAAAATTTCAGAGTTATGATATGTCAAGACTCGCAACCCAAACAGAATTGAGATCCCACTTTCAAGACAAAGTCTCGGTCAAAACAAAGGCCATCGACTACTCATAAGTTTTCTTGGTCTATACATTAAAGCACACAAGTTCAAATTTAGTGAAAGCACTCGAACTAAATCTTTTATTTGAAGAGTTTTATAACTTCCACCTTTATTCGTTTTATATTTTTTCACATTTTTCCCCAAATCTTTTTTTCAATTAATACAATTCCTGCTACATTTACCGTGGACTGATTTTCTCACTTTTTCCCACCACAAGTTTCCTTGCTCCATTTCCTATGGAAACTTGTGGGACACTCTACACTAAAAAAACTCCTATTAGTACTTCTTACTTTCGCTATAATCAAGCAAATCCTCAACGTGGGTTAAAATAATATCACTTGCATAAATTTGACCCTACTAATTTTTGTTATCTAGCACAAAGTCCAACCATCAACTAAGTCTCTAATCATGAAATCATAAAAATGTTGAGTTACGAACTCGATTGTTTGTTTCTCCTAATTTCCCATAAGTTTCAAGTAAAAAAGGCAACTATAAATTACTCATCCACAACTAAAGGCATGAACAAAGTTTCGGGTGACTCTATATACAAAAAATAAAAAATAAAAAAATCGTACTAAATACATGTTTGCATGAAAGTGTATCATATCCTAATGAAATGAGGAAGGAATATGAATGGACAAGAAATGAAAGAAATGGAATAAATGATATAAAACACCACCATTGCCATCCACAACCGCCTATAACCGCATAAAATTAAAAAAATAAACGATCTCACCCGTGGTCTTTTGCAAAGAATCCATCCAAATGAATCCACAATCCCTAAAATAACCCCAAACTTATTCTGAACCTTGTCCTCAAGGTTCAAAATAAGTCAAGGCATCCATATAACAAAAAGAAAAATATAGTAGTAAAGAAAAACATGGATAAGAAGATGATACAAATGCATGCACGACAAAAAGTTTCTAAAAACCATTGAATGCACAAAATCTCTCATGTGTAGGTGACTAAGGAAACTATGAAAGAACAACCATAACAAGAGCATGAACTAGTAAACATAGGAGTTAACTGAAAAGAAATTTCAATCAAGTCTTGCGAGCCCGAAGTCTGTCAACTAAGAGTGAAATCAACAAGATGATGAAATGAAATTTAGGGTTTTAGGTCTACTAAAAAACCCGCCACTATTGCAGCAACTTAAGTTGGGTATGTCCCAATCAAGTCTCAAAACACCTAAAATCCTATAAATATGTTATTTCCTAAAACATATGCTCAAATTATGCTTTAAAAATGTAATCCAAAGTTAAACCTACAAAACTCAGCGTTCCAATCCTCCAATGAACGTCAAACGTCACATATCACCTGTAAAAACAAGAGACCAAATTAGAATGTTATTAAATATAAACAAATGAAATAACTAAAACTAAAATAAATGCAAGAAATAAATAAATAAATAAAAATGAAGCTGGGCTGCCTCCCAACTAGTCGCCTTTTTTTAAGTCTTTGGCTAGACTTGGCGTGATTGATTACGTGATGCCTTCTCCTTTAAAGATGTCAAAACTAACGACGCATCTACGTATTTGGGCAATGAAACATGCACGCCCTTTCAGATTTAGGAGCTCATTCGGGACTTCCAACACGAAAGAATATGTCGCATCAGGATCGTCCAACATAAAGGTGTCGGCAGTGTAGAAGATCCGCGAACGCTCCCTTACTTCCACCCCCTTATAAGGTGTACCAAATGTGCATGAGAGGGTAGGTGGTTGCACCAACACCAGAGGTTGGTCGTCCTCGCTCTCTATCTGCGACTTCTTTGGCTTGTATGAAATGACATTAATTTTCATCTCATTTTCCCCCTCATTTAGTGCAATGACAATCTCTGGCTTAATTTGAAAGACTTCACGTTCTTCCGATGTTTCTCTCCAATAGTCCTCCACCGGTGTAACCTCATTCACCTCAAGAATCTTCAACATATCAACACTCACATCCTCATCTGGGTTAAAAATTGGTTGTGTACTACACAACTCTTCCTCATCAGTCATATTCTAAAGCCTGACATTATATTGAATACGTTGAGTTTCCAATTCCTTCAAGTCGGGAATCGTAAAATCAATCTGTCGGATCTCGTCAAAAAGTTGTCGAAGATGCTGCTAACTATTTATTAATTGCGTCACCATATCTTCCAAGGAGGTGTTTTGATGAAACTGTTGATTTCCTTCATGTTGAGGAATCTGTGGGTTTGACATGAACCCAAAGAAGTCGGGCTGTGGTGATGCATAGCTAGAATAGTGATAATTCTCATACTGTGGATAATAGGGACAATTATGTGCAGAATGAGAATAGTCTGCACAAATTTTGCAAACCTCAACCGGTTGCACAAAAGAATGTAGGTGAAAAAATTGATATCCATTATGTGACATACTTACCCCATTCAGATTATAATAATATGAGTCTTTGAATCGACCATAATTATGAGGGTAGAAGGAGTCCATTACGGGGTTGCCTGCATACCTGTTAAGAGCAAGGACTAGATAGACAAAAAAATAAAAATAAAATGAAAATAACAAACCAAAGAAAGAAAAATATCAATCCCTGGCAATGGCGCCAAAAATTGACCCGCCCCGAACACGTTAATAAAGTAAAATTTTTAAACTAACTATTTTGTAGGATAGCGACAAATGGTCGATCCCACAGAGATTGGTAGTCTTTCTTAGGTTAAAAACAACGAAAAAAGAAAATCGAGGGTTTTAAAATAAATATTAATTTGAATAACTAATCTAACTAAACTAAATAAATAAAATAACTAAACTAATTTTAAAAATAATTAATTAATACCTAAGTAACACCTAAGTCTACAGTTCCACAAATCAGGATCAAGATTCAATAGCAATCATGGTCTTCAATCTTTCCCAAAAAGTCATTAATTTAAATTCTCCTAGATAAGCTACAAAAAATCGACATCCGCTAGAGATTCCTCATTTCCCTAATCTCGATAGTCAGGACGTCCGCCACTAACTACTTCCCTAATTAATGTATAACCCTAGACATCCACCAATTGGGTTTAACACACTAACTGCAGTAATATAGGTTTGTGGGAACATTAATCCTAAATAACCGGGTCGCATGATTTAACCTAGATTCAATTGTTGGATACTCAAGAATCGAAAGGGTTTGACGACAAATGGGGTGAATGTTTGTCACTTCATTAGTCCAAAAGCACAATTACACGGATACTAATAGTCCATATAACTATAGATTGTCCCCCTAAAAGCGTGCACTGGCCATATGCACACCTAGATTTAAACCATATTCATTTAAATCAACAACAATGAAATAAGAGAATTTAAACAAAATTAAATTATAAAATAAAAGATCTCACATAATATGCCATGAATAAATAATCCCGACTTGCTTCCCCTTCAACCTAGGCAATGAGTTGATTAGCCGAACATCATCGAGAGAAGTCGATACCAAAAAAATAATAGTCGGTCTTCCAAAATAATAATACATAAGGTCATAATATACAAAACTACTAAAAATTGGTATCGGGAGGTGAGAGAAACTAATTTTAGGGGTTGGGGAGGTGACTCGTGTGCAGAGGAGCATCGTAGGGCTGTTTTGGTTTGAAAATAGGTGTCCGCCAAGTGCAGCAGCCTATTGGTTCGTTTGCTGCTGTCACGCTGAAGTGGCAGTACCTGATTGGCTGAAACAATTGCCGACGACGCGCTGTTGTGCTGTGAGAGCCACGTGGCATGCATGGGAGGCGGAGAGAGTCACGCGAATCTATGCAAAAATTTGGGAGTTTGTGTAGATGCGCATCCCAAGGCGAATCAATGAAGACTAAAGCAAGGAGAAGAAATGCTGGCATGACGTGTATTGTGTTGGTGACGCGTGGCGGTTCCTGGTTGGAGGAGCTGGTGTGTTGATGCTACGTGGTGACTTCTGACTAGTGGAGAGGAAATGAGTAATGTGCTGGTATCCAATGAAAATGCACCACATGGCTAACATTACTTGGTATATCGTCTCCAATTCTACCCACCGGACAACGCGTAAATCGAGGCAAACTGTGCACTTTGTTTCACCTAAAAACGACCAAAAAAATATAATTAATGTATATTTTGGAGACTTTCCATAATTAAATATACTAAATTAAACTACTAAATATATATAAATACTGACTTATCAGTTCTCAGTCTCTGAATCTTATGATCGAGTATTTAAATCGGTTGCTCATTGTAAGACAAGTCTTCTCGAAGATCAAATTTATTCCAATCAATTCTCGAAGTGAATTGAGTCTTCATCTTGCGTAACATAGATACATGAAAGACATTATGAACTCCAACAAGCTAATGAGGTAATTCTAACTTGTAAGCTACATGACCAATCCTTTCCTGTATTTGAATGACCCAATATACCTTGGAGCTAGCTTACCTTGCAACCCAAATCTATATAAGCCCTTCATAGTTGAGATTTTTAATAGGACAAAATCATCATTTGAAAACTCTAAAAACTTTTGATGTTTGTGGGCATATCTTTTTTATATGAGTTGTGCCGCAGTCAAACGTTGGCAAATCTGTTGTATCCTCTCTATGTAGTCCTGGATCAACTCTGGCTCTAATAAAACTATATTTGCAATCTCTGCCCAACACATTGGTGATCGACAAGGTTGACTATACAGTGCCTCAAATGGAGCCATTCTGATACTAGCCTGATAACTATTCTTATAAGAGAACTCATAAAGACGAATATATTTCTCCCAGTTATCTCTAAATTCAAGACACAAGCTTGAAGCATAACCTCAAGTACCAATATCAACCGTTCATTCTGTCCGTTAGTCTGAGGATGGTATGCCATACTGAGATTAAGCACAATTCCCAACTGCCTCTGTAATTCACTCCATAACCTGTACGTGAATCTCAGATCCCTACTCGAAGTAATCGACACTGGAACCCTGTGAAATCTTAATACCTCCCATATGTACACCTCGCATAAACGGTCAAGAGGACTGGTAAGAAATGCGCAGATTTCGTCAATCTGTCAACTACAACCCAAACTGCATCATGTTTGCACTGACTCAGAGGTAGACCGAAAACAAAATCCATCGATATATGTTCCCATTTCCACTCAGGAATAGGCAGCGAATGCAATAACCTTCCAAGTTTCCTATATTCAGCCTTAACTTGTTAATATATCTCACATCTCTTTATGAACTCAACAATGTCAATATTTATCCCTAGGCACTAATAAACACATCGCGTATCATGATGCATCTTAGTGTTACTTGGATGAATAGAGTAAAGTGATCGATGAGATTCCCGTAGCAATTCCTGTCTCAACTAATCCTGAGTTGGAATCCATAATCTATACCCGAATCGTGATGCCCCGTCGTTAGAAACTAACGAATCAGGATGATTTATATTAGCTGCTAACCACAACGTGTTACGTATCCCTAATTAACTTTCTAACTATCAACCACGCGCTGAATCATCTATGGTTCAGCTCAAATCTGGGCACAGAAGAACATATTACTAGCTTTGGAACTAGCTCTCTCAGTTGATGGTGTGCTAGCTAACTTTCACGAATCATCATCATTGAAGTTTCTCAAGAAGTATGAACTGAGAAACTATAACTGTAGCTACGTTTTCTCTGCCTGTTCTTCTTTTACTCAATGCATTAGTAGCCATATTTGCTTTGCTTGGGTGGTACTCTGGAGTGAAATCATAATCCTTGAGAAACTCAAGCCATCTACGCTGTCTCATGTTCGATTCACTCTGAGTAAATAAATATTTCAGACTCTTATAATCTGAAAATACTGTGAATCTTTCACCATATAGATAATGCCTCCAAATCTTTAAGGCAAAAAGCCACTACAGCTAGCTCAATATCATGAACTAGATAATTTCATTCATGAATCTTGAGTTGCCTCGAAGCATAAGCTACAACCCTGCCTTCTTGTATCAACAAACAACGTAGGCCTGAATGAGAAAGATCAGTATAAATCACCAATTCCTTCCCTGATTCAGGTAATGTGAGAACAAGTGTAGTAGTCAATCTATATTTCAATTCCTTGAAAGAGGCTTTGCACTCATTTGACTACATAAAACCTACATCTTTCTATGTTAGCCGAGTCATTGGCATAGTAATACGAGAGAATCCATTAACTAATCATCTATAATAACATGCTAACCCCAAAAAACTCTGAATCTCTGACACCATGGTAGGAGTAGGCCAATCCTTGATTGCCCTAATCTTCACTGGATCAAGAGATATACCTTCATCATTAACTACATGTCTAAAAAATTTGACATTTGAAGACTAGAATTCGCACTTACTAAACTTTACATACAACCGATTATCTTTCAGAGTATGCAATGTAACTTTGAGGTGGTGCGAATGCTCTTCCTCAGTCTTTGAATAGATCAAAATATCATCGATAAACACGATGATAAATTGGTCAAGATAGGGTTTAAACATTTTATGCATCAGATCCATGAATATAGCAGGAGCATTAGTGAGCCCAAATGACATCACTGTAACCTCGAAGTGCCCATAACGAGTACGGAAAGCTGTCTTTGAGATATCATCATCCCTTATTCTCAGTTGATGATAACCATACCTCAAATCAATCTTCGAGAAACATCTGACACTATTCAAATGATCGAACAAATCATCAATCATGGGCAATTAGTATTTGTTCCTTATAGTTTCGATGCATATTCCTAGGGTTCTGTCCTTATTCTTCACAAAAGAATGGGTGCTCCCCACGGTGACATGCTAAGGTGAATAAAATCTTTTTGAAACAACTCCTCGAGCTGAGTCTGCAACTCACGCGACTCCTTCGGTACCATATGGTATAAAGGAATAGATATAGGCTTGGTCCTAGGAATAAGAACAATGACGAAGTAAATGACACGTGGTGGCGGAAATCCAGGCAAGTCAGATGGAAAAACTTTTGAGAACTTATAAACTACGGGTATCTCATTAACCTTAAGTTCCTTTCCTGGTTATCCAAAGGTAACAAATCCTACCATAACTTCTAAATCTCGAGGTGTAGCTTCTCTTCAACGAGTTGCGAATCGTGAAAGATTATAGCCTTTATAGATTATAATTTCATAAAGGTTAGGAAAATGAAAGATCATTGTCTTATGGAAATAGTCAATATTGGCATGGTACGTTGATAACCAATCCATCCCTAGTAATGCATCGAATTCTAGGAAACCCATCACCCTCAAACCAATTGGCAGTTCGTTCTCCTTAATTTTGACTATACATCTCTCATAAATTAGGTTAGGATAAACTTTCTCACTCACTGTTGTGCTCAGAATAAAAACTATTTCGGCTTTAACAGGTTTCGATTTCAATTCATCAACCATTGTTTCAACAATAAAAGAAACAGTTGAACCAGCATCAATTAAAGTATGCATATCTCAACCATAAATATTTAATATACCCTATACTAGTCTCCGATTGGCCTCTGGGTCTGCCTCCGCCACTACAGCCTGTCATCATGTAGGTGGTTTGGTACTGCTTACTGATCTGGCTGGCAACATAGTACACTCCCTCATAATATGTCATGTCTGCCTACACCATTAGCATATCGTCAATGTCATTCAGGATAAACTACTGGCATTAGAAGCTTGCTCCAATCCACTCGGTTTCTATGAAGACTGTGCTCTACCATTGCCTCTACCTCCAGATTGAGATGGCGACAGCGGTGGTCTGGTTACTGAAGCTTGAGAACTTGGCGGAACGGGTGCACTAACAAATGTCGTTCCTATAGATCCTGATAGTGTAGCTATACCAGCTATACTCCTTTATCTCTTCTTCGACCTAAAAGAACTAAATTCCTGGAATCTCTGACTTCTAGGATAATGTGATACTGGGGGTGGTGGTGCAACAACTGTTCCAGGTGGTTTTGCTAGAATAGCTTCTTTTACCTCCATCGCACTCTCAAATATAAAAGTGTAGCTAGTGCGAGGATGAGAAGAAACAACAACCCTAATCTCATAGTTCGGCCCACCAAGAAATAAGTCAATCTTGTTATCTTCCAGCTCTACCGTCTCTGAAGCAAATTTACTCAGCTCAGCGAACCCCGTTCGTACTCCCTAACAGACATCGCTCCCTACTTCATTGAATGAATTTAGTCTTCTTTGTGATTGATTTAGGGAAATAATGCCTGTAAAATACTGTCCGAAACCGCGACCACGTAGTGACGGTCTTCCCTTCTCTTTCTAGGGAATTCCACCACTTCCTTATAGAGTCTATCAACAAAAGGTGACCAGTTTAACCTTAAACTGGTCTTTAACATCAACAACAACAAAATGTTGCTCCATTTCCAATATCCAGGTAATAGCCATTCCTTCCTCTATAGTGCCATCGAACCTCATAATATCACATTTCATGAATTCCTTACAAGTTCTGAGGAATGCGACCTTCACATAATCCTCTAGCACTTCGACTGTTATTTTTGGTATTAGAACCTATGGAACTACCGGACGAACTAGAGCTGCTACTGTCTCAGCTCTGCTAACCTCGCAACTAGTTGTAGGTTGTGCCTTAGGTCGTTGTACTGGTGGTCCCATATGACCCATCAACATTGCCATTAACTTGGCCTGAGACTCCATTAACTGTTTCATTTGCTGCTCCATTCTAGATTTCCACTGATCCTCCGTCTCCCTATTACCTTTAGGTCTCAACCTCTGTGATCCATCCCCTTGATTCGCCATTAGATTCTGTGGTCAAAGGAGAAAGAAGATTATCAGGTAACATTTCAACAATTTAAGGAAATCGTAACTACATAATATTCATCAATATGAGTAGCAAACAATGTATAATAGTGTTTTCATTTTCATTTCTGTTCAAAACACGATAAAAACCATTTATCAAACCCTAAGTTTATTCGTAACTTGAGATAAATCTCATAGTCAATAAGCTTAGGTTTTTGTACGACAGATTATGCTATCATTCATTTTGAAATCATTCTAAAATGAAATAGGACTTATAGCCTAATTCATGATACCATATTGTATCAACATTACCACTTTACTTCTAAAAGTGATGAAATTAAGGCTCCGAAACCAAGCTGTGACATACCTTATCTCGATTAGGAAAAATGCTCGACCTAAAACCCTAATCAAGCCCGCTAATCCTGCAAGACTTAACTAGAGCTAGCAACCTCTCCATCTATACCTGATAAACTCAACATATATATTCATATCGAAATAATAAATCAAAGTATTACGTAGCGAAAAACTTAAAACGTTTTTGATATATTCAAATATGTAGAAATACAGAGTTTATCAAAACCTAAAACCATAGTTAAATCACCCCAACCCTGTTTATATACATTAAAATATGTCAAACAGAGTTTATATATACAAGAAGGCTCATTACATCAAAGATAAGATGCGAAACTCCTAAATCTTCTCTTTCCCTTTAGTCGATTCGCTTGGTTGCGAACCTGAAATAATTAATTTAGGTGAGCGCTCCAACTTGCTCAATAAGTAAGGATCCACACTAATCATCAACATTCCATATAGTAAACAAGAATATCATGCAATAACAACATATGCCAATGATATCTAACAAGAATATGGAAATCATATATCTGAATACATAATCAGATGCAAAGGAAGATATTTTGGACTATTACACTGTGATTCCCCATTTATATTTATAAAACTAGGGCCAATTACCCATCGACGTCATTAATACAAGTGCTACACCAACATAATTGACGTTATGATGTCTAGCCAATCGATTAATATCCAATGGTTCTATCATAAATACTCTAGTGAATATGTAACCCAAGCTAGCTATAAACTGAGTAGGAGTTACGTATAGATTGGGAGATCAACCCAAAGTACTATACAACTTGGTCTCGGCCCTGAAGAGTTACTCTTGTGGATTACATTAGACATCGTTTTCCATTCATTAGAAAAACCATCACAGTGTACATAATCCCCCCATTCCATTTCAACAGCTATATGAGCTAATTATACTAAATAACCAGACAATGTTGATAAATAAGTGAATCCGTACTTACCTCGATCTAAGTCCTCATCCAATTTCCTAACTTTTTGGTCAATAATTCTCTCCCGGTTAATCGACACCTATCATAGACCATTTTTAGTTAATATAAGTTTATTATAGTCTATTAGGAACCCCTATCATAGTCCTTAAGTTCTTGACAAACCAACCAATTCTAATCAGTTCTATATTGATCTGGGTGTAGATAGCGCGCTAACCGACATGGATATTACGATATTTGCATGTCAGTCATCTTTCCCAGTACGTGTAGCGCACTATGGCTAATGCCTAACGCGCTATGGGCACCAGACCTGCAACAATAGTGCAGTTATGCTGATCCAAATTTACCCAAACCACATCCAAAACATCCCAAACAGTCACAGACTCATTAAAACTGATCGAGAACAACCTCTAGTGAGGTGAGATACCATAATTGATCAACAAACAGTTTAAACAACAACAATCCTAGCATCACCATAAATCCCAACTTTGATAAACACTCAAAATAAATTATACCTATATGATGCTCACAAGCTGTTTGATCAATTAAGCTTCTCAACTAAATTTGATCATGCACCTTAAACAACTTGTCTCGATCGATATTAAACCCCCAAACCCTCGTTTTGTTTGATCGATTGAGTTTAGTTTATAACATCAACTTTTTGTTTATATATATAGATTTTTCTCGAGATATGCAACCCATCATTTTGAGATTAATCGAGTAGTTGATGTGTTAAAGTGACACTAATTTTGACACATCTTGTACTTTTGCCTCGTTCGAGAAGATCAAACAATCCATATAATTTTATTTTTCTTTTTAATTTCAATATATATATATATATATTTATGTATCCTTATATATATATAACTCACGTATTTCTTCGCCGATAAATTCACCGGACATGCCTACGTGTAGCCAAGAGCGTGCACATTCATGCCACGACCCCCTCGTCACTTACAGTGTACCGGTAATTCATGGTTTATGGTGTATTTTATCAATTATAGGTTTGTATATATCCCGTTATTATATACAACCTATTTATATTTAAATTTCACAATTCAAACAAACACTAAATGTCATGCAAACACATACACGCTAATCGAGGTACACCGATCTTAATTTCGAGCCTAACTCGGGTTAATTAGTATTTAGATTAGTAATAATCAATAGCTTAAGGTAACAAGTCATTACAAGGCTACTAGATTATCAGAGGATTAATGTGATCTAGTTCGGTCAAATGCTCTAATTAGATGAGGTCTGATATCACAAATCATTTGTGGTCATTACACGTCTTATACCTTATATTTAGAATTCCTTAGCTGATCTTAATCGAACTCGGAACCAATTTACAAATTTTTAGGTCAATACGATCATTTCCCATTTTTCAAGATAAAAGCCTCGTATAATGTCCCAGAATAATCCTAATTTATCACTTTTATAGAAATTTGAATTTCTATTTATTTAGTCCATAAATATTATTTTTTTTCTGAGTTTGTTTCTTAGTTTTTTAGAATCTTTCCTAACTTTCATCATTTTCCATTATTATTTTCTTTTCTCTTCTTTTATTTTATTTGTGAAGAGGGATTTGACCCCCGAACCAAACCCGATTCAGTCCAGTCCGGGGAATCAAACCCCCTTCTTCCCCAATGCAACCCCTCGATTTTGCTACACATATAATTTTTTATTTGATCTTGGTTTTCCATTGGGTGTTGGGTTTGGCCCCAATATAGGCGTGTTTAGGCAAAGGAGATGGCCCCTGCCATCTCCCTCATCGGATCGAGCCGAGCCTCCCATCTCCTTTGTTGCCATAACACAACGCAACAACGATAACAACGTCAACACCAACAAAAATTCCAACAATTTTGCCTCCTTTTCATCGCCTTTATCGTTTCTTTGTCTCTCCTTTTATTTATCCTTCTCTCTTTGATTTGATCTCTCCTTTCACTGTCGAAACAAATTGGGATGAGGCTGTTCTATTTTGAAGAAGATAAATATGAGATTTTCTCGAGACTCATTTCGCACGAATCTCGATATTGATCTAAATGTTGAGTTCTTTTTCATTTTGTATTTTGATCTACATCGACATACATGTTGCATATCTCGAGATCGATCTTTACGGCTATTAACAAACCCATCACCTCTTGACCAACTTATGATCAAAATCCCAACAATCTTACATTCTTTTCATCGCCTTTATCGCATCACCGTCTCTCCTTTCGTTTCAATTTCTCTTTGGTTTGGTCGCTCCTCACACTGTTGAAAAAAACTGGGATGAGTCAGTTCTGTTTTGAAGAAGATAAATACAAAATTTTCTTGAGACTTGTATCAAATGAATTTTGATCCAAATTTAAAGGTTGAGTTCTTTTCATTTTTTATTTTGTTCTATATCGAGATACATGTTGCGTATTGTAACGACACTAAAAAATAATTTACATTTGCAAGATGATGTGCATTATTTATTTATATTTGTTATGCAAATATCTTAATTTTATTATTGATTTTACGAGAGAATCGCCTCGAGACGTGCGTAATACGGGTAAGCGGGTAAATGGAGATATTAGTGAGACTTCAATTAAATGGGTCTTTACTGCAACTTGAACTATTTAATGTCTTAAGCTTTATAAATTGGCCTAAGTTAAGCTAGTAAAAAAATAAATTGAGCTAATATGGTCATCTTAGATTGATCTTGAGATGTGTACTTAACAACTTTAATTAATTCAAGTCATTCAAGTGTGTGTGTTATTTTGGATATAAAGTTAAGAGATAAATGTGTGGTGTAGAGGTTTTATAGTTGTTTTATTTGAGAAGAGATAAAAATGTAAAGAAAGAAGAATAGTAGAAAGAAAGAGAGGGGAAGATCCATGGATGACACAAGTGTGACTTCCATTATCTAAGTAAGCCCCTCTTTGTCCTTTACATACTAGGTGTAGATAGTTGTTTGTATGGGGAGTTCAAAATTTGTCAATTATCAAATGGGTGATACAACCCCAACTTTGATAGATGTCATCCATTAATGCATTCTCGTTCCTTTAATGGCTATAATTGGGAATTTGATTATTGAAGCTTATTGTTGAAAGTATACATATGATTATTTGAAATGAACAAAAAATCAATGAGGTGGATTCGTGCACTTGTTGTGCGTGAAGCACAAAAAGGTGAAGATGGCCAATGTGGCCAATATATATATATTTGTGTATAGTTTATACATTATTCAAATAATTGTATATGTAATATACATTATATATGATGCATATAATGTATTGATCTATATAATATGTATATATATCCTTACTTGAAAAAAATGATAATAAAGGTTAAATTGGGAAAAGTAGTCGAGTCGAGACTTGCTCGACATAGTCCGACCTGAAATGTGACCAATGTAGTCACAACTTGAAAAATCTCAAATTTTAGAAATGTGGGGTAAATGGAAAGAAAACGAAGCTAAATACATTATTTTTGAAATAGGGACTTTAACACACCTAATTAAATGCAAATTGACACTAGGGGCATAGGGAACTAGCGCCTAGTGCACGTTACGGGGTGTGAATGAGTTGGTTTAGAGCCGGTTTGGTGGCATTTTGAAGTGTTACAAGTAAGTAAACCAGTTGGGGCCTTAACACGATTTCACTTGTGCATTTCTTGGTTATTATCCTTTGTTAATCCATGTTGAACTGAGTTCTTTGTAGCTTAATGTTGTGAATTCTCATTCATGCTATCTTTTGTTACTTTGGCTTTATGGTGATATCTATTCCCATGAATTGTTGTCTTATGATCCGATTTATGTTATCCTCGATTATATATTGGTTTTGTATTCTTTGGATCCCGAAATGAGTTGCCTAGGGTCTAAGTGGGCAAAATGGTAGTTACGAGCGTGGTGAAAATGCTTTGCGATCTTTTCTTCCACCGTGACCATACGAACTGTTAGACTTACCTAAGCTTACAATTTAGAATTGGGGAAACTCAAGTTGGTACAAGTGGCTGCGGTCTGCTACAGTTGATGGACCCAATCTAAACTGTTAGTCGAGTGACTTAGCTAAGTCCACCGACCATCTTGAAAGTCAAGTTGTGGTACTTTATCACACTTAATAGACTTAGAGCACCAAGATGCCTTTACTTTGTGTACTTGGTACTCAATTATTCGTTGATATCTTTGTAAAATTGGAAATCATGCTTTATTCATTATTTCGTGGTAATTCTTGCATAATTATTTGATTAACCATTTATTTGACATTTGAAATACTGTTAAGACTCATTTGGATTCACTCATTGGAATAGTCTCCATTTTGATGACAATTGTAGGTCCTTCTAGTAGCAAAGGTAAGGAATCGATACTTGGTAACTTCCTCTGAGCCCTCCTTAGAGAAAGTTTCTATTTTTACTACTCGTAAGTATATTTTGTATAAATATGAAGGTATTGTTTTTGTTTAAAACTGGTTAACTAGTTGAGTGAACACCTGGATATATGTATATTTTATTTCCTTCATTTTTGTCACCTAATATACAAGAGATCTACCTTGCAGGGTTTCCACATATATACTTGTCTTGATGCCAAGCTAATTTTAATTATTGTCATTTTAATTATTTATTTTCGTTGCGTAATTTATTACCACTTGTAAAACTTAATAACAACTTTGATAAGCGACCAAACGGTAAATGAAATGGTAAAAGAGGTTGACAAGGCATGCGTTGACTCTGCAGGGTTTGACTGGGGGTCCACATATGTCTAGGCCAGGCGGGGCCCCTTTTTTGGAGAACCGGGGTCATTATAGTTGGTATCAGAGTGCAAGGTTTATACCTTAACTTTATGTAACCCACAATCTAACAAAAATACAAACACAACTTATAAAGTTAGAATACCAATGAACTTAGTGTGAACCCTATGATCCTGACTTATAATCTCTGTTGGGCGGTGGGGTGATTTGGGGAAAATGAAAGCTAGAATTATACATGTCACTTGTTGATATTATTATATATACCGATAGCTACGGAAGCTGATCAAGACTAGTAATCTACATTTGTAGATCGTGATGGCCAATCAGTTAGAGCCTGGTGATCACAATGGAGCCACAGGTCCTCGCCATATAGACACGACGAAGTTTCAGACCTAGACATGTAGGATTAAGTCTCAAGACCGTCGTTTGGATGAGATCTTGACCATTCTTAGAGGATTGAATTTATTAATACCATTAACGTCTACACCCGTAATGGCTCCAACTTATGACATGAGTGTGTTTATGCTTTAAGCCGCTCCTACAATTTCTACAATTTACTCGACACCAACTACTGATGTGGGTCGCATAGTTTCAGCAATAGTAACGTTAGGCCTGATAGACGTTATCTTTTAGATGACAACAGAGGCTAAGTTAACTAGAGAATATGAAAAGTTCGGACCTAAGAGGTTCCATGGTGAGCCGGACTTGATTGAGTCGTAGAGATTCATCGAAAGTCATAAGAAGATATAGAGGCTTCTGAGGATCGATGATAGTAGGAAGGTCAGGAAAAACGTCCCAAATTAATTAAAATAGGATTAGCGCTAATCTTGGGATTAACAGTCGTAATTTGAGCGTTACGTGGATAACTCGATTGACTCAGACACGAGAACCGAGGGAATATGTTATTTATGAATGATGGAACTAAGGGAATATGTTATTTATGAATGATGGTTGTGTATATGTGGGGTTTCAAATCATTATTATTGTATTGCACCACACGTGTATATGTTGTTATCGGGCGAGTTGGTGTGGCGGGGAGTTACTTCGAAAAGCAATATGGACCAAAACACTAACCTAGCTTATATTGTTTGACACACTTGTAGAAATATATAAGATCGAGGACTCATTTATTAGCTTGTAGAAATACAATATGGACCAAAACACTAACCTAGCTTATATTGCTTGACACTTCATGAGAGTCATATTCTCTATCAAACGTTTTATTCATAATTGAAATTTATATATATGTATTAAATCCTATGTATTTCATCCATCATCAAATACGTATCCTAGTTTAAGTAGGATTACACATAAATAACCAAAATATGTATTCTAGTCTTATTCAAATATATAACGAACATTGATATGTATCTTAATATGAATACATATCAATCTACTTCATCTAACACGAAATTAATCTAAGGATATTAACTTATCCAATTGATTGGTAATCAAATATGTATCCTAGTTTAAGTAGGATTACACATAAATAACCAAAATATATATTCTGGTCTAATTCAAATATAGCTAACTCTCACGGTCCAAATCTCTAACCTCCGTTTTAATTCCATAATCAGGATCACCGACCCGTGACATGGGACCCACATCGTGAAACACACATCGACCAAGGCATGTGGCCGAGGTATATTGTATTTTTGTATTGATGTATGCCAAGTGTTATGTATTGTGTAGACTTACTAAGTTGATTCGTACAGTTGTAGGCGTCGAGACGAGAGCGGGGACGCACCTCGAGTTACGTGCAAGCTGGGGAACTGAGTAGTTAGCATTTTGGTAAGTCTTATTTAATATTAATATGAATTAAGGAATTATTTATAAGCCTATGGTTGTGTTTATTAATGTAAATCAAATTAAAGTCCTATAGTTTTGGTTTAAAAATCTACAACACTTAGACTTACCTCGGGATACACGCTAGCACACACTCCCATGATATGCGTGTCAATATGTTGTGTTAGAGAGCTAGAATTAGTAGGTAAGTAGGAGTGAATGAGAGCCACAAGATGTCATGGAGATGGGTGGTACATATTAGATGAAAACTCAAACATATATAAACCCACCTTAGTGCATTCTTCTCATTTTGCAAGTTGGAAACAAAGGAAATAAAATACACATATGTTGTAGAAATTGCTGGAGTGATCAAAGAGGAAGAAGAAGTTGGAGAAATTAGAAGCTTTGGTGAGGAAGATCAAGTTAGGTGTTATAAACATCAACTAGGTAATTACATACACTAGTTCATTTAGTTCAACTTAATGAATTCATGAATTTGATGTTGTTGGTTGTTACATTGTGTTGTGGTTGATGTTAAGGAACTCTAATAGTGTGTATGAGAGTTCCCTATGCATTAACATAGCCTATGTGTAGAGAAAACTTGGAATTCTGATTGTAGAATTCTAGGTTTTACTACACATAGCGCGTTAGGTTTAACATCTAGCGCACTAATGTTGATTAACGTGCTAGATAAGGCGTGGTAGCGTGCTAAGTTAGAAATTAGCAAGCTAATTTTAGAATTAGCACGCTAATTTCTCTGATAGCACAAAAAATCAACAATTTTCCAAAATCTCCAAAACACTATAACAAAGTCTAAAACCTTAAGTAAAGGTCTAAACACATCAAAAAACAAGTTATATGATATTAGGAACCTAAGAAAATGGTACGGGATAGCGAATACAAGATTTGGAGTATCGGGAGGCCAGTAAAGCTAGGACTTTACTTCGTTGTTGTGAGTATACCCAATGGAAACTTTACTTGACATTTCATTTCTATTAATTGTTGTCCTTGCATAGTCCTTTTGACTATTTTGCTTTTGTATTCGTATATCATGTGTTTTTTGTGTCTATGCTTACTTGATGAGTCCATTTTGTATGATATCCATTCATTTGATTTGGTTCATTGATTCTATCTCGTGCTATGTTTATTCATGTTGTTTTAAATGTGAATTAAATGATAAATAGCATGCTATTAGGCTAGTGAATATCTTATAAATGTTTAAGTGGACTTGTATTCCTTATTTGTTTAGGTGTATAGATGTTCCTATGTGCCTTGACAATCCATACTTGTTATTTCTTGAAATTAAAAGTAGTTTTCGCATTTAGGTCCGTACTCGATTGAGGTGTGCGCGACTTACGGGGTTAGAGTCCCCTGGGGATGTCGACACATGTTACTTGATACTATATGACACTCGGGGTTAGAGTCCCTGGTAACACATGGGTTTGAGTCCCTTATGCTATATGATTATTAAGTCGGAGTGATGTGGTTCATTACCGACCGGACCTAAATCACCACTACTTAGCTTAGTGTCAGTATCACTTGTTTAACTTTGGTATTTACTCACATATGGTTTAGTTTCCAACTTTCCCATTTATATGCTTTTAAATACCATATGAATGTTTGGAAATGCAAATTAAACTTGTCATCAGCTATTATTGTTTTGTTTTCGTACTCATCGTTTTTTTTTTGTGACGGTGGGCTCAGAGTCATCTACTAGCAGGTCGGACAAGGAGAAGATCGACGATTATCTCTGAGCCAGCGGCGCGTCATTGTATCGATTGTAGGTATTCTTTTGGCATTTTGATTGTATATGTTATATATGTCTTTTAGATACTATTTGGGTTGTATATTGGGTTGAGCGTTAGTTCCCCGATCTGATTTAGACGATTTTACTATTTCACTGCATTTTGAGGATTTTATATATGTGATGAAATTTCCTGGTTTTCCATACTTAGGGTTTTTCAAATGGCTTTCACATAATAATAAATGGTTTCTGCTTAAATTACTAATTGCTTTCGCATAATCAATAAGACTTCCACTAAATAATTAATTTAATAAAAAGTTTTAATTAACTCTAAATTTTATAAACTGGCAGGACTAGTGTATTACTTATCCTAAACATGAGAAAAGAGGCATTTAGGTTGTAAAGGCTGACTAATACGTTGTTAAGTCTTGTGTGGATAGAATTAGGGCTTAATTACAGGATTAGGTTGGGCGGTGTCCTAGATTAGGAGAGGGGCCGTCATAGTTGGTATCAGAGCCCAGGTTATTAGAACCTTAGGGATAAATATGAAAAACACAAACCTTAGAAGTGGGAACCATATGATTCTTGCCTAGGAACTATTTTTTTGGGAATTAAGCGAAGGTGAGCCTGGGTGTTTTCTTTATATACATGTTAATTTCTATATGTATATGAATACAAGATACGTCCCGTAGTAGCTGATTCGCATATGATTGTTAACATGCAGACACTAATGGTTGATTCACGCGAAACCGGAGACACCAGAGCTAGCGGCAGTCAGCCTCCCACCGTCAGTTGATGATTTTCAGAGGATGCTGACCGGATGTCCGCTCAGGAGCGACAGATCACCGATTTCATCGCTTACATGCTGGCACAGATGACTGCATTGGTTTCAACCACCCTCATTACCACAGCTACTACTACAACACCCCCGACCACAGAGACTCTTACTGCACCAGGCACTACTATTACCGCAGAGGCAGGGCACCAGTACCACCCGCTAAGCCAGCGGCACCGCGTCCACCAGCACTACCGATTGTCACGGTACAAGCAGCAAAGCAGTAGTAAACACGCCCACGCCTTATACACTAGAGACCACTGGCTTGTCAAGGGACGCCAAGGTAGTGAAAGAGTTCATGACTCAGGCCAATGTATTTTTCGAGAAAGAGGGACCACGATAAGATCGAGAAGTTGATCCTATCACAGGAGAAGCTGCATCTACTACTGGATATTGAGGACAAACTCCAGCGAGTTCTTTCATACTACACCCTTGATAAGGGTGTTGATGTTTAGTGGTGCACTGCAGTGGCGAGCTAAGGCAGCATCACATCATGGGTATGCTTCAAGGTGGAGTTCTACAAGTAGTATTTTTTGACTTCAATATTGCAAAGGTTGAAAAAGAAGTTTATGAGGGAGAGACATTAATGATGTACAACGACCGATATGGTTACATGAGGGAGTTCGCGGGAGACTTGGTGAAGGATGATGCAAATGACGCCTTCTACTTTAGGGATAGACTAAGACCAGATATAGCTAGACACATCATTAGCACCGAGGCCCGCACTCTGCAGGAGATCTACGATAGAGCACTCGCCTAGAAGACTTATGAGATGGGCAGAGAGGAGGAGATAGCAGCAGAAGGTTACAGTCAGGGTTCATACTACGACAGGAGGAGAAGGGGTAAGGGACAGAGAAGAGGGGACAAGGGTCCAGAGTGGGGTGACCTATTTCAGCAGTGCCCTACGCACCTTACCCTGCACCCACACAGATATGTGGCAGAGCTCCCTTGCCACCTCCCACCAAATAGGCATTGCTAGCTCTAAAGACACCACAACAACAACAGTTGCAGGGTGGCAGAGATAGAGGCAAAGGCTGGGATGGATTACGACAGGGTCAGCGGTAGTTACATGGACAGGTGTAGAAGGCAGGACATCGTCGTCATATCACTTGCTGGAGATGTAGTCAAGTGGGACACATGTCCAGGGAGTGCACACAGTCGGCAGCACATCCCCCACAGTAAGGCAGAGAGAAGTTTACATGATCGCGCAACTAGATGCTAGGGCGACACACAGTCTCATCTTGGGTACAGTTTTCGTTTATGGTAGAGACTTATATGCATTGTTTCACTCTGGATCCACTATTTCCTTTATTATTGCTTGCATGTTAGGCATATTAGGATTGACACATATTAGGCATAGCTTACTCCTGACTTTGAGCACTACGGCCGAGGATAGGGTTTACCCTAATAGTCTAGTTTAGGGATATCCGATAGAGATAGGAGGGGTAGAGTTACCGGTAGACTTTAGAGTCCTCGAGATGTTAGAGTTTGACGTGCTGTTAGGGATGGATTGGTTGTCAGCCTACCACACACACAACGACTGTTTCGGTAAGTCTATCATACTTGAGATTCTAGGACATCCGATGTTCGTTCACCGAGGTAGTACACCGAGACTCAGCACCACGAGAGGTCGGCTTACATCCAGTGGATAGATGGAAACTCTAGGTAGCGTCGTATATAGTAGCAAAGAGTCAGGGACCTAAACTATAGGAGATACGATTGTTCGAGACTTCCTATATGGTTTCCCAATGGATTTACCTGGATTATCGCTACCGCGAGAGGTAGACTTCATCATTGACCTAGTACCAGGTACCAGACTGATCCTGGTACCGCCGTACCGCATGGCTTTGAGGGAGTTTGAGGAGTTGAGGACTCAACTTAAGGATTTGGGGGAGAAGGGATTCATAACACCTTCGATGTCACCGTGGGGAGCGCTAGTTCTATTTGCGTAGAAGAAGGATGACAGTCTGAGACTATGCATTGACTACAGTCACCTGAACAGAGTGACAGTCAGAAAAAAAGTACCTATTGTCGTGGATAGATGACTTATTTGATCAGCTGAGAAAAACACAATTTCTCTCCAAGATAGACCTGAGATATGAGTATCATCAACTTAGGATCAGGGATGAGGATAGGTCTAAGACAACATTCAGCACCAGATACGGACACTACCATTTCACGGTCAAGCCATTCGAGCTGACCAATGCCCCCACTTGTTTTAAGAACACTTTACCTACCTTACCCTTCTATTGTGCCATGTCTAGGTGGAATCGACAAGATGGAACCGGGGCCCATCCGACCACCTAGGGGGTATTCATGGATTTGATGCACCAAGTACTTAGACCATATCTCAATTGCTTCGTAATAGTTTTCATCGACGACATCTTGATATACTCGAGGACACGTAAGGATCACGAGCAGCACCTCAGATAGGCGTTGCTTATGAGTGGACTGAGAAGTGCGAGGCTACATTTACTCAATTAAAGAGGTCATTGACTATTGCGCCAGTGTTTGTACTGCGAGAGGCTGGACATGGATTTCTAGTGTACATAGATGAGAAAAACTACCACACGCATGATCTAGAGTTGGCAGCGGTTGTATTTACGTTGAAAACTTAGAGACACCTTTTGTATGAAGAGAGATTCACACTCTTCATTAATCATAAGAGTCTAAAATATCTTCACATAGAAAAAGCTAAACATGAGACAACGCCGATGGTTGGAGTTCTTGAATGACTATGACTTTTCCTTAGAGTATTACACATGAAAAGCAAACGTAGTTGCAGATGCACTGAGTAGGAGACCAACTAGAGATGTCGAGGTTGTCAGATATCACATGATACATGAGTACTGATTACTCGAGGCAGCGGCGACAACATGTCAAATAAGGGTTGCTATTGATACTCGGGTGATGATTTACACACAAATGAGACTGTAGATCGTGTCTATACAAAGAGTGTCAAAGGTTCAGAGGACCGACCAATTGTACTCGAGATTCAGCGAGTTAGCGCGGAGTGCAAAGTGTACAAATTAGGCAAAGACGACATATCAATGTTCGAGAAACCGGAGCAGGTTGTGGATACCAGAGGTGCAGGAGCTGAGAGACGAGATCCTTCAGGGGTCGCACCATTCCAGATTCATCGTATATCTAGGCAAGACTAAGATGTACCACAACATGAGGAGACATTTCTGGTGGCTTGAATTATGGTATTTGTCAGCAAGTGAAGTCCGAGCATCGTCGATCCAGGGGATTACTACAGTCGTTTCCCATTCCTCGATGGAAGTAGGAAGACATCTCTATGGACTTTGTCAGAGGATTACTGAGGACTACGAGGAGACATGACTCGATCTGGGTGGTAGTTGACAAACTGACAAAATCTGCTCATTTCCTGCGAGTGGCGTCACATTACACGTTCAATCGGCTGAGCGTACTGTTCGAGATAGAGATTATCAGGTTGCATGGGGTACCATTGACAACCACGTCATACCAAGATGCTACATATACGTCAAGGATGTGGCGGAGTATGCAGGAGCAGTACGGTGCGCTCTTATAGTTCAGTATGGCTTTCCACCCTCAGGCTGACAGTGTTAGAGTTTGGCGGATCTTGGGTGGAGTACCTACTATTGTGTGATTTTGCTTACAACAATAGTTATCTGGCTAGCACTAAAATGGTGCCATTTGAGACTTTGTATGGTAGACTGTGTCGCTTGCCATCGTGTTGGGCTGAACCAGAGGACCGAGAGATAGTGGGGACTGAGATTGTTGTTGAACACACAAAAAAGGTCAAACTGATCCGTTAAAGACTCAGAGAAACACAAGAGAGGCATAAAAGATATGTCAATAAGTATTGCGGTGATCTCGCGTATTCCGAGGGAGCCTTCGTCTATTTAAAGGTTTCCCCTCGGAAGGGTCTTCGGAGATTTAAGGTGAAAGGCAAGCCTACACAGATGTTACGGGTCCATGCAGTGTTCCACATTTCGATGCTTCTACTAGCTGAGTCGAACGCAAGCATGCGATTGGCAGTTCACTTGAGTCAGATCGACCTGAGAGAGGATGTCTCTTACGAGGAGTAGCCTATTTAGATCCTAGATCGTAAGGTACAGCGGTTGAGGAGCAAGTCCATGTCGAAGGTACGACACAGAACTCACTTGGGAATGGGAGGACTACATGCGAGATAGATTCCGTACCTGTTTGAGTCAGGTAGAACCGTAACTTAAGCTTAATTTTGGGGACAAAATTTCATTTTTTTGGGAATATTTGTCACGACCCAAATCTCTAACCCTCGTTTTAATTCCTTAATCAGGATCACCGACCTGTGATATGGGACCCACATCGTGATACGCGCACTGACCAAGGCACGTGGTCGAGGTATATTATATTTTTGTATTAATGTATACTTAGTGTTATGTATTGTGTAGACTTACTAAGTCGGTTTATACAGTTGTAGGCGTTGAGACGAGAGTGGGGATGCACCTCGAGTTGCGTGCAAGTTGGGGAATCTGTAATTAGTTTTTTGGTAAGTCTTATTTAATATTAATATAAATTAAGGAGTTATTTATGTGACGGCCCTCGCCTCCCTGGGGTGACGTGTCTCCTTATACTCATTGCCAGCTGGCTCTCTTACATGTTTACGTCACCTACCAGTCCTTTTCTTGTCTCTCAAATTTTGTATACACGTGTGTGTACAGTGTATATATGAAATATGCGGCGAAAGTTGTACGTTAATTTTAGAAAAATATTAAGCCATGTACACAAAACCTAGTGTGGCAAAAACCCTAAAAAGTACTGCGTAATAAGGTAGATAATTGTACCATATCAAGTACCTATATACAATGTCATGTCACTCCCCAGTTCCCAAAAGAATCAAAATATCAAAATAAAAGCACACGTACAAGTAAGTTTCAACGGTAGGCAATCAGATGTGGTCCCGTAAGATCCCCTTGCCCTTACTTGTACTAGGATCTGCACTCAATCATCACAGAAGAAAATGGATGACGAGTACAGTCGGTAAAATCCCAAGGAACTCCTTCGAGCATTCAATAAGCAAATGGAATTCAGTAAAGACTGTTAGATAAACATGCGGAATGTAAACAGGCAATTGTAAGTAGGGCATCGCATGCGTAAATAACAATAAAGTGCAACTGTGTGTGTCTGTTCCAGACAGACTAAACCATACTCCGGGATTTCCTTCCAGGATCCCACTAGTGGGCGCACCCAACTAGCTATCACCTGATCCCTCTCGGTGGCCGGCGTAGACCTTCGACGCACCGACACATGTAGCAGTTCCCTCGGGTCGTTATCCACCGAGCACTCCTGATACACATTCTATGGTCTAGAATGCATAGACACACAACGAAAATTCGGTGGGAGTAACTCAACCAACCGTCCAAAAGATGACAATATATGAATGTAATTAAAAAGCACAAGGAATACTGGAAATGAATGAAAATACGAAACAAAATAAATACTCGAGAGTTTTCCCTTTTGGGTTTTACAAACCTCACAACGCGCTCTTTTACCCCGTAATCAATCCCCGAGTCCAAGTCCACTGGGTCCTTAGTCGCCAATTGATCACCCGTGTCAACCTATGTCCATTTATCAATAATTTAATTTAAAATGACAATTTCCAACAATTTCTAAAAATTTTAGGCCAAATTGCCTATTTCGCGCTTTTCGAGGCAAAACCCCTCAAAAAGTCGCGTCCGAAATATCCAAATATTTTATTTTTCGTAGAATTTCATAAATTTCTATTTCTTTCATGGAAATATATTTTTTTTCAGAATTTTTCTAATTTTTCCAGAATTTTCCAACTTTTCTTCCATTTTCTTCTCTTTTTTTTTTTTTTTTTTTTTTTTTTTTTTTCTTTTTTTGTTTGGGTCTTGGTCGGGTCGACCCGTCTGGGTTGGACCCGACCCGGCCCGACCCATTCTGGGCCCGGCCCAGTAGGGGGTGCACACGCGCGCGTTCGCGCGCTTGCGCATGTTCTTCTCCATCTGATCGAACCAGTTCCCTGGTTCGATCAGAATTTTTTTTTCTGGTTTGGGGTTGGGGTTGCTCTCCACCCCAACCCCCGGTGGACTCGATGGCAGGGGGAACACCCCTGCCATCACCACCAAGACTCGGTTCGGCCTCCATGGCCGAACCTTTGTCTCGCCACCACCGTCAACTCGAAATCCAAAACAAAAATCACTAAAACGCACCTCGATCGTGGCGTTTCCTCCCTCTTCTCTCCTTCCCGGCGCGTCCTTGTTTCTCCTCCTCCTCTCCTCTTCTTCTTCCTCGCTCACGACCTCCCTGGTGTGTAGTTGTGTCTACGAAAGAGAGAGAGGTGTAAGTGAGGTGAGAGAGAAAAAGTGATGGTGAGGATAAGGATAAGGATTGAAATGTTGACCTTTTGTCTTGACACCACAACGTGACACAGCTGGGACACTCGCCCATTTTTTCGGGCGTTTCGACGCCCAATTTCGTGTCCGAACCGCGATATACGCGTACCGCCATGTCACTAGCTGCCTAATACCCATTTCATAGTAGTAATTTGGCAATTTTTTATTTAATTTGTGTGTTTTAGTTTCCTCGACCTAATGTTCGGTCCCTCCAACTACCCGGTACCCACGTCGACACGCATATCGAGGCGAATACAGTTCACACAACCTCGCACGTATATTATTATTTTTTATGCAACATACACCGATGCGATGTATTTCAACAAATTTCACCGCAAATAAGCATCCAACACAAAATACTTAGCATACCTAAGTCACCGTGTGTCCTAGCCTACCGCGACGTCCATGTGGATCCGAGCTGGCGTCCACGTCTGCAAATTTAATAAAATGGGCTGTTACAATTTATAAGACTATGCTTGTGTTTATTAATGTAAATCAAATTAAAGTCTTGTAGTTTTGATTTAAAAATCTACAACATTTAGACTTACTTCGAGATACACGCTAGCACACGCTCCCATGATATGTGTGTCAATATGTTGTATTAGTTAGCTAAAATTAGTGGGTTAGTAGGAGTGAATGAGAGCCACAAGATGTCATGGAGATGGGTGGTACACATTAGATGAAAACTCAAACATATATAAACCCACCTTAGTACATTCTTTTCATTTTGTATGTTCGAAACAAAGGAAATAAAATATAGAGCGGCTGGGAATCTAGAAATTGCTAGAGTGATCAAGGAGGAAGAATAAGTTGGAGAAATTAGAAGCTTTGGTGAGGAAGATCAAGTTAGGTGTTATAAGTATCAATTAGGTAATTACATACACTAGTTCATTTAGTTCAATTTAATGAATTCATGATTTTGATGTTGTTGATTGTTACTTTGTGTTGTGGTTGATGTTAGGGAACTTTAATAGTGTGTATGAGGGTTCCCTATGCATTAACATAGCCTATGTGTAGAGAAAACTCGGAATTCTGATTGCTGAATTATGGGTTTTACTGCAATAGCGCGTTGGGTTTAACATCTAGCGCGTTAATATTGATTGGCACGCTAGATAAGGCATGGTAGCGCGCTAATTTCCCTGACAGCACAAAAAATCAGAAGTTTTTCAAAATTTCCAAAACATAATAACAAAGTCTAAAACCTTAAGTAAATGTCTAAAAACATCCAAAAACATGTTATATGATATCAGGAACCTAGGAAAATGGTACGAAAGAGCGAATACAAGATTTGGAGTATTGGGAAGTCAGTAAAGCTAGGATTTTACTTTGTTGTTATGATTATACCCAATAAAAACTTTACTTGGAATTTCATTTCTATTAATTGTTGTCCTTGCATAGTCCTTTTCACTATTTTGCTTTTCTATTCGTATATCATGTGTTTTTTGTGTCTATGCTTACTTGATGAGTCTAGTTTGTATGATATCCACATTTGATTTGGTTCATTGATTCTATCCCGGGCTATGTTTATTCATGTTGTTTTAAATGTGAATTGAATGATAAATAGCATGCTATTAGGCTAGTGAATCTCTTATAAATGTTTAAGTGGACTTGTATTCCTTATTTGTTTAGGTGTATAGATGTTCCTATGTGCCTTGACAATCCATACTTGTTATTTCTTGAAATTAAAAGTAGTTTTCACATTTAGGTCCGTACTCGATTGAGGTATGCGCAACTTACGGGGTTAGAGTCCCTGGGGATGTCGGCACATGTTACTTGACACTATATGACACTCGGGGTTAGAATCCCTGAGGTTGTCTACACACAGGGGTTAGAGTCCCTGGTAACAAATGGGTTCGAGTCCCTTGTGCTATATGATTATTAAGTCGGAGTGATGTGGTTCATTACCGACCGGACCTAAATCACCACTACTTAGCTTAGTGTCAGTATCACTTGTTTAACTTTGGTATTTACTCGCATATGGTTTATTTTCCAGCTTTCCCATTTATATGCTTTTAAATACCATTTAAATGTTTGGAAATGCAAATTAAACTTGTTATCAGGGATTACTATTTTATTCTTGTACTCACCGTCTTTTTTATGACGGTGGGTGCAGAGCTGTCTACTAGCAGGACGGGCAAGGAGATGATGGGTGATTATGTCTGAGCCAGCGGCGCATCACTGTATCGATTATAGGTTTTCTTTTGATATTTTGATTGTATTTGTTTTATGTCTTTCACATACTATTTGGGTTATATATTGGGTTGAGTGTTAGTTCCCCAACCTGACTTAGACTATTTTATTGTTTTATTTCATTTTGAGGACTTTATATATGTGATGTCATTTCCTGGTTTTCCACACTTAAGGTTTTTCAAATGGCTTCTGCATAAATTTCTAATTACTTTTGCATAGTCAATAAGACTTTCACTAAATAATTAATTTAATAAAAAGTTTTAATTAACTCCAAATTTTATAAACTTGTAGGGCTATTGCATTACTTATCCTGAACATGAGAAAAGATGCGTTTAGGTTGTAAAGGCTGACTAATAGGTAGTTAAGTCATGCATGGATCGGATTAGGGCTTAATTACGAGATTAGGCTGGACGGTGCCTTAGATTAGGAGAAGGATCATCACACTAACATTGATGTATCCTAATCTAAATACATATCACTCTAATTAATCTAATGGGAGATTAATATAAGGCTATTGACTTATCCAATAAGTTCCAGCTAAAGCAGCCAAATCCATCAACATGCGCCTTCTATTTTGACCGATCTCTCCCTTAAAAAAAATAATCGAACCTATTTCATAATATATCTCTATATGCAAAGTAAAGAGTGAATTAGGTGATCAAACGATGAGAATAGCCTATTTAATAAGTAAGCTAAACGTGAAAGAAATTAATAAAAAAGAAATCGATAATTGGTAAGTAATTAAAGGGTAAAAAAGATAATTCAAGTGACGAATGAATCTTTTGCTATTTGTGCTTTTAATATAAACTAGTCGATGAGCACGTGCGTTGCACGTGAGGGAGATATTAGATGTTTTTCTTAAAGTATTGTGTTAATAATTACTTGAAAAAATAGAAACATTAATATATAGTATAGAAACATTAATGAAGAGGAAAGAGATATGTACAATACTTTTCATATTTTTCTGACTTAAGTGAAAGTAGAACCACGATCTCTCTAAATTTTTTATATATATAATTTATATAGTATAGAAACATTAATGAAGAGGAAAGAACCATGGAGGAGAGAGAGAAGGGAAAGAGATAACCGTGAGGAGAGAGAAGGGAAGAGTGAACCGTGAGGAGAGAGAGAGGTGTAATGAGTGGAAGAGAGAAACGTGGAGGAGAGAGAGAGAAAAAAAAATCCTCTAAATCCCACTTTATTAGGAAAACCCGCATATTAATTTGGACTTATCAATTAAATTACCAACTTATCCTTAATTTTAATTATTTCTATCAATTCACAGGGTCATTGTTGGGACTTTTAGCCAAAAAGGCTTCACGGTTAACCGTTTTAAAATTGCTATTATAATAGTATAGATTTTAGAATTGCTATTATAATAGTATAGATATATATATATATATATATAGCTACCTTCTCTTTTATGTTAACCGCCTATCTTTTATTTTCTTAGTCTACGTAATGAAGATATGAGCTTTTTTTTAGATTAATGCAATGTATCCAAAGTTTTGCTCTAACTAATTCTTGATTTTTTTCGCACAAAACCTCATATTTCTTTTTTTTCCTTAGATTAATTAATGTAAGACATTAGCTTTTATATTATATTAATGTAAACCATATAAAGTTTGTACTGACCAATTTATAGGCCAAATTGGTTAAAATATCCTAGCATTTTACAATTTTTATTATTATATCTTAACCTTTTTGAATTTGTTATAATATCAAGATTGATAAATATGTACCTTAACTCACTTTTTCACTTCAAATTTGATTATGGTGACACCTAAGTAATGACCAAAAATAATAATCTTAATAATTATTTAAGTAATTATAGGTGGAGAGTTATTATTTAGGTGACACTTCATCAAATTTGGAGTTAAAAAGTAATTAAAGATACAAATTTGTCAATCTTGGAAAGTTGCATTATAATACAAACTCAAAAAAGTTAGGGCTATGTTGGAACAATTTTTTCGGACAGAGAATACAAGATGAGAATGGAAGAATCAAACAAAAACTTGAGGCGCGTAATTGCTCTCTTTTAAACAAGATTTCTCCCTACGAATAGAAATCATGTATACACAATGAGATTAATCGAAACTTGCCGTAGGATACAATCAAATCTTTAATGGTTGTTGGATAACGTGTGTAACACAACTCCAACCAAAAACACTTTTGTAGGATATTTTAAGAGAATGATGTTTTGAACAAGAACACACTTTGATTCATAAGCCTTTCGTGTTTCAATGTATTTCAATGTGTCTGATACGTTCTTGAACCCTTTAATTTATAGAACATTAAGGGACTTATCTTCTATCCATGAAAATGTGACCTTTAGTGTGAATTACTGTGAAGAAACAGACAAAATAAGTCCAAAAAAATCACAACTTTTTGTTCTAAGCACTAAACATGGCGCTGTAGCGCTAGGCTTAGCGCGCCCAACAACATAACCTTTTTTTCTAATCTAACAATCCCCCTCCCATTTTCAAATTATATGGACATATAAATAGAAAAATAAACATAGGAAATAACACGACCAAAATTCATATAGCATCATTCCAAAATTTGTACATAAATAAGAAGTGTCTTTTGGACTTAAACTTTTCACTTAGTGCAAACACTTTAAAGTTTCATCAGTTACTATGGTGAACGAATCTTCAACCAAGGACATTTGCAACAAAATTGGAAATATCACACATACCAATTTTGTAACATTCCCTGACTCAATTAGGGCAATGATCGGCCTTAAACTCTAATTAAACCCCAGTACACCAGTCATACTCAATTAGAGTAATAGTACAACCGTCCTTCATATATGATAATCATAATACAATATATCCCATATCGAATAAATATTTGAAAATGCTTCGGAATTAACACTTTTTCGATAATACAAACGATATATTAAAATCGACATAAACATCGGTTGTAAAACTATATCCCAACCATGTTTATAACAAAATAATATTTCGATATAATATTTAAATAGTAGAGAAGAATATTCACCATAGAGAAGACTATAAACTCATAATCTTTTCTGTTCCTGAGTCAAAGCGCTCGTCATTAACCTGAAATGTTAATTGGGGAATGAGCACTTCAACTTGCTCAGTAAGTGATGCTCGTAAATCGATCAACTGTCATTTAATATTAATGATTCAATAAATAGCAATATAAATCCAAGACATACCTATTCAGGTATTGAAAATAATATTAACAATAGATAACAAAATGCAACTTCAAAGGTCAAATGCAACCGTACTAGTGACTTGTAAATTTGACTTTAATTATGAAGTCGCTCCCTCAGTCACTCATGGCCCGTTCGGTTCAAAAGTAGAATAAACCTATGAACATGGGATTATTTTACACTGGGATTATAACATGGGTTTGGGTATTAGTCCTAATTAAGGGACTTGTTCAGTTGGGGTATAGAAGTTGAGATTAAATTTGGTGAAGTTACAAAATTGCCCTCTTATGTCAAGAACAAAAACCTTCCTTCCAACCCTAAGCCCATTTCATTCTCGTCCCGTGCTTATTCATTCCCGTCCTTCATCTTCTTCGCTCCACTGTGCTTATTCTCTCTTTCTCTCTCTTTCTCTGTCTCTCTCTCTTTCTCTCTCTCTCTCTCTCTCTCTCTCTCTCTCTCTCTCTCTATCTATCTGTATCTCTTTCTGCTTTGTCAACATCAATAATGGTGTTCTCTGTGCTTCTTCTTTTTGTGGTTTCTACAATCTTTCCGTCGTACAAAAAATGTCTTGCGTTTTCTGCAAAATCAGCTTCAATCTTGTTGTTGTGGAGCGAGACGAGAGGTATGATCTGCGAGAGAGAGAGACTAGGATTTTTTCACTGGTAGGAGCAGAGTCGGATGAAGATCGAGTAAGAGAGGATAATTTTTTTGTGTTTTGGTTATTAATAATATAAGGGTAATTTGGTCATTGTTAGATGCACCAACAACGGGATTAAATAATACCACTCATTTTAGGGTTTTACTTTATCCCACTTTTATGGGTTAAAATAATCCCATCATCAGTTTAAAACTCAAACCAAATACTAGTATTATTTCGTACCACCACTTATCCCATGCTATCCCATGAGTCGAACAGGCCATCAGGAATACAACCACAGTGTGGCGGCCTTGCCGCCTCGGGGTGGCGTGTCTCCGTGCAATCCTCTCCCCGTGGGCCTAGCTACACGTGTCCGGCACTTGCCCGTCCTTCTCATATCTCAAAATTCGTGTCCGTGTGTATTTTATTAAATTAGTTAGTGGATTTTCATATTTTCTTAACCTATTCTCTTTAAGAAGTTAAATATTTAATAGGTTCACTAATTTGTAGTTTATTATGATCCTAACCATACTAGTGGGTTGTATCTTACAAGTTAACATAAATCAGCGGAAGCTTTAATTGATACAATTAGGTAAAGTAATTTAGCATGATAAACATTATCTATACGAGCATGTCCTACTGTGGAAAACCCAGAAAAGTACTCTGTATATAAGCGACAGTACCATAACATATGGTATATACATGTACAAGGTCATCTCAAGTCATCCAATAACTAAAATAAATACCAAAATATCAAAATAATATAAAAACCTACGAGTGTGTCCAAAACCATCAACAAAGAGAGATAGTCGCCCAAGATTTTCTTTTGCCGCTACTAGTAGAAAAGGTTACACTCAGTTACCCAACAAATACAGTGACGAGTCCAGTGAGTAAATTCCCAAGAGAAGTCCACGCAATATTTAGCAAGAAATCAAATAGAAGTATAAATCATGCATGTGTGCTATTTGGCAACAGAAATACATACTTACATGAATATAGGGCAATACAAAAGATTCGGGTAGCATACCATGACAGTTAACATAGAGCAACAGACAATAATCAAACAAACAATGATTAACACTAGTACATACCAACCAAACATGCTCGAAAATAAGGCTTAATAGCAATTAATGATATAAATGAGAATATAAACACACCATAGTTAAGTCAACATATGCGTAAATATCCTTGATGAAAACCTAATGATGTGTCCCGTGTAATAGACTATACCATACTTCTGAGCTAAAGATCTTTCTAGGGGCTTCTCCCACCACCTCCACTGTCCCGTCCTTAGTCCTCGCGGCCCTGGCCAAATCCACTGAGACACCAACACGTGTGCATTGGTGCAGCTCGGGTCGCAATTCACCAATGGCTTGATCATACGTGCTATGGTATAGTGTACCCAAGTCTGTCCACACATCCCGGTGTAAAAACCCCGATAAATGGATTAATCAGTTAGAAAAATCGGTAAAGAAAAATAGTTCAGCACCCATCACACGCATAAAAAAATGAACTGAATTATGTGAAGCATTCTCAATCCGCGCTCCAACTTCCTCGGAATCCCGAATCCAACCTGACTAGCTCCCGATACCCGATATCCCTGAGTTCGATGTCTTCTGAATTCAAATATAATGAGTTTTAAGATTAATTTAGTGTCTATTAACTCTTAAAACCAATATTTATTTCAAAACCTAAAAATTATTAAATAGTCTTTTATTAAGTGAATTCCTTCAAAATAAGTTAAAAATAGTAAATCTAAGAATCGGTGTGTCGAAAGTGGGTTTCAACTAGCTACGTTATTAAAACACATTTTTTTCGAATTTCTAGTGTTGCGTTAGCGCGCTAATAGGGCTTATTAGCGCGCTAATCGCGAAACTAAATTCAAGTTTCTGCCCATAATCATTAGCGCACTAATTGCCCATGTGACAGGATTTTCATCTCGAAAGTTATGTCCCATAGTCCCTAATTAGTTAAATAAACCTCATTTAACACCATCTCCATATCAAATTGCCAAAACAACAATTAGAACAACCTTAAAACAACAACTTGATCAATTTCCTCAAATCTCATAAATTCATTAGTTTTCCCTATTTCATCAAAATTCCAATTCAAGCAAAAACCATTGATAATTCCTTATTAAAAATTATCATTTAACGCATAATTCGTTAACACATCACCAAAAACCACTGATCTAACTCTTAAATTTGATTTTCCATCAAAACTCTCAAAATGGGTTCATTAAATAGAGGAGATGATGAAGAAAATGATTGTCTAAGTTTAATTCCTCCAATTTGATGTTGTCCAGCTCTAATTCCAGCAACAATCCTTCTCCCTCTGATTTCTCAGCAATTCAGTTGGTTGTTTCTTAAGTTTGCATGGTTTGATCATTTTGACATATATATATTAAAGTGAGAGTGTTTCCTAGCCCTTGATCTCTATGGATTTATGTATCCCGATGACTATCTAATGGTCCACTTCTTGCCATGTATCCCACTAACCATCCCGATGACTATCTAATAGTCCACTTCTTGCCATGTATCCCACTAACCCCCACTAGCTCAACCTTAAGCGACACCATTTTGTTACTCACATGGTTCCTAGATGTGTTTAGGTGTATCTCAAGGACAATCCTATAGTTGACAATTAATTACTCAAACTATAGGTCTTGATTTATTGATTTAACTCACCTTAGCTTAGGCCCACATCATATATATGGTTAATGGTTTTATTCACCAAAAATCATCAACTTGCGATCGTAGTAACCTTCGACTACCCGACACTCAATGCCCCGCATCCTGACACGAGATTCAAGGTACACCATAGCCTATCATTTTAATCGAATTAACTTAGCCTATGGTCACATTACTTATTTTAATTCATCAACTAATCATCTTAATGTGAATTAGTGGAGTTTCCTAGTGCACCCGTAGTTCTCCTACTTGACACCCGCGTCGACACGCCTTTCGATGCTAATACTCGTCACACGACCTCGCCTGATATCAACATGCACACATGCAGTGTAATATAATAATAATAAATTTAAACACCACATATAGACAACCACCATCTATATATAACATATTTCCCCAGTTCTTGTGTCTGAGTCAACCGAGTGGTCCACGTAACGCCTGAATTTCGACCGTTAATTCTCGATATTAACGCTCATCCTAGTTTAATTAATTTGGGTCGTTACACACATCACATACATGTTGGCCAATCAGGGATTCTGTTGGTTTATTCAAGCTTGACTAAGCTACTAACCCCAAATGGACAGTGAACGACAAAGGTAAAATCTCGTCCTACTAAGGATGTAAGGGCGAAATTCATTTCCACGCTAACCTTCACATCCTTCAATCTTGATCTGCCTTATCAACACTTCCAAGGATTTCCACATTTAAAATTGTCAAGTCACAATATGTTGCCCCAATCCCAGTCCATAATGCTATATGAACTAAATATACTAATTTACAATGCATAATTGATAAAAATATGAGTCCTACTTACCTGTGCCGAGCTTTTTTAACTTTATACCGACTTACTCAACTCTTGAAATCAATAAATACTAATACACGCTATACAAACACCAAACGACCCTCAAATATATGCATTACAAATCGAGACAAATCGGGCTTAACCATGAGCCTCATTCAAGCTAATTAGAAATCAAATTAACGCTAATCACTTACTTAAGGTAACAGTCCGTTACAGATTTCATGTAAGTGAGAATGTTTTATTGATTGCACATTATGACCTCGTGTAAATCATGCCTTTTTTAAGTGCTTAAGAGTCGGTTAGTCTCATAAGAAGTGACCACACTTTAACACCACTTATGTGAATATGCGAGTCAGTCTATTTGACTTATTAAGACCCGTTTATCAACCTCCGTCATGCAAAAACCAACAGTAGAACCAGGAAAGGGCCTTGTGATATGAACTTTTTCTAATGTTCCTTTAATGACCTCAATCCCCATAAATGGGGCCCCATTCGGCACTAGGCTTATGTGGATCCTCAGTCTAACCTTACACAGTCAACGCATGCCTAATCAGCCTCTTTTACCATTTTCTTTACCATTTGGTCGCTTATCATAGTTGTTATTAAATTTTACAAGTTTTAATAAATTATAAAATGGCAATAAATTAGAAATATCAAGAATCAGGACAACCCTATGTACGGAAACCCTGCAAAGTAAATCTCATGTATATAACTAGAAACAAGTGTAGGAAATATTAATGTACATTTATCAAGTATGTTACATAACCCAAAATAACCCAAAATTTCAAAAATGCCACTATATAGAGCAAATACAACTAAAATGTCAAAAATGACCTACAACAAGTAAGAGAGGTTAGTCGGCTCTGAGAGAAACTCAGAGGAAGTCATGAATCATGATGTTTGAGGGATTTGTAATTGTCACCAAAATGAAGACAATTCCAGTGAGTAAATCTAGTGGAGGTTCAACAGTATTTCAGATAATCAATAAACAATAGTCTTTAAATTATGAAAGACATGAAATAAAATTAAAGTAAGGCGGTAAAATGCATGATAGACATATTAAAAACGTACAACGATAAAGCCAAGTGACCGGAGGCAAAGGATAAGTGCATAAGTGATCCTAACACCAGCTAGTACGGTTGGCCTTGGACCACTTCAATTGTACCACCAACTACTCGGTCACTACAAAATCACCCGAGCCACAATCCGAGCAAATCCCAAATGGAGCCACAGTCAATACCAGATGCTAAGCCGCAATGGAACCGAATCCCAAAAAAAGGCACGACAACATTGGATGCTCATCTTAATGGATTTACAACTCAACAGGAAACCACGTGAGTTACTCGGCTACTCAACCCACAAGTTGACAACGACACTTGGACCACTTAGACTCTAGGTCACTTGGTAAGGAAGTAGAATTAGGTACAAAATCGTTTCAATGAATTTAGAACAATAAAACAAATAAGAAATTATTTTGACACTCATACTGGTTTACTTACCTCAAATCACGACCATACCTCGCCTGAATGTTGATCCTCACTACCGTTCTGCGTCCTACATCTGAACACCTTAAATCATTCAATTATCTTTAACTAGTATCATTTCTAAAATTTATTCGTATTTTATTTAAGTCGCACACGCGTTACAAGGTTAATCTTGATACGAGTTAATTGTTACACTCTTATCGAGACTAAACTCATTTTTGAAAATAACTTATTTAAGTATATTCTTTTTATATTTACTTTAATTTCCAAAAATAGGAAAATTCTTGGGCTGTGGGCACATTGGTCGCGTCTCGGGTTGGACCATATTAGCTAAGTCTCGTCTTGACCAATTTTCTTGTATTTGGCATTTATTATTCATAACCAATTGATTATACATTTTTATTTATTATTATTTTTTAAAAGATCACATCGTATACATAAAATGTGTATCATATACCTATATATCATATACATTATATATACACATATTTACACACACACGCACACACACACACACACACACACACACACACACACACACACACACACACACACACACACACACACACACTCTCTCTCTCTCTCTCTCTCTCTCTCTCTCTCTCTCTCTCTCTCTCTCTCTCTCTCTCTCTCTCTCTCTCTCTCTCGTATACTCATTTTATTTTACTTGTAATATTTTTTTCTCTATTCTACTCATTATGGCCTGAACTTCAACACTATTAATCAACTAAAAAGCCCAACAAAACTCTCCACATAAACCACTTATTAACAAACTCATAAAAAAGTCCACTACACTCATTACCTTAGTCAAGAAAGGGTCACCGACGAATGGCCACCTGTCAAGACTTTTCTCACGAAGCCCTTACCTATCCTAATTATTCTAATTAGGTACATAAACCGTATAATTAACTTTAAACCTCGAAATAACTCTTAATTCAATCCTTAAACTGCTTCAAATATAAATTAGAATTTTTATTTAAACCTCGGTTCTCGACTTGTTCAATTGGAGCAAATTAAGAAATAATATAGAATGTTTTCTGTATTTTTACAATAATTTCGGTAACATTTCCCCTAAATATGGACTACCGACACCCAAAACCTAATAAACTGCAGAGTGGAGAGAGGCCTAAAAGGACTCACAACTCCCCGCAATTCACAATATGATATCAACATGAAATTATAAACTAAACTCCAACTTATAAACCTTAATTACAAAACTAAACCTCAAACTAAAACTAAAACCAATTCAAAGCTTCAAATATAAAAAACTAAACTATTAAAATCCCAATCCTAATTCAACAAACTTATAAACTTCTCAAACAATTTCTCAAGTGATTCATGTCCCACGCTTACCTTGAAAACCCAAAACAAGATAATATAAACAATCATTACATACAAAAGGAAAAGAGCTCCTCAGCAGAAGTCCTTTAGCTTCCTATTTTCCTTTAGATCTTCCTTAGCCTCAGAACCTGACAAAACCATTTCGAGAACACCAAATAATAGTGTGCACAAAATAAACAGTGTCAGATAAGTAAACGTTTACCTTACTTCGTACAACATGCAAAAATAAGAGATAATATGAGTATTGCACGATAAATGAAATATTGAAATAAATATACAACGTGAATCCCCATTTCCTGTTCTAAGCTCATAATGAGCGGGTCTTCTCACAATGAACCTAGAACAATACCATGAGTCAATATATGCTACCCCAGAGTCGATATTACCTGCCTTAGACGCCTGCAATATGTCTAGTCTGGAGTATAGCACCTCACACTCTTACGACCAAAAGCAGGGGCAACTATATCCGGATGCCATGAATGCATGTTCAAGAGTCTCACTCATTCACCGTGCAAAATATAAACCATATTACAGTCAAAAGCAAGAAATAATGTTTACTTACTATCAAACCAATGCGAGTTCATTAATTGAGTCCTCGCTCGGACGTTCCCCAGATTCCCTTGTTTAAAAATCCTATTAAGTCGCAAAAATCAATAATATATGAGTCTCGGCTCAATTGTACTATTTTTCAGCAATTTCTCATAATTTTCAAGTCATGTCGTTGTTTAAGTCCATTAAAATCCCGAAAACTCTTTTAAATACTTCAAGTATTTCCTGAGAATTCAATTTCACTATTTAATTCCTAATTACTATATTTTATTACTAATTTACCTCAAAAACCAATTTATAAGATTTTTGGAATTCAATTCGGTGTTATAGGCTCAATCAGCCTAAATTATGCTTTACGAGGCAAAACCTCGGATAAAAGTTTCGAGAAATCCCGACTTTTTATATTTTTCATAGAAATCCAAAATTTATATTTATTTGGCTCAAAATCCCTTTTTTCCGAGTTTTTAGCTATTTTCCAGGGTTTTAATTTTTGAATTTAAACCCTTTTTTAAGTTTTTTTAAAAGGATGAAAGGGGTTTGATCCCTTGAACCGGTCCAGTTCAACCGGTTAAGGGGAAAACCCCCCCCCCTCTCCACAGCTTCACGGGTTTCTCTAAGGGCAGGGACTCCTCTCCTCATCATTGTCTTCACCTTCTCTACCTCACCTCCCTCCATCGTCTTCTTCGTCGTGTTCACTGTCCACTCCACAGTTTTTTCTTCTTTTTTGTTTCCTTTTTGTGTTGTGTTGTTTGTTGACTGGTTTTTGTTGTTTTTTGCTTGTTCTTTGTTTCAATAAATGAAACCTTCACCTCTCTCCCTATTTTTGCATCAAACTTCACATTCCCGAACAAATCACAGCCCCTAATCCATTTACAGTAAAATTGAAATTAAAATTTGATGCTCCCCTTGATTGATTCACACAATCCACTGTCTCGGCTTCTCTCTTTCTCGAAAGAGATAAACGAACTAGAGAGGGAGAGATTTCTGTGACGAGAGGGAGAGATCAAGAGAGACGTGAGAGAACAGTTAAAAACCGAGGATGAAGAAGATGATTGTCGAAGACGAACGATACCAACAATCCCCTGGTTTTCGTTTTGGTTTATAAAGGCCAGGGTCCCGAAATTACCCTTTTACCCCTTGAATGTTATTCTTTGAATATAAAAACCAGTGCCCTTTCATGTAATTTGGAAGTTTTTTATTTTATTTCATGTTTATCGCTTGTTTTTATGTCCAAATTAAACCTTAAAAATTACCCCAATTTCTTCGAAAATTGGAAAAAACATCAATGCGCTCTGAAACATTCGGACAACGTGTTTAAACAAAAATATAATACATACAATATACACGCAACAAACAAAAATATAATTTACCTTATGATCTTCAGTCCGTCACGCGTGGATCCCACCTCGGATTCCTAAAATTCAAATAAAATTCAAAAATATTTAATTAGTCGTCTAATCCAGTTTAAGAAATTCTCGAATCTCACACCACTGAAGCCTAAGGTTGAGACACCACGAGTAACAAGATGAGACCGGCCGAGTGGTGGACTAGAGTGAAGCCGTGAGCGAGAGGGAGGTCGAATGGGAGGAGAGCTTGGATGAAGGAGAGAAAAATGAAAAGAGAGAGAGAGATGATAGAAAATCAAATAGAAAGGGAGAGATGAGAGATTTCTTTTGAGTTGGATAAAAGTGGTAGAGAGAGCATGTAGGAGTGGGAGTGGGAGTGGGAGTGGGTAATGTGATAGATGGTGGTGATGTATCAACATTAGATAGGTTGATAGTTGTTACCCTTTTTTGACTTACTTAAACGGTGGCTAGTGTAGGTCATGATTTTCTCGTGATTATATGTATGCTTATTGATTAATGTTTTATTTATGAGCTGGTTTAGTTTGTACATATTGGTTATTTATTTCACGCTACTATTTTTGCTTGTCGTATGTTGCCTACATTCATGGGAATATGAAGTATTGTTGTCAGGTGTTATATTCGCATGTCTCGTAGTTTATCAGTTTTAATTCATGAATATTGTGTGGACTTCTTTTAAGATTTTACTCACTGGACTCGTCACTGTATTTGTTTGGTGACTGAGTGCAGATCCTTCGATTAGCAATGGCAAGGGCAAGGAGGTATTAGGCGACTACCTCTGAGATTATAGAGCTAGCTCATGTGTGATATCAATATGTATTTATTTAACTTTATTGGGTTTTTGGGACAATAGAACACTGATTACATGTATAAGGAACTTATGTTATACTTATCTCGCCTCGATATATACATGGTATCTTTTACCTGGTTTTTCATTAAGATTGTTAAATATTGAATAAGTTACGCATTAAAAGACTTTCGCTGTAAAATTATAATATAACTTGATAAATTAAGTAACTTGATAATTGAATTATTAATAATTATATAAGTATTAGTTAGTGTAACTAGGGTTAGCTGAAAAAGTGTAAGCAACTCGTTTGGTCGCGAGAAGTGGCCCACGACGTGGCAAGGCTAGTTGACGTGGGATGTGACGTGGTGGGTAGCAAGGCAGCCTGAAATTTGGGGCTGTCACAACGTGTGCTTATAAAGAGTTAAGGTATCAGACTTGTGCACAATTTATTTGATCACAAGGTTCCTTTAACCTACTCTCTGATACTAAATGTGACGGCCCCAGTCCCCACAAAATGGGTCCCACCAGGCATTAGGCCTATGTGGAACCCCAGTTAAACCTCGCATAGTCAATGCATGCTTAATCAACATTTTTTATCATTTTTTTACTGTTTGGTCACTTATCAGAGTTGTTTTTAAGTTTTACAAGTTTTAATAAATTACGCAACATAAATAAATAACTAAACGACAATAAATTAGAAATATCACGAACCGGGACAACTCTATGTGTGGAACCCTGCAAAGTACATCTCATGTATATAACTGGTGACAAGTGTGGGAAATATCCATATACATGTATCAAGTGTGTCACACAACCCAAAATAACCTTAAGTTTCAAAAACGCAGCTATATAGAGTAAATACAACCAAAATATAAAAAATGACCTACAAGTAGGATAAGGGAGTCGGCTCTGAGAGCAACTCAGAGGAAGTCACCAATCATGGGCTCATTTTCGTCACTGCTTGAAGGACCTGCAATTCTCATTAAAACGAAGACGATTTTAGTGAGTAAATCCAGATGAGGTTCAACAGTATTTCAAAAAATCAATAAACAATAGTTTTTAAATCATGCGGTGTCAGACCCCACCTAATTATGGCATCTGACCGACCTAAATTACCTTAATCCCTTGATAATCTAGCAACCCTAATATTTCCATCAATAAACAATTAAGATGAAGATCTTATAATCATGAATTATAAAACTTTATTAACCACATAGGATTCTAAAGTAATTTTAAACCTCAAAGTTTGTTTAGATGAATTAAATAATCCTCAATTTTTTGTAAAAATCCTTGACAACACCTTCTCTATTTCTAAGCCTACATCGAAATACTCAGTCTTTAAAATTCTTCAACAAAACCTGCTCAATTAGATGGAAATGCTAAATGATGCACAATCCACCCATAACAATATATATTGCATTAACAAAATTATATATTCATTCTAACATGATCTGAAGTATTACAAACCTTAAATTCATATTACCTTAACTCAAAAACTATCTCAAGTCGTACCAAAACCGTTCTAGCCATTCAAAAGGAGATCGTAATTACACTCGAACCTAAAAACTCATTTATACAATATAATATATTCAAAAACCAATACATATGTAGAAAAAAAAACTAAACAAGTTAAAAAGAGTCGGAAAGCTTTCCTTTTCCCTTGTCTCTACTAGAATTTGTCATTATCCAATTATAAAATTTGATAATGTCAGATAAGTAAATCTTACACTATCCAGTACACCTGTAATAATCAATTGCATTGCATTCCAAGAATTTAAACGAACAATAATATAACAAGGAATCAGAAATATACAAGTATGCAATCCATTCTGTTTCTATTGACCGACCACAATCACATCTAAACAGTAGTAAAGATTCATGAGTTTTAGAGGAAATCCCTTAAGAAGCCATGCCCTCGGCTATCTGTGGAGTATGATCCTGGTCAGCTTCACGAAAATAACCCATCCTAAACAAGTTTCTACAACGATCAGTGACTCCGGTCGCAAAGCACCACGATGTTCATCCTACCACACATATAGCCAATGAACATAATGGGACCCCAAAGGCCTCCTTCCTCTCGTGTCCGTGAATACATGATCAATAAATATGCAGCGATGAACCGTGTATGTAATTATATTTGAGAAATACTCATACAATGCAAAGGTTACTATGAGATTTACTTAACCTTATAAATGCAATGTCGCCTCTCCCTTGCACTCCAAGTCGATAAGCTAGTCCACACGGAGCCCCAATTGCGGTCCTACAATTAGTTTATGAGCATGTTAAGTTTTCATAACGGTTCCACAATTTCTTTCCAATTAATTGCATTTTAATTCAGCCAATCGCGTCCCGAAACCTATAAAATGCTTCCAAAATAAATTCTCCAATGCTAGAATTTTGTTTTTGCTCAAAATTATTGTTCGACATCAAAAATTACGGTGTCTAGGTTTAAATATTTTTTTTTTCAATTTATTATATTTTATTTGGTCCTCGTCGGCCCAGAAACTCCAAAATACCTCCAAATCTTATTCTCAAATGTCCGAATCCAAATTTTGACTTCAAATTGTGGTTCCGAATTGAAAATTAACCTCGACAAAGCTCTTAAACAATTTTCTGAATTTTAGACATTTTTGGGTATCATAGCACGCATTAAGAGGAAACAGTCCGATATAAATCCTTGAGAAAATTCCCTATTTTTCATAAAAATCCACAATTTCAATTTATTTGGCTTAAATATATTTTTAATGAATTGTTTTCTAAATCTCGTAGCCATTTCCTTTTTTTTTAATTGGCGGTTTGACCCTTCAACCGAACCGATCCGGTTCTGGTTCTAGGTCAAACCCCTTTATTCTTCCTCCAGCAGCCCTTATTTCAATTACAAGTAAAAAAAAACTATTTTATTTTTCAGATGGGGTTGAGCTACCAACCCCAATCCCCAATGGCAACAACATCAACAACAATGAGATAACCTAACAACAACCTCAACGCAACCAATGACAACCTCAACGCAACCAACGACAACCCAACAACAGAACACACAACTTACCTAAGGTCTCGATTTCTCCTTTCCCTTCTTTCTCCTCTCGGTCTCAACCCTCTCTTTCTCTCGTCATCTCGGTCTCCACTTTTAAGATGAAGCTAAGCAATTCTCTTGAGTCGAAGATATCTATTAGGATTTCCTCAAGATTCGAATCGCGCGAATCTCGAGACAAATCTAATGGTTACATTTTCACAATATAAACTTGATCTTCCTCGAGATATGTAGTACATATCTCGAGGTCACATTTGTTTCAAAAAAATAGAATGAGTCGATGTATGTTATGTTTGAGATATATATGAAATTTTCTTGAGATTCGTACATACAAATCTCGGGACAGATATAAAGGTTAACAATCACATCTCATTATATGTTGACATTCCTCGAGATATGTGATGCGTATCTCGAGGTCGATCTTGGTGGTCGTTAATAAGCCATCACAACTAATCGATTTAAATGAGATTAATTATTTTGATCTCATCGAGATACATATCGGATATCTCAAGGTAGATCTTGCGGTTTGGAAACTAAACACGAAATCACTTAAATTTCTTTGAGATTGGAATGGCATGCATCTCGAGGCATGGTCATTTCTCTTCAACAACAACGTCCAACCATTTCACTTCCTCGATGGTCAAGCTACACGTATCTCAAGGCGAACCCAATGTATACTTTTATTGTAATTAAAACTATAAGACTTATTTATATATATAATATATACACATGTATATTCGTGGCCATAAATTAGCTACGCGTGCCAACGACCATTCTCGAGATGCACACTATTGTACATCCAACGCGTATCACCTTCGACCCCACTTATCACTAAGCGCCTACCAATTTATTTATTATTTTATTTATTTTCGTGGTTATCTCTTCAATTTATGTCCAAATAAAATTCTAAAAAATAACCGAATTTCAATAAAAATCTAGAAATATTTTCAACGCGCTCCAGAACTCATGAACACTGCATATACACTCCACTTACCCTAATTCGCACTAAAATAGTGTATAATACAACAAATAGGCCCATGACACACAAAAAATAATATTAAACTTATGATCTCTGATCCGTAATGCGTGGGTCCCACCTTGGAGACCTAAATCTCAAATTAAACCTGAAATACTTAATTAGCAGCCTAATCAAGTTTCTAAGATTCTCGGATGTCACATGCAGGATATGAAATAAAATTAAAGTAAGGTAGTAAAATTCATGATAGACAAACTAAGAATGTACAACGATAAAGACTAGTGACCGGAGGCAAAAAATAGGTGCCTAAGTTATCCTGACACTAGCCACGATGGCGGGCCTTGAGCCACTTTGATTGAACCACCAACCACTCGGTCACTGCATAATCGTCTGAGCCACAGCCCGAGCAGATCCCAAAAGGAGCAACAGTCAATACTGGATGCTTAGTCGTGATGGAACCAAATCCCAAAAGAAGCCACGACATTATCAGATGCTCAGATTAAGGGATCTACAACTCAACGAGAAGCCACGAGAGCTACTCGGCTACTCAACCCGAGAGTGGACAGCGACACTTAGACCACTTAGATGATAGGTCACTCAGTAAGGAAGTAGAATTAGGTACAACATCATTTCAATGAATTTATAATAATAAAATGGATAAGAAATCATTTTGACACTCATACTCATTTACTTACCTCAAATCATGTGAATACCTCGCCCGAATGTTGATCCTCACTACGTTCTGCATCCTACGCATCCGAGCTCCCTAAATCTTTCAATTGTCTTTTATTAGTATCATTTATAAGATTTATTCATATTTTATTTAAGTCGGACATGCATTACAAGGTTGATCTCTATGCAAGTCAATCGTTACATGCTTATCGAGACCAAACTATTTTCAAAAATAACTTATTTAATTATATTTTCTTTCTATTTACCTCAATTTTTGAAAATAGAAAAAAACTCGAGTTGTGGGCTCGACCAATTTTCTTGTATTTGATATTTATTCTTCCTAATCAATTGATTATATATTTTTATTTATTATTTTTTTTAAGAAATCTCATTGTATGTATAAAATGTGTATTATATACTTATATATGTATATATATCATATACATTATATATAATCATTTTATTTTACTTGTAATAATTATTTTTCTATTCTACTCACCACGGCTTGATCTTCAACATTATTAATCAACTAAAAAGCCTAACAAAACTCTCTACATGAACCCCTTATTAATAAACTGACATAAAAATAGTCCACTACACTCATTACCGTAGTCAAGAAAGGGTCACTAGAGAGATGGCCATCGGAGCTAAAGGTTGGAACGTTGTGATTAAAAAATGAGACCGAGAGAGTGGTGGATGACAATGAAGTCGTAAGCGAGAGGGAGGCCGAGTAGGAGAAGAGCTTGGATGTAGGAGAGAAAAATGAAAATAGAGAGATAATAGAAAATCAAATAGAGAGGGAGCGATGAGAGATTTCTTTTGAGTTGGATAAGAGTAATAGAGAGAGCATGTGCGAGTGGGAATGGGGTGAGATATGGTGAGGTGATAGATGGTGGTGATAAGTCAACACTAGATAGGTAAATAGTCATTCCCTTTTTTTGACTTTTTTTTTCTTTGGGTTTTTACGAATGCACATCAACTTTTAAAAACCACACCAAATTAGTTAAACCCCAACTTATTTTAATTAGTCGCTCTATCTTATCTAACTCCCTCTAGTTTTTTTTCACCCGTCTCAACATATTTTTCAAGAAAATCAAGCATTGCAACTCCAAACTTACTCTCCCAATTCAACTCAAATTTGTTAAGACTTACAGTTTCTTTCTCTCATCGGTCTCGTCGGTTACATTGTGTACACCCATCCTCTATCACGTAACTCGAGACGTGCCTCACACATTCCAAAATTGGAAGATATCCTTTAAAATGAAGGCTATAAGTTAAAATCCTTTTCACGTATCTAAAGATCATGGTAATTGCATCCAAATGTTGTTTACTAGGGTTATTACTGACCGATACACCATACAAACTGCATATGCTATATCAGATCTTGTGCAATGCATAATATCCATGAGACTTCCTATCACGCTAGAATACTCTAGTTATGACAAACACCTACCAGTGTTCTTTACTAGTTTTAAATGATGCTTGATAGGAGTACAAACTGACTTTTGATCAAAATGACCAAATTTCTTCAAAAGATTTTCAATATAATGAGATTGAGATAATGTAAGTCCATTATCTTGTTGTAATATTTTGATTCCCAAAATTAAGTTAGCTTCTCTTAAGTTCTTCATGTAAAAATTAGTAGACAAGAATCGCTTACTTTTTTCAACTAAGGCTAGTGAAGTCCCAAATATAAGCATGTAATCCACATATAAACATATGATGACACCAACATCATTGTCAAACTTGTTGTAAATACATTTATCAGCAACATTGACTTTGAATAAAAATGATTGCATAATTGTGTCAAACTTCTTATGTCATTGCATAGAAGCTTGCTTTAGACCATAGAAAGATTTCACAAATTTGGAAATTTTCTTCTTTTGACCTGACATAAAAAGACCTTCTAGTTGTTCCATTTATATTTCTTCATGTAGATCACCATTTAGAAAAACCGTATTCACATCCATTTGATGAATAACTAAATGATGAATATAAGTAAATGGCATTAATACTCGAATGGGTGCTATTCTTGCAACGGGTGCGTACGTATCAAAATAATCAATGTCATGTTGTTGTCTATCGCCTTTAGCTACTAGACGCGCCTTGAACTTGTTTATAATTCCACCAATATTTAATTTCTTTTTGAATACCCACCTGCACTCAATTGCCTTTGACCCTAGCAAAAGATAAGAAAGTATCATGTTTGATTTGATAAAATCGAATTCATCTCATCATTTATCGCTTCCTTCCAAAATGAAGTATTCCTTGATGAAATTTCTTGTTGAAATGAGATAGGATCATTATCAACATTAAAGACAAAATTTTGTTTGTTCCTTAATTTCACATCTATTTTCTTCAACCAAGTAAGTTATGAAATATGGGCCAAAAGATTTAGTAATCTTTTACCTTTTACTCCTTCTTACTTCAACATTCTCACTATCATTAGTAGGAGGATTCTCTTGTTTATTAGAATTATTTGAAGGCAAATCTTTTAGAATTCCATGACTTTATTCATTAGAAGAGTTTTGAGACAACTATCTAAATTCTCAAAATTCGGATGCAAAAGCATGTTATGTGTTATGTTTAAATGTTCAAAGAATTGTACATCTATATATTCAATTATATCATTAGTTTCCAAATTCAAGAATCTATAAGTCACACTATGCTTTGAATAACTAATAAAAACACATTTTAAGTTCTATTTCTCAATTTATGCCATTTGGGTGTCGATTTTCTTACATAAGCTAAACAACCCAAACTTTTAGTCTCTTAAAATTTGGTTGTTGCTTGAACCATAATTCATATGGGGTTACATTAGTGTTCTTTAATAGAATCTTATTCAAAATGAAACAAGCCGATAGAATAGCTTCCCTCATAAATTTAAAGGCAAGTTAGAATTTAATAGCATGAAATTAACCATCTCTACTAAAGTTCTATCCTTTCTTTCCACCACACCATTTTGTTGCTATGTATAAGGTGATGTGACTTGATGTATTATTCCATAGTCTCACAATAACTTGTGAACTCCTTGGAACAATATTCACCGCCTCTATCAGATCTTAAAGCTTTAATTTTCTTGTTGTATTGATTTCCAACTTCCGATTTAAAAACAATAAAATTTTCATAAAACTCATCTTTGCTTTTCAAAAGATAAATATATGAATATCTTGAGAAATCATCGATAAAAGTGAGAAAATATTTGTTTCCTCCTAACGTAACATGGCTTTTCAAATCACATATATCACCATTATGTACCAAATCAAATATTTAAGAAGATTTTTGTACTGATTTGTGTAATTGCCTTGTGATCTTTGTTTTTGATTTTTCTCTTATGATGATGATATATTTTCATTTCATTTTAGATTGTTTTTCTTTACTTAATTTTTTAAGTTTTAATTATATTTGATTGATGTATAAAGGAAGATTTTTTAAAATTTATGAAATGGAAATATCTCGTTAGAGGATTTCGCCACATCATCATCATTTTTAACTATTTGTAATCCTTTTATTTATTTTTATATCAATATGTATAGTAAGATCTTCTGTTAGAAGCTCCACGGTGATGACATGTGACATGACATGTGACATGTGACATGTGACATGTGACATGTGAAGTGACATACTTTCTAATTTTGTAAAATGTTTCTATTTCCATTCTTTTTGTCTATTTTTTGGTATTTTTAAGCTATTAAGATTATCCAATTGTGTTGAGCTATTTTTCTATTTGCATAGCTTTTAGAATTTTAGGAGTTTTGTTTTGGCAATTAGCTATCTTTTAGGACTTTACACGTCTTTGACTATTTTTTTGTTTTTTTCAATTAAAGAATTATTGGATATTAATTAGCTAATGATGAGCTATAATTTTTGGATTTTAGCTAGTTGAAAGCCATCCTAATATATCGTGTTATGATATTAAGATATTTTGATTTATAAAGAGTTTTTTTTTTAAAAAAAAAACAACTTTATAAGTAGTTTAAATAGCATATATAAATTCTAATTACACTATTAGCCGATTAATACACATTACATATGATATTAGGGTATTTCGGTTTATAAAAAGTTTGTTTTTTATAATTCGCTATTTTTAGCTTATAATACAATATAAAAAATTAAAAGTAGGATACAATTAGGATTTAATTTCTCGCTATTAATAATTCTATGTAAATGTTTATAATATATTTAAAGGAAGATTTTCTGTTAGAAGCTCCAAGGTGATGACACGTGGCATGTGACGTGACATACTTTCTAATTTTTTTTAAAGTATTTCTGTTTTCATTTTTTTGTCTATTTTAGGGTATTTTTCAGCTATTAAGATTATCCAATTATTTTGGGCTATTTTTTATTTGCACATTTTTTTTATTTTTTAGGAGTTTTTGTTGTGTTCATTTTGTGCCCTATATATTTGCCATTTCATTATATTTTAGTGGGCCAATGTCTCTAATTTTAGTTAGTAAATACTTATTATTGTTTGTTTTGTGTTTTAGGTTATGTTTGATCAAAAAGGAATAAAAGCGAGACTCTTTTGGAGTGTCTTTCGATGTTTGCCTTGAAAGGTGCATTAGCACACATCTCAAGGCAATTTCGTGGGACCTCAACGGCCTAGGTTGAAGGTTAGGTGGTTTGGAAGATGGTTTGAGGTGCATTAGTTGAATAAAATTGGCTAAGGCATGAATTCTTGATAGAGGCTTTAGCAACCCTTAGATTGTCCCCAAGACACGCATTGCAGAATTGATGATAAGCACAGTTGAGATGCAAGAAGAACACAGAAGCAACCATAACGTCCAGTGTCCACACAAAACGTCCTCGAGATGCACGTAAAGATCAGATGGAGAAAGAATTAAGTTATGTGTGGGGCCCACACGGTTTCTATCCCCAAAATTTTGTTTTCTCCCGTGTGACTCACTTGCTGAACTGCCTCTAGATGTTCCTCGAATGACATACAATTCCCTCACTATTGCTTCAGCAACTACTGATCATCCTGGACACACTCGTCAATACCCTATGGCTTACCACTGCTCTCTCTCTCCTCCATCACGACACATTTCTATTTTTCACATGATCTTCCTCGAACGATGCACGCGCCACTCCTTCATCAAACAGGAGCCATTGATGCTCCTCGTCATACGTGTTACTATCCCACTCCTGAACGTTTATGATTGTGCATCTTTTACAATCTTCAGATATGCCTCGAGTGACGTACCACCTTTGTCTGTAGCTTCAACCACCACAGATAATCCTTGACACACTCGTCAAGAGGCCTCTCTCACTTGACACGTCACTTCCATCTCCACACAGATTGGGACAAACATTCATTCTCATGACAAATACCAGGAATGAAAAAAGAAGGGTATCTCCCCATTTTTCTCTTATCACCATAAACCTTATCTTCTCACTCTCCCCCATCATGACTATTCATTAGTCACCTTTTATCTCTCGTACCCTATAAACTCTCATTTTCTCTCATGTTTTTGAGTTTTTAAGCTTTGTAATCGAGTTTTAGGGCCATAAGGCACTAAGCATCATGGCTTAGGATTGGGATTTTTCAAGGGAAGCTCAACATCATTAAAGAATTCGTGAGGTTCTACCTACTTTAATTTCAAATTTAGTTTATGTTTTGGCATCACTCCAATTATCGTTTGATTATCATTGTTCGAATAATTGATTGTGTAGTTGCAAATGTATTATCTTTTATTTGAATCTATTGCTAGTTTGATTGTTTTGCAGTTCGTAAATGTGTGGAGCGTTGAGCACCAAGTGGCAAGCGGATAACCCAATTAGTTTGCTCCCTTTTGGTTTATCTCACGTAACAAGATAGTTTAGGCTAAATTGAGCGTGCTTCGTGACTTGGGTTTCTAGGGCTAGTGGTTTCACGAATCTTAATGCGACGAATGTGTCGAATCCAATGGTTGCTCTACCTAGGGTTGTACATTTGTTAGAGAGCCCCTTACTATGAAATCGATGAGTATTAGATGCTTTTCGAAGCTCTATAGCTAGTCTATTGAAACTAAACCAAACAATTATTTATGGAAGAGATGACTAAATCCTTGATCTTGAGTTGAACTTGATTTTTCCAGCTTTGGAATTTACATAACTTGTCTTACGTTATTTATTTCTTTCATGCAATTAGATTAGTCATTTCCTCTTTCTTTATTGTCATTGTAGTTAGCTTATCGTTAGTTCTCTTGCACTTTATGTTAGTTAGTGTAGTTAATTAGATATTTCTCTCTCTTAAAATTTTATTTTTGACTAAAGTTTAGATTACCAATCCATGCAGATCGATGCTCATGCTTGCCACTTCTACAAACCAATTGTAGTTATCATTTGGTAGCAACTCAAGTTTGAATTTATTATTGACACATTCGACACACATTACTTTTTTTTGGCTATTAACTACTTTTTTAGGACTTTACATGATGTTTGATTATTCTTTTTGTTTTTTCAATTAAAATTATTGGATATTTGCTAATGATATGCTATATTTTAGGGATTTTAGCTAATGATATGCTAATGATTTTCAATAATCTTTTAATAATAATTCAACCATGTTTTTTAGTTCGTCAAATTTATCATTTGATGCCTTAATTATGTTTCTATTAATTTTACAAGAATGACTTTTCATAAATTTATTTTTCTTGCAATACTATTTTGATTGTTTAGCTATTCTGGTGATAATATATTTTTGCTAATGTTGATGTTATGTCAAATAAAGATCATCTGCATGTAGTGTCTAGAAGTTTTTGTTCTAGGTTGTTTAGTCATTCGTAAAAATATTCTACCAAGTTTTTCTCTGTAAATCCATGTTTCGAACATAATGATATTAATCTTTGGTATCTATCCCAAAACTCACCAAATGTATCTACAGTTTAGCATTGCTATTTCATTTTCTATCCGAACTAATTTTACATGCTGGAACGTATTAATCTATGAAGGTTTCTAGCATTTCAGACTAAGGGGTTATGAAGTTTTGAGGGAAATAGAATAGCCAATCTGGAGCTTGACCTCTTAAAGAAGAAGGGAAAGTGTGACGGCCCCAGTTCCCTACAAACTGGGCCTCGCCCCATCTTAAGCCTATGTGGACCCCGAGTCAGCCTTCGAGAGGTTAACGCAAGCTTAGTCAGCCTTCCGATCCATCATTATATGTAAATTCATAATTTAAGTTGAGTTATTAATGTTTTGCAAGATTTAAAGATTTAGCAAAAGCAATTAAGCAAATTAAATAACTCGACAAGTAAAAGAAAGAGTCAGACAAGAAAACCTATGTGTGGAACCCTGCATATATATAAATTGGTATATCTAGTGACCAAATGCAAAATGTAAACAAGTTACACACAAGTCATAGGTTTTTCTCAAATCCCATAATGTGTCCCAATTGTACAAAATATCAAATATATAAGTAAATACAATACAAAAGAAACCTATAAAATGGCAAAAAGGAGGGCTGCTCTGATGTCTTAGAGTAGTTACCAATCATTAGTGCCTTGCTCTTGCTCGTCCTTGAATCTGCAATTATCACTAAAGGAGACAATTCCAGTGAGTAAAGCCAAAAGGATATCGACAAAAATGCATAAATCATAATAAACAGTCCAAGAATCATGCGATAGATAATGAAAGCAGTAAATAAGTAAAAATGCATGATAATAAGACTGGAAGATGTAAACTGCGAGAAATGAGTGTAAATGAAACTAAAAGAGGGGCGCCCAAGTAGTCCAGACCACTCAATGTGGGTGCCACAAGGTGGGGGTCATAAAGTAGTAGCAACGCTAGGCAGACTCAGGTCCTAGGATATGGCAACGCCTACTGAACCTAGAACATCACAAATGATGGGTATCAATGATGCCTTGGATAAAACACATCTCATTCCAACTAAATCTAATGAATAGGAGTCGTGGTCTCGATTGCAAGTCGGCAACCACACCTCAGAGACACCTTTCTGACTCACTTAGTCCTCAAACACTCATAATAGGAATGGAGTCCATGGAAAAGCTAATTCACAATTTAAAGAATTAATTACTATGAAGATCCTTGTTGGTTTACTTACCTTAAACTACGTTGATATATATACCCTCACGACTCCTAACACGTGTCCCAATCAACCCTTAACCCTCGAATCTAGTTAGTTAGGTACTTGGTGTCCCATTAGATTAGTTATATACGTGTTAGAGTCATTAAGTTGCATTTACCATCATTGTTACTAATATAGTTCAAATGTAATCCAACTTGACAATTTTTAACTTAACATTCATTGTGTTCTTAGTATTAGGCTACTAAGGGTTGTTATTGTGTAAGCTATATAACTTTACATATTGGTGCAAAACTGTGTCATGTAGAGTCCTACAAATCATTCCAAGTCAATTTGGTGTCTAATGGTCCTTTTTATTCATTTCAACTCCTCATTGGGCACTTTGTTCGGCAAAGATTATATGGACTTGTTTAATATTATTCAACACACTTTATCTATTATTTTTAAGTGTTATCGAACTATTTAGGATCATTAGAAATCATTACAAGTTGATTTAAAACCCTAGTTTGCCAAACAGTCCCTTAGGGACTTCACAATAAATACTTTAAAGTTAAATTTCCTTCAATTTGGAAAATGACTTAAAAATAAATAAAAAAATTTAAGATTCTTGAGGTTGGATATTGAAGTCAAAATAATTGAAACCAAAGTTTTTGAGTGATAAAATATCATTTAAAATCTCGAAAAACTCTATTTGTAACTCAAAGTGAAATTTCAAGTCCTTACTTGTAAATATGAGATTTTCAATTGAAATGCGACTTGAAGAGTGAGTTAGACATGCTGAAAAATCGCAAAAATTGCTAACAATCCTCAAAATGATCTAATAAAACATTCTGAGAATTCTGGTTCAATTTCAACATCATTTGATGCCTGGAATATCTTAAGTCAAAAATCAGCCCATTAAGTAAGTACATTTCACCTATTTCAATATTCATTTGGAAGACCAGACAAAACACCTAAAAAAATTACAAAACTTCATGAACATTTTTTCTATGATATGATTATATGATTTAAGGATTTTGGTCTAATTTCGGTATCGTTTGATGCTCGAAATATGCTTAAACTCATTTAAGCTCATTTAGAAATTCGCATTTTTCCTATTTCTAAACTAATTTTGAAAACCACACAAAACATTTTAAAATCACTCGAAAATTTAGGTGAATCAAATTTGTAGTATTTTGATACTTTTTGTAAATTTCAAAAATTATTGGACTAGTGGAGACCCCCAGAAAAGGTTTAAAAGTCTCGGCCAAAAACGTGAAAAACTTAAGCAATATAGGTTTTCACGTTGTGGGAGGAGTCGTGGGCATAAATGTAACGACCCTCCCCCAACCTAGGGTAGGGTCTCCTAGCCCAGACCACCTCCCAAGCCCAACAACTGAATCATGCTTGAACAAGCGGTTTGGCTCGCCTAAACAACTTGCGGAATAATCATAAAGATAATATGAAAATAAAATGCGGAATAAAATATAGAACAAATCCATATATGTCTACTAAAAAACTATAAATAAGTTTTCATTTTGTACAACCATGTAGGGTCATCCAAAAGCTCTTAGATAACTTAACTACAAGGGAGATAATGACTAAACCACCCAAAAGACCAATTTAAAAAATAACCCAAGTTTAATAGTTTCAAAAACGAATATATAGATAATACAATACAAGGCTTATATTAAGAGAGAAGGCTTCAAGCTATTGCCTCTTCTTTTTCTCGATCTAGCGTAGATGTGGATATCTGAGATGTAAGTGGGGTGAGCTAAAAGAACCAACGGAGCTCAATAAGCTCAAACACTCGCTCAAACACTAAACATGCAAGTATTACCTTTAAAGTAAAATAATTTTACACATGAAGTAGTAAATCGAATTATAAAGCATTTAATGAAAATTAATGGAAACATGGTTCTTGTTCGTAAAAGGGTAGAAATAAGTTCCAAGTCTGTTATAACTTAAAGGTAGATTCATAATTAAATAAACAAGAAAGTGCGCATTCATTTGAAACCACATCATAAAATAGGATTCACAATTCATAAATAAATTCCATTTATTAATGCAACGGGTCCAACAAGAGATTTACCATAATGAATTGTAATAAATAAAATTCATTGTTCCGTTCAATGCATTCTAGCTAATGGTATGAATCCGATGACAGAAATATTCACTCTCGAGGTTATGTGAACCATTGGTGGTCACAATGGCCATTGTGACCTCCATCTAGTTCCATCAAACCAACAGTAAATATTTCCAAGCCATCACTGATTGTGGCCACTTGTGAACTTGATATTTCATGGTGCGGGCAACGTTTTTTGGTGGGATCATAACCACACCACTGCAATTCATGGCGTGGACCACTCTTTTTCGATAAGCATACTGCCACATCACCGCTTTTGATCGAATAACACAAGTGTTCATATCACATGCATTCCATAGATAAGCATATTCATACAATTGACTAAATGCAACCCAACCCCAAGTCTTTTGATATAAATATAATACTTCAATTTATATAATATTCAAGCCATATTTAATGCATAAGCGAAGCTTCCCACTTACCTTGATTCGCTAAACTAAACCCCCTCGTTCGACCTCTTACGCTCGGGGCTCGATGTGAACCTCCTTGCGAATCTAGACAATTTAAATAACAATCGCATTATTTGACAATTCAAAATCTAAAATTAATTGTCTATTCAATTACTTTGGAATGGGGCTCACTCGTGTGGTCCCCTCGAGTCTCACATTGCCCGTGAAAGGGTCGAGGGTGGGGGCATGCTCCAACCCATTTGAAAACATATTATTTTTATATTTATTTATGATATATTATATTATTGTATTTTGTTTTAATTTATCTTCCTTTTTTTGGTGTTGACTAGTCAACCAAATGTTGACCAGACCAAGCAGTCCCTAAATGCATTGGGTAGGGACTTCGTCTCTGCCCAACGCACAGGCTGCCCTTGGGCACTTGAAGTCCTCGGGAAGCGGTGTCACGGATGCCCCTGCCAGGGACGTCCCTACCGACAAGGGTGACACTGCCCACTTCCGGTGGCATCGCGGTGGCGTTGCCCCTAGATGGGGTTTTCTATTCTTTTTTTCTACAAACCCCAACATGTATAAACCGTTGAAAACTTTTAAAAAGAAAGCATGATAAAGAAGATGAGGGTGAGGGTTACCTTCTAGGTGATCTATTTGAGTTAGCTAATCTAACCGATACCAATTTCTCCTTTGTCTCAAACGTGTTGATTTTGAACAAAAAAGGCTAGGGTTTTCACTTTGATTTTTATATTAGGGCTAAATTAGTTTAAGGTTTGGAAATTTACTAATTTTCCCCTACGGCATGTTTATTGGATTTTGGGTCATCACAACACCCCCGATTTTAAAGAACTTTCGTCCCCGAAAGTAAAAATAAAGTACACCCGTAGTCCGATATGTCTATTCGTGATGATTTCTTTTACAACCCTTTATTTCCTTACTGATGCAAATCCGCATTTGTGAAATCTGATTGTACCCTGCATAAAATAAAATCTTAATCTTAAATCTAACGTCTCAGTAGTATCATTTCCATCCCACAAGACAGCATTCACAAGGCACGTGTCCTATAGGTCTCAATAGAGTCATTATACTTTAGCTACCTGCCAAGTCCTTGTATCATCACACATTTCTAGGTATTCTTTTGTAATCTCCACCAAAGTTGCCGCGTGCACACAAATCGTCCAACCAACAAGTAAAGATAACCATACTGAGATGTGATCTAGTGCCTATCTGTGTCGAAAATATCTCTGCCTATCTAGTAGCAAATCCATACCGCCAACTAGTAGTAGGAACAAGGATAGTTGTCAGCTATAATTGAACACTAGCACACCATCTCTGTCACCGTCTTAGGTACACATATTAATGAATGGGGCATCATTTCCTTGCGACTTATCTGTGGATGCTACAAATAAGCACTCATAGTATTTCTTTTGGAATTATACCTTAACAACATTATTATTTTACACGTTTATCGATGTTCATTCGTGTAGGTTCTTAATTCAAGCCAACTCTTGATCAACAACCCACCTTATAACTCCTCTGTCACTTTTAATCGTTTACTTACACAGCAAGCTTCCACTCTCGGTAAGCTATAGAACAATCATTAACGTCACTATCCCTAAGCATCTTTCAATACTATTTGTATGCACTTTGTTACATCGTAATTCTTTTTTTCCATACCAAGGTCTCCTATTGTAATCACTCAAATTTCTAGAGACTTGTCACATCGCGTCTTCGTACCAATCAACTTTCAGGATCCTGGGCAGACATTTTAAGTTCTTTTGACGTAGTCAGGATTCACATTTATTGCACGTCTATTATCGTCCTCCCGAACTAACTCTTAGCTCATATAGTTTATTTAGAACTTCTTTCACTAAGAAATCAATGGTAGTTTAACTTTTATGTTGTTTCTTGAGAATATATAAACAAAATCTTGGATTTTGTCATTAAGGACTCGTAACTCACTACGATCTAATTATTTTAAGTTCATAATTCACCATCAAAGTTTCAATTTATTACTCGTGTGCGTTACTACTGCCGTACTATTTTATTTATTCTTCAGATACTTTAAAATAAATGTACTTAGTACTTGGACGAGCGTAACTTGCACGTCATGCCATTTAAAGTTTTTATCCAAGGGTACCCCGAATTCCAAATTATATGCGTTTACAAATTTTGCTTACATATGAAGAAATGCTCGAGTTTACTTCACCAACATAATCGGTTATTGTTTTAAACTCTTATATTGTCACTAATTAAGTTGTTAACCTTTAAAGTTTTCGTGTCTCTCACCACTTGTCAATATCCTCAACACTTGGTCATCTTCGTACACCTATAATTTTCCCATTTAGGTTGCATTTCAAATTCTCTTACACCGTTCGGTTAGGAATCTCGCTTTGGAGTTTACACTAAATCCTCAGGCTCACCAGTGCAAGCAAGACTTTGTTTAACAATCTATAATGGTGTCAAATTTAGAAAATCTCATCTCCACCTAGAGATACATGTTTCATAACTAGTTTAAGATATATTCTCGTCCTTACTAGTTATTACATTGTTCGTGTTACACTGTATTAAATTTATTGGAAGTCGATACTAGCTTAGAGTCCCCAACTTTAAATTGTCAACCAATCATTGGTTTGATCCCTTATCCTTTCCAAAACGGTTTAATTTTGGTAGCATGGCTCCTAAAGTAACGTTCTCTCTTACCGAGCATTTTCAAGTTACTTTCCATAAGCGATTTTCATGATTTCTCGTGGCGTCACCTCTTCGATTTGGAATTGTAAGTTTTAGAATAGGGCATTCCCCTTGCAAATCGTACGACTATGAAAAGTTATCATAGTAAGTGTTTTATCTCTTGAGTTTATAATTTCTCAAACCATTTATTAACTTATTTGTTTCTCCACCAGTCGATCCCATCTTAGGATCCCCGATTTTAAGAATCAACTTATCATTTACTTAGGTCAGGTGGCATTAGTTACATTATTTATTCCTCAATATTATTTTCATTTCAGCTACCCTCATAATTATATTAGGTTCCACTTTGCCTCAATAGTCATTAGTTCACGTGTCCATTACCATAAAACCAAACCAATGATATTCTTTTAGCTAGGTATCCCTCATTTTAATGATTCACCCATCATTGGATTTATTATGATATCACTAACAATGGTGTACATCATTCAAAGTGTACAAGTTTTGACTCAATATAAGACACTTAGTTTTGAGGCATTACTTAATTTCTCAATTTTGGTACCATCAAAAACCACAATCATTTAAAAAATAATTGATCAAGTTTTTGGTATTCCCAAATTTTATGAGTCAACTCACTTCTAGTTAAATTAGAATAATTTATCTTTGTGTTGGTTGCCTTTAATTTATATAATCTTAATCTCGAATTCGAAGTTCTTACAACATCTACAAATTTTTCTTGACAATGTGATCTTCATATGGCAATTCTCACCGAAAAATAGCCCTTGACTCGGGATCCTAAATTTTCGTAACTCACCCATCATCGGATGTACTAGTTTGACATTTTGTATTCACTAAATTTTTTCATTGAGTTGTTTTGAAGTACTCTTTAACTTCTGATTTACTAATCAGTACGCTATGTACTTATATTTCACAATAACCATCATTTTAGGATTCCTCAATTTCAATATTCAACCCATTGAATATAGGTTTAGATTTAACTTTCTTCTACATAAGGTTGATCAAAATTTGAGAGACACGATTGCAATCATTGAAAATCTCATTCTGAATCAAAAAAAATTTCAAAGTCTTGAGTTTTCATCAAAAACTACTTTTCATGCCGAGGTAAGCTCTTTTTTTTCACGAAAACATTTGAAATCTTCTTCGTGTTTTACGCAATTTGTAAAATTCCTTTCGAATCGATTCGGTCGATGTGATTTATAAATAAATTATGACCACGCAAAAGTTTGTATCCCAATCATGAAATAGTGATATAGGTCGAAACCACTACTTTGCATTTTTTGTTTCCATTTAGTCAAAAATCTTTAAATTAAGTAAAACTTAGTTTTCATGTAAATCAAACTAGTCCAAATCATTATAAGTTCAATCATTCAAGGAATCTCAACCATGTTAGTTGAATATAAGTAAAGCTATTTAATTAAAGATCAAATGAAATTACGATGACAAATATTTGAAATACACATAAGTTTATTCATTTTACTTTGGAACACCAAGGAAAACAAGTTGTTTTCGTTTTTTTATACTAGATTAAGTTTAAAATATTGTAAAACAAAAAGTGTTCTTCCCTGAAAATCGTAAACATTAATTCGAAATACCCCAAAAATTATGGTGCAATATAGTCGAAAAACTCATTTTATGAGAAAAATAGATTACATGAAACGAGAGAATTTCATCCACAGTACTAACCTTCTTGTCAAATTTATATACCAATGGTTAGCATCTTTAAGTACGAGCTAGATCTTTTAAGAATGCACATGTCTTCTTTATCTTGAATTAAGTTTTTAAATTCAGCCTCCAGACTGAACTAACTTAATTTTATTGTTTGAAACAAATATTTGTTTGCATCCAAGCTAGGATCATTAACTTATGTTTTAAACAAGAAATCGTGAATTTTAACCGTTTTAGTAGAGTTTCAGGTGCCATAGTTGATTCTCTGAAATGTGATCACGTCGCTATTTTATTTTGCGCATATAGTGTGGCGTCTTACTGCCCTTTCAAGCCTCATGATTCTTGTTTAAGTCTTTACTTGCTACTCTGCCATTAAGTGTAGGTGCATATCGCCATGCAATTTCCAATCAAAGCTTATTTATTCTCTTAGATCCGTTCTTATCGCATTCGTTATAGACATCTTTGAAATATGTGTGGAATCTTTTGAAATGTTTGATTCGATTTCTGTGTCATTCATTGTCATTCCCTTCTTGTGGAACTCAAGTTCCTTGTCTTAAGGAAAGACAATTATATATATCTAACGATATATTTATATAGACAAGGTAGCAAATAATCATCACATTAAATCTTTGTCAAATTCTCTTTGTCTCACCCCATCCTAGGATTTATCATTTATATATGTTAAGTCGACTTTGAACTATTGTCTCATACCAATGATTTGTTTAACTTAAACTTGACCTTTAAATCTTAAATGCATCATAAACTTAGGTTCTAATAAGCTAACGTTTCCCTAGGTTCTAATCCACATGCTTTAATACTAACTGTGACAACCCTCCTCTAACCTAGGGTCGGGTCGCTCGGCCGAGACCGCCACCTAGGCTTAATACATGAATCGGGCCCGAGCGAATGGTCTAGCACGCCTAAAACAATCTGTAGAATAATGCAACAAGTTTATATGGACCAAAGTGTGGAATAAAGTGAACAAGATCCATATGTCTAATCACAAAACTATATGTGGGTCCTCAATTCATAAATTGTCTTAAAGTCACTCATTTACTAAGAAGAAGTTCAAACAAGAGAAGAGTGAGGTCCAACCTAACCGAAAGACATATTAAAAATATAACCCAAGTTTCATAGTTTCAAAAATGAATATATGTATATAATACAATGGAGCTCAATAAGAAAGAAGATTCGCTCAAACATTAAACATGCAAGTATTACCTATAAAGTAAAACAATTCTACACATTAAGTAGTAAATCGAATTGTAAAACATTTAATGAAAAGTAATAGAAACATGGTTCTCGTTCGTAAAGGGGTACAAACAAGTTCCAAGTCTGTTATAACTTAAAGGTAGATACGTAATTCAATAAACAGGAAAGTGAGCATTCTTTTGAAACCACATCATAAAAGAAGATTTGCAATTCATAAATAAATTCCATTTATTAATGCAACGGGGTCCAACAAGAGATTTACCATAATGAGTAGTAATAAATATAAGTCATTGTTTCATTCAATGCATTCTAGCTAATGGTATGAATCTGGTGACCGAAACACTCACTCTCGAGGTGATGTGAACCATTAGTAGTCATAATGGCCGTTGTGACCTCCATCTAGTTCCATCAAACTAATAGTAAGTGTTTTCAAGCCATCACCGATTGTGACCGGTTGTGAACTTGATATTTCATGGTGCAGACCACTCTCTTTTTGGTGGGATCATAATCACATAACTGCAATTCATGGCGTGGTCCACTCACTTTTGGTAAGCACACTGCCACACCACCACTACTCATGGCGTGAACCATTCTCTTTTGATAAGCAAACTGCCACATCACCGCTTTTGATCGAATAACATAAGTGTTCATATCACATGCATTCCATAGATAAACATATTCATACCATTAACCCAATCCCAAGTCTTTCGATATAAACATGATATTACTATTTATTTAATATTCAAGCCATATTTAATGCACGAGCGAAGCTCCTCACTTACCTCGATTCGCCGAACTAAACCCTCTCGTTCGACCTCGTACGCCGGGACTCGATGTGAACATCCTCGCGAATCTAGACAATTTAAGTAACATTCACATTATTCGATAATCCGAAATAAAAAATTAATTATCTATTCAATTACTTCAGAGTGGGGCCCTCTAGTGTGGTCCCCACGGGTCCCACGCCGCCCATGAAAGGGTCAAGGTTGGGGGCCTGATCTAACCCATTTGAAAATATATTATTTTTATATTTATTTATGATATATATCTATGTATATTATTTTATTGTATTTTATTTTTATTTTTTTAAGGTGTTGACTGGTCACCTAAACTTTGACCAAACCAAGTAGTCCCTGGAAGCATTAGGTAGGGACTTCGTCTCGGTCCAACCAACGAGCTGCCCAAGGGTGTTGTCCTGTAGCACCCATCGTCCACGGGGAGTGATGCCGGGGACGTCCCTGCCGACGGTGGTGTTACTACCCACTTTCGGCGGCGTCGTGGTGGCGTCGCCCCTAGATGGGGTTTTCTATTCTTTTTTTTGTACAAACCCTAACATGTGTAAACCATTGAAAACTTTTAAAAAGAAAGCATGATGAATAAGATGATGGTGAGAGTTACCTTCTAGGTGATCTCTTTGAGTTAGTTAATGCAACCGATACCAATTTCTCCTTTGTCTCAAACGTGTTGATTTCGAACAAAATGGGCTAGGCTTTTCGCTTTGAATTTTATATTAGGACTAAATTAGTTTAAAGTTTGGAAATTTACAAATTTTCCCGTAGAGCAAGTTTATTTGGTTTCGGGTTGTCACAATAAATCCCAAAATGCCTCTCATGACGTGGATTTTGGCAGTGATCCATGAAATCCACGTTATGGGTGGTTCCATGGGATTATGCCTAAGGCGCCGCTAGCGGCGCCGTTCGATGCAGAGGTGGAAATGAGGGTTTTTCGAACCCTGCCTTCCTTGCCGACTCACGAGCCTAAATCCACCTATATAGTGCTTCAAAAACTACTAAAGAGTGCCCCCAATTGGGTCTTAACTCGATCATAAAGCAGTCATAATCAATTCCATGTATAGATCATCAACAAAATCCCAAATTGATACACCATAAAACTTTCAAAAACCATTAAAATGGAGAAGTGATTTACAATCTAGTTCTAATTTGTTCATCACAACCAAAAATAAATTTAATTTTTGAATTCCATCACAACACTCCAAATTTCCTTGAATTGGAAAGAACCCACTTAACATTTGCATTTGAGCATCAAAAGTGAAAAGCAAGGTTACCTATGGTTTTTCCCTTCTTCCTAACTTAATTCCATGGCTAAGTGGCTCTAAATCTTCTTTTGGATTTACAAATTCAAAACTTCTAGAAATTATTCTCTTTTTTCTAAATGGAGAGTGTAAACACCCATTTGTTTTTAGTTTTTACTTTCTCCTGCATATGTAGAGAATGAGTCCCATTTATAGACTTTGTTTTTAAATTTCATCACTAGATGAACCTTGGATCAAGGTTGTCGTGAGATCTTTATGCTCACCAAGGCCTCTCATTTGACTGTCTCACCTAGCCATTGATCATTCTTGTATCTTATCTTATGTATGATCTCTATGTAAATCTAGGGCATGACTTTATTCCATCACATGCATCACTAGATCTCCACTAATCTCTACTACAATTTCATCACGAGACCAATCTATGGACATATGAAAATTCACTTAACTTAGATTAGTTTGAAATTTCCAATCAATAACTTACTTAGTCACTATATTAATAAGCCTTCGCATACTTTGGATTTTTTAAACCTAAGTTATTGTCTAATGTAACATTATACCACTATAACCCTTACTTGACGTACGCACAGATTCCTAGGCAAACCTCGCCTAAAAGTCGTCAACAATGGAAAAATAGGTGAGCGACATTATCCATTAGATATAGGTAAATAATACACAACATCGAACAAATATAAAAATACCATGTTGTCGACTCTCAAGGGTTAAACAAGTATGCCACGTCATCATAAGTCCCGGTTGGAGTCAAGCGGTAACACGGACATTAGTTAGAAATTTAGCGTCATTACAGAAAGCTTTTAGCTTGAGATAATCAAACTCTTTATTTTTGGGTTTCATCACATTTACTATGCGTGTATTTCCTAAGAGATTTTTAAGGATCTTCATCACCTTTGTAGTATCCCATATCCCAATTAGGGTGATATTCGGCCTGAGTCCTAATTAAGCTATGTTAAAATAGTCATACTTAACTAGAGCTGTCATCCTTACCTTCTAACATAATATTCACATCTTGTATGTCTTGAAATATCTAATAATAATTAAAACAAAACGCAACGAAATTTAAAACTTCTTCGATTAAACCCAAGATATACAAAAACTGATATAAACATTGGTCGTAAAATCATATCCCAACCATGTTTATTATAAAATAGTAATTCAATTATAAAGATATAAAAGAATACATTACATTGGAGGAGATCTTTAAACACCTAGATCTTCCATTTTCCTTTCTTTTTAGCGCTAAACCGTGCACCTGAAATGTTAATTAGAATGAGCACTCCATCTTGCTTAATAAGTGACACTATTTTACCTATCAACTATCTACTAGTAATCAATGAATAAATGAATAGCAACAAGATCTAATAATAGATACTCAGGGTAAGAAAAATGATATGAACAATACATATCATATGCATGTCATTCAATGAAGTGTAACTGTATTGTGACCCTTTTTTCAATTACTTTTAAAAATGAGAATCTTTATCTCCGGTACATGAGAACACAGCCTAAAGGGTTCTACACTGGCCTAATGTACAATCTCATAAAGTGCATTACTACTAACTGAGATTTCGACTTCAAATGGATAGTGAATGGACAGGGTATCATATTCGTAATTGGAATTGAATTCCAATTACCATTTTATTAGAGGTAGGTACTTATCCACCTTCCTTTAAGATTAGTACTTATCCGCCATTCTCACGTTAGTCATTGAAGCATGGTACTTATCCACCAACTTCAATATTCATTCCAGTTGTTATATTATTATAGATATATACTTATCCACCTTCCTCTGAGATCGTACTTATCCACCAACTACATTACATTTAAGTTATTATTTCCCTATCTATTACACTTTTGAATTTGAACTATAAAACATTAAGCAAAATGAGTCATAATACAATGCCCCAGACCCAGCCCATAAGCTACATGAGCTAATATACTAATTATGTAGCATAATTGATAAAATAAATGAGTTTCACTTGTATCAACTTTCCTAAATTTTATCGACTTACGAACTGGCATCCTTCTACCTTTTCCTCTCGGTCAAACACCTAGAACAAACCAGTTGTTGTCAGTTCAGGTCGAATACCATATGTTTAGGACCCTTAAACCATTCCTTAAACCATTATTGAATCTTAGGTAAATTACACCAATTTTGTTATTTTCTTGGGTGGGAATGCGCTCCCTCCTTTAGTGGGACACGCTTTATAAACTGGGCTTCTCATAGTTCTTGTTGGGAGCGTGCTTCCTTGCTATAGGGATTGCGCTCCATCGTCGAGCATCCTTACAGAGAATAGGGCAACATCCCCTGTTCAATCTTAAACCTTTATAAAAGTCATATAATGCATCCTTAAATCATCAGGGAAGGCCTCTAGTGAGGTATAAATCATTTTTCAATTAACAACAACAACAATTAACAAAAATTCATTGAGAATTCGTCTTCAATCCTCAACAATCTTAAATACCATTTTTTAATGAAAATCATGAATTACACCAATTTAATCTATAAATTCTCACTTCCATAGGATTTTAGTAAACCCTAGCAACCCTATAATCATCTCCATATCAATAACAACAACTCGTATTAACAAAATGAATCCTAATCCTATCAATTCATCATCGACACAACAATGCAACAGCGACAAGCAACAACAATGATAGCAACAACAACAAGAACAACTCACCTCTTCTCAGCCTATGTTTCGATCTCCTGTCTCGATCTCAATCGATTTCTCTTTTTCTTTTCCCCTATCGATTTCTCTCTCTATTTTGAATGCGAATAGAGGAATCATATGGTTTTCATATACGTATAAGAATTTTCTCGAGATTCGCATTGCAAGAATCTCGAGGTAGATCTAAAGATTTAATTTTTTCCATTTTATGTTTTGCTCTTCCTTGATATGTATGTTGCGTATCTCGAGGACAATTTTTATGGCTATTAACAATCAATCACCTCTTCACTGCCTTACTTAGGACTAAACATATTGATCTCCTCGATATACTTACCACATATCTCGAGGTAGAGCTTTATGGTTATTAAAAAACCTCATCGCTAGCCACCTCATCCCACTCATTCTTGCCACCTAGCTCACTCAATGCACCACTTGATCGATCTAGAGATCATAAAATGTATGTCGAAGCTTATCTAAAGCCAATATTTTGCCATACATGCTTATGTATGTACCACTTGATTGTTATGGAGATATGTTTACACATATCTCGAGGCATAACTAATCCATGTAATTCCTTGCACTATTCACCTCCTCGAGATCCATGCACATGTATCTCGAAGCAATCCGATGATTTAAATAATTGAAATAAAACTATAAGTTATCTATATATATCAATTATATATAAATATATATACCTACATATTTTCTCTCCCATAAATTCATTGGGCTTACCAATAACAACCCTCAAGCATGCACACTGTTGTACATTGCATGTGTGTCACCCTCGACACTGCATGTCACTAGATACCCACCAATTTATTAATTATTTATTTTTCAACTATAGGCTTATATTAATTTACAACAATAGCCTATAGTATTTTTAATTCATAATCAAATCAACCAAACACAATACATTCACACAAACGTACCCACACACTAAACGAAATAAGCCGGACTTAATCACAAGCCTAACTCAGGTTAATTAATGTTTGGGTTACGGTTAATCACCTACTTAGGGACACAGGTTGTTACAACCTTCACCTTGAAAGTTAGGTAAAGAATTGATGAATCCATGTTTTAATTCAAAATCAGGATAATCCATAGGAAAAAAATACAAATATGTGCATAAGTTGTGACATTTTTATTAGCTTGCCTAAAGGTAAGTTCTTGCTCAATGTGTGACATAATATATGACATGCAATGAGAAAGATTCTTAAGAAATTATTTTAAAATATCCGGCAACTGCGCCAAAAATTGTCAAGTGTCAAGCGTGTACAATAAAATTTCTACCTTTATTAACTTAAATTTAATTACATTAATTAAAACAAGAATCTAAAACTAACAACTTTAAATGTAATAATAAACTAAACTAACTAAAATAACTTGACTAATATAAACCAAATTCAAATCAATTCAATTCAATGGAAAACAATTTAAAATAAACATCTAAACAAACATCCAGAACAATGAAACACCAATCTGTTTTACATCCAAACATGTTAGTCAAATCATAGTCATAACTAATACTTTATAAAATATTATAGATCATTAAACTCTAATCGTAATTAAGTAAACAACCCTTAGTAAGCCATTAGTTCTCCTTATACCCGTGGAAAAGTCACATTCTAATTTTATTGAATTAACCCTTTGAATATGCAAAAAAATTAACCTTAGGCAATAAAACTGCATTACACTTTATGAAAACTTCGAACTACTAAATCTAATATCTTCGGAAAGTCACTTCAATATTAAATTTAGATCTCAATTCACCTAGAACATGGTAATAGACCTTTCAAACAATCCTAGTTATCACTTTAAACTAGATATAGGATCAAAATACCACAATACACATTGGCCAATATGCATGCAATGCTTAGATTCATTATCGTGATTTGCAAATAAAAATTTATTAAATTAGTGAATCAAAGAATATGATTGGTTTAAAGCGTTAAACATAAAATCATCACATTACAACTACATTACAAAACAGATCAAGTTCATGTTCAGATTTTGTTTAGATTAATAAATTACTCACTCATAGTCATGAATAACATTACAATAAAATTAATAAAATACATAAATGAAAATACTTCTTAATTGAATACTTGAATCTTCAAAAGTCTCCAATAGCAACGAACAATAAATATCAACTAAAACTTAATAAAACTATTAAATATGGCTCTAAGAGCAATCGTGGGCAATTAATTTCGAAGCCAAGGGTTCATGTATATATATATATATATATATATATATATATATATATTATTCTAAATAGTAAATATCAAATCAAAATCAAAATCTCTTTTGGGCAATTAATTTCGAAGCCAAGGGCCCGACGATTCATCACCAATTCCACTTAAAACATGAATCGCCGGACAAATCCTTGGAAATAAGTCTTTATGCCTTACCGATTTAATTAGCAATTCCTAGTGTAATTCCCAAATTGTTGAGGAATCGCTTATAGTGGTTTCAAGTTTTCTCCTGATTTGTTGGTGAATCATTGTGCATTACTTCCACTTAGTCAAATCCTTCATTTTCTTCCTTTTTTCATCCATTTCTTCAAATATTCCAATCACACACTACAATGTCATCATTACATCACATCAGTCTCTGTCAAGTCATTATTACGCCACTTCAGTCTTGTGGGCCTGTTTCACTACCTCGAGATCCGTGTAATACGTTTTTATGTACATCCAACATAGGATTATAATATATACATTTCACACTATTTTCGCCCCAATTTCAATTACACACTTTAAAAAATCTGAAATAGAAAAATACAGGCTATTAAAACCACATTTTAGAGACTATACCTTATAAAACATACTAAAATGTCCCATAAAATGTGTAAGATTTATGATTTATCGATAGGCCACCGGACTAGACAAAAAATGTCAACCTTAAGGGTAACCTTAAGGTCAATAATAGCTCCTTGAAAGGGAGTCAAAAGCATGTTTCTTTGCAAATGTGGATGGCCTTAAAGTCTGATGTCCTTCAGGCTAATGATGATGATGATGATGATGATGATGATGCCTCTTTCAATAAGGAGGGACCTTCTGACATGGAGACCTGATTGGGTACTACCCACTTCTTTCCTTTCTTCTTTGTTATTAATGTATCGTCCATTATTATTGTGGAATTTTCAGGGAGTTGTAGGGAGGTCCTTTCTTAAGCACCTCAAATCTCTTATTTATATTCATCATATTAAAATTCTAGTTCTTATGGAGACTAAAACAAATGGCCTTAAGGTAGAGCTCATTGTTCAGAAGCTGGATTTTCACAAATCTCATAAGGTTTGAAGCTATAGGTTTCTCTGGGGGAATATGGATATTGTAGACATACAATGTTTCTATACACATCATCTAAAATCATTGGCAGTATATTCATTTGAAGATCACTTTGTCATCTTTGACACCTTTCTTATTTACGGCGATTTGTGGTAGTCCATCTTCTTCAATTCGACTACTATTATGGAAAGGGATGTAACAACTTACTTCATATTCTAACATATCATGGTTGATCATAGGAGACTTCAATGCACCTTTTCGAAAAGGAGAATGAACTGGGTGGAGTAAGACCTATTAAAATATGTAAATCCTTTGTTAGATGGGTGGAGAATGCTGGCTTGGAAGAGGTAACACCATCAGATTCATCCTCTCATTTTACCTGGTCCCGAGGACTTTGTTATGAGTGATTGATAAAGCATTTCATAATGGGTGTTGGAATAATAATTTTCTTCTAGTAAAGGTTTCTCATCTTGCTCGTACCTCCTCTGATCACCTTATTTATTACTTAATATACAAACAATATTTTCACTACCCCTAATGAGTAGAAGGAAACATTTCCTATCGGCATGAGAGTTACATCCAGACTGGCCCGAGTTTATGAGACCACACTAGAGAAGGAATGAACTAGCCCAAAATAATGCTACTGAATTTATAGCTATGACAGATAGATGGAACAACGAGATATTTGACAACATTTTTCATAGTAAAAGAAGGCTGATGACAAGGCTTGATGGGATCCAAAAATCTCTTGACACAAAATTCTCCAAGGGTTTACTAAAACTTTAAATGGCTCTTAAAGATGAGTTGGAATGTGTTCTCACTTAAGAAGAGATGTTATGGCAACAGTGAGCCAATCTTGAATGAGATACACTTTGTGAACGTAATATATCATTCTTTCATGCTCGAGTTAATGCAATAAAAAAGGGATATATATCAATGGAATTCACCTCCCAGATGGCGAGTGGTGACATAACCACAATACCTTCGTATCTGAAGCTTTCAAGTTCTTCAAGCTCATCTACGGTAGGGACGACCCAAATGGTCTCCAATTTCCTCTCTGCAAGTTCTTTCTCTTTTATTGTCAACTCAATATAGTCTACTGGGATGATAGGTATTTGATGATGAAATTCGGGGTGCAGTCTTCTCTATAACACCTTTAAAAATACTTGGCCTTAAAAGGATTATAGCTAAAACCCCTGAAATCATTAGTCAGTAGTTGAGGTTCCATTTGTAAAATGGTGAAAAAGTCATTTGCTACAGAGGAGGTGGATTCGAGCATTAATAAGTCAGTGATAACTTTGATACCAAAAAATGGAGAACCAATAATATTTTGGCTATCTCTGCTTGATTAGTTTATACTTTGTGAATTATAAAATTATTATGAATTTTGTTGCCAACAGATTGAAAGAGATCATGCCAACTCTTGAGATCAGTGACGCACACTAAAACATCTTTGACCTTTAATAGAGGTTTTAAAACCCTTATTAAATAAAGTGTTATTAAATGTCATGTGAAAATGTGTTATGTTTTAATTTTTAATACATATATTACATAGAGGTTTTTTAAAACTCCTATCAATTATGTGTTATTTAATAACACCCCCTTTAATAGGGGTTTAAAAACCTCTATTGAATACCGAAATTGTTCTAGTGGCACCAACTCCCAGAAGTTTGAACGAGTCTTGAGCATTCTTTCACGTCCACAACAACCTTTGATCTTGAGATTCCCATCAGCATAGGTTACCATATCTTCGATCGAGTATTCTCGTGAGTTTTCTTTATTAACAACAGCCTTTAATATTCCTCGAGAAGTGCATTTCACAAACTCCCAGTTCTTTGACGAGCTTCTCATACGTTTTCTCTTCAATACAGTTGTTGTTGATCTATCTCGAGATATGTGCTACGCCATCTCCCACTTTTATGCTTGAGTATTTAGAGCGTTTCCCTACCTATCAACTGCCACTTGTCATTCTCTAGTTGGTCTAGCCACATATTTAGCTCATTCTCCACCAATATGCGTATGCCACGTTAGCAAGACTAGAAAAAATGACCAATCAATGTTTTTCACGTGTCCAGGACTCCATCTCTTAAGCAATCACAACTATCTGATCTTCCTAGGTGCACAAGATATTAAAAAACCTACGGAATTCAGTTTCTCTCTCTTTTAGGCACTAAAATTAAGCTCCTATCTCGACCACTCAACCTTTATTTTCTTTTATTATTTTTAATGGATTTTTTAAGACGATGTCCGACTAAGCAATTGTAATGACCCAAATTAATTAAACTAGGATTAGCCTTAATCTCGGATATTAATGGTCATAATTCGGGTGTTACGTGGACAATTCACTTGACTCGGACACTAGAACCGAGGAAATATATTATTTATGGATGGTGGTTGTGTATATGTAGTGTTTAAAAATTATTATTATATTGCACCGCATGTGTATATATTGCTATCGGGTGAGGTTGTGTGATGGGTGTTCGCCTTGAAAGGCATGTCAATGCGGGTAGTGAGTAGGCAAACTACGGGAAAGCTAGGGAACTCGACTAATTCATGTTAAGATGACTAATTAATCAATTAAAATCGGTAATGTGACCATAAGCCAAGTAAATTCAAATTAAAATAATAGGCTATGGCGTGCCTCGAAATGCATGTCGAGACGCGGGGCACCGAGTACCGAGTAATCAAAGGTTAGAGGGACCACAAGTTGATTGGTTTTGATAATTAAAACACTAACCATTTGTATTAAAATGGGCTTAAGTTAGTGCAATTAAATTAAAATAAATCAAGGCATATAGTTTAGTTCATTAATTGAAAACCATATGATTTACTTAGAGATATGCATTGACATATGTAAGAGTCATGTAAGTATCAATTAGTGTCGCAAGGACTGAGTGAGAGGGAATGAGTGAGCTAAGTGGCTAAAGGTGAACCATTAGACAAACCTCGAGATACGTAAACACATTGAGATCAAGGGCTAAAAATTAATCCCACCTTAATATATATTGATCATGTCACACAGTCTCTCGAGCGAACCAAACACCACCTCCGGCTTGCCACGTGTCACGACGCGGTTGGCCTGACCACGTCACACAGTCGTTCTCCACCAATAATACGCTGCCATGTCAGCGAGCACAAACACACGGTAGCAAAACTATTTCTTCTCCTCGTTCAGCAGCTCTTTGATTTCCTCGGGATTCATGCATGTGCGGTCTCCCAGATCTTCGATGAATTCACGTGACTTTCACTCCGCCTCCTTGCCTACCATGTGGCGTGCTTCCACTAAACCTGCACGCCATCAGCACTTCTCTCTGCCAATCAGACGATGCCACGTCAGCGTGCAGCAGCACTCTCGACCAATGCGGTGTAAACACGTGGTAGGAACCATATTTCAAGCCAAAAATAGCCCTACGATGCTCATCAGTGCACGAGTCACCTCCCCAACCCCCAAAATTAGTTTCTCTCACCTCCCGGAATCAATTTTTAGTAGTTTTACATATTAGGAACTTAGGTTTTTTTTAGAACACCAACTATTATTGTTTAGTTATCAACTTTCTTCGACGACAATGTCCGGCTAATTAACTCCTTGCCTAAGTCAGCAGGGAAATAAGTCGGGATCATTGATTCATGACATATTATGTGAGATCTTTTATTTTATTATTTAATTTACTTTAATTCTATTATTTCATTGTTGTTGATTTTAAGGAATATGATTTAGATCTAGGGTATGTATGTGATTAGTGCATGCTTTTCGGGGGACAACCTATAGTTATTTAGACCATTAGTATCCGTGTAATTGTGTTTTTGGACCAATAAAGTGACAAACACTCGCCCGTTTATTGTTAAACCCTTTCGATTCTCGAGTGTGCAACAATTGAATCTAGGTTAAATCGAAAGTGGATGTGATCCAGCTATTTAGGATTAGTGTTCCCGCAAATCCATATTACTGCGGTTAGTGTGTCAAACCTGATTGGCGGATGTCTAGGGTTATGCATTAATTAGGGAAGTAGTTAATGGTGGACGTCCTAGCTATCGAGATTAGGGGAAAGAGGAGTTTCTGGCGAATGTCAATTTTCTACAGCTAATCTAGGATAATATAAATTAATAACTTTTTAGGAAAAATTGAAGAACATGATTGCCAATGAATCTTGATTCTGATTTGTGGAACTGTAGACCTAGGTGTTACTTAGATATTTATTAATTGTTTTGAAAAATAGTTTAGTTGTTTTATATAGTTTTGTTAGATTAGTTAGTTAAATTAATATTTATTTTAAAACCCCCAATTTTCGTTTTTGTTGTTTTTAACCTAAGAAAGACTACTAATCTCTGTGGGATCAACTATTTACCACTATTCTACAAAATAGTTGGTTTAGGAAAATTTTACTTTATTAACGTGTTCAGCGAGCATCAATTTTTGGCGTCGTTGCCGGGGATTGGTATTTTTCTTTCTTTGGTTTTTATTTGTATTTGTATTTGTATTTTTATTTTTATTTTGCCTATCTAGTCCTTTGATCTTCACATGTATGCAGGCAACCCCACGATGGACTCCTCCTACCCCCCATAATTATGGTCGATCCGAAGACTCAAATTATTATAATGTGAATGGGGCAGGTATGTCACATAATGGATATCAATTTTCTAACATGCATTCTTTTGTGCAATAGGTCGAGGTTTGCGAAATTTATGGAGATTATTCTCATTCTACACATAATTGTCCATATTATCCATAGTATGAGAATTACCAATATTCTAGCTATGCATCGCCACAACCCGACTTCTTGGGCTCATGTCAAATCCACAAGTTCCTCAGCATGAAAGAAATCAACAGTTTCAACAAAGCACCTCCTTAGAAGATATGATGAAGCAATTGATAGATAATTAGTAAAAGGCTAACTGGCTTCTTGGAGAGATTCGACAAATTGATTTTGAGATTTCATGCTTGAAGGACTTGGAAACTCAATTTATTCGATATAATGTCAAGCTTTAGAATATGACTCATGAAGAAGAGTTGTGTAGTATACAACCAATTTTTAACCCGGATGGGGATGTGAATGTTGATACATTGAAAACTTTTGAGGTGAACGAGGTTACTCAGATGGAGGACTATTTGAGAGTAATAGCGAAAGAGCGTGAAGTTTTTCAAATTGAACCAAAAATTGTCATTGCACTAGATGAGGGAGAAAATGAGATGAAAATTGATGTCATTTCAAATAAGTCGAAAAAGCCACAAATAGGGAGCGAGGAAGACCAATCTCTGGTGTTGGTGCAACCACCCACCCTCCCATGCACATTTGGTACACCTTATAAGGGGGTGAAAGTAAGGGAGCATTCGCAAATCTTCTACACTGCCAACACCTTTGTGTTGGATGATCCTGATGCGACAGATTCTTTCATGTTGGAAGTCCCGAATGAGCTCCTAAATCTAAAAGATGGCTTGCATGCTTCATTGCCCAAATACGTAGATGCGCCATTTGTTGTTGACATCTCTAAAGGAGAGGGTATCACTTGATCAATCACGTCAAGTCTAACCAAAGACTTAAAAGAAAAGTGGATCGTTGGGAGGCAACCCAGCTTCGTTTTTTTATTTTATTTATTTCTTGCATTTATTTTAGTTTTAGTTTTGTTTTGGTTTTTTTTTATTATGTTTAATAACACTCTAATGTGTTCTTTTTATTTTTACAGGTGATATGTTACGTTAAACGTTCATTGGAGGATTAGAGCACCGAGTTTTGTAGGTTTGACTTTGGATTACATTTTTTAGCATAATTTAAGCATTTTTTAGGAATTAACATGTTTTTAGGATTTTAGGTGTTTTGAGACTTGGTTGGGACACATCCAACTTAAGTCGTCGTATTAGTGGCGGGTTTTTGAGTAAAGCCAAAACCTTAGACTTCATCTCATCATCTTGTTGATTTCATCCTTAGTTTAAAAACTTCGGGCTCGCAAGATTTGATTTGAATCTTTTCAGTTAACTCCTATGTTTACTAGTTCTTGCTCTCGTTATAATTGTTTTTTCATTGTTTCCTTAGTCACCTACACATGAGAGATTTTATGCGTTCATTGATTTTTAGAGACTTTTTGTCATGCATGCATTATTATCATGTTCTTATTCATGTTCTTCTTCACCACTGTCTTTTTCTTTTTCTTATATGGCCTTGACTTGTTTTAAGCCTTAAGGACAAGGTTCGGAATAAGTTTGGGGGTATTTTAGGGATTGTGGTTGGGTTTGGATGGATTCTTCGTGAAAGACCGCAGGTGAGATCGTTTATTTTTTATGTGGTTATATGCGGTTGTGGATGGTAATGGTGGTGTTTTATATCATTTCTCCCATTTCTTTCATTTCTTGTCCTTTCATATTTCTCTCTCATTTCATTAGTATTTGATACACTTTCTTGCATGTATTTAGTATAGTTTTTGATTTTTTTTTAGTTATTTAGAGTCACCCGAAACTTTGTTCATGCCTTTAGTTGTGGATGAGTAATTTACAGTTGCCTTTTTGACTTGAAACTTAGGAAAAATTAGGAGAAACACTTAATCGAGTCCGTAACCTGCATTTTTATGATTTCATGATTAGGGACTTAGTATGCTGGTTAAACTTTGTGCTAGATAACGAAAATGAGTAGACGATCAAATTTGTGCTAGTTATATTATTTTAACCCATATTATAGGGATTTACTTGATTACAGTGAAAGTGAGAAGTACTAATATGAGTTTTCTTATGTAGAGTGTCCTACAGTTTTCCACAGGAAATGGAGAGGGAAACTTGTAGTGGGAAAAAGTGAGAAAATCGGTCCATGAAATGGAGCAAGGACCGTATTAATAAAAAAAGATTTAGAGAAAAAAATATATAAAAAAAATATAAATTGAATAAAGGCGGAGGTTGTGAAACTCCTCAAATAAAAGATTTAGTTCGAGTGCTTTCACTATATTAAGTGAGATTTAAACTTGCATGCTTTAATGTATAGACCAAGAAAACTTATGAGTAGTTGATGACCTTTGTTTTGACTGAGTCTTTGTCTTGAAAGTGGGATCTTAATTATGTTTGGGTTGCGAGTCTTGACATATCATAACTATGAAATTTTTTGAGTTGCTTGTTAATTTGGTAACAATGTAAATCAGAGAAACTCCATGAATTTGAGTCGGGTGTAGGATTAGTGAGTCAGTGCATTATTATATTATGAGTCTAGTTTAGTTTGTGTTGTCATCTACACCTTTACTCGGGACATGCAAAGTCTTAAGTTTGGGGGTATTTGATAAGTCAGTATTTATATATATTTAGTAGTTTATTTTAGTATATTTAAATATAAAAAGTCTCTAAAATATATATATTTAATTATATTTTTGGTCATTTTCGGATGAAATGGAGTATGTGGTTGAATTCAGGGCAAAAAAATACTCAAGATGGAGTATTTACGTGTTTTGATCGGAGACCGGAGAGTTTGCCTCGAGTTATGCGTTGCGTGATAGGTAGAATTGGTGAACATCATACTAATTAACACATGGCAGCATATTGTTGGTCCAACTCACCAAGTAATTCAACCTGTTTCCATAGCACAGCCACGTGTCACAACATTACTCGTCCACAAAGTTTGAGAGAAAGATGAAATCCACTCGAAAAAAGGGGAATGTCAAGAAAAGAGTGAATCAATCCACCAAATAAAGTCCGAAGAAAAAGAAAGAAATGGATTTGTGTGATGAAAAAGAAGAGTTATGAGTGAACTCCTAAGTCAATGTTAGTGATTGATTTTTTAGAGTTTATTTTTGTTGACGAGCTTTATGTATGTAAGGAAAGGGTTCGTGTATTCTATCTAAATTTGTTTGAGTTTAAAAATTCACTTTTTGATACACTGAGTCGTGGCCTCATTACAACCTATCAAAGACCTAAGGATTATTGTCCCCCTTGTCATAATTGGTGTCCCGATAAATCATTGTTTATTGTGTATTTTTCATTTTATAGGCTTGTGTATAATTTCCTTATTATACCACGGCCTTTATATAAATTGATTTAACAATTCAAACAAACACCATACATCATGCAAACGCACATCCACACTAATCGAGGTAAGCCAGACTTAACCACTAGCCTAACTTGGGTTAATTAGGATTTGAATTAGTGTTAATCACCAACATAAGGTAACAAGTCGTTACAATCTCTCCAATTTAAAGCAATTTCATCCTCGAAATTAAAGTAAATATGAAATTACTTATAGTTTTGAAGAGAAATGGAAACTGTTTTCTTCCCATAAGATTTCTGCTCTTAGATTAGTTCCTCATCTTTGTGAAATCACCATTTTTCTTTAACCAAAGAAATCTATTTGTCTCAGCTTTTAAATCTTACGATCAAGTAACCCACTTTTCTGCTCATTGTAAGATAAGTCTTCTGGAAGATCACATTCATTCCAACTGATCCTTGGAGTGAACGAAGTCTCTATTTTACATAGCCTTAACACTTGAAAGAAATTATGAACTCTGACTAGGAAAATATAACCTGTAAATAACAGAATTAATCCTTTCATGTACTTTGAACAACTCAATTTATCTTAAAACTAGCTTACCTTGCAATCCAAACCTATACAATCCTTTCATAGGTGAGACTTAAAACAAAACATAATTGTCCTTTGAAAACTTCAATAACCTAAGATATTTATTGGCGTATCTCTTCTGCCTCAGTTGTGTTGTAGTCAAACGTTAGCGAATCTACTACATTTCCTATGTGTAGTTTTGAATCAATTTCGACTCCAACAAGCTTTCATCTCAATCCCTATTCAAACACTCCGGTGAATGACAGGGTTGACCATACAAAACTTCAAATGAGCATTCAATTGTTAGCTTTACAGTTGTTACTATAAAAAAAACCCACACAAAGAAATGTATTTCTTCCAGTTACTACCCAAGCTTTAAGACACAAGCTTGAAATATATCCTCTAACGCCAAAAATCAACTACTTTGGTTACCCATCGGTCTGCCAGTAGTATACCATACTGAGGTTAAGACCAGTTCCCCAGCTATTGTTGGGGCATGTGCCCTAGGTCAATCCATTAACTGTCTTTATGAATACTTTTAGTTAATAAAATAAAGGATTTCATTTGTTGTTTATGATAATTAATTTGCATGTTTACATTATAATAAGATCCATAGGTATTTACATAAATATCCTAAATGTCCCTAGTCGATCATTATACTAGGAACTATATGTTGGGTTTTAAGGTTCATACGCAGCGGAGATTACAAAACAATTTTGATAAAAACCCCAATAGGATCCGAATCTAATTCCATTAAAAACGTTTAACCCATGAAAAACTTAATCATACCTCAGTCGCAATATACCTTTCCGAAGGTTGATCGATCTCTAAGGCGCTGCCAACGACCGACGCCCTCTACCAGTAGTCCACACACGAACAACGGCCGAGATTTGAAGTGCTAGCTTTGAGAGAATACGAAACCTTTTGTTTCTCTCCAAAACGATCCAGAGCATACCAAAAACCCTAAGTCGTTTCTAAAACGAAAATAGAGTTTCGGCCTTTTGATCTTTCATACGTGTGTTTTAACTTAAAGCGTCTATTTATACAACCCATGTATATAGAGGGTTAAGTAAATTACACATATACCCCAACTTAAAGAAGTATAAGTGTAATACACTACAAGGACGTTTCCGTCATGAGTTTTATCATATAAAATTCATTTTTCTGAACCATCTTAAAATCTCGTAAAACCATTCTTAATGTGAGACCCAATAGGCTCATACAACGTTTGCAGTGTACCAAAATATATTTTGGTATACAAGCCATAAGCGGCCTCTAGCAAGACATTATGACTACCCAAGTTGTACGAATATCAAATAGATACAACCTAATTAATAGTGTATATAACATCCTTTTGTCACACGATATCCTTTTGAACAAACATAAGGCATGGAATTGTCATCCAACATGTTCAATCGTACTAGTCTCGATTTCTAGGTAGACTGAAAACATCCAAGTGACATTGATCAATATCAATTCACTTAGACTAGGCCTTTTAACAGTCTAACACATCGAGGGATCCACTAGATATCTCTCTTTATATGAGAGGGACAAATTCTATCTTGATTACACAACTTCATCACATTGCTCACACAGTAACCAATCACAACCTTTATAATCGTCTGGTTAAAGACAACGTTTGATTGTGTCAAATCACTGTGTTTCTAATGTTGAAGTCTCTGGTAATCTCAAGTCAGAGGACTAGAAAATATACCTATCATGAGAAACAACTATGACTTAATCCATGTGATGTTCTCAAAGCGGGTCGATCCAGTACTTTATTCCCTAACAAGTACTCGTGATCTTGATTCGTATCCATATACGTATAATCATCATATGATCATCGATCAAGACTCACACTAGTCTTAATTCATTATAGTTCCCAGTATAATGATCGACTAGGGACATTTATGATATTTCTGTAAATACCCATGGATCTTATTATAATGTAAACATGCAAATTAATTATAATAAACGACAAATGAAATCCTCTATTTTATTAACTAAAAGTATTTATAAAGACATTTAATGGATTGACCTAGGGCACATGCCCCAACACTATAATGAATTAAGACTAGTATAAATCTTGATTGATGATCATTTGATGATTATACGTATATGGATATGAATTAAGATCACGAGTACTTGTTAGGGAATAAAGTACTGGACCGACCAGCTATGAGAACATCACATGGATTAAGTCATAGTTGTTTCTCATGATATGTATATTTTTTAGTCCTCTGACTTGAGATTACTAGAGACGATTATAAAGGTTGTGATTGGTTACTGTGTGAGCAATGTGATGAAGTTGTGTAATCGAGATAGAATTTGTCCCTCTCATATAAAGAGAGATATCCAGTGGATCCCTTGATGTGTTAGACTATTAAAAGGCCTAGTCTAAGTGAATTGATATTGATCAATGTCACTTGGATGTTTTTCAGTCTACCTAGAAATCGAGACTAGTACGATTGAACATGTTGGATGACAATTTCATGTCTTATGTTTGATCAAAAGGATATCGTGTGAAAAAAGGATGTTATATACATTATTGATTAGGTTGTATCGATTTGATATTCGTACAACTTGGGTAGTCATAATGTCTTGCTAGAGGTTGCTTATGACTTGTATACCAAAATGTGTTTTGGTACCCTGCCAACGTTGTATAAGCCTATTGGGTCACACACTAAGAATGGTTTTGCGAGATTTTAAGATGGTTCAGAAAAATGAATTTCATATGATGAAATTCATGACAGAAACGTCCTTGTGGTGTATTACACTTATACTTCTTTAAGTATGGGCATATGTGTAATTTACTTAACCCTCTATATACAAGGGTTGTATAACTAGACGCTTTAAGTTAGAACACACATATGAAATATTAAGAGCTGAAACTCTATTTTCGTTTCGAAAATGAATTAGGCTTTTCCGGTACGCTCTGGATCATTTTGGAGAGAAACAAAAAGGTTTGGTATTCTCTCGAAGCTAGCACTTCGAGTCTCAGCCGTCGTTCGTGTGTGGACTGGTGGTAGAGGGCGTTCGTCGTTAGCAGCGCCTTAGAGATCGATCTACCTTCAAAAAGGTATATTGCGACCGAGATATGATTAAGTTTTCGTGGTTTAAATGTTTTTAATGGAATTAAGTTCGGATCCTATTGGGGTTTTTGTCAAAATTGTTTTGTAATCTCCGCCGCGTATGAACCCCAAAACTCAACAGTGGTATCAGAGCCTTCGAGTTCGATTCCATTAAATTCATTGCATGTTTTCTTCTGATATATACATGATATATGATTGAAAGCATGTTAATAGTTTATGTACATGTGATATACATATGTTTTCTGTGAGATTTATTTTCATGTTTTATGTATATGATACATATATTCGTGAATTGAAATCGGTTTCGTACATGCTAGTAACCATGTTAGGTTAATTCGAATAATTTTAATGAATTGAATTTCGTGTTCTGTGATCCATGACACCATTAGGTATAATCCTTATTTTTCGTGTATTGATGCATGGATGAAATATTTGTAATTCAGTATGCATATTTAGGTTACATTATTTTAAGTTTCTTAAATTGTATAAGTCTTAATATTAATTCGAAACTAATATGATTAGGTTCGATTGGGATAGTAGTTCATGATTCAATTACATGTTTGTGATTATTTGGATGAGGACCGAAATTGCAAATAATTATTTTTCGAAATTAAGGGGTTAATTTAGGATAATAAAATCAGCGAAAAATATAATTTTCTATAGCGAGTTTTAATTTTCGGAATTGAGATTCGTCTCCTAAAAAAAACGAGGGCGCTGCCTCCTGTTCCCCCGTCCGCCCATTGACCGGCCAGCGGGACCGTCGTCTAACTAATCCTAGCGCACGAGAATTCTTTTATTAGTGAACAGTATAAAAATTTTCAAATTGTTTAGTGATTGAACAAATCGATAAAATATATGATATTTCATTGTTTACATAAAATCACTAAAACTGAATAAAATCCCGCTATTAAATTTAAATCTTGTGCCATCCATTTTAAACACTTGTCAAGGTCTCGATCACACTAATATAGTTTCAGCCATAGCTGGGTGTATTGTGTTATCTTGGTGAGACAAGTTGGGTAAGAGTTACCTAAATGTTTAAAATGGTCCGACTTAATAAAGCTATCAAAATAGTTTTGAGCTTTAGGCACATTATGAGATAAAAAAAACATGCTAAGACATAAGATATCTCGTATCTCATAAAAGTATCTAAAATTATATAAGATGTAATTGGTAATTGTTACCTACCTAAATAATCTAGTTTTGTGTTTTATGCCATAGCTGTCATAAAATTAGGTGAAATTTGGATTTTAGTCCCCCTAAATAAACAGTATGTTTTAGGATGGTTGTTAATTTAGTGGGAGTCTATTCCTCTATACTAAAATAAACTTTGCATAATCTTTATTGTAGATCAATGGCCTCTTCAAGTAACAATTATCCCTTATCGCTGCAATCCGTCCTTAAGAATGATAAGCTATCTGGGACTAACTTTCTTGACTGGTTCAGAAACTTGAGAATCGTTCTCAAGCGTGAACACAAGTTGTATGTCGTGGATGCTCCAATCCCTAAGGACCCACCAGCCAATGCTATGAAAAGCTATGAAGGATGCGCATAATAAGCATGTCAACGATTATACTGATGTTGCATGTATTATGCTGGCAACTATGGTTCCTGAACTTTAGAAGGATATGGAACTAATGGAAGCATACGTCATGGCTGTAAAGCTGAAGGAAATGTTGCAACAGCAAGCTAGGCAATAAAAGTTTGAGACAGTCAAGAACCTACATTCTTGCAAGATGACTAAGGGTGCGTCAGTTAGTCCTCATGTTCTAAAGATGAAGGGCTATGTTGACCAGCTTGATAGACTCGAATTTCCAGTTAGCCGAGAGTTGGCTACGGATTTGATCCTGAATTCATTACCGAATAGTTACTTACAATTTGTGATGAACTACAATATGAATAATATGGAGAAATCAATTTCAGAGTTGCATTTGATGCTCAAAACTGCTGAACAAAATATCAAGAAACCCTCTACTATTGTGTTGATGGTCTAAAAGGGAAAGGGAATGAAGAAGAAAGGCAAAGGCAAGGCTAAAGTTGCCAAGGCTGTTGCTGCACCTGTCGCAAAGCCTATGGAACAAGTCAAGCCCCAACCTATTCCTGCTTCAAAACACCCAAAAGAAAAGGAAGGAAATTGTCATTTCTGCCATGCACTTGGACATTAGTTCATAAATTGCAAACTCTATCTGGAAGATCTAAAGAAGAAGAAGGGTAGTGCGACTACCACTACAGGTATTTATGTTATTGAAATTAATTTATCTACTAGTGATTCCTGGGTATTAGATACTTGATGTGGATCTCACATTTGTATAAATGTGCAGGGACTCACCAGAAGTAGAAAGTTGAAGAAAGGAGAAGTGATCCTCCGCGTAGGGAATGGAGCAAGAGTTGTTGCCCTAGCTGTTGGATCATATGACTTAGTCTTACCTAGTGTACTTATTTTAACTTTAAATAATTGTGATTTTGTGCCTACCTTGAGCAGAAACAACATTTCTGTTTCATGTTTGGATATGGATGGTTTTGATTTTATTATTGTGAATAATAGATGTTCCATTTCTCGTAAAGGTATATTTTATGCAAATGCTTATTTATGTGATGGTTTTTATATTCTAAGCATGAAAAGGTCCACTGATACTCCAGTCTTTAATAAAAATAAAAAGATATTCAAGTCAAATGATTTGAATCAAACTTATCTTTGGCTTTGTCGTCTCGGGCACATAAATGAGAAATGCATAATGAAGCTCCATACAGATGGGCTTCTAGATTCATTTGATTTAGAAACATATGAAACGTGTGTATCTTGTTTACTAGGCCTGATGACTAAAAGTCCTTTTACTGGACACAGTGAAAGGGCAAGTGATTTATTGGGTCTAATACATGCTGATGTATGCGGTCCTATAAGCACAATGGCTAGAGGAGGTTATCAATACTTCATTACATTTACTGATGATTTCGGCATATATGGTTATGTAAATCTTACGAAACATAAAGCTGAATCATTTGAGATGTTTCGAACGTTTCAAAATGAAGTACATAATCAACTTGGTAAAACTATCAAAACACTTCGGTCAGATTGAGGTGGTGAATATTTGAGCCAAGAATTTGATGATCATATTAGAAATTGTGGGATTGTCTCCCAATTGACTCCACCAGCAACTCTACAATGGAATAGAGTTTCTGAAAGGAGAAATTGAACCTTATTAGATATGGTTTGATCTATGACGAGTCATGCAGATCTTCCATTATCCTTTTGGGGTTATGCATTACGAACTGCAGCTTTCACTCTAAATCGAGTTCCTTCTAAAGCGATTGATAAAACACCATATGAGATATGGTACGGGAAGAGACGTAGTTTGTATTTCCTTAAGATTTAGGGTTGTGAGGCTTACATAAAGCGACAAGTCTCAAAAAAACTAGCACCTAAATCTGACAAGTGTTTATTTGTGGGGTATCCTTAGGAAACACAATGATATTACTTTTATAATCCCGCTAAGAACAAAGTGTTTGTTCCTTGGTATGGTGCCTTTATGGATAATCAGTTTATTTCGAAAGACACTAGTGGGAGAGAAACAAATCTTGAAGAAGTTCAAGAGTCACAGATAAACATTGAACCATTACTGGAAGTTCAACAACGTTATGAACCAGTTGAACCTCCACAAGTGACACAAGGCCCACGCAAATCTGGTAGGGTAAGACATGAGCCAGAGAGATTCGAATTTCTCATTATTGATAGTCATAATGTGTTTCTTATGGATCAAATGAGCCCACCACTTATCAAGAGGCTATGTCTAGACCAGACTCAAATAAATTGCTAAGTGTCATGAACTCTGAGATGCAATCCATGTATGATAACCAAGTTTGGAACTTGGTTGATTTACCTGAAGGTGGTAAGACCATTGGATGTAAATGGGTTTTCAAGAAGAAAACTGACATGGATGGCAAAGTGCATACTTTTAAAGCAAAACTTGTAGCAAAAGGTTTCAGGCAGACACAAGGTGTTGATTATGATGAAACTTTTTCGCCAGTAGCCATGCTTAAATCCATAAGAATTTTAATTGCCATTGATGCATATTATGACTACGAGATATGGCAAATGGATGTAAAAACATCATTTCTTAATGGAAAGCTGCTTGAGAACGTGTATATGACACAACCTAAAGGTTTTGTACATCCTGAGAATTCTAGGAAGGTATGCAAGCTTCAAAGATCCATTTATGGATTAAAGCAAGCTTCTCGGAGTTGGAATCTTCATTTTGATGAAGCAATCAAGGATTTTGGTTTTATTAAGAACAAAGATAAGCCTTGTGCATACAAGAAGGTCAGTGGGAGTGTAATTGTTTTTCTGGTACTGTATGTTGATGATATATTACTCATTGGAAATGACATCCCAACATTGTCGAATGTCAAGTCTTGGTTAGGAAAGTGTTTCTCAATGAAAGACTTAGGAGATGCAGCATATATCCTAGAGATAAGGATCTATAGGGATAGATCTAAGAGGCTAATCGGTCTAAGTCAGAGTGCTTACATAGACAAGGTGTTGAATAGGTTCAGTTTGCAAGACTCTAAAAGATGATTGTTTGCAATGTCTCGTGGCATAAGTCTCAGCAAGATTCAATGTCCTAAGACAAATGATGAGCGAGATCGTATGAATAAGATTCCATATGCATCGGCTATTGGATCTATCATATATGTCATGTTATGCACTCGACCTGATGTATTATATGCTTTGAGCACTACAAGCAGATATCGGTCAGATCCTGGTGCGTCACTGGATAGCAGTAAAGAACACTCTTAAATACTTAAGAAGGACTAAGTGTTCTTAGTCTATAGAGATTTTGAGAATGATCTAGTTGTAAATAGTTATACAGATGCAAGTTTTCAAACTGATATAGATGATTTTAGATCACATTCTGGATATGTGTTTACTTTAAATGGGGTGCAGTAAGCTGGAAAAGTTCGAAACAAGAGATCGGCAGATTCTACAACGTGTTCGAGTATATCGCAGCGTCCGATGCAGCATAGGAGGCAGTTTAGATAAAAAAAAGTTCATTTCTAAACTAGGTGTGGTTCCAAGTATTGCTAACCCTGTTTATTTGTATTGTGAAAACAACGGGGCAATAGCACAGACCAAGGAACTTAGATCACACCACAGACCCAAACATATACTCAGGCATTTTCGTCTCATCAGAGAAATAATTGAGAGGGAAGACTTGAAGATTTGCAGAGTACCTACTGAAGAAAAAGTTGTGGATCCATTGACAAAAGCTCTTCTACAAGCAAAACATGATGGTCATGTTAGATCATTAGGCATTAGATGCATGTATGATTGGCCCTAGTGCAAGTGGGAGATGTTGGGGCATGTGCCCTAGGTCAATCCATTAACTGTCTTTATGAATACTTTTAGTTAATAAAATAGAGGATTTCATTTGTTGTTTATTTTATTTAATTTGCATGTTTACATTATAATAAGATCCATAGGTATTTACAAAAATATCCTAAATGTCCTTAGTCGATCATTATACTGGGAACTATAATGAATTAAGACTAATGTGAGTCTTGATTGATGATCATATGATGATTATACGTATAGGGATACGAATAAAGATCACGAGTACTTGTTAGGGAATAAAGTACTGGACTGACCCGCTATGAGAACATCACATGGATTAAGTCATAGTTGTTTCTCATGATAGGTATATTTTTTAATCCTCTGACTTGAGATTACTAGAGACTTCAACATTAGGAACACCGTAATTTGACACAATCAAACGTTGTCTTTAACCGGACGATTATAAAGGTTGTGATTGGTTACTGTGTGAGCAATGTGATGAAGTTGTGTAATCGAGATAGAATTTGTCCCTCTCATATAAAGAGAGATATCCAGTGGACTCCTCGATGTGTTAGACTGTTAAAAGGCCTAGTCTAAGTGAATTGATATTGATCAATGTCACTTAGATGTTTTTCAGTCTACCTATAAATCAAGACTAGTATGATTGAACACGATGGATGACAATTAAATGCCTTATGTTTGATCAAAAGGATATCGTGTGACAAAATGATGTTATATACACTATTGATTAGGTTGTATCAATTTGATATTCGTACAACTTAGGTAGTCATAATGTCTTGCTAGAGGCCGCTTATGACTTGTATACCAAAATGTGTTTTGGTACACTGTCAATGTTGTATGAGCCTATTAGGTCGCACACTAAGAATGGTTTTGCGAGATTTTAAGATGGTTCAGAAAAATGAATTTTATATGATAAAATTCATAACAGAAACGTCCTTATGGTGTATTACAATTATACTTCTTTAAGTAGGGGTATATGTGTAATTTACTTAACCGTCTATATACAAGGGTTGTATAAATAGACGCTTTAAGTGAGAACACACGTATGAAAGATTAAGGGCCGAAACTCTATTTTCGTTTCATAAACGAATTAGGGTTTTCTGGTACGCTCTGGATCATTTTGGAGAGAAACAAAAAGGTTTGGTATTCTCTCGAAGCTAGCACTTCGAATATCGGCTGTCGTTCGGGTGTGGACTGCTAGTAGAGAGCGTTCGTCGTTAGCAGTGCCTTAGAGATCGATCAACTTTCAGAAAGGTATATTGCAACCGATGCATGATTAAGTTTTCATGGTTTAAACGTTTTTAATGGAATTAGATTCGGATCCTATTAGGGTTTTTTCAAAATTGTTTTGTAATCTCCGCTGCGTATGAACCCCAAAACTCAACAGCTGTCACAGCAATTCACTCCACCGTCTGAACGTGAATCTTATATCTATATTCAAAATAGTTGATACTGAAGCACTCTGAAATCTAACACCTCATGTATGTATATCTTACATAATCTGTCAAGAGGATTTCACATAGAAACTTGGCAAGAAATGCGCAGACTCCGTCAACCTATTAACTACAATTCATATTGTATTATGCTTACGGTAACTCAAAAGTAGACTGAAAACAAAATCCACAGGTCTTTGTTCCCATTTCCATTCAAGAATAGGCAATAAATGCCAAGAGCCATCTAGGTTTTCTATGCTTAGCCCTAACTTTCTAACATATCTCATATCTCGTTACAAACTTAACAACATCAGTCTTCATCCCATACCAACAATAAATAAAGGTGCCTCATTCCATGATATTTTTGTTTTTTTACTGTTATCTGGATAAATATCATAAATAGATATATGAGATTTCCGTAGCACTTTATGCCTCACTAATCCTGAACTAGAATTCATATAACCTACCCCCGAGTCTTAACGCGCCATTATCAGAACCTGACTAATCAGGATAATCTAAACTAGTCGTTAATCTCTAACGCTCTATATAATTCTGATTAGCTTTCTGACAACTAATCACCACTGAATTATCTCTAATTCATTTTGAATCTGAACTCAAAAGATCATATTAGTAACTCTAAAATTAGCTCTCTCAGTTGATGACGTGTCAACTAAACTTACACAAATCATCATCGTCACTTCCTCACGAAATCTAAATTGAGAAGCTCTAGCAATAGCTACATTTTCTCCATATACCTAAGTTGCAATTGTATAGTAACAATCTGATAATATCTTTCTGTATAGTTCTAAATTGCTCGGGCTTAAACTAATTTGTATAATTACTTCTCATCCTACCAATTAACGACGAAGTAAAGCATACAAATTCTTAAGTTAAATACCTTAACCTCATATATAGCCTGCTAAAATCAACACCAGAGAACTTACACAGTAAATATTTTTTTCCAATAACTAATATATTCCAAGTCACCAACTAGGAAATTTACTCTCTTGAAACTAAGACCAACCATAGATATATTGTGTTAAGATTGAGAGTGTCCCTTCCATATATTATACATCTTCTCCCCCTGGGAAGCAGACTTTCAGTTCCATATCGAAATAATAACCCTGGTTCTCTATAACTCTCAATTCTTCCACACATATATATCTCACTTACTTTTCCACAAGAATTTAAACCATAATATTGGCAAGAAATTTTCAAATTTCGTCAATTTTACAATTATGACATCAATAACTTTCAATTACCACAATTTAGGTTAATCCATCATGAATTTATGAGCATGAATTGTCATTCATATAAAGCATGAATAATATAACCTTCCCGGTTAATATTATTTAGCTTTCTTCTACCTCGCTTTTTGTTTCAAGTTCTAAGAACTTTCCTTACATGATCAATAGTTTGATATTAGATTATCCCTTCCAACATCAATTATTAGTAATCAACCTTGACCTACTTGATAATCTCAATCAATTTCTCCCATAATTCATCACTTAATTGATCATCATTAGCTCAGCTCTAATCTGAGCTCCAAAGAATAGACTTGTAGTTATTGATTTAGCCAACTCAGTTGTTGATATGTCTGTGTTGGACTTCCATTGGTCTTCCATAAACATCTCACTTTAAAGATATTACGAGCAGCTTTTATCTTAACTATAGCATTTGTCCTTTTCTTTATTTAAGGCTTGGTCCGTACAATCACCTTGATGAGTAATGTTTCAAAGTGAATTCCTAACACTTAGAAAATTTCGAGGTAACTATCTTACCTTCTATTACTGAACTTTTCACTTTTCAAACTTCCAAAGTTTGAAATTCATTACTTAACCTTAAACGAAACCACTAGTTTTGTCTTTTAATGATTTCTCTAAGATTCTCGTAATATCAAAGAATGATTAAAAGACCCTTAATAACCTTCCTTCTTTTATTTACAAGTGATGTCTTTATGTATTTGGTACAGCTACCAAATTGGCTATCTCTAGATTAGCAATCTCCAATAGTTCTCCTCACACATCTAGAACTGTCTATGTAGAAGTAATAGCTACAATTTTGCTTTCTTGTGTTATCACGCATTCTTAACTAAATCAGAGGTCTTAGGATGTACCTCTAACTTCTTTCACAATTTAGGTATCGTCAAGCAAACATTGTTGTCAAACTATACTTCCATTTTCTACCAAAGCATCATTGTATTTGATTTCAACTTAAAATAATTTTCATACTTGAGTTAACTGAATAAATTATACAACGATATTACAAATCCTTGGATCAATCGTTTGTCGTATTCAATTATTTCAAGCTTATTTTCCTTTATTTACCTTTGTGTTGAATATATGACAACTTCTTATTGTCTTAATCACAGTCAAATCTTCTGATTTGATGTTAATATTCGACACTCATATAATTTATTAATCTTTGAAACTTAATACTTGAACTTGTAAAAATCTGGTCTAAACCAATTTATCGTCACAATTTACAATTTCATACGGTAATTGCTTGTGCATCTTCTAAGTCTTCAAGAATTATCTATTATTATTGATAACACAATACCAGTTTTAGTATAATAGGGTTTTCCATACTTACACCCTAATTTATGAATGTGGCATGAGTTCTAATAAGTTTTAGTGATTTCCACCATTCGCTTAAAATGATCCAGCAACCGCCTAAAATCATTATTTTTTTAAATATATCCTTAACTCTAATCATATCACTGTGACAATCAGATCTCAACTAACTCTTAAGAACAACTGATTTTATTTTATCTTCAGAATGAGTTGTCAATCCTAGACAATGAATACCTATTCCCACTACTATACGTTATTCTTTGGATTCCTTAAATCTTCAGAGTCATTGACCACTCATTATTTCCAATTCAGATTATACTAGTCTCACATATCATATTAGGATATCTTACCAACCTACTGCTATCTTCTTGATTAAACTATCTTTTATTTTTTCCAGTTTCACTTCTCATTAATTGACAAATTACTTGTCATTCCAATATGGATTCACACTATAACTGGAACATCTACTTCATAACAACTTATGAAGTATAATTGTGTTAGTGGTTTCCTAACCTTCATTAGACTTTTATCATTAACCACAAAATTATTTACTGAATAACTTCAATTACTTACTCCACTAGTCTCAATACTAGCATTAAGTTTTTTCTCAAAATGGTCTACCACCTTTGAGTTCTTCCCAAAAGTCATTCAGTATTCTATTGTTTCATAATTTTCATTCTCTTAATACAGATCTCAAGGTCTTGATCTAATAAATACTTCCCCACTGACTATTATTTACTTGATAATATTAGTGAGAACAAAGACCATTGAAATTGCTACTTGGAGAAGAGTTTTTATTTCATCTTTGTAAGTTTTGTTATGTCTTTCCTTTTTGTCTCCCTGAGTTTAAGACTCTCCCGAGCTCTTACCTCCAACACATTCTTATATCATGAGAAATAGATGGGCTTCAACCATTTTATTATCGTTTAGGAAAAAGATGCTCTCATATTTACCACGTATATATAGTATACACAACAAATAACATATCTCAGTCTTTTATCTTTTAGTTATCCCCTAAAACCACGATAAAAATTATTTATCAAACCCTAAGCTTATCTATAACTCAAAACAACTCTTTGAGTTAAAAACTTTGGTTATGTTATTAAATGTCCTAATATACCTTAAACTTTAAAGTAGACTAACTTTCACTTCGAACATCACTCAAAAGTGAATTTAAGGTCAGAGCTTTGTCCATATTACCAAACTGTGTCATTGTTACCATTTCATCCAAAAGTGATAAACCTTAGACTATAACAGTTATCCAATGTAACAATGTGACGACCCTTTCTCCAAATAAGGGCACCACCTGGCCTAATCCCTTAATTAAGCCATAATCTCCCCTATAGGACCTAACCAGGAACTAGTAAGCCTTATTTAAACACCTACCAATTATGATACCACTTATAGTTAACTAGATAGTTCTACTGACTAACCTATGGTTGTCTATAAATCAGAGTTAATTTAAATTCTCTATCTAACAAATTATTCAGCGGAAGTCTTATATCGTTACTGGTGGAAATTAGATATTGAGGCCTAACTTATTGTGGAAAAACTAGGAAATAGTGATCACATGCATATATAAACAAAAGTAGTGATATATACAACATAAGTCTGGTCAGATGTTCCTATCACTCAACCCAAAAGTAGAAATATCATATACATATAAAATGTACTACAAAACAATGCAAAACGTACAAAAATATGCCGTAGTAGTCCTTAACTAGCTTATAGGTAGTCACCAATCTTCTCTTTGCATGGCCTGCCACTCGGTTGATCTGCACCCACCATCACAAACTAGATGGTGAGTACATGAAATTATTTAAGTAATACCGAGAGACATTGATCCATATTCCCAAACAGACAACAAGTATCAAATGGCATAATTTAAATAGCGACTATGCTAAAAGAAACATCATGCAAATAGATACTTGAGTTAACCAAATATGAAACTGGCTCAAGGCTAAGTAATAATGGATTAGGGTCGGTCAGCCGTGAGCTACGTCACATCAATCTTTCCATTACAATTTAAGCTCTGCATGTAACGGCCCCAAATTCCGAGGCAAACCGGGCACCGCCACGTCGTCGGACAAGTCACCAAGCCATGCCACGTCACCTGCACGCATGTCTATGACGGCCGGCGAACTTACCATCTAATACTCCAACTTAGTAAATTTTAATGTTTAAATGATTATTTTAGCAAAATATACTAAGTTATAAAGTTTTATAACTTAATTCATTTGTTTTGATTTATTTAAGTTATTTTAGTAGCAGAAGTCTTAATAACATGCATATAATTAATGTAAAAAAGTTATGCAATATTTAACAACCTATGGGGTGGAAACCCGGCAAAAAGATACCATGTATATCAGTTAAGGCGACAAAAATGTATAATAGGTGTCAATCTACATGTATCAGGTAAAAGTCTCTCTAAAAAGATCTCAAATATCTATATATATATATACATAAATACAAACACCTACGAGTAAGCTAGTGGAGGCGCTCCAAATTAGAGGTAGTCGCCAATCACCGCCTTCCCCCGGCTCATCGTAGGAACTGCAACTTTCCACCAAAAACAATGACAAGTTCCAGGTGAGTAAATCCCAGAGAATTCAGTTAGTATTCACAAGAAATCCAAGAAAAATGACTACAATTCATGCATATAAAGTAAATGAACAGGAATGTAAAGCATGAATATAAGTCGTGAGATAATCGAGGAAATGGAACGCGAGTGTGGTGTATAGCCGTCGAGCCCTGGGACTAAATACTAAACCGAGAAGGCCCTGGAGGTAAGGAAATCCACACCCCCTCTTCACGGTCGAAATGAGGAACTCTGTTGGTCGGAAGGCAGACTTCCGCCCAACGCCTCAAAAGAGAGGAAATATGTGACGGAGGTGGGCCTCACGTCAACTCGCTCTCGAGATCATCGACTCGCTGAGAGAAACCTCACGCGTAGTCTAAGGTATGACCAACACCGTAGCAACAATCGGATCGTCGTCAACGAGAGAGCCGGAAAGGGGTCACACCGTCCCTTCGACCATACACAGACACACGCGGGAATAGAGTAAACATGCAAACTGAACTGGCGAAAAGTAATGTGAAATAAATGATTTACAGGAAAAATAAGTTAATTTTGAACTAACTTTCTCGTGGGTTTACTTACCTCAAGCAATCGCAATTGTCTCCCCGAAATATCCCGCACACGCCTCGAGATACGTACCCGACACCCGACTATGGTAGCCTAAGTTCCTGGTGTCCAATTATACATTTTTTATCATTTTAGAGTCTCATTACTTAATTCATTTCAATCACAACTAAATTGGGTGAAGTAAACATCACCTCCATCTCGTCGTCGAACTTCGTCGGATTCGCGTCTCTCGTCGAGGATCGATCAGTCCGACAACGCGCCACTGCGCGCTGCTCCACGTCTTTCGCCGCGCACTTCCTGCACCGCTACCGCCTCGCCATTACAGCTGTCGTGCCGGCGTCGCTGCCGTCTGCTTTCTTGCTGCTGCGCCGCTTAGTATCGCTGCTTTCGGCCGCCAATGTGGCTGCGCTGCCGCCCTCAGCCTGCGGCCGCCGCTACCTCTCTCTTTCTTCCTTCCCTCTCTTCCTTTCTCCACTCGCCACTGGTCCCCCGCCATCCGCGAGGCTGGCCGCTATCCGCCGTCCGATTGCCGTCGCGCTGCTTGCGCCGCTGGCCGCAGCTGTCGTCGCTCGTCGCGATGTTGATCCGCGAGTTGTTGTCGCGCCGCATGCTCGTAACCACTGCTCGCGCTGCAGCTGCCACGCCCCGCGACCGCTGTCCGCCGCTGGTGCTTCGCCGTCCGCGCTCGGGAGCTCCGTCGTTGCCGTCGGGGAGCTCCGTCGTTGCTCTCTTCTCTCTCCGCATCTCTTGCTCTCTTTCTCTTCTCTCTCTCACTTTTCTTTCTCTTTTCCAGTTTAAAAGAAAAGAATTTTTTTCTTTTAATTTGGAGAAAAAGACAAAAGGAAATGATGAGGGATGGGTTGGTGTCATGTGTGATGTGTAATGTGATGTGACAACTCAATCCCATACCCGTACACCCGCGTTACGCGCAAATTGCGACGTCTCACACTCTCGTCACTACACGCGCACAACGCGACCAAAGAAAATTCTCAATTAACGAGGCGCGAACTATTTAATAATAGTAAAATAAATAAACATTTGTCACATAAAAATAACATATTTCACCCATTGGGCGTGCCATAGACTTTTTCGCGACGTCCACGTGGGTCTGAGCTTAGGTTCTTAATCCGTAATTTGTCAATTAATCGGGATTAATTAAAGCGGGCCGTTACAATCTTCCCAACTAAAAGGAATTTCATCCCGAAATTCAAATTTAATTCAATTTTTTTCCTTGAAGCAAATGGGGTATCAACCTCGCACGGTAGACTCTTTCTCCCAAATGAGGCCCTTCAAAGGAGAAACCTTCAAGTAGACTAAATCATCCACTTCATAACTCAAGACCATCGCGGTACTTTTTCGCGTACTTCTTTTGTCTATCATGAGCAGCTTGTAACTTCTGACGAATCAGCCAAATTTTTTGTGTGATTTACAACAATCTCAAGCCCATCGGTAGCTACGTCCTCGGGCTCTGCCCAACAAGCTGGTGATCTGCATGGTCTCCCGTATAGCGTCTTGAATGGTGGCATCCTAATACTAGCCTGATAACAATTGTTGTAGGCAAAATCTCAAACTGGCATAACTCCTCTCACGACTCTCCAAACTGTAGCACACAGGCTCTGAGCATGTCCTTAAGAACTTGAACAAGTTTCTCAAACTGCTTGTCAGTCCTCGAATGAAAAGCCATGTTGAACTGCAATATGGTACCATATTGCTCCTGCATGGTCTGCCCAAGCTGCGAAGTAGGTCGACTGTCCATGTCTAACATTCTGTGCAGTTTGATAATTTCTCACTCGAAGAGTGTGCTCAACTGTGGAAAGCTATATTTCATGGAAATTGAGATAAAATGCCCTGATTTCGTCAATCGATCCACGACTACCAAAATGGCATCGTGTTTGCTCGTTGGCAACCCACTGACGAAGTCCATAGTAATATGTTCCAATTCCCACTGTGGGATAGGTAGTGGCTGCAATTGTCCTTCAGGCTTCCTGTGCTCAGCCTTAAACTGTTGATACACCTCACAACTCCTCACATTCTGGCTGACATCTGCCTCAATCCCTGACCACATAAATAATTGTTGCATATCATGATACATTTTGGCCCTGCCGGGATGCACTGTGTGTCTGGATTTATGAGCCTCCTAAAGAATATCATCGTGTAACTCTGCCACTGCCGGAATCCACAATCTATCTCCGTGTCTCAAATACTCATCAATGGACTCACGTTAATCTGGGTAATATGGATTATGTGACATGTCCTTGAACCTCTGATACATCATATCAGTTTTCTGACATTTTAAAACGAGCGAAATAGCTATTGTCGATACTCTCATCTATTCGCAAATGTGTGCCTCTGCAGTCTCTGAGACCTCTGACAAACTTATAGCTGATGCAAGCTCCAAGTCGTGCACTGGACAGCTCCTCTCATGGGTCCCCAACTGACGCGATAAAGAAGTTATCGCTTGTCTCCCTGCATCAATATGCATTCAATTCCGGTACCACAAGCATCCGTATGAACAGTTAAGTCCTTGCCCGACTCGGGCAACAGCAACAATGGTGTCGAAGTCAATTTCTTCTTTAACTCGGTGAAAGCCGCTTCACATTCACTGGACCAATGTGAGATCACATCTTTCTTGGTCAATTTAGTCTTCGGCGGTGCCTTTTTAGAGAAGTCGTGTACAAGCTTTGATAATATCCTGCCAATCCTAACAACTCTGGATGTCTATCGTGCACTCTGGTGTAGGCCAGTCGATGACAACGTGAATCTTATTCCACTAAAGTACCTCTGTCGCAGATCACGTGTCCCAAGAATTTCACCTCAGAAAGTCAAAACTCGCGCTAACTGGACTTGGCGTACAATCTATGCTCCCTCAATCTCTAGTCGAAGTCCTCGAATAAAATAATGGACCTGAAGTCGCTCGGTCTCAACTACGTCCATCGCAAAAGTAAGCAGGTATGTGAATCTCTCAATATATTGCGACATTGTCCGGTTACCCTGCCTCAGTGTCAAGAACTCCTCCCTTAGTCTCAACTTAATCTCAATCGGGATATACTGATCATAGAAGAATTTATTGGACTTTGCCCAAGTACTCGGCTCTCCGTGAAGGGTTGTGTGGGCGGTCCACTATACTGCGGCATCTCATTTAAGCATGAATCCGAAAATCCTAACTCGTATGCTGTCGTGAATCCTCAAAAGTCCATGAAGTTTCTCATGTGAAATGATTCACTTTCCAGCTACATCTGGGTCTTCGCCTCCATGATAGTAGCCTAGCTGAAAATGAACGAACTCCTTAATCAACTTCGCCTCAGTTGATAAGAATGTCTCGAATGTGATCTCCAAGGGTCGGTGCCATGATCGACGTAGTCAATGGTGTAGTGACTGCCGACAGTATCTCGGTAGTAGTGGTCGTAAGCGAGGTCGCTGAAACAGTCGGTGAGACAACTGTCTGCTCTACAGTAGTGGTGGCGGCGAGTGTGGCAAAGGCCGATATTGCCGTTGCATGCGCTCGAAGAAATCGAACATCTCCTCGAGCTGCAAACTATGGAGTGCGACCGTGTCACACAATATCTGATCTGAGTTGACAGGTGTAGAACAGCTCGGCTGGCCTTTATCATCCGTATGAAGAACTGGTCGTCCATCCATGTCGAATTTGCAAATCGCGAACGTCCGTATCAGCCTCGTATACGCATATATACTATTACACATCAAAATATATAACGTATAAGCCTTGGCACTTCCCGTCCCATGTACGCTTCCCAACTAAAGCTCTAAGGCAAGTACATCGGCTTTCCGCATCTAAGTATTTTTTTAAGTCTTATGCTCTTTCAGTTAATTTCCCAAGGTTCCTCGAACTCTCGCTCTGATACCAACTATGACGGCCCCAAATTCCAAGGCAAACCGGGCACCGCCACGTCGTCGGACACGTCATCAAGCCATGTCACGTCACCTGCACGCCTGTCTATGACGGCCCGCGAACTTACCACCTAATACTCCAACTTAGTAAATTTTGATGTTTAAATGATTATTTTAGCAAAATATATTAAGTTATAAAGTTTTATAACTTAATTCATTTGTTTTGATTTATTTAAGTTATTTTAGTAGTGGAAGTCTTAATAACATGCATATAATTAATGTAAACAAGTTATGCAATATTTAACAACCTATGGGGTGGAAACCCAACAAAAAGATACCATGTATATCAGTTAAGGTGACAAAAATGTATAATATGTGTCAATATACATGTATCAGGTAAAAGTCTCTCTAAAAATATCCCAAAAATATATATATACGTAAATACAAACACCTACGAGTAAGCTAGTGGAGGCGCTCCAAATCAGAGGTAGTCGCCAATCACCGCCTTCCCCCGGCTCGCCGTAGGAACTGCAACTTGCCACCAAAAACAATGACAAGTTCCGAGTGAGTAAATCCCAAAGAAGTTCAGTTAGTATTCACAAGAAATCCAAGAAAAACGGTTACAATTCATGCATATGAAGTAAATGAACAGGAATGTAAAGCATGAATATAAGTCGCGAGATAATCAAGAATATGGAATGCGAGTGTGGTGTATAGCTGTCGAGCCCTGGTATTAAATACTAAACCGAGAAGGCCCTGGAGGTGAGGAAATCCACACCCCCTCTTCACGGTCGAAATGAGGAACTCTGTTGGTCAGAAGGAAGACTTCCGCCCAACGCCTCAAAGAGAGGAAATATGTGACGGAGGTGGGCCTCACGTCAACTAGCTCTCGAGATCATCGACTCGCTTAGAGAAATCTCACGCGTAGTCTAGGGTATGACCAACGCCCTAGCAACAATCGGATCTTCATCAACGAGAGAGCCGGGAAGGGGTCACACCGTCCCTTCGACCATACACAGACACACACGAGAACAGAGTAAACATGCAAACTGAACCGGCGAAAAGTAATGTGAAATAAATAATTTACATGAAAAATAAGTAAATTCTGAACTGACTTTCTCGTGGGTTTACTTACCTCAAGCAATCGCAATTGTGTCTCCGAAATATCCCTCACACACCTCGAGATACGTATCTGACACCCGACTATGGTAGCCTAAGTTCCTGGTGTCAAATTATACATTTTTTTATCATTTTAGAGTCTCATTACTTAATTCGTTTCAATCACAACTAAATTGGGTGAAGTAAACATCACCTCCATCTCGTCGTCGAACTTCGTCGAATTCGCGTCTCTCGTCGAGGATCGATCAGTCCGACAACACGCCACCACGCGCTGCTCGAAGTCTTTTGTCGCGCACTGCCGGCGCCACTACCGCCTCGTCATTACCGCTGTGGCGCCGGCGTCTCTGCTGTCTCGCCTGCGCGGCTGCCGCTACGCGTCGCCGCTGCGTCTCTCCTGCTTCTGCCCCTGACGCCGCTCGCGCGCCGCCGCGCCGCCGCCTCTCTCTCTCTTCCTTCCCTCTCTTCCTTTCTCCCTCGTCACTTTGGTCCCCGCCATCCGCGAGGCTGTCCACGGCCGACCGCCATCCGCCGTCCGATCGCCTCCGTCTTTGCTCGCCTGTATGCTTGCTCGTCGCGTTGCTGATCCGCGAGCTGTTGTCGGGCCGCATGTTCATTGCTACTGCTCGCGCCGCTGTTGCCGCGCCCCGCCACCGCTGTCCGCCGCTGGTGCTTCGCCGTCCGCGCTCGGGAGCTCCGCCGCTACCCTCTTCTCTCTCTGGCATCTCTTGCTCTCTTTCTCTTCTCTCTCTCTCTTTTCTTTCTCTCTCTTCCAGTTTAAAAGAAAAAAAATTGTTTTAAAAAAGAAAAAATGGAGAAAAAGGCAAAAGGAAATGATGAGGGATAGGTTGATGTGATGTGTGATGTGTGATGTGATGTGACAACTCAATCCCATACCCGTACACCCGCGTTACGTGCACACCGCGACGACGCAGACTCTCGTCACTATACGCGCACAACGCGACCAAACGAAATTCTCAATTAATGTGGCGCGAACTATTTAATAATAGTAAAATAAATAAACATTCGTCACACAAAAATAACATATTTCACCCATTGGGCGTGCCATAGACTTTTCCGCGACGTCCACGTGGGTCTGAGCTTAGGTTCTTAATCCGTAATTTGTCAATTAATCGGGATTAATTAAAGCGGGTCGTTACACTGCACTATATCATTTCATTACAAATTGAGCTCTAAATCATAATTTCAAAAGGTCGAACTTACGATTACCCTTTTTCTATTCCAAGTGAATTCGTCGTCACCGGAATGTATACTTGCTAACATACCCGAGTTTTAAAACTCGTCGTGCTCACCCAAGTTATTCTTGCGCCAACGAACCCCGAGGTCCGGTTACCCTGTTCGAGGCACATTACCCCGTATGTCATGCAAGGTAGTAGAGAAATTCCCTAACATCCCAAAAAGTCTAGTGACCCCATTTGAAAGTTGAGTTTCTATCATCAGTTGACCATAACCACAAGAACCACTTTCACTTTCAATATTGAATCGGTAATAGAATCCAAGATATGTAACCGCATACTAATGCACAAAGGATTAGAGTCAAAATAAACAAACTAACCTAATAGCATGCTATATCACTGACTTCCAAACATTACAATCAACAAGACAAAGTATAGGAATTGGAATCAATGATAGTACATAAACAACAGAGTATGCTATGAGCAACGTCATAAAATGAGAAATGAACAAGTCATAACATATGGATTTTAAAGGTAAATTCAGTTCGAATAACTGAGAATGAATAAATAAATGGAACGAAATGTAAATAAATGTCTCATTTAGTTTACTTACAGTCCACAACAATTCCTAAGCTATTCGGTTTCTCATCGAGTCGATGTACGCACCCAACACCTCATAATATCTCCTTTACGGACCTAATATTTGACAATTTAACAATTTAGATTCAATATGACTTATTTAAAAATTTTAAATTGGTCGAAATCGAATTTGAGACCAATTTGCCAATTTCGCAATTTTCGAAGCAAAAACCCCGTAAAAGTCTCGTTCGAAATTTTCAAATATTTTACTTTCTTAAAAATTTATCTATTTCTATTTATTTTTTCAAAATATACTTTTTCAATTTTTTTTCCATTTTTGGATTTTTTTTCCAATTTTCCTCCCTTTTTCTCTTGTTTTTCTTTTTTATGGGTTTGGGTTGAATCGGGCCGAACCGGTTTCAAATCGGCCCAGTTCGCCCAACCCATCTTCTCCTCTTCTGTTTTTGTTTTTCTTTTTTTTCTCTTTGGGCGTGAACTAGGCCAAGCCGGGTTCGGCTCACCTAAGCCGAACCGGCCCAATTCAGGACCATCGTCCCTAACCTCCCGAAAAGAAATTTGTTTCTTTTTATGTTTTTTTTTTCTTCGTTGGGGTTGGGCTTCCATCCCCAACCCCAGGTTGGGTTTGATATGCAGGGGAGACTACTCCCCTGCCTTCCTTGATCTCGGACGAACTGCCATGGCAGTTCGTCCGAGGTCCCCAACTCGAACAACAACAACAACCGAATTCGACAACAACAACAACGACAATCAACTCGCCTTGCCTCTCTCTCTCTCTCTCTCTCTCTCTCTCTCTCTCTCTCTCTCTCTCTCTCTCTTCTTCTTCTTCTTCTTCTTCTTCTTCTCTCCTTGATTTTTTCCTCTTCTTCTTTGTGTTTTTTTTTCCACCGACTTGAGAGAAATCAAATGGGATAAGCTTAAACTTTAAGGTTAATTTGACCCATATATATGGGTTGGCTTAAAGGTGTGTCACACATCTCAAAACACACTCGTATCTCGAGGCACATCAGGTGGTCTTGCTCACACCACTTGTCCCTTGTGTCACTCTCAAGTGACTCCCATGTGTAACACTCGTCCTAGAGATGAGTGTGTGTGTATCACCATGCCTATCTAGTGGTGTATATATTTTCATTCTTTAACTTAGGCCCATTGAATAAATAGGTAGAAGTGAACTTAGGCCCATTTAATAAATAAGTAGATGTGGCCACATAGAAACACTAACATATATCATTTTTAATACAATATAATTGAACTAATTATGCTTACCCCACGAGTTGCTACCTCGGGCCCACGTCAGCACGCTACACGAGGCGCGTCCTCGCTAGTCTCAGTATTTGCATATCCGTAGAACTGACTTAGTAGTCTACACATATACAGTACACTAGGCATATAACATACGAATATAACATTTACCTCGGTCACCGTGCCTTAGTAGTGACACGTATCTCGTTGCGGGTCTCACGTCATTGGTCATTTTGTCATGATTAATGAATTAAACGCGTATTAATTATTTGGGTCGTGACAAACAAAGCATATTTGGGTCATGACAAACAAAGCCCTTAAACCTTGTCTCTAAACTAAAGCTATAAACTGAGCTTTGACCTAGGCTTTAATCTCAAACATGGGCTCCGATACCAAGATGTAGCATCCCCTAACTCGATTAGGGCGATATCCGACCTGAAACCCTAATTAAGCCTGGATTACCTAAGCAGACCCAGCTAGAGCCGGCAGTCTGTCCTATTTCACTTGTTAAACACTACTATATATCGATTATCGATATAAAACAATTAATAAAAGTAGGGAAAACTTAAAACCTTTTTCGATAATTGAAAACCTGACGTACAGTATTAATGCAAAATCAAAATAAACCTCAGCTGTATAAATCACTCATCCCTTGTGATATTATAAAATTGTAATTCAATACAAATATATAAGACAAGAGAGAGTCGTCACATCGAAGAAAAGATCAAGACTCATATATCTTCTCCATCCTGTAGTCGTAGAGCTTGTCGATTATCCTATAATGTTACTCTAACTTGCTCAATAAGTAGGGATTCACATAACCATCAACATTCTATATAGTAATCAAGAATATCATGCAATAACAACATGCACAAATGATATCTAATAAGAATATGGAAATCATATATTTCAATATATAACATATGTTAAACAAATGTCCTGGACTAGTGCACTGTGATCCCCATTTTATTTATAAAAAACTAGGTTCGATTACCCACCTGCGCCATTAATGCGATTGCAGACTAACACATTGCGCATATGTGTTATCTAGCCTATCCATTAATGCCCTATGATTCTATCCCAAACCTTCTAGTGAGAATGTAACCCACGCAAGCTATAAACTAAGTATGAAGTTACATATAGGCCGAGAAGGTAACTCATCTCCTATATAACTTGGTCTCAGTTCCAGAAGCTTACTCTCGTGAATCATAGTAAACATTATTTTTCATTTATTGAAAACCATCACCATCACAGTGTACATAGTCCCCCATTCCACTCCATAAACTACATTAACTATGTATACTAAACAGTCAGACAATATTGATAAATAAGCAAATTTGTACTTACTTCGGGTTTTGTCTCTGTTTCCAAACTTCATAACTTTCCGGTTATCACATACTTTCTCGGTGTTCCTCAACCTATCACCAATCATTTGGGATCAATATAGATCAATTACCCTACGTTTAGAACCCCTAAGTCACTCCTAAGTCCTTAGGAAATTCTATGAAAAACACAACAAACTTGTTATCTTTAGGGGTGAGAGCGTGTTTCCTTATTTGGTGGAGCACGCTCCAGCGGCTAGGTTCATCTTCACTGATGAAGGGAACGCGCTCCTCTATGAGGTGGAGCGTGCTCCACCCCGTGCTATCTCGATAGAACGCAGGGCGGCAGCCACTGTTTCACTTCAAAATCCTCAAACAACATCCAAAACATTCCCAAATGATCAGGGAGGACCTCTAATGAGGTTATAAACCAATTATAATCATCAAACTGCATAATTAACTAAAATTCTAGCATCACCATTGAATTGAACTTCAACAAACACATGAACAAATCATACTTAAATGTTGATCTCATGTTGTTAATTCGAATAAGCTCATCATTTCGCGTTAATTCGGCTTCCCTGATCGTCCCCTTCGATTTGAAATCGAAACTGTCTCTCTCACGAATTCTCGAATGATCTGAGGATAACGATCAACTTTTTTTGTTTATATATATGGATTTTCTCGAGATACGCATCGTGCTATCTCGAGACTGATCACATGGTTGATGCGTTCAAGTGACACGGAATTTGACACATCAAGCACTTACTCTACGTCCGAGACAATCAAACAATCCATATAATTCCATTATTCTTTTATTTTCTAATATATATTTATATATTTAAAAACATATGTATATATATATCGTGTATTATTCACCAATAAACACACCAGACGTGGCTACAAGTGTCCTTTAGTGTGCAGATTCATGCCATGACCCCCTCGTCACACTTGATGTCCCGGTAAATCATTGTTTATTGTGTATTTTTTGTTTTATAGGCTTGTGTATAATTTCTTTATTATACCACAACCTATATGTAAATTGATTTAACAATTCAAACAAACAGCATACATCATGCAAACGCATACTCACGCTAATCGAGGTACGTCGGATTTGACCACGAACCTAACTTGGGTTAATTAAGATTTGGATTAGTACTAATCACCAGCTTAAGGTAACATGTCATTACATGATGATCTCCACTGCCATCGAATTGGGTCAAAATTAATTCTGATGGTGCCAAAAGAAGAGATAACAATGCAATAGTTGGTGGACTAATTCAGTACCCAGTTAGAATAAGTTGGTTGGAGGGTTTTACGGCCAACCTAGGTCATTGTGATGTCTTTGATGCATATATATGGGGTACACTTTTAGGCTTGCAACTTGCGTGGAACCTCGACTTTTCGTAAGGCGATACTCGAAGTAGACAATAAGAGTGTGACAGAATGTCTTACTACTTAAAAGGTGAGCACAAGCATATTACAACCCTAATTCTATGTTAAATTACTAAGGATTGGGCAATGGAAATTCAACACATCCACCATGAAGGCAATCGAGCTGCGGACTGGATGACTAGGAATGCCTATCGACTATCTATGGGACCTCATTTCTTCCACCAAATGCCTAATGGACTTAGTGAATTTATTTGTGATGATATTGTAGGATTGTTCCTCCCTCGCTTTTGCATTATGTAATTGAGAGTCTTTTTCCCCTCCCTTTCTAATCGAAAAATAAAAATAGCACATTTCAATTCTAATTACACCTGTAAGTCGATTTATACACATTACATATGATATTAGAATATTTCGGTTGAGAAAAAGTTTGTTTTTTATAATTTGCTATTTTTAGCTTATGATACACTATAAAAATTAAAAGTAGGATACAATTAGAATTTAATTTTTTGCTATTAATAATTGTGTTTTTTTCGAGCACAAGTCCCTCCACCCATAACCAGGTGTCTCGAGTTTGAGTATACAGGGTGTAACGAATTGGATCCAGTCCAATTAAGGTCAATTCGTAATCCAATAAAATTATCACGGATTAAGAAATTGCAATACAGACTAATTCATTTATTTCGCTTATCCAACTTGATCCAATTTACTAAATGCGGACCGGACTGGATCAAGTTATTCGGATTGATGCTTATAAAATAAAAATTATAAAATTAACACTTTAGACATGTCCAAATAAGTAACAAAGAAAATTACGATAAACAAGAAAATTGTTGAATACCAACTTTTAATTCAAAATATTGCTTTTAACATTTTTATTATTTATTTGAATAAAAAGCTTAAAATGTGTACTTGAATATGAAAAGAATTAAGTTAAGTTGCAAAAACATAGATTTTCGAGTGTATATGAATACATAGTTGATGAATTAGTGACATAAAAATATTAACGACATCTAACTATAGTTCAAAATTTTAAGAGTATGGGTATATATAATATATAATCTACATAAAGGTTAATTAGATCGGATTGCGGATTGGATTCGCGTATTAAGGTGCGCAATTTGCAACCAGTTCAATCCGTACATATTGCAATTTTTGTAATTCAATCTAATTTAACAAACTCAAATCATCATGACCCAATTAGAGTTGCATGGTCTGGATCGAACTGGATTCATGAATTTCATGAACACCCCTTAGTTTGAGTCATTTAAATGAAAAGAAAAAAAAAATCAAAACTCTTGGCTAGAGGCACCGCTCTTGTGGTCGCGTCCTACGTTCCTTAATTAATTGAGTTTGAGATTAGTTGAAATTATGCCTCGGATACTGTGACAATAATCGAAAAAATAATAATCGTGTTTTTTTTTTCATGTTGATACTTTAATGCAAATTATTTTTTCCAATTAATTGTGATTTTTTAAGCCTTAATAGTATTTTTTTTTTAGGAATTTCGCTACTTTGACAATCCAAATAAAACTCTCAACTGTGTAGCAAATATATAAAGCAAAAGATGTCATCCAATCACCAAACTATATGTATGTCACAACCGTACACAATTAGGTGTGAAAAATATTACAAGTGATATATATATATATATATATTGTGCAACACAACAGGAATTATACATATCAACATAAGAAAGCTTATGAGTAAGAATCGATTTTATTTTAGTCTATTGAAATTGTTTACAAGTTCAAATAATGTAAAAGATATATATTTCACGACAGTTTGGTTGGATGGTGCGTAATCAATATATATATATATATATAGTTTCAGTTGCGGTTCCAAAACCTAAACCTCTTTCTTTGCTCCTTGTGATTATAGATCTTGAGCCACTTCAATCTTCTTTTTTATTTGCAGCGGTTCCAATTGCATCTCTTTTGATTCGCGGTGATTCAAATTGCATATTTCTGTGTTTGATTCATTCAATAAACTGTAGATTTGTTCAAATCTATTCAGATCTATGAAAATTAGTTCATTTTTGGCGCGGTACATCTTTTAACAATTGTTTGTGGATCTGCGAGGTCAATGGATTGACGGTCTTCTTTAGATTTTTGCATTTCATAAATAGTTTTGTCTTCCCTAGTTGGAAGCTTTGATTTTTTTTTCTTCTCTTTGTTGGAAGTCTTAGGTTTTCTTCACTTGTTGGAAATTTTGTTTGTCATTATATGCTTCTAGTAGTGTTTGTGTATTGTCATGTGTTTCAAATATTTGCAGAGAACAATTGCAACAGATTATCACATTGTTTTATTATTACAGTTGCATTCACAGTCAAATTCTTGACAGATAAACGTTCTTTTGAACAGATAAGATTAGCGAATCAATGTACTTTTATTAGGAGCAAATGATCTCATGTCTAGTCCTGTATCGAACAATTAATGATTAATGAAATCCTAATTTCACTTAAAAAAAGGTATATTTCACGAACATGCCAAAGCTTATTAGTTCAAATGGTATAATAGGAATTTTCACCAGACCATGTTGAAAAAAATATCTCTTTTACAAATTCAAATTATATAATAGGTGTATTTCGTAAAATTATGTTCTAAAAATATCATGAGTAATATAGTGTAATACAATTTATTTATTTATCATTCACCTTTTTATTTTTTCTCCTAAATGATATAAATGATTTAATATTAGGAAACTATAGCTCAATCATTTACGTAAAAAAAAATTTTTAAGTTATATATTCTCATTTTACTGTAATGAAATTAAATGATTTTGTTCTTTGCTTAGAGTCCATTAGAGGTACATTATAAGTTCTTTTTTTTTTTTTTTTTTATTAGATGAGGACGACTGCCAACATTAGATAGTGCAAAATCTAAAAAAAAAAATGAAACACCAATTACACCTTCCTAGATGATATTCCTCAGTTAATAAGTTTTTTTTTTTAAAAAAATTTATCAAGTTTTTTTTATCTAATATATTAATAATTGACTAGTTGAACGTAGGAGTGCACACCGATTGAATCGATTCCAATTTGGGTCAATTCGCAATCTAATCCGATTATTGCAGATTGAAAAATTACAGTTCAGTCCAATCCAAATACGTCATCAATTTAATTTAATCCAATTTGCAAAATGAGGTTCGAACTGGATCAAGTTACACGGATTGACGTTTTCCTATCTAAAGATTCATGAAATTAAACTCAATCAAATGTATCACAAAAATCATACATCTTATGAATGATAAATTTACAACATACATCCTACAAAATCTATCTATAGTATATTTTCCACAAACTTGTCATTACAATAACCTTTGAAATGCAAGTTCCTACATAAATAAATGCCATCCACAAATTTGCACCATACACCCTCACAAAAGTACAAAAAAGGTGTACGTTGCAACATGCAACATACAAAAAAGCATGAAGCGTAATAAAAGAGTTGAGAACAAACATAGTCTTTGAGATACTATAGTTTAGAGTTGATAGTTAGGGTTGATGCATTTCGATATACTATAATACATATGATCAGATATGTACATGTGTTGATGTGATAAACGAATTGAATTAGATTGGATCTGCAGTTTTTTAAAGTATGATCCCCAATTCAATCGAGTTCAACCGAATTAGTGATTTTTCAGTCTAGTTCAAGGGATAAAAAATTTGATGTAATTAGTGATAATTGATCCAAATTAGACCGGATCCGCGGATTGGTGCAATCCGGGTGCACCCATAGTTTAAAGTATTGAGGATCTCTATTAAAAAAAAAAGCCCTAAAATCGGTTTCTTTTTTTTTATGCCAAACAGGCCTTATATCCCCATTGTTCAAGTCAGACTCTAACACGTGGTGCATTAATATTGGTCTGGGTATCCATGCTGGGTCTGAGCCCAAGCCCCAACTTTTGCTTTTGAAAAAAAGAGAAGCAAAACCATACTTGGATTCACACACAAAAGGAATCCAACCAATTCGTTCTACAATTCCACTATTTCAATGCTCCACCGATGACGAACAAGCTCCACCACAGATCTCTGCACTACAGAGGTTCGATTCGACGCCTCCGCCGTTAGATTTACTCGATTTTAGGGTTTCATGATCTTTGCACTACATGATTGTTTTTGGATTTGATTTGTTTTAGTTTCTTCGACTACATTGAAACGATGAGACTAGCGTTGTTGATCTATCGCGATTCGCATCTCTTCCTATTGTTTGACTGGTCCCGTGTCCATTGCGCTTTCAATTTTGTGATTTGTGCTTGTTAAGAAACTGCCATATTTGGCCGAATTGGTGGATCTGCGAAGCGATTATATTCGCAATTTTTTTTATTTTTTTTATTTTTTTTTGTTTTGCAGGAGCGCGGTTTGGTAGATTTCAGATTGAGCCTTTGTTGTTGTTGTTGAGCTTTTGAATAAGGAGACTCTTATTATTACGCTATACATCGAGAATTTGAAGTTGTAGTTTGGTAATGGCGGATAAAGCGTCGAGCTTTTGGGGTCCCGTTACGTCCACTACTGAATGGTGTGAGACTAATTATGCTTATTCATCGTACATTGCGGAATTTTACAACACTATATCAAATGTCCCGTGCATTATTTTGGCATTGATTGGGCTTATAAACGCTGTGAGACAACGGTTCGAGAAAAGATTTAGTGTTCTTCACATATCTAATATGGTGCTTGCGATTGGGAGCATGCTCTTTCACGCTACATTACAGCACGTGTAAGTGTATCTCTTGTTCTATGTAACGTCTTCTTTGTGATTTTATTTCCATGTCGAGCTCTCTCTACTTAATTTTGTTTTGTTGATTGTTGTTAAACACACTAGCATGGCCTATTGTTATGTTAAGCATTATCATAATTCTTTTCTCGACAACATATTGATGAAAAGACTGCATTATTTCGATGGGCGAATTCGCATAATTGCATTGGCGGCAAATCACATGACAGTTTCAGTTCATATTTCCAATTTATGACATTAAAGCAAGCTATATAAGCTACTTAATTTGTGCGTCATCATTATCCGATCAAGAGTGTTCAAGTCTAATCTTCAGTGAGATTGCAATTGTGACTGTTGAAAAAGGAAAGTAGACACAAGAATGAGGGAGACAACGTAATATTAGCTGATAGAAGGCTAGAAGCTTTGACCAAGATTAGAAGCATAAAGAATTGAAAATGGTCTTAGTGGGAGCTAAATTCAAAGTATACTAAAGCATAGAAGGATGTGAAATGGTACAATTTTGGCAAGACGTGGCACGTTAAAAGGGACACTAGCACCTAAAGAAAGTTGGCAACAAGAAAGAAAACTTCATTAGTTATCTTAAAGTTGTGTAGCATGTACCTTAGATGATAGAAAGCATTTTTTTAGTAATGCAACTTGAGGTAGATAGTGGCTCATTAATAAGTCTCAATTGTTGACTTCGCAACAACCCAATACATGATCCGTCGGAGGGAAATTGTGATCCTCTTGCGCATTTGTAAATTTGGAGAATGTTTGTGTTTTTTTAGTTTTTGGTATCAACATTCAAATTGAAAATGTTATGATATTAAGGTTCACACCTTTGAGGGTTATGACACATGAAAAGTTTAGTATATGTGTGAGATGACCAAAATCCCTGCGGACCCGAGCCGCCCAGCTCGAACCATCACCGAACCCCTTGAGATAACCTAGCGAGTAGGGTGATGATTTGGTAAGCCTTAACCTACGGAATATACAATAAGACATTCTACATATATACAACTAAGGCAATATAAGGCGCGGAAAACAAAACCTTTCGATGTCTAACAAGTTGCGGAATTTAAAGTAAAAGTCCTACAATAATAACCTAAAATAAACTATGGGTTTCCCAAATTCTACCCAAACAAACACCCCCGTTTTAATACATAAAAGTCTCAAACCAAAATAGATAAATAATAATGTCTTCACAACTTACAATCTAGAATGGGGATCGTCTAGGTAATAATCTTTCCATTTCCTTTGTCTGAAGCAGTATATGAGGTACTTGGAGGGGAGAAGTGGGGGTGAGCAATAAACAACGGCTTAGTAAAGCGGCGGGCCACTTTCCCATCAATTATCCAAGTAGTACTTAAATGCATAGGTAACTAGCATGCAACAATGTACTTTATGAATCTTACTATCATTTTGATGACATCATCAAAAAGAAACAAGGATAACATGAATGCCATAGAGTCAAAGGAAATGGAAGCTCGATATAAGTAACCTATGAATCCCACCGCCATTGCCTAGCAAGCACGAGGCCACATGAATCGAGCATAACAACAAGGAAACATAACAATCATTCTACTGCTACCATATGTGAGCTCGGTTGACAAGGATTTATAATAATCATGGAGTAAGACATCGATGGCCGCCGACCCTTTAGTACAAATAGTATAAGCTTGCATTCATCATTCAACCATATCGGTCCACTGATATTCATAAATAGAGAGCTCAAAAGGATAAGACAAGAAGTAATAATTGAAGATTATCAAGATATATTTCAAGCAAGGATAAACAATTGCTATCGTGAAACTATTAACTAATAGCATGACATGATTGATAATAAAGCGACCCCCACTTACCTCAAGCGATGCTATCCTATTCAATCCTACTTCTAGAAGTTCCTATCGGGTCCTCCTCGCGTATCTACAAGCGTATAAGTATAACACATTTAATTTAGACTCGCTATAACTTATTTAGGTATATCAGACAATTAAGAACTCATCTTTATTCTTTAGTTCAAGATTTAGCATCGAAACCAACAATATGGTCTAGTGCCACTTTTTCAAATGCAATAAAGATTCATCGAGACAAGACAAAGAAAAGTCCATAAAATTAGTTTTCTTACATAGCTCGATTTAAATCGACCTACATTGATTAAAGAATTCCAAATCACTGCATAAAGTTTGTTTTGACTTAAAATCTCAAATTCGTAACTTCTAGTTGAAAATTCATGATTTAATAAGATTAAGTTTATTTTTAAGGAAATGATTCAAAACAAGTGAAGTTCCTTTTTAGGCATTTCATCCAACATCTATATCTCATTCATCCATGTTTGAACATAAAACATTACTTGTAAGGAAATCATGGAATTCATAAGTATTAAGTGAAAGCCCATCGAAAGCGTGATTCAAACCATAAGACTACTCAAGTGAGGAGGAAAGGGCTCCAAAGAACCAATTAAAACATATAAGTCCCTATCCAACCCCAAAATAATACAAGTCATGTTTTACCATTTCAAAACCGTATAGCTTAATCATTCAAACATGAAACCTAGCTTCATGAGTTCAAACCAACTTGCAAAGTGTGGAAAACGCAATAAGAAACCATTTGAGACCAAAACCATTGAAATAAACCAAAGATTTACAAGAAAGTCATGTGTTCATCAAGATTTAGGGCTAAAACATGAAAAAAAAAACCCCAAACCCACACAAGCATCCATAGTAATGATCCAATTGACGATTGAGTTTGTAAATCTTTTGGAAATCAAGATTAAAACTTTAGCTTAGCGCCAAATCCGCAAATTACGTCCCATTTTCAACAAATTAGTTCAAACTTAATAGTTAAGAATAGGTTTATGGAGAGCAAGGTTTAAAAAATCGACGAACTTTGCCGAAGTTCGGGCGAAGTTTGTCGATTTTGAGGTGAGCGAAGTGAAGTTCAGAGGCAGTAGAAAAATTGCAAAAATTCGACTCAACTTCGGCTAACTTTGAAAACATCGATGGAAGTTAATAAAACATGAATTAAAATTGTCGTGTTTCGTGGAAGTTGAGCAAACTTCGACTAAAACTTCACCTATGCTCGAAATATACTTAAAATTCAGAATATCCTCCAGTGACATGAGTTGTATGATTAAGTATATTTCTAGGCTCTCATCGACGAAACTTGAGTTTTTTAGCATTTAAAGTGAAATTCCGTAAACTTCCTTACACCGGCAAATTTTTGTCAAACTTCCATCGTCGAAGTTAATTTCTTCGAATTAATTCCGAATTTTAAGTGAGCAAAGTCATAGGCGAAGTCGAACCTTGATGGAGAGTGTGTGGCTTGGCGTAGCTCCATCTCTAACACTTAAGCTTCTCTTCTCATGCTAAGCCCTAGCCTCCTCTCTTGGTTTGTAAAATGAGGCATAAGTCTCAGAAGGACTATTTATACTTTAAGTTAGATTTAGGGTTATTTAGGAGCATCAATTTCCATCCTCTATCTCTTTAATCTAGCCTTAGATTCAGGCCCATCTAAGAGCATTCATTCTATTGTTCTTTATTTCGTTCATCCATAAGCCATCACGCTCAATCTCGTATCTCGAGGCTCATCCTTCGTTGGTGTAATGCCAACTCATATCATACTAACTCACCTTTTTGTTTTACATATTTCCCCTTTCATATTTCGAGGTAGATGTGTGGTCCATATGAATCTCTACAAATTTCAAATATGTGTCACTTTTCACTAAAATCGAAAGTTTCCTTTTTTTACTAAGTCAATGTTTCTTCTTTTAAGGAAATAAAGTACTTTAAATCATATCCTCTTATCCACATCAAACAAGCTCTCTTTGTTCTTAACTTTTTATCCATACCAACTTCTTGCCTAGTAATTACCATTTCTCATCTTGAGGTATATCAAGGAGCCTTATTTTATTCTTTTAAATAAATTGTTTATTCCAAAACCATTAATTACTAAAATGCCATTTTTCATCATTTGATTTCTTATTTCCATTAACTCAGGCTTAATTCATCTACTTAACTCTAATTCACCACTCATTCACGACATGAAAATAACGAAAATACCCCCGATGTTAGGATTGATTACTAGATTTGGAATTTATAGGCATTGCTACATTCCCAATTTTTGTAAGTTTCGTCCTCAAAACTAAAGGTAAGTCGTATTTTAAGGTTCGAAGAGATAAGGGAAGTGTTCCATCATATAATCATCCTGCTCCCAAATTAGCTCTTCATCCCCATGAAACTGCCACCACACCTTAACTAGTGGAATCTCTTTGTTGTGAAACTTCTAAACTATTCTGTAAAGAATTTGGATTGATTGTTCTTCATAAACATATCTTCTCTCAAGTCATCTTGACTCTAATCAATGGATAGCGTATGCTTTGTCGGCGTCTTCCGCAACATTGATGCATGAAATACATTGTGCACTTCCACTAGTTGTAGTGGCAAAGATAACTAATAGGCAACCAGAACCACTTGTTCGGTCGCATCAAATGAACCGATGTACCTAGGAGCAAGCTTCCCTTTCAACCTAAATCTATGATGTCCCTTCATCGGTGAAACTTTAAAGAACACATGGTTGTTCTTTTTGACGTGCACATCCCGATGATCATTATCGACATACGTCTTTTGTCTGTCTTGTGCGGTTTGTAGTCGTTGCCTAATCTGCTTAATCCTCTTGGTGTGATCCTGCACAATGTCTGGCCCTATCAACACCAAATCTCCAACCTCTACCCAACACACCAGAGACCTGCAAGGCCTCCTATAAAGCGCCTGGAACAGAGCTATACCAAAACTTGCTTGAAAATGTTTATGTAGGCAAACTCGCATAACAGTAAGTAGTCTTTCCAACTTCTTGAAAAATTCAACACATGCCCTGAGCATATCCTCCAAAATCTGAATAAGTCTCGCAGTTTAGCCATTTGACTAAGGATGAAAGGCAGTGCTGAGATTGAGTTTTGTTCCCATCTTTGTTTGTAAACCCTTCTAAAACTTGGAAGTAAACTTTGGATCTCGATCCGAAACAATAGACACCAGGGCACCATGTAGCTTCAAGAACTCATCAAGGTATTTCCAGCTCAGCTTGTCTACTGGATCTCCTATGGAAATATGAATGAAGTATGTAGACTTAGTCAAACGATCTACAATCACCCAAACCGCATCATGTTTCTTATTTGTCGTCGGCAATCCGGTCACGAAGTCCATGGCTGTGTTCCCACTTCCACTTTGGAATGGGTAAAGGTTGTAACATCCCTCTGGGTTTTTGATGATCCCTTTTCACTTGCTTACAAGTCAAGCATTCTTAAATGTACTTAGCAATATCCGCCTTCATCCCTGGCTACCAATACACTCGTTTCATATCATGATACATCTTGGTGCTACCCGGATGAATAATATATCATGATCGATGAGATTCCCAAAGTAAATTCTCTCGCAACTTTGCATGCGATGGAATCCATAGCCTATCCTTAAACCTCAATGCCCTGTCTGCCAAAAGCTTCCAATTTGGAATTTCCTCATTGTCAGCCTGCGACTTGTACTTGCTATACTCTGAATCAGCCTTCTGACATTCCATAACTCTGGAAGCAATCTCTGGCTCTACTCTCATTTCAAGTCGTACCAAGGAATTTGGAACATCAGACTGTCCTGTGGGCAACTCGTGTATACACATCACCGAGACCTCCTCGAGCAATCTATACTACTTGGTCATCATCATACCGACATCTTCCATTATTTTTCTCGCACGACTTAAAGCTTCTGCCACGACGTTCGCCTTTCCAGGATGATATTGAAGAATGAAGTCAATATCTTTCAAGAACGCAAGCCAACGCCTTTATCGCATGTTCAACTTGCTTTGTGTGAATAAGTACTTCAAACTCTTGTGATCCGAGAATATCGTGAACTTTTACAAGTAATGCCTCCACAATTTCAAAGCTAAGACAACCGCCGCCAACTCCAAATCATGAGTGGGGTAATTCTTCTCGTGCACCTTTAACTCCCTTGAAGCATAAACTATCGCTTTCCCTTCTTGCATTAAGACAAATCCAAACCTGATCCTCGAAGCTTCGGTGTAGAGAACCCATTCCTTTTCGGGTTTTGGAAGAGTCAAAATAGGTGCCGAAGTCAACTTGTCCTGCAACTCCTTGAAAGCTTTCTTACATTCTTCACTCCACTCAAATTCCACATTTTTCTGAGTTAGCCTTATCATTGGTGCTGCAATTTTTGAAAAGCCTTGCACGAATCTCCAATAATAACTTGCTAATCCCAGGAAAATTTTAATCTTCGTCACCGTGTTGGGTTGCAGCCATTTCGTGATAAAATTAACTTTAGCTGGATCTACGGAAATGCCTTTTGCATTCACTGCGTGACTTAGAAATTTCACCTCTAAAGCACAAAATTTGCATTTGCTTAACTTATCATACAACCAGTGATCCTTCAAGGTCTATAAGGTCACTCTAAGATGTCTCTCTTACTCTTCTTAGTGCTTGGAGTAAATCATGATATCATCGATCAAGACAATGATGAAACGGTCAAGGTAAGGTTTGACAACTCTATGCACGAGGTCCATAAACATCGCCGACGCATTCATAAGTCCAAATGGCATCACTATGAATTCATAATGTCCATCCCACGTACTAAACATTGTTTTCTCTATGTCTGCATCACGGATTATCAACCGATGGTACCCCTACCTCAAGTCTATCTTCGAAAAGAACTTCGCTCCCTGCAATTGGTTAAATAGGTCTTCGATCCTAGGGAGTGGTTGCTTATTCCTAATGGTCACCCTATTCAACTGCCGATAAGTCAATGCACATCCGAAAAATACTATCATGCTTCTTCACAAACAACACTGGCACTCCCCAAGTTGATATACTAAGGTGAATATAACTTTTCTCTAACAATTCTTCCAGTCGAGTCTTCAACTCGGCTAACTCGTTTGGTGTCATTCTATATGATGGTATGGATATGAGTTTCATTCCAGGAATAAGGTCAATGATAAAATCAATATCTCGGTGATTAGGGACTCTAGGTAAATATGAAGGAAAGACTTTCTGGAACTCCCTAACCACAGGAATCAACTGAAGCTGGGCTTCTTGACCTTCTTCCCCCATAGCTGTCAAACTCATCAGAGTTTCCAACTCTCAAATAGTTGCTACCTTTCCTTGGGTGGCAACTTGACTAGGTGCGCAACCTCTAAATATGAATGGTGGGATATCAGGAATCCGAAAGGTAATGGTCTTGTGATAACAATCAATACTAGCATGATAAGTGTCTAATCAATTCATCCCGAGCAAGGCATCATACTCTAAGAACTATAAGACTCGCAAATCAATCGACAACTCGTGATTTCCAATTTTAATAACACACCCACTAGGTTAGGATATACCTTCTTATTAGCGGTCGTACTTAAGATCAACACGGAACTTGACCTGATCGGTTTCAATCCTAACTCATCAACCATGCATGCCTCTACCACAAATGCAAACCGTACATACCACTAACTGACGTGTAGCCTCCGGATCAGCCTCGACCACGGCATGAACCCCGCCTCTGATCTGCTGTGCAACACTAGCCATGGAAAATGCCCGCCTATTCGGGCAATCTGCTTTATAGTGCCTTGACTGTCCGCATGAATAACACAATCCCTTCGGCTTCTGAAAAGTTCCATTTGACCGTGTCACTGATGTACTCTACCTTGACCCTACTGGTCCTTTGCCTTTGCCTTGGCTTTGCTGAGGTGTCGATGTTGGTGGCATAACCATTGTACCATATGTAGCAGGGGGTGCAAGTGTTTGAGTGGTTCTTGCAGAAGCGTGTGGTGCCCTCAGCGCTACACTGGTACAAGTGAACCTGCTTGTATAACTTCTAGTCCTGCTTTTCTTATGAGAATTTCCCTGAAAACAACCCCTATACTTGCTCTTGCTAGAACACAGATAATTGTTTCTCGTCAAAACCCTCAGTGGCGGCATAACTTCCCTATCCTTGCTTACTCGATACGTTGCCTCGCAATGCAGTGCACTAGCCACTGTTCTCGCATAAGTCTCCGACATAAAAGGAAGCCACATGAGTCCTAATGTGCTCATCTAGTTCATCAATGAATCTTGTAATCCTTTCTTCCATGGTAGACATGTAGTCTGAAGCAAAGTCTGATAGTTCTTTGTAGTCTGATTCGTATTCTCGCAATGGTCTTCCTCCCTGTACCAAGTTCAAGAACTTGCGCCTCTGAGCATCTCTGACCACTTTCGGGAAGTACTGCACATAGAACTAGCTCTTAAACTTTGGCCAAGTTTCAATTGGTACATCATTCTTATAAGCATTCTATTCTAAGAGATATGATGCAAAGGAAAACCATAGTAGGATTATTAATTTTTAAAACTTCCCTCATTTTTTCCATGCACATGATCCAAGGCTCGGCCTCTTCGACCTCACCGTCCCCATAGAAGTGTGGTATGTCGTACTTCATAAACTCCTTCTGAATTTTGAGCATCCCGATGGTCGCTTCGCCTGCTTGTAATACTGTTGGTCCCATTGAATCCATTTCTGCCCCTGCTATTGACTGAGTTGTGTCCTCTTCCTTATTTATAGCTTCTGGAATAGGTCCCAAACAAGCTCCTACAACCGGCGGTGGTATATGTGGAGGTGCCTGGGGTGGCATGTGTGGTGGTATCTGTGGTGGCATCTGCGGTGGTGCATGTGGTGCTCCCTGACCTTTCATCAGATTCATCAACTCTGTCATACGTCGGTCCCACGCCGTAGACTACTCGAATACCCTACGAGTACTCTTAGTCATCCTGCACTCGTGTGTCACAGACATGTCGTCGATTGCCTTGCGATGACTCTCAGCCATTCGGCACTTCTACCTAAGTACGCCACTGTCCATCATCAGTCCTCCATGTACCCCAAAAGAGTTAGTTCCAATTAATTTAAATAGGGGACAAGAAGAATAGACAACATATCTAAACGATATAAACATTATATACACAAGCAAATACATCATAACATGTACTAGTTCATTTTATAACCCCATCCCACCTTAAGTTTGATGATATGTGCATATTAAGCCAATGCAAATCGAAAGCTCATACTAATGATTTCATTGCTTAATCATGGCCAACATTTCAACAACTTAATCCTTAAGGTGACTCGAGTTAGATACTATTTAAGATAACTACTGTGATTTTCAATTCTGAGTCCTATTCCTAATTTTAGGATAGAACTACACTTTTCCTTTTTAGGTTTTGACACCTAAGGTTATGATACCAACTATGGCTTTTCCTAGGTACTAATGCCTAGTCCCACTTTGTTTCTAGGTTCGCTTAACCTACGCTCTAATACCAACTATTATGCTATTCGCTTAATCCTCGTGGACCTGAGTCGTTCGGACGGAACATTCGCCGAACCCCTTGAGATAACCCAATAAGTAGAGTGATTATCCGATAAGTCGTAACCTGTGGAATATACAACTAGACATTCTACATATAGACCACTAAGGCTATATAAGGTGCGGAAAGGCCTTCCAATGTCTAACAAGTTACCGAATTGAAAGAAGAAGTCTTACAACAATAACCTAAAATAAACTATTGGTTCCCAAAAGTCTACCCATACAAACACCCCTATTTTAATATATAAAAGTCTCAAACCAAAATAGATAGATAATAATGTCTTCACAACTCACAATCAGGAGAGGGGATCTCTTTGGCAATAATCTTTCCCTTTCCTTTGCCTGAAGCAATAGCTGAGGTACTTGGAGGGTAGAAGTGGGGGTGAGCAATAAACAACGGGCTCAGTGAAGCGGCGGACCGCTTTACCATCAATCATCCAAGATGGCATCATCAAAAAGAAACAAGGATAACATGAATTCCATAAAGTTAAAGGAAGTGGATGCTCAATATAAGTAACCCATGAATCCCATTGCTATTGCCTAGAAAGCATGAGGCCACATGAATCTAGCACAACAACAAGGAAACATGACAATCATCCTACCGTTACCGCATGTTAGCCTAGTAGATAAGGATTTATAATAATCATGGAGTAAGGCACCGGTAGCCACCGGTCCTTCAGTCCAAATAGTATAAGCATGCATTCATCATTCGACCTTATCGGTTCCACTGATATTCATAAATAGAGAGCTCAAAAGGATAAGACAAGAAGCAATAATTGAAGATTATCATGATAGATTCCAAGCAAGTATAAACCAACTTACAAAGTGTGAAAAACGCAATAAGAAACCATTTGAAACCATGAAAATAAACCAAAAAATTACAAGAAAGTCATGTGTTCATCAAGATTTGGGGCTAAAACATGAAAACAAACCTCAAACCCATACAAGCATCCATAGTAATGATCAAATCGACAATTGCGTGTGCAAGTTTTTTGGAAATCAAGCTCAAAACTTTAGCTTAACACCAAATCCAAAAATGACATCCCATATTCAACAAATTAGTTCAAGCTTCACAATTTAAATTAGGTTTTTACCTAGCTTGAGTGAATCTCAAGCTTATGGAGAGTGTGGGGCTTGGTGTAGCTCCATCTCTAACACCCATGCTTCTCTTCTCACACTAAGCCTAGCCTCCTCTTTTGGTTTGTAAAAATGGAGGCATAATTCTCATAAGGACTATTTATACTTTAAGTTAGATCTAGGGTTCTTAAGAGCATCAATCTCCACCTTCTATTTCTTTCATCTAGCCTTAGATTTAGGCCCATCTAAGAGCATTCATTTTATTATTGTTTATTTTGTTCATCCATAACCCATCATGCTCAATCTCGTATCTCGAGGCTTATCCTTTGTTGGTTTAATGCCAACTCATATCATATTAACTCGCCTTTTTGTTTTAGAGATTTCCCTTTTCGTATTTTGAGGTTGATGTATGGTCCTTATGAATCTCTACAAATTTCAAATATGTGTCACTTTCCACTAGACTTGTTCAACGGGCGGGCTTAAGCGGGCTTTTTTTTTGGAAGGCCCTGTTCAAGCCCCTTTTTTCATATGGTGGGACCAAGCCTGCCAAAGCCCAATATGGGTCGGGCTTGGGTGGGCCTAAACGGGCTTGCTTCAATCTTTCTTCAGGTAAATTTAATTGCTATACACATGTACTACTGGAGTGATCTTTGAAACATTAATGCACAGTGAGACGATGTAATGATCCTATATTTTTTATTTGTCTTGATATTAACTCACTTGTTGCGCTGTAGAAGTATAGGAAACCACTTACTTTTGTTCCTTGGTTTCTGCTTTCTAGTTTTGTGATTTTGTCTAATCAGCGGCCTTAAAGATGAGAGATGATAAGTTTGATAAACTTAATTAAAATGACGCAATTGAAGTTAAAGCCTAGTGTTTGGAGTGTATCTACTCATGGGGCCTTGGTTTGATCCTTGTATTTTTTTAAGTTGTGTATATATACTCATCTATGCGAGTGGGCCCGAGCCAGGCTTGGGTAAGAAATATCAACCCTGGCTCGCCAAATAAAGTTGCGGGCTTTTATAGGCTTAGGCCAAGCCGGGTCGGGCTTCATTACATTGTTAAGAACCCAAGCTCAGCCCAAGTTTGGTGGGCTTGGGCAGGCCTAATGGGTGCCCGACCCAGCGAACATGTCTGCTTTCCACTAAAATTGAAAGTTTCCTTTTTTTACTTAGTCAATGTTCCTTCTTGTAAGGAAATAAAGTATTTTAAATCTTATCCTTTCATCCACATCAAACAAACACTCCTTGTTCTTATCTATTTATCCACACCAACTTTTTGCCTAGTAATTACCATATCCCATCTCTAGGTGTATCAAGGAGCCTTATTTTATTCTTTTAAATAAATTTTTTATTCCAAGACCATTAATTACATTAGCCTAGGCTTAATTCATCCACTTAACTCCAATTCGTATATTAGAATATTAAGTATATGCGTAATACACCGAATTAAGCACACCATTCATTCATGACATGAAAATAATGAAAATACCCCCGATGTTGGAACTAATTACTAGATTTGGAATTTAAGGGTGCTACAATGTGTACTTCGATGAATTGGGCTATGAACTATAGTGGGAGGAAAGGATTGTCAAATGTGCACTTGTTGCCATGAGATAAACTATTATAATTCTATATTGACTGTGAAAAAAAAAAGAAAAAACTTTTTTTTTCTTAAAAAAAACTAAGGGCGGTAACTTTGTATGATTCATTGACTAGACAGGTCAATAATTTAAAATTCTACGAAGTGCAGGAGGGTCAATTTCACTCATGGTCACAAAACTTTATCTTTTTTACACTTTTGTCACAATTTTTTTTTTGAAAATGGTCACAAAACTTTTCTTAACTTTCATCCATGGTTTTTCATCCATTTATGTTAATTAATTGTTAAGTGATGCTGACATGGCGGTGATGTGACAATGACGTGGTGCTGATGTGGTTAAAACATCAAATTTACTCATTTTTTTTAAATTGAAATTTACTCTATTTTCTTAAATAAATGTCAAAATATTTTTTAAAACTTAAAAAAAGTAAATGATTGGATTACCTACTTTGGGGTATCGATCCAATCGGGAGCCGTGCGATACACCTCGAGAGACACGCGCACACATCTCTTATCCAATCATTTCCTTTTTTAAGTCTTAAAAATACTTTTAAAGTTTGTTTAAAAAAATAGAATACATTTAATTTTTTTTTTTTAAAGAATTGAGTAAATTTGTTACGTCTGCATTACTTAACGGTTAGTTAACGGAAATGGATGGAATGACCATGGGTGAAAGTCTTGAAAAGTTGTGACCATTTTGAAAAAAAAAGAAGTTTGTGACCAAAGTGTAAAAGAGAGAAAGTTTTGTGACCATGAGTGAAATTGACCTAGTGCAGGATGATAGAAAAAGGATCAAAATTTGATTACACAACTAGGCAAATCATTTTGGTAGATGCGAAAATTGCATATCATGAATCAAGTCTAGTCATTAGCAATAACTTATTGATGAAATACCAATAGAGATGTGGACTATTGAGCTAGTCCGTACCTTGATAATTCTCACTTGCATATCTTTGATGCCCAACGTACTTGATGTATATTACTATGTTGTATAGTGCCCAAAGGTTGATTGTTAGATGGAATATTGTGGGAAATGAAGACATAATAGAAATGAGCTAATGACACAGGCTCAGGTGTAAAATGAACTTCAATTGAAAAATTCTTCTAAATTTGCATTAAAGGACAATGAATAAGAATGAGAGAGATCATTCACTCTAACTAGAAAACAAAGAGAATCTTGTTGACAAGAGTTGACTAAATCTCTATGTAGTTTCAATCAAACATCAAGATGCCATTAGAAGAGATTTAGTCTCAAACACTCGACAAGATAGAAAATGAAGGAATGTGTTGCCGTGCCAATGGAATTACTAGAGAAGATTTGCGGCGATTCAACCTTCAAGTGAATTCATTCCCTTGTTTATGCATTAATCTTAAGTACAACTGTATGAGTGCTAGTGCTAAAGCATAGAGATTGATGATGTTTGAAGTACTAAGTAGTGGGAAGCTTAATGATTGTCACCACATTTACAAGATTCACACTTGTAATTGTTGCCATTTCTCAACTCATAGTTCTTCATGAAGAGCACTGCAAAATTGCAAGGAGAATCTTGATGTTTATGAAAGCGATTTTGGACGTTATTCTATGTTCGGAGGGCCAGATTTACAAGGATCATAAGGTGCTTTGGCAATCTCGAGGCGATTCTCTTAGCCTAGGCAACCTAAAGAATATTTCTGTAAAGGTCCTTGAGTTATTATTTATTAATTTATAGGACCTTATGTAGCAATTATTAGTCACTATAATCACATTCAGTGGTCGAGCGTGGATTAGTCGGTGTGGTTGGTGCTAGACGCCATGTGGGAAACAAAAAAAAATCACATTCAATATATACTTCAAGGATAATTAATAAACCTTTAGGTCTTTATGTAACATTAATTATGTCTAGGTTTTGTTGTTGTGTAGGTATTCATATTAACAAACTTAATTGTAATTAGCTAATTTAGTTTTTCAAAAATTATTTAGGACACCGGCCACCGAGGCAACCATTTAGGTGATTTTGCTTGGATTCCAATCACTGGAATATATTCTCGGAGCTTAATCGAGTAACTTTTGTTAGGAACTTGTAGAATCCACCTCAAAAATTGTGTAAATGGTGATCAAGATTATGGAGGCATGTGTACATGTTTTAATTCTTTTTTTATTCATTTATTTTTATTTATTTTATATAGGTGGCAAAGTGACAATATTATAGGAAAGTGATAATATCCCATATAGAGTAGTCACATAGAATTAGTGAGAAGGTAACTCTATAAATATGGGTGAATTAGTTAGACGGAACGTCTTGGAATTTCAATGTAATTGTGCACTCTTGGAGTGATTAGGTTAAGAGAGTTTTAAGACTCTTCTCTTGGGTTACTTTTGGGGTTGTAATCGTTGTTGTTTCTCTCGATTCAATAGATCAAAATTAGTGTTCTATCATTGGTATCAAAGCAAACTCGATGGGTCTAAAGGTAGATGCTCGTGTTGATACCCTGGAGCAACAGTTGAGGACGATTCCAGCGGAGTTGCAGTGGATCTCGGCACTGGAGGGTTCTATCGGGGAGCTGAAAGTTGAGGTCCAAGGTCTAATCCAACAGATCAAGAGCATGTGCCTTCAACAAAGCTTGTCGGCTTCGAGGGTCATTCATAACGGAGATGGTAGTGGCCAGATGAATCAGATCCAACCAAAATCGCCAGATTTAGGTGCTCAGATGACGGATCGTGGAGTGGGTCGACCAAATCCAACGATGTTTGGGATGATCCAGATCATTGGTGATCCAGATCCAACTCTTTTCCCCGTGGTTCAACACTTTTTTTCCAACCCTCTCCGACGATGGCCCGATTTCATCTTGATGAATTGGATGCCACGAAGGTCTCAACATGGTCAAATTCGACCTCATCACAAATTAGTTCACCAGATCTTCGTCATGCTTGGTCTTCTTGTGAGAGAAATTCTTCCTTAAAGATGTATTCACAACTGATGAGGTCGTTTGGCTGGAGCAAGTCATTTGGCTCAAGCGAAATTTTTATCGCGTGTTTGTATGTGTCGTCATTCCCATTACGATCTGACTACATCAAGGATCGGCTTTAAGCCCATATCTATTTACTTTAGTTATGAATGAATTAACTAGGCATATTCAAGAGGATATACTATGGTGTATGCTATTTGCAGATGATATTGTCTTAGTGGATGAAACAAAAGATGGAGTGAATAGGAAATTAGAACTCTGGAGGAATACATTAGAATCTAAAGGCTTTAAGTTGAGTAGGACGAAAATCGAATACATGCACCGTGAGTTTAGAAACACTAGACATCGAGATGACGGAGTGGTAAAATTAGGGGAAGTAGAAGTTCATAAGGTAAACCACTTTAGATACCTAGGATCAATCATACAAAATGATGGTAATATTGAGAATGATGTCACACATAGAATTCAAGCTGGATGGAAGAAATGGCGGAGTGCAACATGGGTGATTTGTGATCGAAATGTTCCTACTAAGTTAAGGAAAATTTTATAGGACCGCAATTATGCCAGCTATGCTCTATGGAAGTGAATGTTGGGCGGTAAAGTAACAACAATTACATAAAATGAACGTAACAGAAATAAGGATGCGTAGGTGGATGTATGGTAAAATTCGTATATAGAAATTCAAAGACAAGTAGGAGTAGCACCAATTGATACAGAGATTAGGGTAGGGCGGTTACAGTGGTTTGGTCACCCGCAAAGACGGCCTACAAACGCCCCAACTAGAAAACTTGACTCAATAGAAACTGTAGAAATTCGACGAGGTAGGGGCAGACCAAAGTTAACATGGGATGCATTAATTAGGAGGGATTTGAACGGTTTGAAAAGCTCACCATCAATTGCATTTAATCGAGCACAATGGAAAAGTTTGATCCATGTAGCCAACCCCAGTTAATTTGGGATTGAGGCTATGTTGTTGTTGTTGTTGTTGTTGTTTGTATGTGTCGTCAAAAATTGTTTGGCGTTTGACGTTCAACAAATTTTCGTTCAGTGTCGCTGCCGTCCTCCCGAAAGTTGCACCCATAAGTTCTTGTGTCAACCAAATTGCTCCCCCACCTTGGTCGCCACCATTACTTCCGTCCTTCATCGTCTTCAACTCTGTTGTCGAACTCCGTCTCTTTAGTGTTGTGTCCCTCTATTTTCTAGTGGTGTCCATCACATTTTCAAAACTGATTTTGGGGAAGAAGATGACTTTGGGTCAATTTCAAAGAGAAGACCTAATGGTGAGAGGATGGCCGCATAAATGGGGTAAGTACAACGTGGAGCTCTCCAAACCCCATCCAGCCTTAGTAGAGACTATTGTGCTGGCTCTTGATTCTCCTCGACTTGCATATTTTGGACCTCATGTTAAGTTGCTGGTCCGTACGTATTTCGAGGTTGTTTGTAGGGCTCATATTTTGTCTTCCGCACTTGACATTCATGGTATGTTTTCTCTCATTTTATGCTTGAGGTTTCCTGTGTATACTTTGTTCCCCACATTATAGCCCATCTTAGTAATGATCCTTTGCTTTTCCTCCAAGTGTTGTAATACTCCTTGGGTGGGCAATTTCCAGCAACATATATTCCCATCCCGTTGGACCATGAGCCACACCCTAGCACAGTTTTGGGGATCTTTCATTCACAATTTTTTGGAAATGTTGTTACCTCTTCATATTGAGTGTTGGGCTTCCATTCATGCAAGTGCACTATATGCGCTTCATATTAGTTCCGATTTGGTGTTCTGGAATGCTCGATGCTTTACTTGTGTTTGGTCTCACTTCCATGCATGTGAACAAGATTCTTATGGTTTTTGCTGTCACTTTGGCCACTTTCATCTCTTTTGGTACTCCTATGATTATGATGGTCATTTGGAGCGCACCGAATGGTGTAGTTGCTGGACTTTTACTTTGGATAAAGAGCCATCCGTTCATCAAACTTGTGACAGTGATTGTTTATCACCACTCAACACTGAGTGTACACCAAGTGTTCGTTGAAATGAAGCTAAAAAATGTTGCGCCCAAGATTGATTCTCTATGCACCTTTGCTTTCTTATTTTGTTGGGTCTATGTTCATGCTATTCTATCGTTTCTTTGTATGTTTCTTTTTCTTCCCACCTTGAGGACAAGGTGGATGTGAAAAGGGGAAGTAATGATAAGATCCCACATAAAGTAGTCACATAGAATTAGTGAGAATGAAACACTATAAATATGGTTGAGTTAGTTAGATGGGACATCTTGGGATTTCAATGTAATTGGGTACTCTTGGAGTGATTAGGTTGAGAGAGTTTTAAGACTCTTTCTCTGGAGTTACTTTTGGTTGTAATCATTATTGTTTCTCTCGATTCAATAGATCAAAATTGGTGTTCTATCAGAAAGTTTTACATTTAAGTTTTCTATTGACATTGTTATTGATGATGATGTTAGGATTTTAGATTACATAAATATGTTACTTGATTAGAGTATATCTTTAAATTAGAGAGTGATTCATTAGAGTCTTAGTTTGAGTCAAATTGTTTGAATGTCTATAAAAGCTAAGAATGTATGTATTTTTTGAGTGTTGTTTTTTCGTTAATAAATGTTTTGATCGACTAAATGCCGAATGTTTAACATGTGATTAAAATGTAGATTTTCAATATTTTTTTTAAAAGAGAATTGTTTCTTGTCTCATTTTCTCAATTTAAATGTATACCATAACTCATAAAACATTAGGAGCAAACATTTCAAACTTATAGTATTTATCCGTGTCCAAAATCTTGGATGCATTTGGTCGCGTCCCCAAGTCATTAAAATTAGAGAATAGCGAAGTTTGACTTTTACATAACATAGCTTCCAAAACAATGACTCAAACTAAGGACAGTCAATCAAGCACCCACATTTATCTTATCCCCGAGAAGATATTGAACTGGATAAACCCTGCCCTTAACCTTTTTCGGCCAATGAAGATCTTGGTTCTAACAAACCATTATCTTTTTCAAAGGTAATCCCTAATTAATGTATCATATTTTTATTATATAAAATTTGGAGGTCATCATCAATGCTATTTTAATAGAAAACTCAACACGGAAAGTTTTCCTATAATATGATGACTCTTCGCCACTTATATAATAATAAATAAATAAATAAATAAATAAATAAAAAGTAATTAAAACGTGTCTCCATCATCTTAATCTTCATAACGTGTCTCAAGGGTCTAACTTCCTAATTATACACCATAGACTACTAAGTCGTCTTAAGCTGACAATGCCAAGAGAACAAACTTTATAAATATGGAAAAGATTTTGACTTGAAAGAATAGGTCATTCGATATTACGCCCTTGAAATTATAATCTTGCAAACATCTAGAAATTTTGTAATTAAGTCTAGATATTTTTGAAACAATACAACAACAACAACAAGATAGCCTCAGTCCCAAATTAGCTGGGGTCGGCTACATGGATCAAACTTTTCCATTGTGCTCGATTAAGATATTTTTGAAACAATCAACATACTAATTTCAAATAATCGATTCTTTCAGGAGGCAGTGGCACTATTTAAGCATCATAAGTTCGCATACAATTTTCAAGGAGTAAATGCAAACCTTGTACCATCATAAGCAAGGTTCGAAACTTTTACTTCGCCTATCACTTTGCTCACTTAAAATTCGGAATTAATTCGTGGCGGTTAATTTTGACGATAGAAGTTTGACAAAAATTCGCCGGTGTACGGATGTTTACGAAATTTCACTTTAAATGCTAAAAAACTCAAGTTTCTTCATAGAGATGCTAGAAATATACTTAATCATACAACAATAATGCATAAAACTCATGTCACTGGAGGATATTCCAAATTTTAGGTATATTTCTAGTATATGTGAAGTTTTAGTCGAAGTTTGCCCAACTTCCACGAAACATAACAAATTTAATTCATGTTTTATTAACTTCCATCGATGTTTTCGAAGTTCAGTCAAAATTAGCCGAAGTTGAGTCGGGTTTTTGCAATTTTTTTTACTGCCTTTGAATTTCGCTTCGCTCACCTCAAAATCGACAAACTTCACTCGAACTTCGGCAAAGTTTGTCGATTTTTTAAACCTTGGTGTCTGTTTTGTAGGAGTTGTCAGTTGAACTTTTAAAGTACGTGGTGTTGTGGCTTTAACTAACACAAAATTATAAAGAATGAGAACTACTGTAAGTTGAAAGAAAGCAATACGAACGAGAAGGATAACGATGAGTCTTTGAAAAAATGAGATAATATTTTTCTTTATGGTGGCAATTATTGTATTTTGTACCTCTGTAGGAGTTCAACCTCTCAATCTAAGGATGAAGCATTTGGTGCTTGGGAAATCAATTCTACTGTGCTTGAGAAATAGTGGGGAAAGTTTATATACTCTAGATTTCATGAGGATGCCAATGAGTTCTTACAAGTTCAAGTGCGTAGATCTTTATATGGTTGTTAAGGGATGAGTAGCAATGTGGAAGTATGATTCCAAGTAGGAACATTTTAAGCACATAAGAACCGTGTGTCAAGTATTAGGAAGCACACTTGGTGCCCACTTTGATGGATAAATTATTATTATGTTTGTGTTCTATCTTTTTTGTTGCAACTCACTCTCCATTTTATCCTCATTTCTCGTTTTTCTTATTTTTTTCTTGTAGTCTTCCCACTTGTATTTTGTATCTAATAATTCCTCTGGTCAAAATTAGAAGTCGTTCTAGCAATAACCAGTCTTTTTCGAAATTTGAGTGTATTTATTGCTTTTTACCCATTTTACCCGTACACAACTCAAACATTTATGATATTTCAATTCTTCAATTCATTTCATGTCGAAGGACATATTTGTAAATTACACTTGTAATTAAAGCCGCCTTAATTTGTGTTTTTGTCAAAATGACTTATATTTTTGCCAGGAGGGAGTGATAATAATGACAATAATAATAATATTCATTACTAATCCAACTTAATTGAACTCTAATCATATCATAGGTTTAATTTTTCTTTAAAAGGTTGAATAACTTCTTGTTGTCCATCAAGATCTTTTTTGCATTATTTTTTTGAAATAGCGAGGAAAAATCGTTGTCTTTGGAAAGGGTTGAGTAGTCGTACAATATTTTTGTGAACAAATACCAAAGAACTCAGTTAATGGGTTTTTTTTTTTTTCCTTTCCTTTTGAAACGTATTACTGGTAAGACACGAGTGATCTACAATTTATGCCAGATAATGGAATTTTGGAGTATGGTAGTTAAGGGGAAAAATCGTATAATTTATCAGTCTTTCAACTATGCATATAACTAAGGTACCTTTCTAAATGCCTTCATAACAATCTTTCTATGGTACACATCAGAGGTTAAGATTTGCCTCTCATTTTTTTCTGGAATAGTGTGCTTACCGATTGATTTCATTCGTTTTTCATTTATCTTTGCCCTAATATGTTGAAAGGTTGGGGGGTTGGAAACATTACTTCCTGCCGACCTGTTGGCTTACTTGAATTTGTTTGGTCAAAATAATCTTAATCTATCATTTTTCTGTGGCCGCCTTGAATTATATTTGTACAAGAAAAACTAATATTGATATGATTTGTTTACAGACAACAGCAAAGTGATGAAACGCCAATGGTATGGGAAATACTTCTTTACATCTATATCCTCTACTCACCAGATTGGCACTATAGGAGTACAATGCCTACTTTCCTGTTCCTCTATGGCGCCGCCTTTGCCATTGTTCACGCACTAGTACATTTTGGCTTGGGCTTCAAGGTCCACTATGTGATTCTTTGTCTCCTCTGCTTACCCCGAATGTATAAGTACTACATCCACACAACAGACAAGTCTGCGAAGCGGTTGGCCAAGCTGTATTTCCTAACTCTGTTTTTGGGTGCTCTCTGTTGGTTGTGTGATCGTATGTTCTGCAAGGAGATGTCCCACTGGTTTATAAATCCTCAAGGCCACGCACTGTGGCATGTGTTCATGGGTTTCAACTCCTATTTTGCTAACACATTCTTGATGTTTTGCCGCGCTCAACAGCGTGAATGGTCCCCAAAAATTGTCCACTTTATGGGACTCCTCCCCTACGTGAAGATTCAGAAACAAAAGACTCAGTGATGGAAGATGAGGTTGCACGTTGTCCTTGAGTTATGTGTACGGTGTTCAGCCGTTGAGAAAAGACAAGCAAGCAGTTCCCATCTCATCATTTTTTGGTAATGCATGTAAAGGGTTATTCATGTTGGAGGTGGCGGGCATTTGAAAGGAAGCTGAAGTGTACTATTAGAGCTTTTGCTTATGATGTACCATATTTATGTGCTTCAGTTTCTTACAAGAATTTATGTGCTTCGGTTAATGGAGATCAAATCAGGTGGACCTTGGAAGGATCTTTTGTTTTTGGAAATAGGAAACATATATTATTTACTGCCTTAGTTTTTTCCGATCAACTAATTAAATCTGAGTTCTTGTTTTTTTACGTTCACGATTCTGAGTGATTTTCTCTCGATGTAGGTACAATTATGTTTAAAGATTTTGATTCTGACGGACTTGTCAATGAGTAATGGAAACTTTTGTCATTAACTTACGAGAGACTTGATAATGTTGCTGCTGTTTAGTTCATTTGTTATTTCGAATTCATTTCGACTGCAAGATACTTGTTTCATCATTTCATTATCAATTCATGATCATTTGATTGTTACGATTAAAATGGCAATTATTACCTAGTTGTTATGATTAAATGTCTATTACTGCTTCAATTGAACTTAAAGTTGGTGTCACCCAATTGGAAAGATCATGTGCAAAACTTACTTTTTTTTTTTTTTTACTTCGGGAGTTCAACCACTACCTCTTTAAACTTAGTCTTTTGGCAGCCTAACTTTTGTTATATTTATCAAACGTAGATGGGTGGGAAGGTTATGTTGATTTCTGAAGTTGATATTAATAAGAAAGGCGAAACGAATATGGGATGCATTCACAGTATGACGGTACGCAATTAAACCCCTATAGTACAAATTAAAGAAAAGATTGATCTGAGTACTTTTGGTACAATGCATTTCCTACTCACTCGTATGATGCAAGGTAATTTCGTAGATGGTCACTCAAGATTACAGTTCGTAACACTTTGGTCACTAAACTTACATTTGTCTAAAATATATCACTCAACTTTACAAAACGTTTCAACAAAATAGCTCCGATCACTCTCCGGCTAAAAACTAACCAGCTCGGCCGACGTGGCGCCACGTGGGATTTCATGGGAGGTCACTTAAGTTTTTAAGTGATGACATGACATTCAACACACACACCCACCCACCCCCTCTTAAGTTCACCCCACACTTATTAGGGCTCGTGCTCTCCCCTCCCCTCCACTGGTCGTCTTCTTCCTCGCTCTCTCTCTGTGTCGCGGTACCTCTCTCTCGCGCGACCAATCGGCCTCGACAACACGGGGCAAGGTCTCAGTCGTGCTCTCCCCTAGGTAGGAATAGGTAGAACACGCTCACTCGCGGTTGCACCAAGTGAAGGACGGAGAGAAATCGATTGGCAGGAGCTTCGATCCTGTGCAGTCGACAATCAGGTACAATGTCGGGCATGCTTAGATTCCTGGTTTGTTATTATTTTTGAATGGCTTAACTAATTCTGCAGTGATTGATGGATTGGATGATGATACGTGTGATTCAGTCGATTGGAGTCAATTGAATCGGTTTTTAGGGTATTTTGTTGTCGAAATTTATGTGATGTTACTGTGATTGAATCTTGGGCATGGTTGAGATGAAGAAAGTAGTTGTAATGGATTTATTCGTGTTCAATTGCTCTTTCGTTTCGTTGTTTCGTCAATGTGTAAGGGTCTCACATATATGTTGTGCAATTACACCATATAGGAAAAAAAAAATATCAAGACAATGATCTAACATTAATCTTTTTAAAGGGCTAAGGTTTATAAATGTAATAAAACAGTAGAAATACTCATTCTTAAATATTTTCTACCATCTCTACTGAATCAATACAAGGTTTATCAAATCCACCATAATATGCTTTTACTTGTAGAATCAAACGCTACCATTGTGTCTCCTATATGGCAAAATTAATGCAATGTGCGAGTTAGCTTGACAAACTTCTATCATTCCTCATAACTTGAGGTCGCTTGATAAACATCTATCGTTCCTCATAACTTGACAAACTTTCTATTACATAATATTCCTCGTAACTTCATAGACTTCTATTATTCCTTAGTATTTGGTTGTAAAATCTATAGAGCAAAGTAGCTGCAAATGCAACTGAAAAAATAGCATTGCTGATATATCATGTATATACGAACGTATACGTTGAAACGTTAATGTTCTCCAATTAGCAAACGTTTTGCATTGGTATGTTATTTACTTTCTTTGATTGGTACTCAACCGCTATTTTTTCATGTTTCTAAGAATGTTAGACAAAAGTTTTGATCTCGTACTCAATTGCAGTATTCACTGAAGACGAAGTGGTTGCAATGGGAAATTAGTGATGTTTTTGGTTAATATTTTTTTTTAAGAAATGGTTAATGTTACTATATTGATGAGGAACTCAGCGAGGAAACTTAGATGCCTAGATTGTTCAAATTATGCATCGATGCTCTTAAGAGGCCGAAAAGATTGCTATAATGTCGAGAAACTGCAGTACAGTTTTCGATCTTGTACTTAACTGCAGGACAGTTGTTTTTCCATATTAAGAGGCTGAAAAGATTGCTTTAATGCCTAGATTGTTCAAATTATGTTTTTGATCTTGTACTCAACTGCAGTACAATTTTTCTTTTTCTTTTTTTGGTGAACAATAGACTGCACTGCAGTATTTGCAATATATGTAAAGAGAGATGTACTGATCATAGTCTCTTGTTTTTTCATAATCAATTTATCTCTGCTTCTCACTTCTTTCATCTTTACTTAATTAGTACTTCGTACTTTCAAAAAACCTCACCTTGATATTCTGATTGCATTGGCAGAAAATGTTACTGTGTGAAAAATATGGTACAAGCAAGGTCCTCTTTTGAATGGAAATGCAAATTAGCGTATTTATGTTGCAAAGACTAACCTGAACAATTGAATTACCCATTGATATTCTGATTGCATTGCATGAGCTTGCACTGTGCTACAATTTAAAGTGTTGTAGAAGAGCTTGACCTATGTCACCGACCTAGTTAATGTCTTAGTTGAAGCTTTGTTTGTTGTTTTTCTTGATATCATAAATGCAGTTTTATTGACAAGAGTATGTTTGTTTGTAGCTACATTGTTATATTTTTATCTTGGCCAGAAATCATAGAGTTCGTCAAAGGACACGAGTATTGTTATTGCGGCGTGCCAGCACGAGTATTGTTATCGCGGCGTGCCAGCAGTGGTGTTCACCTCGTGGACGACTACAAATCTAGGACGACGATTTTATAGATGCAGGAAATACACGGTTTGTACGGAAATGTGAATATTCTATGAATTTGAAAATTTTATTCATATGAAGGAAATTAAATGAAAACTTTCGTTGTTCTGCAGCATAGATGTGGATGCGAATACTTTAACTGGCTTGATCCTGAAATGACTAACCGGGCAATGATTGTTATAAATGGGTTGTTGAGGAAGTTATACCGAATGGAAAGCGAGAAGAGGTTGCAAGACAAGTTTAACGAGCGAAGGAAACTCAACGGTTATGCAATTGCATGTTGGTTATGCTTGGTGGTCATTGTATTGCTATTCGGTTTCATCGTATGCAAGTAAACACTACGGTTAGAGGAGAAACGAAATAGTCATCTTCGGTTGGAATCGAAGGCAAAAGTTGTAGTGTCATTTCGTGTAAAACTTATGCCAAACCTTGTATTGTGGTTTTTTAGCTTATGAATGAAAAAAAAAACTATGAGTTGAATTCATTTATATGGTTGAAGCAATAGCATCATACAACACAATACAATGTTATGCTCTAAATAGATGGAGATGTATCGATCAAATAAAGATATATTGGATGGTGAGTGCGGAAAATGCTGTTTGGGCAACTTGTCTGCAGGTTCCTCTCACCTTGCTATTTTTTCATGATTTCATAAATGGTGTCCTCAACATACATTGGTCTTAAATAAAAAGATATCAACTCCATTTCTGCAGTTCTGATTAATAGGAAAAAAACATGCAAATATTGATACCGAAACTGTTGATTCTCACAAAAAATAGATTGTCATTACAAAAAATGGGTTGCCATTACACCGGAACAAAAAAGACTTGTCTACCAACTACCAATAAACATGTTCACACTTCATTTCATCGAACATGGAAATTTCATCTAGATATCCAAAAAACAGTCTCATCCTTTGTCTTCACAAAGAAGACGTAGTCTCTGCATTCGTACATCATCCACCTCTTCCACCGCCACGACGTCGAACAACTGGAATCTTCGATCTTGATTTTGGAGATATCCTTGGAATAGGTTGTGAAAAATCCATCATACTCGGCATTGCAGGAAGGGGTTGGGAAGCACTCACATTTGTAGCATTGGTTGTAAAAAGGTTATGCTGTCAAAACTTGAAATACATTATTAATACTAAGAAAGGAAAACCGCACATTATTGTAGAAATCCAACAATAATTATGGAATTCAATTCCAAACCATTCTAATTCCTCCAACAATGTAACATACATACCTGCTCAAGAGGTGCATCACCACATGTAGAATTCCCATCCACTTGAACTCCTTCACTTGGACATTTCTTTCTCTAAATATTATATAAATGTGAAGTCGCATCACACAAAAATATAACAAGTGTTTTAATACCATCTACACTTTTATAATCAATAAAGATATACCATGTTTTGACCCTTAGTATGATGGCATTTATCATGACCTTCAACATGACAAGTTTGACGAGTCATACGTACTGTGCCCTTCTTAGAAATCTTTTTTTGCGCAGCCGCAATCTCTAATTCCTCAGGTTCGTTTCTCCTTGATGTTACTTTTCTTCCTCTCCTTTTTTGGACTTGTGCTGGTGGTTTGGCTGGTTGGACATCTTCCGCCGGTTTAGGCCATAGTTCCTCATGTTCTGTTGGGTTGATGTAGTGTGAGCACACATTCATGTAAGTGCTTATATAGTAACACTCATTGATGTAATCCACCTGGTCCCCATCATTTCCCATAATAGCTGTCACTGCATGCTCGCATGGGATGCCCGTAAGTCGCCATTTTCCACAATCACAATACAAGTCCATCATGTTTACCACATATGTCTTACCGTGTCCATGGCATGACACAGAAGGGCCACCCGAGTACTTAACAACATAGAAAATAGACTCATCTTTAAGTTTCTCAAGTTTTTTTAGAATCTTAGGACATATTCGCTCTCTCCCCTAAGCAATGATTCTCCGCATATCCTCGTTTTTGTGCTTGGGCCTCCGCATTAACTTTACCTTTATCATCTCTAGCATGTCAATGATTCCTCTGTCCCTGACATCTAAAATGTATCGATTGAAGCACTCACACAAATTATTAAGCAATATATCACACTTAGGGCGTGTCTGAAAATTGGCCCTACACCAAGATTCGATGGGAACCTCATTCAACCACAATCTTGCATCTTTATTAACTTTCTCCAACTCATCTAACAAAAAGATCGTTCTCTCGCGATATGTGGCCCTAGCTGCACTCCACAACATTTGCTTAAGTTCTATTCCCTTAAACCTTGTTCTGAAATTTGTGTACAAGTGTCTCACACAATGTCTATGTTCTGAATTGTGGAAAATAGATTTAATAGCACTAACAAATCCCTACAGAGACAGTAAACTTCAAGGATTAAATAATGAAATCAAACATGCATTATGAAAAACAAACATGAAAAAAAATTGTACCTTTTGCTTATCCGACATGAAAACAAGTTGTTGACAATGTTTAAGTCATCCTTAAGTAATTCTAGAAACCATTGCCATGTGCCTTTACTCTCAACTTGAACCACTGCATAAGCTATGGGAAATATACAATCATTTGGGTCTATCCCTATCGCAGCAAGTAATTGTCCCTTATATTGACCCTTTAACCAACAACCATAAAGAGAAATCAAAGGCCTACATCCTGATTTGAAAGCATCTTTCAATGGAGAAAGACATATATATGCCTTGAAATACCCCTAGATGCTGCGTCATTTTGACTGTTGTGCCCGGATTTGTTTTTTGCAGCTCAAGTGCATACGAATTAAGTTTCAAGTATTGGCTCTCCTCGTCTCCATTCATCATCTCCATTGCTTTCTTCTTTGCTCTTCAAGCTTTCATTCGACTTATTTTGAACTTCAAGTCATCCTTGACTCTTTGTATGATACCCGATACTGTCCAATTTGGGTCCACTCGAAATTGTTCAATATACTTTTCTGCGAGCCAGTCAGAAGTCACGTGATAATTCTTGTTCAATTTGGTATATGAGTGGGTCAAGTTGATTAACTTGATTTGAACCGTCGAGTCATCTTTACCCACATGAGAAGCAAAAATTCGAAACTCACAATTGCTAGACTTGAAGCGCTAACATTTACATATTCACCGTTTCTTATCATTCGTAGTAAAGTGTATTTGTCGCTTATTTTGAATACCCCAATTCCTGCATGCCAGCTTAAATGTCTTGAAAGAAGAGAATTTCATGCCTAATTCGAGTTGTGGGTCTGCCATGTCTTTGAACTCATCAAACTCTAGATACCTCATCTTCTTAGATCCATCGGAATCATCATCTGTGTGGAGCTCATCTGATGTTGCATAGTCCGAGTCTTGGTCATGCACTTCAACAATCGCAAGTGCACTACTACGAGGTGGAGCAATAACCTTATACCTTCCTCTTTTTCTACTGTGCAGTTGTTCGTCAACAACTTCTTGATAGTCATCATCATCCTCAACATCATTGTCACACTTGAAAAAATCATTACCTTCATCTACTTTTAGTTCTTCATGTTGAATTGTTCTATTGTCTTGTTCTTCTGGAGGTCCCACTTCTTCTTGCTGACTAACCTTTAAGTCCATTAATTCTTGCTCTTTAATATATGCGGACCCAAAATATCTTTGTTCTAAGTCAGGCTCCACTTCTTCTTGACCATCATCTTCATTGTGAAAATGAGTCCTGCAATGATAGGGATGTTAACAATGATAGGGATGTTAAAAATGTCCCTTGACTTGAACAAAACCATAAAAAACAAACAGTTAAATATATTCAAAAGGTCAAACCCTTAAACTGACAAACATGACCCCAAAAACCATGTAAAACTAAAAACAAAAACCAGACAGAACAATTTAAGATGGTATTTATGCGCATTAGAAGAATTCTAATTCTTGTGATTAAGATAGAGAATGAATGAACTCCCTCAGTATAGCTTCTCCAAGCTCTTTCCATTTAAGAGCCGACATAACAAATCCTAATCAAGCAGAAACAATAAGTTACAACAACACCATAGCGATCCCAATTGACCATACACATTAATTGGTCAATTGCTCAATACAAATCAATTGAGATTCTCAAACCATGTCATAACATCGCCAATCTATGCAGCATTATTATGAAACTAAAATAAAAACTGTTAATACTCTGTTGATGAAGTTGCATATCTAACCAACAAAATTTTCCCATTAAACTCCCTGTTCGAACTATCTTCAGTCCAAAAATACCAGTGCAATCGAGAACCATTAACATTTACACGAAGAATAAATCTCTTATATTGAAATCTCGTTTTCAATATCCAAACCAGAATGAGCGCCTTCTCCTTCCTTCACTATCAGCGATGGTTTGAGGTTGTTGGGTTCACTTTCTTCCTCCATTGTCCGTGAGGGTTTAACTTCAATGGCTTCACCTTCTTCTTCCATTATCAAAAATCTCAGCTATAAAATACCCGGTTAACCCAATAGTTTGAAATAATCGAACACAGAAACTTCAAGAGAGTGAGAGAGAGCGAGGAAGAAGAAGAGCCAGTGGGGGAAGGGGAGAGCACGACTGAGACCTTGCCCCGTGTTGTCGAGGCCGATTGGTTGCGCGAGAGAGAGGTACCGCTACAGAGAGAGAGAACGAGGAAGAAGACGACCAGTGGGGGGAGGGGGAGAGCACGAGCCCTAATAAGTGTGGGGTGAACTTAAGAGGGGTGGGTGGATGTGGGTGTTGAATGTCATGTCATCACTTAAAAACATAAGTGACCTCCCATGAGATCCCACGTGGCGCCACGTCAGTCGAGCCGACGGGTTTTTGATCGGAGAGTGGTCGGAGTTATTTTGTTGAAACGTTTTGTAAAGTTGAGTGATATATTTCGGACAAATATAAGTTTAGTGACCAAAGTGTTACAAACTGTAATCTTGAGTGACCATCTGTGAAATTAACTTGATCCTCTTGTTTGTACATTTTGATGCATGAATTCTCCAACAACTTTGCAACAAATTCAAGCCGTGCACATTTGGATGCATGAATTTTCAACAACTTCGCAACAAATATATGTATTAATTCAACCAATCGATTTGTGTGTGCCTACATGGTGAGCTGAGCATAGGGGTGCATGTGGATTGAATTCAATCCAATTATCAAGGGTTGAGAAATTGCAATCCATCCACTCCATTTAGCTCGTTAATCCAACTCGATCCAATTACTAAATGCGAATCAGACTGAATCAAGTTATGCGGGTTGACAATTATAAAATTAATATTTATAAAGTTATAAAATTAATATTAATATTTTAAATTAAGATTTAGCTAATCACAATGAGTAACAAAGAAAGTTAAATGATTAATGAAAAAAAAATAATATAAATTTTAATTCAAATATATTAATTTTATCACTTTTTTACATTAATTTTTCTAGATAGCTTTAAAATGTATCTTTGAATATGAAAAGAACTAACTTTTTTACATTAATTTGTCTAGACACCCACTTCGGTGCTCCTACTAAGGAGTGTCGTTCGAATCGAATGTGTATATCAAGGTGCACCAACGACACACCTTGGTAGAAGCACCAAATTAGATGCTCAAAGTGGGTACCCCGATCATTTTCTACATTTAGTAGCATAAAAATACTAACATCGTCTAACTATAGTTTAAGATTTAAATATATGTGTGTATATAATGTAATGTACATAAAGGTTAATTGGACCGGATTGCGAATTGGATCTGCGGATTAGGGCGCCAAATTCGCAATCCAGTCCAATCCGTATAGATTACAACTTTTGTGATCCCATCTAATTTAACAAACTAAAATTATAAACCAATTAAAGCTAAACGGATTGAATTGAACTGGATCCGCGGATTTGCGAATTTCATGAATACCTCTAGCTGAGCATATAGCTGCAAATGAGTTTTTTTTTTTTTTTTTTTACTAACAACTGCTTAGTCCGAGTAGTAATAGACCCTTTGAGTCTCATGAATGAAAAAGGGTAGCGGTATAGACACCCCAGTTTTTTGTAAGGGCAAGCCAATTTACATGTATTTTATGTATAGCCTGTTGGGGCATGTGCCCTAGGTCAATCCATTAACTATTTTTATGAATACTTTTAGTTAATAAAATAGAGGATTTCATTTGCTGTTTAATATAATTAATTTGCATGTGTTACATTATAATAAGATCCATGGGTATTTATAGAAATATCCTAAATGTCCCTAGTCGATCATTATACTGTGAACTATAATGAATTAAGACTAGTCTAAGTTGCTTCTCATGAAAAGTATATTTTTCACTCCTCTGACTTGAGATTATCAAAGACTCCAACATTAGGAACAAGTGATTTGACACTATCAAACGTTGTCTTTAACCGAACGATTATAAAGGTTGTGATTGGTTACTGTGTGAGCAATGTGATGAAGTTGTGTAATCGAGATAAAATTTGTCCATCTCATATAAAGAGAGATATCCAGTGGATCCCTCGATGTGTTAAACTGTTAAAAGGCCTAGTCTAAGTGAATTGATATTGATCAATGTGACTTGGATGTTTTCAGTCTACCTAGAGATCGAGACTAGTATGATTGAACATGTTGGATGACAATTCCATGCTTTATGTTTGATCAAAATGATATCGTGTGACAAAAGGATGTTATATACCCTATTGATTAGGTTGTATCGATTTGATATTCGTACAACTTGGGTAGTCATAATGCCTTGCTAGAGGTCGCTTATGACTTGTATACCAAAATGTGTTTTGGTACACTGCCAACGTTGTATGAGCCTATTGGGTCGCACACTAAGAATGATTTTGCGAGATTTTAAGATGGTTCAGAAAAATGAATTTTACATGATAAAATTCATGATAGAAACGCCCTTGTGGTGTATTACACTTATACTTCTTTCAGTAGGGGTATATGTGTAATTTACTTAATCGTCTATATATAAGGGTTGTATAAATAGACGCTTTAAGTTAGAACACACGTATGAAAGATTAAGGGTCGAAACTCTATTTTCGTTTTAGAAACGAATTAGGGTTTTCTGGTATGCTCTGGATCGTTTTGGAGAGAAACAAAAAGGTTAGGTATTCTCTCGAAGCTAGCACTTCGAATCTCGGCCGCCGTTCGTGTGTGGACTGCGGGTAATGGGCGTTTGTCATTGGCAGGGACTTAGAGATCGATCAATCTTCAGAAAGGTATAGTGCGACCGAGGTATGATTAAGTTTTCATGGTTTAAATGTTTTTAATGAAATTAGATTCGGATCCTATTGGGGGTTTTGTCAAAATTGTTTGTAATCTCCGCTGCGTATGAACCCCAAAACACAACATAGCCACCTCTGTATGAGGCCCGATAATGCTCGAACATGGATTAATTGATGCGGTTGGGGCTGGACACAATGTGGACGTGGGAAATAAAAATAGGAAAGGAAGTTGTTTTTTTTTTGTTTTTTTTTCATACCATTGGTGTTTCATTGATCTTCACTTCTTTAGTCTATTTTAGATGCACAAATTATCATTCAAGGAGGCCACAATCGAATCATAGACAATGATTTTTGACATAACAAAGTGCAGTCAACCTGCAACTCCAAGTACTGACGTGAAACGACCCCTTCTCAAATTAGGACACCGCCCGGCCTAATCCTGTCATTAAGCCTTAATCTCACCATATAAGACTTAACAAGAAATTATTCAGCCTTTCAAAAACCTCATTACTTACCCATTATTTCTCAAATAGGCATTTACCTATCATATATCAATTTGTAAATCAGAGTTAATTAAAATTTTACTTAAAAGTTTATTCAGCGGAAGTCTTAACAAATTAGCGTAAACTTTTAATGTGATACCTAATAATTGTGGAAAAAAATGAGGGAAATAAAGATCACATGCATGTATACATATATATAACAAACGACGATAATATATCATCATGTGTCTGGTCAAGATACTAGTCTCTCAACCCCAAAGGTATATGAAATACATATAAAAGTAATACATCAAAATCAAAACCTATAAAATTTGGTGTAGCAGCACTCCATTGGCTCAGAGATAATCGGCGATCTTCTCTTTGCTTGGACTGCTACTTGATTGATCTGTACCCACCGTCATAAAAAGGATGGTGAGTACAAGAAAGTAGAAAGTAACACTGAGAGACATTTGTTCACATTCTCAAATATGCAACAAGTATCTAAAAGCATGATAATAACAACTATGCTGAAAGAAAACATGCAAAAAGATACTTTAAAATGAAACTGACACTCGACTAAGTAGTAATGATTTAGGGTCGGTCGGCCATGATCTTCATCACATCAGCCTTTTCACTATATAAGGATGGAGTTTAGCTCTACATTAATGTGAAGCTCTGAGCAGTGATCTTTGCCTTTATAACCTTTCGCTGGTGCCAGTCACCTGCAATCTATACTTACGAACAACCTCGAGTCCCATACCCCGTGATGTCACCCAAGTTATGCTTGCCAACAACACCGGGACTCATTTCCCGTATGTTGCGCAAGATAGTGGAGAGATCTCGATCACCCCGTAAGTCTAGTGATCCTCATATGTCCACCCGATCTCTATAATATAATGGCCATAGATACAAAAACTACTTTCATATTTCAAGGAGTGACACGGTTTTGGAATCCAATAAAATAATTGCATAACTAATGCACAAAGAAAATATATTATACAATACCATAAACCACTGCCTAATAGCATGCTATTTCATTGACTACATGTATCAACATTCAAAAATGACATAACACATGATTTAGAGTCAATGAAATTATTTAATCAACAATTTAAACTATATATGAAAGCAAACTCATGAAATGAGAAAGCAAACTCATGAAATGGGAAAGGACAACAAGTCATGACATATGGAATATAAAGGCAAATTAGTCTAAATGACCTGAAGTGAACAAGTAAATAGGAATGAAATGTAAATAAATATCTCAATTAGTTTACTTATAATCCATGCAATTTTCTATGTTATTTCAGCCTCCCAACACCTTATATCATGTATCCGAACTCTCGAGACTCTTCCTTAAGTTCTTGATATCAAATTAATCCAAATAAATTAGATTTAGGTAAGGTCAAATGGGTTTAGGAACCTTAACTCAAAACAACCCCTTAAGACTAAGCAATATTAAAGTCTTAGTCTTATATTGCAGCGCACTTTTAGGCATGAAATTGTCCAAATCTCAACGTCTTTACTTATAAAAAGTTTTTGATCTCTAACTTAACTTTTTGAAAAAGTTTGGTTTACGCAATTCCGATTTAAAATGAAAGCAATATCGCAATTTTACTAAACACAACTCAAATTGGAACCTAATCTGACCAACAGATTTAGAAAATTTATTTCTCCCAATCTATAGCTTCAAAACTCATGACTTGTAGTTATAATACAGCTAAGATAGCAAATAACAACATACTAAAAGATGAACTCATTTAGATGAGTAATTAGGAAGTTATGCCATTTACATATTAATTTCAAAAATCTCGTAATGCATTTAATCACCTATTTGTAGAACAATTTTGGATATGAAAACATTTAAACTATAAAATCCCGGTAGGATAAAATTGTTTCTATTCGCGTTAGCTTTCAAATGCCACCATATTGGGTTCATTTCAATTTAAAATGAGCAAGTTATGACCAAATTACATAGGTTAATTCATAATACAATAAGCATAATTTCCATTTTGGACTTACAACTTCAAAAATCCATTTTTTTTTTTTCAAATCCAAATTAAGAACTTCTTAATATCTGGATTATCAGCTTGAAATGAAGAATCCAAATATATCAACCAATTTCAAAGACTTAATCATCTAACCTCTGAAAATGGCTAAAACCCAGAATTGGTTTCAAACTTAAATAAAGAGATGTGTATCTAGTTTGATGAACAACTAGCTTGATCAACACCTCCTACTCCAAATCACTTATCTCTCCTTTATCTTCTCTAATTTTCCTTCTTCTGCGGCAATCTTTTCTTCTCTCCGAAGCAAGCTTACTTAGCTTCTTAGTTATTGAAATGAAGTTGGTTTGATTACATGAGTTGATCTCTAGCTTTTTATATAAAATGGATATGGTTGATTAATAGCCATTGATTCTTATGTGCACACGTATTTCGAGACCTATCTAATGATGTACATATTGACACATTTTCCACTTACTCAATCTAAATTACACCATGTGTAACTCACATGGCATCTAGATGTGTTAATACGTATCTCTATGATCATCACGTGACTATTGTTTAAACTTGCTAACTTAGTACATTAAATGAATAATCAACCATAGCTACATTTAAATCACTATTTAAGTTACATTAAGCCTAAATACACTTACTACTATTACTATCTACCCCGGTCTCACGTCGACACGCATATTGAGGCGCTTCTCTACTCACGTCTCGACACCTATACACAAGTAGGAGCGACTTGGTAATCTACAAATTTACAATATAATAGACATACACCACAACAAATATACCATATACCTCGACCCTCTCGCTTCGGTCATGACACTTATCTCGATGCAGGTCCCACGTCACGAGGCATTGATCCTGATTAAGAGATTAAACTAGGATTTAAAATTTCGGGTCGTGACATGACGTTCCTAGCTTCTAACCCTTTTCGCTCTCTTGGGGCAGAGCAAGTTGATTGTGGATAATATTGTTGATAATTTAGCCGATCAATTAAAATTACTTGGAAAAATTAACCGATGAAGTAGCTGATAAATACAAAATGACATAAAAGAACATAATATATAATTTAATGCAATTTATTTTCTTTAAAAACTTACTTATATGATTAAACCTATTATTTATTGCTACAAAATATATTTTAATACAATATGTCAATTTATCTTATTTACAATACATAATTAACGCAAAAAAACGAAGTTTTGAAAATTGGATAATTATTATTTTTTTTAGAAAAATCATATATGCCATGAATGAATATTTACATGATAATATAACACAACTTTGTATTACGTTTGTACTTAGGGATGTTTGATTATATAATTAGTAAGAAGTACGAGGAAAAATTGTATATGAGAGTATCATTATTCTTTACGGATGAGATTTCGGTTAACATGCATGGGACGATAATACGGGCACAATTGGAAGAAACAAAGGAAATGACGGTTTTTTTTTTTTTTTTTTTTTTTTTTTTTTTTTTTTTTTTTTTTTTTTTCAAACACTACTTCTAGCATTTGACGAGATAGCGGATAATACAATTTATTAATCAAAATAGCTTATAAACTAAATGATAAGCGACTTGACAAGCTAGTTGGTGTGTGACAAAGAGAACTTTTAACATATAATTAATAAAAGGATAAGAACTTGTTTGGTTCATTTGCGCAGCTTTAGGAAACTTTTTCAAAAGATTTCCTAGAAAATTGGTATTGTAGAGTTTTATTGAACATTCAATTTCTCAAAAAGTCGGATATTTAAATTAATAAATCATTATTAATCATAATGTTATGAATTTCTAACAAGAGAAATATAAAAATATGCTGGACATTTTCAAACGAAATGTTTAGTCCTATATTAGTTAGAAACTTTCAGTTTAAAGAGTATATATACTCTTGCACTATATTGTGTGTAAAAGAAAAACCACAAGTGTTATGCAAAGTGAGCCACATGCGCGCGCAACACATTTTAGGCACACTTAGCACTTAGCACGAGGCACATTGTGTGTGGACTAACCATGGGTAAAACTTTTTTTCTATTAATTTTCGAACATTTTCGAATTTACTGTGTGGTTAGTTATTTGCTTGACCCACTCAGCATTGAATGGGCAGTTAATGAACTGTTGACTGAGTGGATGTAGTTGAAACTGCTCCACTACCCCTTTTCTTCTCCAACTGATTTTGACCAGAGCTCTATAAGAGAAGAAGTTTAGGGAGGAATAAAAACATCTCGAAATACATTTCAATTGCTTGTGTTTCAACTTTCACTACTGCAAGTGCAAGCTGATTTTGCTTCATTGTATCCTCTATGATTTTTGCTAACTCTTGCAATATAAAGAACAAAATCTCCTTTAAGAAAGTAGCAGTGCTACACGCTTTGAAGTCGTTGCAAATTCCTCTGGATCGCTTTGATGGAGTAGATTTCCCGAGGTGGTAGAAATGAGTGCATTTCCTGTTGGTGGCGTTTCATCTGGTGTATGTTCTGGATACACCCAAGCCTATGGAGTCCAACGATGAAACTGTCGAGCAGATCAGGAAGAGGCAGAAATGAGAGACGGATGACCACACCCGCAGAGGTCACATTCTGAACGCAATAAAGGACTCCCTGTTCGACCTCTACCATGACATTCCTTCTGCCAAGGAACCGTAGGAGAAACTGGAGGCGAGATACCGTAAGGAGAATCCGACAAGTAAGAAATTCCTTATATCCAAGTTTATTAATTTTAAAATAGTTGATGAAAGGTCTGTCATGGAACAATTTCGTGAAGTTGAGAGGATTAGGAATAATTTCTTTCAACACGATCTTGTTATATATGAAACTATTGTTGTGTATTCAATTATTGATAAACTGCCCCATCTTGGAAGAAGTTCAAACAAACTTTGAAGCATAAAAAAAGGACATAACTCTTGATGAACTAGCTAACCATCTTCGTGTAGAAGAGGATTATCGCATGTAGGAAAATGAAATAACAGAACGCTTAGGAAATTTCAAAGGTGCAAGCGATGGAAGCAGCAAAGTTCAAAAAGCCCTGACTAAACAGGCCTAACAAACCTGGTGGTTTCAAGAAGCCTGCTGGTTCGAGAAAATTGAACAACCAAAACCAGAATCAAAAGAAATAGAAAGTCACTTACTAGTTTTGCGGGAAAGATGTGCACTTCAAGTTCGACTGTTATCATTGGAAGAGGAACCAAAGGAAACATCATACTTCTTCAAGTGCTGCAAAGGGTGCAGGAAACGACAATGATGATTTCATTACTCTGATTTCTAAAATCAACGTCGTTGAAAATGACATGGCTTGGTGGGTAGACTCTGGTGCTACTCGGCACGGCTACAAGAACAAGAGGTTCTTCAAGACCATGGAGGCAGTAGATGAAAATATTGTCTTGTACATGGATAATGATGCAACTGTCCCTGTCAAAGGCATAGGTAGTGTTAATCCGAAGTTTACCTTTGGCAAAATTGTAACACTCACTAATGTGTATTATGCACCAGAAGTGAGAAAGAATTTGGTGTCGGGTGGTCTTTTGAATAAGTTTGGTTTTGGCTTGTATTTGAGGCTGACAAGTTTGTACTCTCCAAAAGAGGTGTGTATGTAGGAGGGGTTATGCTTATGATGGCATAATATAATTGCTTTATCTAATAAGAATATTATTTCTGCGTATCTTATTGAGTCCCCTTCATTTTTATGGCATCATAGATTATGACATGTTAATTTCAAAAAATTATATGATATGGTAAATCTGGAATTACTGCTTTATTTTGATAAATATGAAGGAAATTGCAATACATGCATGAAAACAAAAAAAACTAGAAACTCATTTCCTAATGTTGAAAGAAATTCAAAGTTGTTTGATTTAATATATTCTGATGTATGTGACATACGTAGTACACCATCAATAAGGAGGCAATAAATATTTTATAACATTTATTGATGATTATAGCAAGTTTTGTTATATTTATTTGTTGCATTCCAAAGATGAGGTATTAGTAAAGTTTTGGGCCTATAAGGTAGAAACTGAGTTACAATGTGAGACCTTTATAAAATGTTTAAGGTCTGATATAGGAGGAGAGTACTACGATCCAAAGTACTTTAAATTCACTGGGATAGTCCATTAGAGTACAGCCCCTATACACCACAACAAAATGGTGTGGCTAAACGCAAAAATCGCGTTTTAACCGAAATGGTTAATGTTATGCTATCAAACGCAGGTATGCGTAGTGGGTTTTTGGGAGAGGCATAGCTAACTGCATGCCATATTTTTAAACATAATTCCATAAAAGAGGAACAAAGTCACCCCATATGAGCTTTGGAATAAGTGAAAACCAAATCTTAATTATTTAAGAGTTTGGGGCTGTAGAGCAGTAGTAAAAGTATCTGAAAAAAGAAAATTAGGTGAAAGGGGAATGGAGTACATATTTATTGGATGTGCATAACACAGTAAGGGATATAGGTTCATGATAATTAAGCCTAATAATTCGATTTCAGTGAACACTGTAATTGAATCAAGGATGCAATCTTTGATGAGACAAGATTTAAATATGTTCCCAAAACTATTCCTGGAGAAAACCAACAAGGGAAGGAAGTCATAGAAATTGAAAATGACAAAGATGTAGTAGAAGTTCATTAACTTCAAAGGAGCGAACGAGCTCAAAAAACTAAGTCATTTGGTTCTGATTTCTATAAATTCATAGTTGAAGGAAATAGAGAAATAGTAACTAGATAAATTCCGTATTGTTTTAATACGGAGGCTGATCCTGAAACAGTAGAGGAGGCGATGAAAGAAAGAAATGCAGTTTTCTGGAAAGATGCAATGAATGATGATATGGATTCAGTAATGGGAAATAACACTTGGAAACTAGTTGATCTACCTCTCGGATGTAAACCCATTAAATGCAAATTTCTTTTCAAAAGGAAAAGAAGAGTTGATGGATCCATTGAAAAATACAAAGTAAGACTGGTTGCTAAGGGATTTACCCAAAAGTAAGGAATAGACTATTTCGATACCTATTCACTAGTAGCTAGAATTTTCACTATCAGATTGCTTATTGCAATTGTAGCTATAAACAAGCTAGTCATCCACTAAATGGACATTAAAACAATGTTCCTACATAGAGAATTGGATGAGGAAATATATATGGAACAACCTGAAGGGTTCATAATGCCTAGTCATGAAAATAAAGTGTGTAGATTGCGGAAATCATTGTATGGTTTAAAGCAAGCACCAAAACAGTGGCAGCAAAGATTTGACCAGGTTGTACTTGCTAATGGATTCAAAATAAATGAATATGATAAATGTGTATATAGCAAGTTTAATGAAAGAGGCAATGGTGTCATTATCTATCTTTACGTAGATGACATGCTGACTTTTGGAATTGACTTGGAACAAGTTCGGTTGACCAAAAACTTTATTTCAAGCAAGTTTGAAATGAAAGATATGGGGCAAGCTAGTGTCATTCTTAGGATTTAGATTGTAAAAGATGAAGGGAGCATTACTCTAACTCAATCTCATTATATTGAGAAAATTCTCAATATATTCAATCATTTGAATTGTGCCTCTGTTTATACCCCACTAGATCCAAGTATTGAGCTAGTGAAAAATACAGGTAATCCAGTTTCAAAACTGAAGTATTCTAGATTAATTGGATGCTTAATGTATGCAATGACATGCACTAGGCCGAATATTGCCTTGGCAGTAGGCAAGTTGAGCAGATTCACAATATTGGTTTGCAATTCGAAAAGTTTTGAAATATCTGAAGAAAATAATTAACTATGGTTTATGTTATAGTGGATATCCTTCGGCCTTCAAAAGGTTTTAAGATGCAAGTTGGATTGTGAAAGATCAAAATCATGCTTCTACAAGTGGGTGAATTTTCACACTTGCTGGAGATGCAATCTCGTGGTCTTCAAAGAAGCAGACTTTAATGGCTGGTTCCACCACGGAATCAGATTTTATTGCGCTAGCCTCTACTTCAAAAGAAACTGAATGGCTACGTGAATTATTACACGAGATACCATTATGGCCTAAACTGATAGCTCCAATTTCTATCCATTGTGATAATGAGGCCACATTGGTAAGGGCTTATAGCCAAGTGTACAACAGTAAATCCAGACATATTGGATTGAGACACAGTCGTGTCAGAGAATTGATAACAAATGGAGTTATCACGAACTATGTGAGATCTAGTCAAAACTTAGCAGATCTTCATACTAAAGGATTGCCAAGAGACTCGGTGAATAAAACATAAAGGGAGATGGGTCTCAAGCCCATGAATTAAAGTCACCGATAGTGGAAATTCAACTCGATGCTTAACATTACGTTAATTCTTGAGTTCAATGCAGTCAAAGTTCATTATAAGTGTGACTGTGAGCACTAATTTTAATAACCATCCCAAGGTCGTTAGTGCTTGGTACCGACATGTAAAGAGAGGAGGTTGAGATGATCTCTTAATAGTTTTCTAAAGATATTTAAATTGCGGTGGTGCTAGAATTGAGACTACCTATGTGGATGTGAAGCGCGGCCGCTTGAAGGAGTTCATGGGCTTGGCTCCAAAGACATTAACGAGAAGATATATGACACAAGGCCAATGTTGAATGTGTCAGGATATTTATGGCTATTTACTGGTGTAAGTTATATGCGCGATATGTTTATGCTACATATCAAATATAATCATTGGTTCAAAGTTTATCTACCATGTAATTTTGATAGGATGTAATTAGTTTTTCATAAATTAGTGGTTCAAATCGCAAGATGCCATTATTTATGCATATAATGTTTAAGATGTTCTTGGATCAATGATTTGGTTATTTTAAAAATGGCAGGGGATTGTTAGACATTTTCAAAAGAAATGTTTAGTCCCACATTGGTTAGAAACTTCTAGTTTAAAGAGTATATATACTCTTGCACTACATTGTGTATAAATGAAAAACCACAAGTGCTATGCAAGGCACAACGCATATGGCGCATTTTAGGCGCTTTTATAGGTGCACTTAGCACTTTGCACAAGACACATTATGTGTGAGCTAACCATGGGTAAAACTTTTTACCATTTTCAAATTTACTATGTGGGTAGTTATTTGCTTGACCCACTCAGCATTGAATGGGCACTTAATGAACCCATTCAATGTTGACCGAGTGGATGTAGTTGAAACTGCTCCACTACACCCCTTTCTTCTCCAACTTGTTTTGACAAGAGCTGTTTTGACAAGAGCTCTATAAGAGAAAAGGTTTGGGGAGGAAGAAGAACATCTCGAAATACATTGCAATTGTTTGTGTTTCAGCTTTCACTACTGCAAGTGCAAGCTGATTTTGCTTCATCGTATCCTTTAGGATTTTTGCTGACTCTTACAGTATAGAGAGCAAAATTTCCTTTAAGAAAGTGGCAGTGTTACACGCTTCGAAGTCGTTGCAAATTCCTCCAGTCTAACAAAATATTGAGTCAAAAATACTTTTACTGAAGCGCAATCCCCCTTAAAGGTAAAGTTGGCAACTTCAAAGAAGTGTGGTTGCCAATTCAAGATGAATGTGAAACATGAGGCAGATGAGAAATGGCATGTGTGTGTTATGTGTGGGGTGCATAACCATAAGTTCTTAAAAAATTTGATTGGTCATGCATATCCCGAAAGGCTTACCAAACCTGAGAGAGTTATTCTCTAAGATTTGAGCGAAACTAGTGCTAAACCTCGACACATTCTAGCTAGCATTAAGGACAAGAATCCTGGTAATATGACTGTCATGAAAACTATCTATAATGAGAGAGCCCGATTGAGAAGGATTGAAGATCAAGGAAAGACAAAGATGCAGATGTTATTTCATAAATTGGACAAGCATCGGTATGCGGAGCACCATGTCTTTTGGGAGGGATCAGACATTGTTAAGGGACTGTTCTTCGCTCATCCTACTTCATTGCAACTTCTTCGGTGCTTTCCTCATGTGTTGATTATGGACTGCACCTACAAGACTAACAGGTTCAAGTACCCGTTACTCAAGATTGTCGGCATCATTTCCACTAACATGACTTTCATAGCGGTGCATGCATTCTTAGCGAAAGAGACGATGCCTGATTATGCATGGGCTTTGAGGTAATTGAGGGCTTTGTTGGATGGATGGACACTCCCCGTGTCATCTTGACTAATAGAGATCAAGCTCTTATTGGAACAATAGAGGAAGTATTCCCAACTTATGTGCACTTTCTGTGTAGTTGGCAAATAAATAGGAACGTCCATTCCAAGACAAGATAATTATTTTTTAAGGAGGAGGAATACAACCGATGGTATAGGAAATGGATGGATGTGGTACACGCTTAGACATAGTTAGCAAACAAGGGTAGGGTGAAGGAGCTCAAAGATGAATGTGGAGGAGTGCCCGGTTTGGTAGATTACGTTCAGGACACTTGGTTATGTCATAAGGAGAAACTCATTGCAGCGTAGATGAATAAGGTGATGTATTTTTGGAATGCCACTACCAATCGGGTCGAAGGTTCGCATTCTGTATTGAAAAAAGAGTTGGGGACGTCACAGGGGCATTTCGGGGATGCATAAAGGCCCATACACCTAGTTCTTGACCACCAGCAACAAGCTGTCAAGGCTTCATTCAACCGGTCGATGCATCTTGTTGCACATCAGTATGAACACTATATTCTTAGTTCGATCATTGGATTTGTTTCTCGATATGCACTGGATGAGATAAACAAGGAAATGAAAAAGTTTGACAATTGTGTTGGGCTCGATAAATCCATATGTGGATGTGTATTATGGGTCACTCATGGATTGTTGTGTGCCCACGAGATTGCATCACATGTGTTGCATGGTAGCCCAATTTCTTTTAAAGAGGTGTTGCCACATTAGAGGAAATTGAACTTGCACCCAATCAAAGCTGGTAAAGACCAAGAAGATGACTTTGAGTATCATACTGAAATGGAAGTGGTGGAGGCTAAGTTTTGAAGCGACAATCCCGATATGAGAGCAAGAATTGTCCAAAAGTTGAGGAAAATCATATGCCCAGCTTCAACTATAATTTCCATACCCAAAGAGAAAGTAAAGACTAGGGGTCGGCCATGTAATGGTCTGTTGGGTCCAAAAAATGAGAAGTCCCGAAAAGAGACAAAAAATGAGAAACTAGAGAAATCTACAACAAGGAATCCTTCTGGGTTTGAGTTTGCCGAGGCTTGAGCTAGGTCTGCTGAGGAGGCTCGATATGCTATCGATGAGTCGCAATTTGTTGTCGAAGAGGCTTTATTTGTTATCGAGGAGGCCGGTTTTCTTGCCAAAAGGCTCAGCCTATTGTTGATGATGTAAGGCCTATTGTTGAGGAAGTTAGGCCTTTTGCCGAGGAGGTACAACCTCTTGTCAAGGCTCGTATAACCCAAGAATCTGTTGTTGGTGATTCCAGTTCTATCGAGCCAACCCAATCTTCGAATATTGGTGGCAGGGGAAGGGGAGGGGAAAAAGACGCGCTCGAGCTAGTATTTCAATCCCATTTGTGCCACCTAGGCGATCAAAGACTCGATCTCAGGTTTCAACTGGGTTTGTTAATCAGATTTTGGAGATGTGGATACCATATCATCTAGAGACAAGGAGTGTTGAGTCTGACGACAACTATGGGTATAGAGCCATAGGCGAGGCATTAGGATACGAACCTACATTTGGGTGGATGAGGGTAAGAAGGGAGCTAGTGCAGGAGCTTGATAGAAACAGGGATTTCTACATCCATTTGTTGCTGTTGTCAGTCCACTTTGAAACAATTAGAAAAGTCATTGACACTTTTGAGATCGAATTTGCACTGGGTTCTTCTTGCTTACATTACCAGACATGGGTTTAGTTGTTACCAACTGTTACAACATGGTTTTTGTTTCTTTATCACATGGCGGGTCTGCGACTTGGTTTCTTACCATTGGTTCACCCCCTCTCGTATCTGGAATATGAATCAGCTGGTTGTGTTTGGTTAACACTTCTCATTTTGTTATGGCGAGTCTTTTGTCTAACATTTTAATGTGTTTATAGTGTTATTTGCTCACTTGTAACTGAATTTGACTATGTTTTAATTGTAGTTACGAATGATGGGCGATGCACCTTTACTACCTACTTCGAGGCAATGGGATGTATATGCCTGGGAAAAAAGTAGGTCGTCGCTTAATGGGTTAAACACTTTACCTCACCCACAAGCTACTAGACTCGCCGAATGTGTTTGTTTAGATTGATACACAAGGCTGGATATAGCACTGATGGACATGTTACTTGACTTTTTGATTTTTGGAACTTCATTGAATGATTGAAGCATGGTACATTCCTACTTTTTTGGGTGTATGTGTCATGTATTTTTGATACACAAGGGTGTATATGGGTTTAAATAGATGGATATAGCACTACGGACAAGTTTAGTTACTTTTTATATATACATTTGTGTAGTTGCTATATGTTTTTGTGAGATCTTGAAACACGAATTCTCATATTTTGGTTGATTTATAATGTTAAAAGTAATGGATCTTTTGTGAATAATTCTATTTGAAAACTTGTGGTTGTGTATTTGTGTGTGGAATGATGTTCAACTGGTGTGCAGTTTATGACCTATAACCTTGATGTTCAACTATTGTTTGTTGTTATATTTGTGAATAATATTGTTTGAAATCTTGTGGATGTATATTTTGTATGTTCTGGGTGCTTTCAGTCTGACAATGTTGTTATTTTTCCTAGGTTATGGTACTGCATGTTTGATATCTATTCCTAGGTAACAGTACTACATGTTCAATATCTCTTCCTAGGTCACGGTCCTGCATGTCCGAAAGGGAAAGTATCACTTTGGCCACATACCATCATATACTATGCATACCCCACAATATTGCTAAACCAACCCCAAAAATAAATTTCTCACTTGAGAACATGACCTACGGAGATTGAAGGTCGAAAATCTTCAATACATTTCAGACACATACAACCGTCTCTATATGCATACTCCTTCAAATTTTAAAATATACCCCACGTAAAATTTTGACGCATACCCCACATTAGAGAACTTCACTAAGTATAATTATGTTCGGAGCAAGAGGTCCGATAGGCTTTCTTGACTATTAGCAATAGGCGACCGTTATCAAAGGGGTATGGACTTACGATCCCGTACCACTGAGCATACCCCACATTATATTACTAAGCATACCCCAAACTTGATAACTAAAGTTACATATACGAACATTCGATTAGCGTAGTATGAGAGGCTACACATACTATTGGTTATACATGGTCGTACCATATTGGAAATCCAGTAAAGTTTTGGGCATACCCCATAAAATTAAGACGCATACACCACTTTAAAAAAAAAACTTTAACTAATTTTAAGTAGTATTTGGAGATCTAGTGCCGAGCACCATGAACAACTTTCGACTATGACCTGCCAAAATTCTAGAATAACTATCGGATGTATTTGGTTGCTTGGTTCGTTACTCTTCAACACCTATCTGTTCTGCAAGCCCGCAAGTAATAAGTTTTGCAAAAAACAGACACAAATAATAAGGAGCTTCCCATCAAATATTTAGACAACTTCCAGCAAGTTTACATAAGAGAATTATGTGAACAACAACACTCAAGCATGGACAATCCCAAAGTTATCAATAAGTTTAAAAAACAATAAGAGAACATAAGTCATTTGGAGGATTCCCAACAACTAAACATCTTCCCTGAGTTCTAAGCCATGTCCAACGGCGGTGGATGTCGTTGTTGGTGGTTGTGGTAGTTACCATCTCTTCTTTTTCATCTTCAACACTAGATAACAAGGTGATTACTACATCCACCATTGTGATTGCATTTTCGGGTGTAATGTTGGCCCTCGGCCTGGATCTGAACCGCTAAGCAACGTCAAGTGCCTGACGATTATGTTGTCAATAAAATCAATTAAGTAACTGATAACATGCATATACCCAAATGACATAAAAGAAGATAGAATATAACATAAGTAAAATTCATACCAAAGTTGACTCTTCTTTCACATCCACCCCTGGTACATGTTCAAGATTTTCAGCAAATGGGTAATTCACGGACTGAAACCATTCAAGGTATCTTGGTGCAGCTTGCCAGAGATGATTTGCCCTTTCATCGCGTTGCTCTTTAGCAATGAGATGGTCCTCCCGTTCCTCCTAAAAAAGGTCGTAATTGTAGTTCACTGCATAAGTATGTGCTAGGCTACTCCTATCAGCAGAAATGGATCGATATGGTTCTTTTGGAATGCCTTGAACATTTCCCATTTGCCTTAAAACCCTCGTAGGACTATGTAGTTCAATAACATCCAAAAACCTCATCGAACCTAAATAGAATGTCATTTCATGGATTGGAGGTGCGCTCTTCTTTGTGGTATACCAAAATACTTAGAAAAAAATGATTTATAAACATTCCATATGTTAAATAAAGTTATTTTTATGGTTGTAGTGTATTGTAGGGTCATCACCTCATGAGGTCGCATCCTATCTAGTTGCCACCTAAATTCAATTAGAAGATCTAATGTGAGCCTAGACTCTTTCTTGTGGTGCCACTTCATCACTCGAGGCATTCCTACTTTGTAGTCATAACGTGGACGTGGCTTAATGAATGGGAAACGATGGTACATCCACCCCTAACAAACCAAAGGTTACGAAGAAAATAATAAACAATCAAAATTAAACGATAAAATGGTTCAATATTTTACCTCTAATAATGTCATGTATCTACAAATTTGAGTGACCCCTGCCCGACTTGCAATGCCAATCTACCGATACATGTAAACAAGCGTCACACCACCCCATGCGTATGAACCGATCATGTACACGTCTTCCAAAAGCTGAATGAGAGTAAGGGGAACGTTTGTACCAGACTTATTCGTAAGAATTGTTGCCCCAAGTAGGTATCAGATGTAGGTTCTAACCAAGCACTCAACGGGAAGGTATACATAGCCTTCTCTGTTCCTCTCGGACCCTTTTTCTTTTTCCTCATCGTCTTCCTCTTCACTTTCCTCTTCCTCTAAAAGTCTTTTACTTGGGACTAAAAATCGTTCCTTCAATCATACCAACCTTACGGTAAGGCCAGACATAGTCCTAATCTCTTCATCGACTTCACTGATTGAAATCCCTAGCAAATGACTTACCATCGAAGTGACCTCAATGCGCTCCTTCGACTTGATAACAACAGTCTTGCCAAGGACATTAATCCCAAGAATAACCCACACGTCATCTAATGTAATACTCATATCACCAAATGGCATATAGAACGTGTTGGTCTCGGGCTGCCATCTCTCAACAATGCTAGAGATTAATACCCGGTTACTTCCATCATATGATATATAACCTAAGGGTTCCAAGTCGGAGCCCCCAATCAACTTCTTCACCCTTTCCTTCTCTGGGTGTCCCTGAATAGTCTCCCAAACTGAAACTTGAGAACCATGGTTGATGCACTTTAGGAATCCTCGACTCTACAAAACAAATTGTGCAAGAGATAGATAATGATGAACCAAAACATTTCAAAAAAATAACTATGGCATAGAAATATGTACCTTGTTCCTCCAAATGTCTACCAACACATGGTGTCAAAATGAAGGTAAGAGCGATAAATTGGCCAAGCCACCAGGAAATGAAGTGGTCATTTCATCTTCCGCATGTGCGGATGAACCAGATGAGTCATCCCCCCTCAACATCTGCAACATTAGCCATAATAGTTGTAGCATCACCCGATGGTGTACGACTAAGCTCAGTATCCCCCCTAGTCTCAACCTTAGCTGTAAGTACACCTCTATCCCTAACAGAAGAAGTTGCACCACCATCATCGACACTAGTCTCCATCAAGCGCAACTCATTCTCGTTGGCCTGCTTTACTAGTTTGTGTTTGGGGATAGGATTATTCTCAACCACTTTCTTCTTCCGGTTTGATGAAGTCGAACGCTTCCTTTCAATAATGGCAGCCTCCACTTGGGAGGCTGCGGTACTTCCATCACCAGCCTTGCAACCCCTCGCACCCCGCTCAATAATCGGAGACCTCTTTGCTTGGCTTTTTGTTCTCCCCATAACTAAAAAAGAAATAAATGATGGTCAGTACCACAAACAAAAGCACTATAACTATAACCAGATCTAAAAAATTTAAACAAAAAGTAAATTTATTGTGGTTCGGAGCTGTAGGGACGATATCATTACCTTGGGTTTTAATTTGATATAACTGAAACCTACATACATGTTTCGGATATGGATGTCCGAAACCATTTACTGCTTTCGAACAAAGAGGATCGAAAGTAAGTAAAGCTATTCGGTCGTACAATTTCGAAAGTTAAGACTCACACTCGGTTTGAGAGGGTCGTAATAGATTCACCATTCTCGGCCCTATAAGCCTGTTAAACACGAATCACACTACTTAAATTCAAGATAATCCATACCTGAAGCGTATCACCAAAAAACGTTCAAAATAGAAATCAAAAGACGCGGAATCTCATTACGATCAAAACCCTTAACCTCTTAATGGTAAAACTTACCCAATCGAACGAGAAAACGCGACGACTGCGGCAGAGATCTAGTTCATTGTCAACCTCTACCAGGCACGTATCTGTTAGGGCTCGATCACGGCTAGCCTTCCTCGTACACCCTTGACCTTTATACAATGCTCAGATTCATCAACTAGCGAGGAATTTGAGTGTTCGTGGATTCAAGTTTTAGGATTCGAATGGAGAGGTGAGGGGTTTGTTTGGTTGAAAACAGGGGTAATTAGGGAATAAAGTCAAAAACTTAGGGTCCATTTAGTAAAAAAAAAACTCAAATTTGGTACAGTGTAGTAATGTCCATTTAGTAAAAAATGAGGTCCTTTTAGCAGCTGCCTCTTTTATTAAGAAACATGCTTGCACGACCCAAAGTACTCCTGGCCTGTTCGATTCGTGTTATAATGCCGAATTAAGTCGAGGGGATTATACAATCCATTATCCTTATGACTATTCTGAACCATGATTTTGATGGTCTTAATTAGCCCGGATGGACTCACTTACCAAATGACGAGTTTGACTGCTCAATTCGAAAAAGGCACTTTTGTAAGCTCACCTATTGCAAGCACTTTAATCCAACCCTCAATACTCCAAACTGAACAAGTCCTCCAAAATGGAGTAATACTTAAACCCAAATCACAATCCTGTATATAAGCTAACCTCATGTTCTAAAGAACCACGAGTATGTGAACCGAACAAGCCATACCATATGAGAAGACTTTGGACCCTCAAACTAATTGAGGTAAGGTAAGCAAAATGCAAACAAATGAAGCTGCCACTTGATTGGCTAGGGTTTTTTTTTTTTTTTTTTTTTTTTTTTTTTTTTTTTTTTTTTTTTTTTTCATAGAACTTGATTGGCTAGTTGACACAAGTTTTTGAAAGCACAAAAAGGCTCCAACAAAAATCAAATTTATGATGAAATTTCATCCAAATTAATGTCTGCCAATAAGGTTGGGACATGGGATGTCATCATTCACCTTTCGAAACTAATTTTATGCAGGTACCCACTTGCATTCCTTTACTGTGAAGCACATCTTGAAATGATCCTTAGCATATTTGCATATTCACAAATTAGCTCCCCTTCAGTACCTGTTTAGCAAATTAAATTGAATTCAACATTACTTGGCCGTGCTCAATTAAATTAAAATTCATTGATACAACGTGAAACACCTAGAACTAAAGAAATTGTGATGGTACATTTCAAAACCACAAATGAAGAGATGTTGCAGTTCAAAAAGGTACAAGAAAGCAAACAAAAGAATTTAAGAGAACTGGCAGCCATAAGAATGCAGCGATATCGTAAATGTGCACTTCACACTATTATGTTTCGACCAACATACGAATGCCAGCAAGAATGATTAGCTTTTATAAAGGTTGCTGAAGAGAAAAATCAATCGTGAGTTGCATGAAGAAAACTAAGGGCAGCGTGGCAGAGAAAGCAATTAGTTTATGCGGAGCTAAAGCAATCTCATGAACCGCGAAGCTGCCTGTCAAGGAACGTCTGGTTAAATTTGTCGAGGAGAGTCTTTTGCTCGTCAACGGAAAGATTTCTCAATATCTACATCACATCAAATAAGTAGACATTCATTTTCTTAGATAAGATGCAAAAGATTGTTAAGATGAGTAGAAATTATGAACAAAAATCAGACACAACTCAGCTATAAAATTATGAGTCCACTAATATGAATACACAGGCACACAGCTTGGCGCATAATCCAATGGACCCAATAAAATTGAGCTATATGAGCGTTTTCGTTAGATTTAAACAATACCTGATCCAATAATATGTCAACCGAGTAGTTCTCGAGAACAACAAACGAATGATAATAGATGTACGCAAAAACGGCCATGAGCATCTACAAAATGCAACACATGATGTCATCCCCGATTCTAAAGTAATCCATTGCAAGTAACAGAAAACATTTCAACTATACTAAACCTCACCTGGCAATCCATTCTATCAGTAATGCCACCATGCCCAGGGATGCTATCACCAAAATCCTGTTATGATCAGAAAGGAGAAAAGATTATGAAGCACATCACACATTTCCTTTTAATACTGCTGAATAACCAAAGATAAGAACCTTGATTTTAAAAGCTCTTTTAAAGCCACTTGCAAATAATCCTCCAAAAGGTGCTATGCATGATGCAAATAGAGCAATGCATAAACTGTGCCATTGCACTGGTCTAACTGACACCTCCTTCCATGGAAACTGAAAACAGAAAAGAAAGGAGAAGCGGATTCATTATTTCACTTTGAAGTAGACTACATCTTGAGTAAAAGAAAATAACCAAAGTAACTGCTATAACAATAATAATAAACCTTCTCGTTTTAATACAAGACTTAGATTTTCTTATTAATCCACTTACAAGCAATCCATCAAATTCCTGATTTGTCCACAATCTCAAGCAAGGATCAAATATTCGACTTTGCCAATAACTTTGCTCACGCAAAATATAGAATTAATTCGAAGTGCAACTAGATGTAGAGAATTTTTGGAAAATTCGAGATGATAGAAAAGTATAAATGACCTCATCTAAGTGTTAGAGAAAATTCAAATTTTATCCAAATGCATAAGAAAAGCACGGTTTTTTATAATATTCTACGTTTTTCTCTATCTATACTTGATCTTAAGTTTTTTAAACTTTAATTTCAATAGGTTTGGTCATTATGGATATTATTTCTTTCTTCACCGCAATTTTTTAGAATCCGTTTCTTATAAATTAGATTGAGTTTTGGTTTTTTATCTTCTAGCATGTCTTCATTCTTTAAACGTATTTCACTTTTCCTACAATTAGCATTAAAATTTGTATAACTTACCATTACTCTTAAACTTTGATGGAAGTTTTGTAAAATTTCATTTACATCTAATTCTTCATTCGATGGCCCAAAAATATAATTAATTCGGCTAATTTTGTCGAACTTCAGAGAATTTTCATTCCATGCTCTCAAGGGTCTAACTTCCTAATTGTACACCGTAGACAGCTAAGTTGTCTTAAGCTGACAATGCCAAGAGAACAAACTTTACAAAAATGCAAAAGATTTTGACTTGAAAGAATAGCTCATTTGATATTACGCCCTTGAAATTATAATCTTGTAAACAACTAGAAATTTCGTAATTCAAAAGTCTAGATATTTTTATAACAATCAACATACTAATTTCAAATAATCGATTCTTTCAGGAGGCAGTAGCACTATGTAAGCATCATAACTTCGCATACAATTTTCAAGGAGTAAATAAAAACCTTGTACCATCATAAGTCAACCTCAAGGCTAGAAAAGAACTCACTTACCCATTGAGGTACCCATCCAGGGAAAGTATAATTCTCTGGTTTATAAACTGAACTAGGTTCACAATAAAGCCAACTAGTTGACAAATCCTGCGAATGTTGCACCAAAAAAAAAAAAAAAAGAAACAAACTAAGCATAACTCAAAGTTGCAGAGACCTATAACAGAATATAGATTATTACATACTTATAGAAACTTACCTTCCGAGGACATGTTAGCCACTCAAAATGACTAAAACATTCCGCCAACTGCATGAAACATTCAGTACGATAGAGATCAATTACAAATCACGCACCATGAAATGCTGGATTGAAGAAATTAGTACACAGCATAACCAAAACAATTAATAAATATTGGCAATGTAGCCAGAATCACAACAATAATCGATAAAACTGCACAATCAATGATTTAATTCACCCCAAACATGATTTGGATGAAAACTTTAATTGATATACTTATGAATTGCAAGTGAATCATAGTGAATTGTAGGTCAATCATGCGGCCAAACCATATGAAAATTATTTTATTTAGCAAAAATAAATAAAACGATAGTTTGTTGATAATAGTGGAGTTATAAATAATAATAATAAAAGATCGCTATGCCCAAATTAAAACTAATAATAAAAATGGTTCAATAGACTACAGTTACAATCACAACTTGCATTAACTTGTAAGAATAGCTAAAAGATGACAGAAAAGTGCAACAGCTGATTATAAATGCGTATCTTATTAGATTCATTTTTTATAGGAAAGAAACCGCCATCTTGCTCCCTTTGGCACTCGATACATATGTATCGAGTCCATATGTATAACAACAGAGTTTCAATCCCAAATTAGTTGAGGTAAGATACATGGATCAAACACTTCCACTCACAACTCAATTTAGAGCAGTTCTTTTTTTGATAATAAACCAACTTATCACCCCTAAAAATTGCACAAGGGGAGACTCGAACCCTCAAACTCTTGTTTTGGTGACTAGTGACCACATACCAAATCATTGAGCAACCACTTGGTTGGCAGCTCAATTTAGAGCAGTTAATGATGTACTTTTATAATCCTTTAAATCTTTCACAATTAATGCATCCCGAGTTATCTTAGGTCTACCTTATACCATCGAATTCTAAGTCCATATGTAGGAGGAATGAAAGTACATACTTTATCATAAATAAAATATTAAATATGTAATTTGTACATAGGGTTGCAAGTGGGGCGGAGAATCCCCGTTCCCCGTAGGCCCCGCCCAGTTGGAGCTGGGATTCCCTGCTTTTTGTTCCCCATGGGGCGAGGCGCGCGTTAAAACCATGCCTCGCCACGCGGGGCAAGGCAGGGCCGGTAATTGTTTTTGCCCTACGGGAATTGCTCGCCCCGCGCCGCGCTCCTCGCATAAAGTCTTCTATTATTTATGTTTTTACTAAAAAAATATATAATTAACATTAAAAAAAAACTATGTAATGCATGGAAAAGAACTAAGATCTCAAACTATAAAACCCATTTTTACCATTAAACCAATCCTACTAAACATATTGTATGATAAAGATATATAAATTACATTTATAACATCTTTGAATTATATTTGTCATACTAATTTTAGAAATCTTATTTATTTAATTAAGAATGATAATTCGTAACTCAATCAACGTAATAATATCGAAAACAAAATTAAATGAATCCTTCAATTTGAGAAAAATAATTCCCCCCTCCCCCACCAAAAAAAAAAAAGTGGCAAAACGACCAAGGCGTTAAAGATCAAACTTAAGGATGCAAATGGGTAGGGGAATATCCATGTTTGATGGGTATTTACCCTAACGGGTACGAGTATGAGGATTTTAAATGGGGATGGGGGTGAAAATGGGTACAAAATCTCATACCCACATAACACGGGTATATATAATAAAATATCCCCACGGGGATACCCATCTACCCATGAGGATCTTCATATATCAATTTATACACCATATGATATTTATTATTTATACATATACCATATGATATTTATATATAAATATTACATTATATTATATAGTTTCCACTCTGAAACACTCATACATATAACAAAAAACATCTTAATGAGATTTATAATTTTAATTTATTTGGTTAATTAATATATATTTTGTTTTGAATTGTTCGCAACTATATTTATATTTTAAAATTTTAGGATCAAAAGTATTGAAAAAAGTTGATGACTTGGTGGTTTAAAGAGATAGTGACTTTAAGGAATATTTTGTATTTGAACTTTTTGGTTTTCATATGTCAATGATTTTGTAGAAACTTAATTATAATTGTTAGCACTTATTAGTTAAAAATTTTATTGCATGATATGTTGATTTTTTTTTAATTTTTATTAGAATTTAGACACTTGTGCTATTACGTATATATTTAACACCTTATTTGTTACAATTCTTTTTTGAAAATACTCGCAGGGATCCTTAATGGTGAATGTAATAGGGAAAAAAATTTCCCTTCGAGGATTTCCCATCCCCGCAAAAATCCCTATGGGGATTCCCCATACCCACGGGGATTTGATGGGCATGGGGATGCGTATGAGAATTTATCCCCATATGGGTATGAGTGATAAATTTTTTAGTGGGTATGGGTATGAGAATGAGGTCCTCATCCCCTACCCGACCCATTTGCATCCTTAATCAAAATCGACATTTTCACAAAATTGATGGGGCATGAGGATTCCCCGCCCAGTGGTGCGGGGCGTAGGGTGGCAAAGTTCTACAACTAGGGAATTTGTGGGAATAAATCTCTGCCCCGCGCCCCGCGGGGACGGAGACGGTAATTTCAATCCCCGTCCTGCCTTGCCCCACTTGCAACCTTATTTGTACATGACTCAAACTCATCTCCAGAATATTACAATTCGTCAATTTAAATCTGGTTTGATTTAACGTAACCCACGTTGATTGGTTCCTGATTGACGATTATGACATACAAACACTACTGACGCTTCAACTTAAAGGCCCAAATAATCACATCAGAAGCCTAACCTATGTTAACTGGTCACTTATTTACACTTAATAAAATAAAAGGTACTCTATCTCACCTCGACCCAAGCAAATTTGCGAAATTTTAATTTGGTTTCTTGCTTTTCCATCTTTTATACTTTTATAGAGGACTCCCTGTGAATCATTTTAATTGGCAATTTGGCACTATTAATTCGTCAGATCTAGATTATGAAATTCCAACACTATCCTACCATAAAATCCCTTTTTTTGTCTTGTTACCAAGCATCATAGTGGGAAACTATTCCAATTACAAAAATGACTTATCCTCAATTGAAATGCAATGATCCTTTTTTTTTTTAGATGATCAATGCAATGAAATTGAACGACACTGGAAAAATCTAGTCCCCCCTAATGTCATTCAGAAACCAGCGAAGGACAAGTAATTACATGCGAGGAGACAATAATAACAAGGATAATGTAAGGATCATTAACAGCCGTAAAGTCTATGCTACGTTTCTATTTCTCATTCTTAGTTTTCCTACTATTATTGCCAAAGTGTTGATATTTTCAAGAATTTCTAAAAGGAATAGCACACATATCAAGGGTTGAACTAGATGTGCGAATGGATGAAAATGAAGAACAATTAGAAAATTTAGAATCGGATTTTAATGGAATGTGTCAGCTTAATACACTTATCCATGGAAAAGGATATGGCTGCTAAACAACGCCTAGAATTACGTAGAGGAAGAGCAAGGGAAGGAGAAAAATATGCACAAGGCTACCATCTAAAACTAACATGTGTAGTTTTATGAACTGGACTGAAGTCAACACTCACTACTAATGAAACACAGACAAATGAACAAAGACAAAAAGGTACAATTAGTACCGAAATACTTATCGTGTATATATATATATATATATATATTTTATTTTTATTTTTTTGGATAAATGGAGGTGATACTCCTTTATTATTAACCCACCAAAGTTTGAACACATGACCTTTTACTTCCAAATACCATACCAAACCATTGGGCCACCCAAATGGTTGGTCATATAATTAAGTACAAAGTGTTGTAATTCCTCAAGACACAATAGTTGGGTGAAAATTTCAGGATAAAATAAGAATAATATGTCTCTTTGGAGACATCCGATAAAATGTGAATCATATAATAATTAAAAAAAACATAAAATACAAAAGAAATACCGATTTTCAAAGAATTAAGAACATCAAAAGAAATTTTGGATGAAACTATGTGTGGCATCCACAAGAGAAACCAAACAAAATATTTTTGCAGTACATAGACAAATAGACGCAGGCAGTACTTTAAGCTATAAAAAGCCTATAACCAGAATATAAAGCAATGGTCAAAAAAAAAAATTCCATGTACAAATCACCAAACTCCTCACAACATATGCTGGTTACCTCAAACGACATCCTCAAAATTGATTTCACAAATGGCATATTCACAGTTAGGAACCAATATGATGTTTAGTCCTAAATTTTAATTAGACATGCTCTGACTTACTAGTATGGGACAACTTAAACAAACATTTGTGCAAAACCGTAGCTGGTGAAAAATTTTACTTCTGAGTTCCTAAACAATAATGTAAATGGATCTTCAAACTGAATAAGTCGCTCAAAATCTATATATTCATTACAATTTGGGGAAATCAGAAGGTCATACTAACCACGAAAGCGGAGATTATGGTTGTGACAGATCCTCCAATTACTCCCTCCCAAGTTTTCTTCGGAGACAACTTTATCAATGGCGTTCTTCCAAAGAAAAAACCAAAGAAGTATGCAGCAATGTCATTTATAACAATAACTGATGCAGGCAAAAGGAACCTGCATTAAACAAACATGAAAAATTATGAGAAATGAAAATTCAGTAACCATAATTTATTTCTCAAGCAGAGTAAAATTCAAAATTGCATTTTCTAAAAATCTTCAAACGAGAAATAAAGTAACTTACAAGAGTCGCACAATCAAATGCAGAGATTTGCCAATGGATTGAATATTTCCATTCAACTTCAACTTAAGGCAGCTGATGATATGATTTCTAACAAATTGGATATCCATTGACTTTAATTGGATAGTACAACATTCCAATTAATTCCAATATTTAAATTAAAAATTACACACATGCAGCTCAACGGTCTAACAAACATCATTAGTTTCTCATGCATTTGTATTTATTTTCAAAAAGGGTCAATATATAATGAATGTACTCTTTTCCACGTCTTAAAAATGTTTTATAGATTTTATAACACCAAAATTGTAACATGACATATTCGCAGAAGAACTCCATGCTAAATAGGATCTTAGCTCCATGTCTTAACAGAAAATTAGACCAAGATCAACTTTCAAGTGGACTTGATAGCTTTATTGGTTGCAATGGCATATGCACCGGTCATACCAATCATATCATACATCCCTAAATGGTGGGGCAACGAAGTTCTAAGTCTCAAAGATCTACGCAAAAAACGATGAATTTCTGACGGTGACTCACCAGAAAATGCCTTCAAAGATATTTGCAACAGTAAACGAGGATTGTGTGAATGCTATAATCAGAATCATGTGGGTCCATGCAAATTGGCCAAATTGATACTTGTACATCTTCTTCTTCAGTGTAAGAATGAACCATATAAATCCTGAACCAAGAAACAAAGAATAATATCAAAACAAATTGTGATATCCAAAAGACAATGTGAACAAGAATATGTGAAAGAACCATTTCTTGCGCCTTCCTATTTTGAATTCATAACATAACTGGTTTCTTCTTTGAAAAAAAAAAAACAATAGCAAAATCAAAAACAGAGACAAACTTGGAAGTTTCACCATGAGAAGGCAAAATTTGTTGTATTCATAAATAGATATAGCTAATGTGAAATCAAAGTTTCTTGTATGGATGCGTCAACATAAGAGAAAGGAAAAACTGACCTGCAATGTACAAAAAATAGCATATGACCATCTGATATTTGATGAGTCTGCTCGTCAGCTTGTAGAAGAATTTGTCCACGGTCATAGTATTGACTAGGTGTTGACTAAGAATGCGGCCATAAACAAACAACATTGCCGTGAAGAAAAAATGCCTGTTACAAAAAGAAAAAAAATATGCAAATGATGCCACCGACAGCAATTCTATTCCAGGGATTTTAAGTCAGTAATGAATCAATGTAAGGGCTTTGCATAACACAACGATTAAAAACCAAAAGCATGAATAGACTACAAAACTGGGTGCTTACCAATTTAAAAGCCTAAATCCAGGAAGATGCCTATCTTCATGAGCTTTTCTAAGTAGATTGAATAGTTCCTTTGCCATAAATATCTGGATAATAACAACCATTGCCCAAATATACAAATGACCCATGTAGATGACAAATGCAAATCCACCAATCATCCAAACAGATGAATATGCACGGACGAGCATTGACTGGTACTTGTTACGATCATCCACAAGTAAATGAGTTCCATTTGCATTACTGACCTCGGGAGAAACCTGCAACCAAGGTGTAGGGAAAAAAGTAACTGAGTGACCCTATGTGAACTTGAATTCATCTACAAATCTCTGCTGCTAGTTGACCATGGTCTAAATTGAAGAAAAAGAAAGGAGATTATTTAAATTGAATAACAGCTAAGGGAGATCAACAATCCTAGAAAGAAGGGTATGCCAACCCCAACTAATAATAAATTATTCGTTCTATTAATGGGCAACGAAAAGAATAATGTTTGTCCTTTATGGCTATTTTAGTGGTATTAAAATAAATAAATATAGAAATAATTTTGAAGAAGATGTCATATAAACTATATAAGTTCACAGCCTATGCTAAGCACATTACAGAATAAACAAACATGTAGAAATGAGAAGCTGCCTCGAACAATTATATTTATATCCCAATTAGTTAGTAAAATTACTTCGTTTGACCGTCTGCGTTGCCGAAGTCGCCCAGTAGAAGTGGCAATTGTTGAACCAGCATTATCCCTCTGCATGATTGCAGCACTCTTAATTCCAATCTCCAAAACAGTGGAAGACTTGCACGGACAAACCACCTATGTAGTTAAATGGGACAACAAACTAGCAAACATAATAATGTAATGATTAACACACCAAATCATAGAACATGAAAATCAGTACGAATATGAAACAAGAGAAACTGTAAAGGTGCATAAAACATATTCTGAAGCTTGGTCCTGATTTTGGACAAAAAAAAAAGTAAAGAGGTCAATGATTGCAAAGCGTCGCCTAGACCATCGCCTAGGCGTTTCTAGGTAAAAACGCCTAGGGGATGGGTTAGGCGATGGAGGGGTTTCTTATCACATTTTTAAAGTCTTGAACAAGTTTATTTTGTAAGATTTGAGAAGCTTTGATCATGTTATTGTGCATCAATTGAACAAGTTTTTTTTGTAAGATTTGCGTTGTCTTATGTAGGAATAAGAACATTTTTTTTCTCATCTATAATTGAGGGGCCTCAAATTATAATTTCACCCAGGGCCCCTAAATAGTTTGGCCTAGCATTGGATGTAATATCTATTTAATGCCACTCATTGCAATGGTATAATAAACTGAATTAACCATTTGGGTTTGGATACAATGAATAAGAAATAAGAAATATAGAAATTCAACTAGAAAACTTGACTCAATAGAAACTGTAGAAATTCGACGAGGTAGGGGTAGACCAAAGTTAACATGGAATGCATTAATTAGGAGGGATTTGAATGGTTTGCAAAGCTCACCATCAATTGCACTTAATCGAGCACAATGAAAAAGTTTGATCTATGTAGCCGACCCCAGTTAATTTGGGACTGAGGCTATGTTGTTGTTGTTGTTGTTGTTGTTTGGATACAATGAATGTGCCTTGAAAAAGATTGTTATAACATTGAGTACAACTTTGAGTACATGAAACTCAAATTTAAAACGATGGATACAATGTGACTACTTGATATATCAATGCAACCTGAAAGCAACCCTTTTTAACACCGCAATAAAATTGACTAGTCTAGCAAGTATTAACACTGCAATAAAAATTATCACTATTCTAGTTAGTACCTTGATCTAGCAACGCAAAATTTTGACTAAAATGTTGGGTGGAAGGGATATATTAATGCAAGACAAGGACAAAGTTGTGGGATGCCCTCTAGGTATTAAGAGAGTTAGAACTTGGTTATCTAATTGGAGTATTAATTGAGTTAAAGTAAAGCAAATATGAATATGTCTTCCTGCCCTTGCGTGTTACATAAATCTCTTTATAATGTTCAATCTATCAGGATAAAAAGTTATGTCCACCACCTTTGTTTTTGTCTAATGGTGCTGATTACTTTGCAAAGAATATTGGACTCTTAATGTTTTTGTCTACGGAATTCATGAGTATTGTGACCTTTAGATGAAAAATATTGATCAATCAATGGCAACAGTTAACATGCCAAACAACCAAAACTCTCAAATTCAAAACAGGAGAACCAATTCATGTGACACAAGATCAACCCCAAATGAGAAGTGAAAAACCAAACATCAAACACGAAGACCTCGAACAACTCCTCCAATTTCAGATCAACAATGGGAGTTAATGAATCAAAACAAACAACTCAACGAATGAAAAAAAAACCCAGAATCAATCATCTAACTCAAACCCTAACAACCTCCCAACACCGCCCACAACCGCCCCCCCCCCCCCCCCCCCCCCAAAAAAAAAATCACAAACACAAAAAAATCACAAACACAAACAGAGACAATAAAAAATCACAGCACGGCACAGCACATCTCAGAAAATCTCGACAAAACCCCAAAACCCTCAACACCCGTTATTCAAATAGAGATCCAAAACACACCAACACCTACCTCTGTTCAAATTCAACGCCTCTTCTGTCCTTCCTTCTTCAAATCCAACGCCTCCTCTGTCCTTCCTTCTTCAAACTGGAAGCCCCATTGTGAAGGAGAACAGAACAACAACAACAACGAAGACATCCGAAATCAAAACCTAGGTCGATTAGAGACTCACTTTCAAGTTTCAGGAATCGATCGATTGATCGATTTAAGAGAAATTGAGAGGCACCTGCTGTTCGGTCTCAGATGCTTGGAGAAACTCGTGATTGATGGAGAGCGCGCATCTTGATCGTGTTGTTGGTGTAGTATATGAATTTTATTTTTTTATTTTTTTTATTTTTGGCAAAACCAATCTTTTGGTCCCTAGGTTTTACACTTTTGGTCCCTCAACTTTGAAAACAACACGTTTGGTCCCTCAACTTTTCGTATAGTGTAAATTAAGTTCTTTTGTTAGTCCAAACATTGTTATTGATGATGTGACGAAAGTCAATCACGACATGACAATCATTTTCATCAAGAGTTGGTTCAATGAACCAATCGGTTCAATTAAAAACCAAAACTCATCTTTCTCTCAGCGCTCTCCTCTTTCTCTCTTCTCTCTCTCTCTTTCTCTCTTTTTCTCTGCGTTCTCTCCTCCTTGCCGTGCACATCTCTCCCGCTCTCCCTCGCGCCTCGTAGCGAAGGCGATCATTGGTATACTACTATCCAATTCAAAAACAGGCACTCATTAGTCTACTCGTAGCGAAGGCGATCGCCTAGTTCTGCGCAACAATTCAAACCTCCAAATACAGAAATTTGAGGAGGGCAGTCGTCGGTCGCGAGGCAGAGGGCGTGAGCGAGGCGCGAGGGCGTGAGAGCGAGGGCGTGAGCGAGGCGCGAGGGCGTGAGCGCGACCGCGAGCGAGGGCGTGAGCGAGGCGCGAGGGAGAGCGGGAGAGATGTGCACAGCAAGGAGGAGAGAAGCAGAGAGCAAGAGAGAAAGAGAGAAAGAGAAGAGAGAAAGTGGAGAGCGCGGAGAGAAAGATGAGTTTTGGTTTTTAATTGAACCGGTTGGTTCATTGAACCGATTGGTTCATTGAACCAACTCTTGATGAAAATGATTGTCACGTGGCGCCATGTGGCGATTGACTTTCGTCACGTCATCAATAACAATGACCGGACTAACAAAAGGACTTAAATTTACACTATATGAAAAGTTGATGGACCAAATGTGCTGTTTTCAAAATTGAGGGACCAAAAGTGTAAGACCTTCAAAGTTCAAGGACCAAAAGATTGGTTTTGCCGTTTTTTGTGCATGTAGGTTGGTTTTGATAAAAATAACCCTAAACCCAAAAAAATGTCCATCCGATTTCAATAATAAAATAATAATAATAAATGCTAGAATGACACCCCTAATGACACCCTAAGTGACACCCCTATAACGTGAATGACGGGTCTCACGTAAAAATGAATATGCACAAAATAGTTCCTGATGTATAACATATGTGGTGTATATCTCGCAGCGCACGACGACTATCATGAATGTGAACCAACATGTCACGTCACATTTTTACGTGAAACCCGTCTGCCATGTCATAGGGGTGTTACTTAGGGTGTCATTCTAGCATTTTCGAAAAAAAAAAACTCTACTTATTTTTTTTTTTTGTCGGTGTAGTATATGATTTTGATTGATATTAGTAAATTTTTGGTGAATTTTATATTGAAACAACTATTTTGCACTTTATTATAAAAATAGATGAATAATTATATTTTTTTTAAAGAACTATTACTAATTTTTTTAAAAATGTTTTTGTGTTTTAATTAAAAAAAATCATATATATATTAATGAATTACTATCAAGATAATAACATAACAAATAAGTAAATAAATATCATCAAAATAAATAGGTAAATGAATCATCTTTTAGTGGCAAAAAAAAATCAAGTAAGATCATCGTGTGTAAAAATTTTGCACTTTTTTCTACTTAAGCAAAAAAGCCTTATATTTTTTCCTTAAAAATGATAGTTTAAATTTCTTAAAATGCACTTCTTGCATTTGAAAAAAAATATACGATTATTTTCTTCAAAAATAATAATATTATACTTTTTGATATTATAATTATACACTTAATAAACGAAATTTCTTTGTAAAAAAATCCTATAAAAATGTACAATGATGCATGAATGAGATCTTGTTAATAATGACATCATTTTCATTTTCATCAACATAGACATTAAAGTATAATAAGTGAGCAATGAAATCCATGAGTTGAGGAGTAGTTGGAGAAGTTGATAAAAACAATTGATAAGAAAATACCTTGTGAACAATGAAGTCATTATTGAATAAATGGAACTAACAAAAATTATAAGTCTCTAAAAGTTTCTGAGTTGAGGTGAGGAGAAGTTGAAGATTTCTTTATGTGTATGTTTATACAAAAAGTTTGTAAAAGTCGAGATTTGTAACCAAACCACAAAAGTTACCAAAAAAAAATTAAATACACCTTTTTTTTATAAACTCTCTAAAAGTTTAAATTGAATACTCCAAAATTTTTATAGACTTTTAAAAGTTTATAAAAGTTCACATTGAATATACCTTACTTTTATAAACTCTCTAAAAGTTTTAATTGAATACACCTAAACTTTTTTATTAATTAAAAGTAATCAAAAGTCCATTAAAATCTCAATTGAATACACATCTGTTAGTTTCCCTCCTCTCTAAAATTTTGGCACCCTATCACTTTTATTAATTTTTTTAGCGGCAATATCTAAAGACTACTTATAAATATCTATGTTGTTCAAAAGGTGTAAAATGTGTTATTAAATAACTATTTTAGTGAATTATTTCGTTATTGGCGTTGAACGCTGTGTAAAGTATTGCAACAACTGTTGAGAAATAAAACGTTGTTAAAAATTAGTATAGTTTCTAATACTGCAATATACAACTACGTGCTACATGAAATAGTTTTTGTATGTAACATTTCACTACACTTGCACATAAACGTTGTTGTATGAAGTTGTCAAATCATAAATTTCTTGTAGTTAAAGGAACTACAAATGAATGCCCTCAAGCTATTTGATACTTTGATCCACAAAGGAAGATGCACAAATGAGACAACATTGCAAGACATCACTAATAGGGACAGATGACCTAAACATAAATTGAATACGATATTGTTCCTAACTTGTCAATGGGGGAGATAGTCTTAGAGATAGGCAAGAAGCGATGTCGAACATAAGCTACTCAATGGGCTGTAATTCTGGGTTTTAAGATAATGAAAAAGGCTAGTACAAATATGGAAATCGATACCGCAATGGGGAGAGCTAAGTGTTAGATTATCTTTTCCTAATTAATCTTTATTATATGTGACTCATTATATTGTTACGTACTTCATGTTTTGGGCCCACAACTTGATGGTAGTTTGGGCGTAAGTTTTTTGAGTACGGGAGTTTTAATTCCCTCACATCTTTCTTCAAAATAAACGGACCCAATAACTGTAAAACAGTTATTGAGATATGATTTGTTTAAAACCAAAGAGATCTCACCATCAAGATTATATTTTGTCTAACGGAAGAAGGCAGAGAGGGGAAAAACATTCTAAAACTTAATGGCAATGGAGGGAGGTATGAGAAAATTACAGATGTACTGCAAAAATTAATATAAATGAGTAAAATAAGTTAGGTTTTTTTTATTCCAAAAGTAAGGTAAAACGTCTTTTGGAAATGTGTTATTAGTTGTATTTTGAGCCTGTGATCGTCCTCTTCCTCGAGAACGTAAGGAATATATTCCCTGCGTTCTCGAGGTTACAGGCTACGATTTACGAGTCTAGGCAGGGGTCAGACATTGAATGAGGTTTATTTAATAGTGGTTGTTCGTGGGGTGTTGTTAGTAGGTGTAGAAGCAAAAAAAGAGAGCAACAGAGAGACCGAGAGAGAGGAGCAGCAAATAGACTCGAGAGGGGAAAGAGGGAGACCGTAAGAGAGAGAGAGAGAGAGAGAGAGAGAGAGAGAGAGAGAGAGCGACATAGAGACCGAGAGAGAGGGGGAGAGAGAGAGGAGCAACAAATAGACCGAGAGAGAGGAACTAGAGAGACCGAGAGGGGAAAAAGGAGACCATGCGAGAGAAAGAGAAGATCTCGAGAGATCGAGAGGGGGAAGGGAGACTATGAGAAAAAGAGAGAGGGTAGGGTTGGGTTGGGTTGTGGGTTGAGTCATTTTTTTGGTCAAATACTAATAGAGTTAATTGGGTTGGGTAGTGATAGAGTTGGGTGAGTTGTGGGTTGAGTAGTGATAGAGTTAGGTCAGGTTGAGTTGTGATAGAGTTGAATTTGTTGGGATTTTTTGTTGATGTTTTTTCCGGTTGAATAGGTTGTTAAAACTGGAGAGGTTTAGATTTTTTTTATTTTATTATTAAAGAATAGCATTGTAGTTAGTAATATTTATTTAAGTAAAAGGTAACTCTATTTTTTTTCAGGGAATATCAAATAGAAGATCAACATAAATGATTTTTTGGTTGAAGAGGTTGTTAAAAATTAAGAGGTTCAGATTTTTTTATTTAATTTGTAAATAATAGCATTGTAGTTAGTAATATTTATATAAATAAAAGCTAACCTATTTTTTTTTCAGGAATTATCAAATTGAAGATAAAGAAAAAAAAGGAAATTACTAAGTGCAAAAACTTATTTATTTAAGTTTGATTATGTTTGACTTGGTATTTTAGTAAAAAAAATTATGTGGAGTTTGTTTGTTAAAACCAAAAAATCTTATGCCGAGTTAGTTTTTTTTTTTTTTTAATATATGCCCTAATTTGATTGCAATTTAAATATGAGTTATTAATTGATATTTCATGCAGACGAATAAGTATGCTCTGTAGTTGCGCTATTAAGGCGATCTTCTACGTCAGAAAGTTTGCTTATGATTTAAATCCTCAATTTGATCAATGAATGATGTTTGATATATATGCAATTTTTTTACATCATCATTGTTCAATAAATTATGTAGGTCATGGAACATAGGAACATCCCATTTCTCTTTTATGCGAATAGTGAAATTGTAAATGATAGGAATGACATTAGGTACAACACACCCCCATCAGCAATGTTGATGTTTAAGTTTGGGACGAGTAGACAACAACTGATGGATCACGTGTGTAACACATTTAATATCGCATCTACGGAAACTATAGTAAGGATGACTTCTTGTCACGCGATAATCCTCCCTGAGGGTTCACAGTATTTTTTCTCCGTATTGCTGGAAGACGCGAGCATTTCGACTTGATGTGAGCGATAGTGGCCAATCTACCATAAACCTCAAGGGTAGATATTTATTTAACATTTGAGCCAATCAACTATTTTCAAAATCATACAGTTCATTCGTAACTAGCATATGAAGATGTCGGCATGTCAGACATTAGATTAATGATGGAAAGATTGCATATGCAATCATCACATGGTGATGATGAACCCAATGACGATAATGACATTAATGACGCGGACGAGGACGTGCGTCCCCTCGAGGATGCCGCACCATCTGTCGATTGGAAAAACCTAAATGTTGTTATGGATGACCCAATGTATGAACCTCCAGGGGCGGAAAACGTGCAAGATGATGAACAGTTTGCTATAAATGAAGATAATTTCATGGAGGAAGCAATTGATGATGAAGTTCACCAACCATTGCCGGTGTATAATGAAATCGATTGGGAGGTGGCTAACTCCACTGCGACCCAATATTCTCATCAACAGACTAGGGGGACATGTCTAATTTTGATTTGGAAATAGGGTTGTGCTTTGACAACAAAAAAGACTTACAACATGTCGTCAAAATATGGCATGTTAACAGACATTATCAATATCATGTGATGGAATCGACTACAACTTTTTAGGCGATCAAGTACAGAAGTGTGCAAGACGGGTGCATGTGGCGTCTTCGTGCTTGTTTGCAAAAGAAAAGACAATTATGGGAGATTACACAATTAGATATGCCGCGCAACTGTATAAAATCCCGACGTAGAACGCAATCATGCCCAACTCGATGCCAACATGCTTATGCGAGAGATCTAAAACATTGTCCAGATAGATCAAACAATAACTATCAATGCATTAATACAAATAATTAAGAGAAAATACATACACGAAGTAAACTACAAGCAAATGCGGGATGCCAAAAGGAAGGCAGTTGCAGATGCATTTGGAGATTGGGATGAGTCATACGCTAGATTGTTAAGCTGGTTAGCGGTTGTGAAGATTAAGAGTCCGGGGACAACAATTAAGTGGTCACATAAACAATGAGCTTCTGATGAGATAAGGATTGAATGTCCTCAATTTTGTCGTGTGTTTTTCGCATTCGAAACATCAATACAAGCTTTCAAGTTTTGCAGGCCTCTGCTTCAAATTGACGCGACTTTCATATATGGTAAATATAGTGGTAAACTAATGATTGTCATATCTGTTGATGGTAATGGACACATACTACATGTATCATTTGCTGTTGCAGAAACCGAATCTACGGATTCGTGGGGATGATTTTTGAGGATGTTGCGCAAACACGTGACGGATAGAGATGATATTTGCATTATTTCTGATCGTCGCCCTGACATTCTGGAGGCGGTTAACACACCGACCAATGGTTTTTGTCCCCAAAAGGATACCACCGTTATTGTCTGCGACACTTGGTCAATAATTTTAACACTCAATTAAAAAATGAACCCTTGAAAAACCTACTTTCTTGAGCAGCTGGTCAACATCAAGTTCGAAAATTTAATGCGTGCATGGAGCATTTTGCATACTTATCATCGTGAACCCCTCAATGTATCCAATATGTCAATGTCATCCCCAAAAAACTATGGACCCAATCACATGACAGAGGCATGCAGTACGAATGGATGAATTTTAATGATGTTAGTATGTATGGCACGCAAATTTTGTTTTGCATTCAACGATTTAGTTATCACTAAAGTAATATTGCTTACACGAATTTATTTTTCAATTGTAGAGTGTTTTAACGGTGTATCGAAGGGGGCTCGATTCTAGCCAATAACAACGATGACTCAAATAATTTACTATAGATTGGTGACATACCACGATCGACGTAAATAGGAAATCAATGAATTAATCTCAAACAACCAATCATAAACTAAATATGTCACTGATAAACTCACGCATTACAAACAATCTGCAAGGAGGCATCAAATCAATTTGATAAATCGTAACATAGGTGAGTTTGAAGTGCTTACTAGACGACATGAAGATCGCATGCATAAAGGAAATAATACCCAAGTCGTCATCTTGAAGGACCGCGTGTGCAGTTGCGATAAATGACAATCGTTTGGTTTCCCTTGCTCACATGTATTAGCTGCATGTGCCTTTATTCGAGTGAGCTATTCATAATTTATTGAACCATACAACCGGATAGATGTGTATGCGCAATGTTACTCCTCTAATTTCAAAGCCATTCCAGATAAAAAATATTGGCCAACTTTTACGATGAAGATCATACCAGACCCAAGGTGCAGACGTGGCCGAGGGAGACCAAAGGGAACGCGAAGGCAAAATGAGATGGATTTTCCTAATGTTTCAAGAGCTTTGTGATGTGGCATATGTCATCGAGAATGACATAAAAGAGCAACATGTCCCAATAAAGATCGTGATCGAGTCCCTACTAAGAAGAACCGATGCGGCATTTGTCGCGCAGAGGGACGTACCATATCTAGCCATAGCTCAATCTTCCAATCGAAACCAATAGTCCATTTTGCATATTGTTTGTTCACGACGTAAGTATGTAATTTGATTATATTGAACCTTTTGAAGTATCCAGAGATTTTACGTCATGAAATGTTTAGGTATTCGTTATTGTTTGAACCTTTAATAATGAATTGTGGTGACTTTTCGAACAACATGACTTTTTTTTAAAGCTTCGTAAATTGTATTTTGTATGCCAATGGATCCAGGTCCATCAGATCTTTCACTATTACATCTCCAATCTACACACAAGTCCTCGCGAGCGTGGAGGGGTCAGGTAAACTTTTTAAGATGGATACATCCAATGTTCACGAATAAACGTATGATATACATATATATTGACATCTTATTTTCAATTATAAGGTGTACGAAACCTTGCGCGTGCGTCGAAGATGGGGTGTCGTTGATCGAACGGCGGAGTGTCATTCTCGAATGATCCCATATATACGTTCTAGTGGGTTTTATTAGATTTCGCGCGTATCATTTTTTAGCCTTGATTGGGCTTTGATTACTGCATTCATTGAAAGATGACACCTAGAGACACATACATTTCACATGCAATGTGGCGAGTGCACTATTACACTCCAGGACGTACAAGTACAGCTCGACTTACTTATCGAAGGTTTGCCTGTGACGGGAACCACTGATACAGACTATGTTGAGGTGTATGAGAGGCTACTTGGTCGAACTCCTGTTGGAGATGACCTTCATGAAAATAAACTTAAAGTCGAATGACTTGAACGTAACGTACCAGCTATAAATGATGACATCGATGAAGAATTGGTGCGACGTCATGTTCGATCGTACATACTCCGACTAATCGGTGGTTGTCTATTCACTGACAAGTCAAATCGATATGTACATTTGATGTTTCTACCGTTGCTCGATAATTTTGATAAAGCTGGATAATATAGTTGGGGGAGTGCTTGTTTGGCTTTTTTGTACATGGAGTTGTGTCGCAGATCTCGCGCGGGTGCACATGAGGTTGAAGGTGCGTCAATTCTTGTACAACTGTGGGCATGGGATAAATTCTCATTCATAGCACTAAGGCGGCTGGGTGTTCTTAGAGTTCAACCTCGAACAATGGATGGAGAAGAGATGCTTAATGACGTCCTTTGGGACACATGTAATACAAAATGTTACATCGTAATTTCTATAATATTTACTACATTTTCATTTTACTAATTTATAATTTTTTAATACAAATGGATCGATGCATTTTCGGTTTCTCAGAGTGCGACACACGTTTTATCAGCTTACCGTGATGCACTCGACTCGCAGAATGAGGATGACGTGGTGTGGAAACCTTATGCTGAAGTTATCGGGTATCTTCCCGAATAATGTATTGATGGTCATGTTAATTGGTTATCGACGTGTCCCCTAATTTGTTTCCACATAGTCGAGTGACATCGACCAGAAAGAGTTTTGAGACAATTCGAAGGTTGTGCCAACAAACTGTGATTACGACACCCGACTACATCGCATCGAGATGCGATGACGTGTTCAAGAAAATTGGTTGGCTTTTCACGCAAACTATATACAGATGTGGGAAAATCGTGGTAACAACATAGTTACAGCAGAAGAAAAAGAAAGACACGATCAACAAAGACTACATGACGTGGTATCGATCAGTCACTAGAAGATTCATTAGACACGATTGAGCTTTACGTGACTTTTTAGTAACCTTTAAACTATTATTCTTTTTTTCCTCACGATTTACATCTTAAATTGTGTGTACTAAACTCCTGTTTTTATATCGGTGTAACTTGGTGCGTCAACTGCAGCAAGTGTTCATTAAGGATGAGTACGAGCAAGGTCTTGCTGCGCTTGATGAATGCATCAAAATTTTAGATGAAGATGAAAGGTAAAGGTCTACTCTATGGAATAATGGAATTGATGTCGAACAGGCCAGAAAATGAGGAGAATGAAGAAGAAGAAGATGATCAGTGCGAATCAAATAGAGAGGTGAGAAGAAGAAAAACACAAATACAGACAGTGGGTGGGAGAACTAGACGTTCTCGTCCACCACGTCCATCTCGTTGGATAGAGACTGCTGCTGAGAGTAGCAGACGTTCTCCTACACCACGTTCATCTCATCTGAGAACGAGAAGAACAGAGACTGTTGGTGACAGTAGCCAACGCTCATCCCCACCACGTCATTCTTCTCATGGTTACATCCCTACATTGTCCCCGATGCAACCAGAACCTCAAATGTTTGTACCTAGCGTGCCGATCATGAATCTTACTCATTACCATTCGATCATGAACCTCGAATGTTTGTACCTAGACATCTAATGTATCCTTCATTACCTCAATACATGCTGAGTCCATTTACTCCACCATGTTATAATTACAATATGTCATATAGTGGAGATGGCTCATTCATGAACATGTTAAGTATGTTGCCGCCTCATGTTCCTTTCGGCCAACCACATACAAGAAGTCGATTTTTTTGAAACGGTTTAACCTCATATTTTTGGAAGCATTAGTACCAGAGGTGAGTCGAGTGAACCGGAGGAAGAACATCAATCGACTCAACAAAATTCAATGAAAGATCAACAACCTCGACAAACTCAATCGGATGTACAAACACAACGTCCAACTCGACATAAAGTACGTCCAATTTGCATCACGAAGCAACAACGTCAATGTAACCGTCGATAGACCTGTATGATAAGATTTTTTGATGGAATGAAATCATACTTTCGAAACTTTCTTATTGTTTTAATTTTAAATTCTAGATAAAGAGATAACGTGGTTTTGGCCTTTAAAGTTTTTCATCTACATATCTCTTTTTATGATCACGATTGTGTTGCATGGTTTGTAGTAGATATACATGACATAATGCTTGCATGGATTGTCCACCTCAAGATATGTGAGTGTCATTTGCACGGGTTGTTCACTTCGACATACGTGCGTGTTATTTGCATGGGTTGTCCACCTCGAGACACGTGCATGACGTTTACATGGTTTACTTCGATTGCGCGAGATTACATGGGTTGCCTACCTCAAAATACGTGCATGACATTTGCGCGGTTTGCATTGATTGTATGAGGTTGCATGAGTTGTCTACCTCGAGATACGTGTGTGACATTTGCATGGATTGCACGAGGTTGCATGAGTTGCACACCTTACGATACGTGTGTGATGTTTTCATGAATTGCACGAGGTTGCAAGGGTCGACCACCTCGGCATACGAGCGTGACGTTTGCATGACTTCTCCACCTCGAGATAAATGTATGACGTTTGCATGAGTTGTCAACGTCCATTTACGTGCGTGTTCTTTACACGAGTTGTCTACCTCGAGATACATGCGTGACGCGGGTTGTCCATCTCGCAATACTTACGTGACGCGGCTTGTCCATCTCGATACGTACATGCCGTTTGCATGGGTTCATCGCTTCGAGTTGAACAAATATATTACTCCTTTTGAGGAGTATTTAAGTGCTTTTGTATTTTGTATAGATGACTCCTTTTGAAAAGGAGTCATTCAGTTCACCTCATTATTTTGTATAGATGACTCCTTTTGAAAATGAGCCATTCATTCAGGAGTCATTCAGTTCACCTCATTATTTTGTATAGATGACTCCTTTCGAAAATGAGCCATTCATTCCATCTCATCAAAAGACAACAATGCATGAAGCCATTCATTCCATCTCATCAAAAGACAACAACGCATGGAGCCACATCATCATCAATGACTCATTTTCACATACCTTACTTTTGTAAATTTAAAGTAACCATCTTTATTTGATGAATAAAAAAGTAATGTTACCTTACTTTGTGAAAAACCCCGAGAAGTATGTTTATATTTTATTTATGATTAAATCAAAAGTGTTATTTAGAATCTTAGATCAATAAAGACAACACAGAGGACACGGAAGGGCATCATATGAGGAAACCGTCCCAGCTGAGGAAGAGGTTGGAAAACAATGACTCGTTACTCGTTACGATCATTTGATTTTCTAGTATCTGTTCTTCTTAATTAGTCATCTATGTATTTTCTATCTTAGAATTGCCAAGATGTGAAACATCCCCTATTTCTAACAGCTTTTAAGGAGGTAATGAGACAGAATAAACCAGATGTCGTTGCGATACTAGAACCTCGAATCAGTGGTGCGATAGCAGATAAGGTGATTGGTAAAATGGGTTTCTCTAAGTCATGGAAGGAGGATGCAGTGGGCTTCCAGGGTGGGATATGGCTATTGTCGAATGACCCATACATTTCAATAGAGATACTCTTATCGGCGAGTCAAAGTGTACTGTTTAGGTGGAAGAAGGATACGAGCGAAGGACTCGTAACAACGGTGTATGCATCTCCAAACGCAGTCGCTAGGTGTGTACATTGTGGTCAGAGTTAGAAAATCTACAAATTCTTGATGATATATCATGGATGGTGATGGGAGATTTAAATGTATACTTGTATCTTGAGGAGAAAAGTAGAGGGGCCTCTGCCGACAGATCAAAGCGTAAGGAACTGTTTGAGTTTATGCAAAATTGTTCACTACAAGATATGGGGTTTATTGGGCCGAAGTTCGCATGGACCAGAGGATACTTACAAGAGAGGCTAGATAGAGGGCTGTGTAATGGGGCATGACGGCTTCAATTCCCATACAGCACTGTGCAACATCACCCAAAATTGAAGTTCGACCATCGGCCCATTCTCTTGAAAACTAAGAGTCAAACTGTGCCTCCACTTTCAGCTAGGGCATTTCCTTTCGTGGCAAGCTCGATAATCCATGTGAACTTTACAAATTTTGTCCAAACTACTTGGAACAAAGAAGCACGGTATCAAACAGCCTCATCGCAATTTGCTGCCAAACTAAAGGAGTGGAACACAAAAGTGTTTGGGAATATCTTCCTACAAAAGAAAGAAACTGCAGAATAAATTGAACAGGGTTGAGCTCCAACTTGAAATGCGTCCCTCTGAAGATCGATTCCACAAGCGAGACGAGCTGCAGAAGCACCTAGAAAATGTCTTGATCCAAGAGGAACTTATTTGATTCCAGAAATATCGATCCAGTTGGCTTAACCACGGAGATGGAAACACTAGATTCTGTTGTCTATTCTGATCTACACAACACTTTTGATTTAATTATAAATTATAAAATATAAACATACCTCATTCCATTGCCAATAAGTTTAAAAATGTTTTTTCCCCTCTCTGCCTTCTTCCGTAATACCGTCGTTCTTGATGGCGTGATCTCGATGCGGTTTTAAACAAATCATATCCCAATAACTGTTTTACAGTTATTGGGTCCGTTATTTTGAAGAGAGAGGGGAGGGAATTTAAAACCCATGTACTCAAAACAATTATGCCCAAACTACCATCAAGTTGTGGGTCCAAAACATGAAGTACGTAATAACATAATATGGGTCACATATAATAGAGATTAATTAGGAAAAGATAATCTAACAATCTCCCACTTGACCCATGTTATGACTTGATGATTCAAAATAAAATATAATTGCGCACTTTTATTGAATCTATCAAATCACTTTTTCACTGAATTAAAATGATTAGATCATGGCGGTCACAAGTCATTTAATCGACATGATTCCTTCCATGTATCACAACCAACTCAACCAATATAACTGTAATAAGGACAATTCAACCCTCTAACTATAATGTTATCTCTCTGAAATATAACGAAGATAACAAGTACATAAGCAAAAACAAAGCTTTAATAGAATTCACAAGTGTCATGACAATAATGTGAGCAATACAATTATAAATGTATGTATACATACCACAATATTATGTTAACAAGGACTTGTCTATAATGCCCATACGTTCAACATGGCCAATAAACGTTTTGGGCGGTAATCCCTTAGTTAACGGATCCGCTATCATCGGATCAGTACCAATATGCTCAATCGACACTCTTTGTTTTTGTACTTCTTCTTTGGCAGACAAGTACTTCAAATCCATGTGTTTTGCACCTTTTGAATACTTGTCATTCTTCGAAAAGAAAACTGCTGCGGAATTATCACAATATAGCCTTATAGGTTTAGCTATACTATCAATAATAGCAAGTCCTGACACAAAATTCCGCAACCATAATGCATGAATAGTGGCCTCAAAGCATGCCACAAATTCAGCCTCCATAGTGGAAGTAGCAATTACAGTCTGCTTAAGTACCTAAGTACTTTCTTTGCGGCTTTCCAATGATCCATTCCAGGATTACTTTGATATCGACCCAACATTCCAACAACAAAATTGATATCCGGTCGAGTACAAGTCTGGGCATACATTAAGCTCCCAACTAATGACGCATAAGGAATACATTTCATTTGCTGACGTTCCCAATCATTTTGAGGACATTGCATTAAACTGAACTTGTCCCCTTTCTGAATTGGAACTATTCCTGCAGAGCACTTGTCCATTTGAAATCCCTCTAATACTTTATTGATATATCCTTTCTGAGACAAACCTAACAATCCTTGAGATCTATCACGAAATATTTCTATTCCTATCACATAGGATGCCTCACCCATATCTTTCATTTCAAAGTTTATAGAGAGAAATCTCTTTACATCATGTAATAAAGCAACATCATTCGCAGCAAGAAAAATGTCATCAACATATAGGACCAATATAATAAACTTGCTCCCACTGATCTTCATATATATACACCGATCAACAGTGTTTTCTATAAAACCATAAGACGTAATGGTATTATTGAACTTAATATACCATTGTCTGGAAGCTTGTTTCAATCCATATATTGACTTCTTCAACTTACACCAAGTTTTCTTTTCCTGTGGTCAAGAAACCTTCGGGTAGGTCCATGTAAACTTCCTCTTCTAAGTCTCCATTCAGAAAGGCGATTTTCACATCCATTTGATGAAGCTCAAGATTATAATGAGCTACTAAAGCCATTATAATTCTTAAAGAGTCCTTCTTTGAAACTGGAGATAAGGTCTCTTTATAGTCAATGCCATCCTTTTGATTGTAACCTTTGGCGACAAGTCTGGCTTTATGTCTTGCAATATTGCCATGTGAGTCTCGTTTTGCTTTGAAGACCCATTTGCAACCAACTTGCTTTGCACCTTCAGGCAACTCTACTAATTCCCAGACTTTGTTGTCATCCATTGATTTCAACTCGTCTATCATGACACTAAACCATTTTTCAGAATCATCACATTTCATGGCTTGTTTGAACGAGATTGGATCTTTGTCGATGCTCAAATCACATTCATGTTCAAGTGAATAAACCACATAGTCATTTGAAACTGCTGGTCTTCTTGTCCTTACAGACCTTCGTAATGCTATTTCTAGTGGTTCTACTTGATCATTTACAACTTGTTCATCATTAGCTAGTTCATTAACAATAAGTTCCTTTTCCTCATTTGGAACAATGATTTGTTGTCTGATTTATTGCGTAACCGTGATACAACAAGAGGAACAACAATTTGAGGAGAAATGCTAGATGTAGGAGTTTTCAATTGAATTTCATGAATATCCACATTTCGTGATTCTTCACTCCCACTGTTTTGGCCATTCTCAATGAACCGAGCATTACCAGACTCAACTATTCTCGTACTATGGTTAGGGCAATAAAATATGTACCCTTTAGACTTTTCAGGGTAACCAATGAAGTAACCACTAATAGTCCTTGCGTAAAGTTTCTTTTCATGTGGATTATATATCCATACTTCTGCTTGACATTCCCAAACATGAAGATGTCTCAAACTAGGTTTCCTACCAGTCCAAAGTTCATAAGGAGTCTTAGGAACTGATTTACTAGGAACCCCTATTTAACAGATATGCAGCATGCATCCACAATGATGAAGGTATAGTGTTACAACTTAACATACTCCTAACCATATCCATAAGAGTACGGTTCCGCCTTTCAGCTACACCATTTTGTTGAGGTGTACCAGACGTTGTGTATTGTGCACAAATACCTCGACTTTTAAGGAAGTTTGCAAATGGACCTGGACATTGTCCACTTTCATCATACTTTCCAAAGTATTCACCACCTCTATCAGATTTCACCACTTTTACCTTTCTATCTAGCTGCTTTTCTACCTCATTAATGAACACTTCTAAAATGTCCACTGACTGAGACTTTTCATGCAACAAGTATAGATAACAATATCGTGAGTAATCATCAATAAAGGTGATAAAATACTTTTGACCACTCCAAGATGGAGCATCAAAAGGACCACAAATATCGGTGTGTATCAATTCAAGAGGCTCACTGCTTCTTGTGGCAGGATGTTTTGATATATGTTTGGTTTGCTTTCCCTTAATGCAATCCACGCATACATCCCAGTCAACAAAATCCAATTGAGGTAAGATATTACTTTTCACTAACCTCTTTACTCTTTCTTTGGATATGTGACCTAATATTTGATGCCAAAGAAAAGCAGAGCATTATCATGTGCACTACGCTTATTTCCAATAACATGCTCGACATTAAACAAGGATTCAACAAACATACTATCAAGATTGAAACGATATAAGTTGTCAATTAAAATAGCAGAACCATAATAGTATTTTTGTTTAAATAAACTAAAACAACTGTTTCCAATCTTTAAATTAAAACCTACACAATCCAATCTTGATACAGAAACAAGGTTCCTTGAACATTCAGGAACATAAAGACACTTTTCTGAATCCAAAAAGTATCCGGTATCCAGGATTAATCTGTAAGTCTCGATCCCTTCTATGCGTGCCTTCATTCTGTTCCCCATAAATAAGAACTTTTCGGTTAAACATGGGATGGATTGAAAGGAATCCCTGCATAATATGTGAAACATGAGTAGTTGCACCAGTATCAAGCCACCAGGTATTATTAGGCACTTCAATTAAGTTTGATTTAAAACATACAGAAATGTAATGTATACCTTTCTTCTCAAACCATGCCTTTTGTTTCGGACAATCTTTCTCGAAGTGTCCACTCTTCCTACAGAAGTGACACCTCAGCTCCTTACGGATTCGACCCTCATGGACTTTCATTGGGGCTTTGTCCTTCTTTCTGTCCTTCCTTCTTGGGATTGCTTTGCTGCTGCTAGCTCCATCATGCATAGTGAGATGAACTGAGTGACCCTTCAGTTTCTTTAATCTCCCTTCCTCCTGTACGAGCATGGCCTTGATTTCTTGCAAGTTCCATTTTTCTTTTATGGTGTTGTAATTCACCTGGAACTGACCAAACTCAAGCGGAAGGGAATTAATAATGAACTGAACTAGAAATGATTCACTCACGTCCATACCCATTGCTTCGAGTTTCGCTGCCAAGTTAGACATACTAGTCACATGATCATAGATGGGTTGTGACCACTCAAATTTTTTAGTGGTCAACTCAGTCATCAAACTTCCCACAATG